>OW443351.2:10015000-11215000 GCA_937001555.2 Hypsopygia costalis | reverse complement strand
AAAGGAAATACTCTGATTTAATTCTAATTTAATTTAATCTGATTAGCAGTGACAATATTATCAGCCTGGGACCTGAAATCAATAGATATTGAATATTATAATGTATTAATTTATTGTTATTATCTTGTTGGTTTATATAACTTACCATGATAATTAATGACATATAACTGGTTGACTACTTGTATATAAATAACACAAATTTGCATGCCATATGACATGGCTAAATAGGAATGTAGCTTATGAAGTAAATGTGACACCAACTTGTAATCACCCTATTTATGGCAAATAAAGATTATTATTATTATTATTATTCGTCCACCGAGCTCGTCAAAATATGATATGACGAAACGCAGTAAACACTTACTTCCAAGACGAAGCCCCCAATCGAATGCTCTTAATCAGAAGATATTGTTTCACCAATCAAATCCTTATCACTCTCCATATATCTCAGCTACCTAGTTGAGATATGATTCCATTAGTGAAGATTACAAATTGAATACCAATTCAAATCTGCAGGAAAGGGCAGAGCATAGAGACCTTTGTTCAGACGTGTTCATAAGTATAAATTATGTGAAATGTGTTTTATACGTCAAGGGTAGATTGGTACCCATATCCAATGGAATTGAAACTAATTCATATTCATATTCATTTATTCGCAATGATTTATAACAAAGGGTACATGCACATAGTGGTAAGAAAGATGGACAATATATATTGTTACAAATTACCTTATTGAGGCACTTGTGATACATACATTTCTCGATAGGATAATCAATAAAGTTAACAATTAAAGAAATAAATAACTTAATAAAATAATGCTAACTAAATTAAATGTCAATTTGATTTAAATGTCAAACAATAATCATAATAATAAAAAAATAACTACATTTTTTGTTTAAATGTATCTACGTCAAAGAAATGAAAATAATGTCAATCAAATGAGATGAATTTAATGTCAATGGAATAAAAAATTGTCTTCTAAATAGTCTTTGACGCTATAGTATGCTTTGCCTTGGAGATTTTTTTTAAAGTATTCTCATATTCATTTCCTTGGAGGACTTTGATGTGGCTGGGTAAATGGTTGTAAAGTTTGACGGCCATATAGGACGGATCATTTTTAAATAATCATCTATATCAGGCCGTAGAATAGAATCACTCCTTCTCTTCCCGTGGATGTCGTACAAGGCGACTAAGGGAAATAAATAAATACATTATAAAACATCGATCAGGCCTCCCCAAGCTCGTCTGGCCAGCGTGGGAAGTGTAGGCCAAATCCTCCTTCTGTCAGGATTTGGCCTACACTAAGGAGTCGTCGAAAGAGGGTCGTGCTCCTGTAGTGGAGACTAAAATGACCTGATGATGATGATCTATATCAGGAGTACCCAACGGGTGGTCCGCGGACCACTAGTAGTCCCTGAGAGCTAAATCAAGGCCCGTGATACAGAATTATAATGTAAGAGATTTAGCAATACTAAACCCAATATTGTATTCTCGAGATACAAATGGGACATTGAACAGGGACCTGGAATAAAAAAAGGTTGGGAACCACTTATCTATATAACCTCGCATTTGTAATTAATCACAAGACAAACCTAACCAAAAGATTACTTAGAGACAATCCGCCTTAAGTTAGCCGTTATGTGATGCGGCGGGTTCTACGAATTGGCTGCGACATAATATGTCGCAGCAGGGAAATAAGTATTCATTTTTATTTTATATATATTAATAAAATAAAAATGAATGCGTATTTCCCTTGGTCACGGCATCATGCGTGAACGGTTGGACAGATTTCGTTATTTAATGTTATATTTGTTTTTGCCAGGAGAAGGTTCATAAGAAAGAAAAAAATAAAAAAGTTGGGCGGAAAATTGGAAAATTTAAGAAATCTGAACAACCTTATTAAATTTTCTAATGCAACTTTATGTCGTTTGACAGAACTGTCAGTTATTTGACAGGTGGCGCGAAACCAATTCGAATTCAATATATGTACATTGTTACGAAGACAGCACAACGTCTGCCCGGTCATCTAGTTAACTACTTATAAAAATAATATAAACTGGATAGGTACTTATGAGTAGAAATAACAATGACTTAAGTCATAGAATAAATTTATAAGTAAGTATTCGATTATGTATCGCCCGCCAAATGTTTAGAAGAAATTAAACTCGCGGCTTTTTTCTTCGCAGTAGATACAAAAGCATTCGATAACTGCAATCAATTAAAATTTTAATTTACAGGTTATTGACTCTTCTAATACGATTATGTCATGGTGTCAATAGTAATATAGACGTATTACAAATTATTCCAAATTAAAATAAAATACGACTGTTATAATTGCTCAGAGATTAAAATCATAAATAGTTCCAAATCTGGAATTTCAAATTTCAAACCTTTTATTTTTTCCACCGATTAAAATTAAGTGCCGGCAATAAAACAACTAATCGAGCGCGCATTCCAATTACAAATCGGTAGTGGAACATAAAAACGGAAGCTCAGTATCTCTGCGTTTGGTTAGTGCAACTGAACACCCGGCAGACGTCTGGCTATTTGCGGTGATGCGTTTTGTTGTTCCAAATGCATCACAATTCGCTAACGTTTCGTTCGTTGCGTACACTCGGTCAAACTTAATGATGTGAGCGTGATATATCAATGTATGTTATTGTGAGCTTTATTTCGTCCGCATAACTGTTATTCTTGTCGGTAGGTATTTTTCGTGGTTGCATAAATTAAATTAATGCATGTTATTAATTTATGTGACTTATTTTTGAAGTTAAATAATAAAATGTTTAATTGTGACGTTGATATGATTTGGGGTTTCCATCAATTATTTCCTTAATCAGTAAATGAAAAGCTTCGATGGAAATGGGACATTTTCAATAAGTACATATAATAATAAAAACTCTTTATTGCACCAAGAGATTACAATCATAAATATATATGAATTTCAAACTATAATTCATCTTGAAAGCTTTTCACGAGCTGTATCTGGTAATATAATAAGTTATAAGACAAATTGTATCTGTCCGACAATTCTGTTTTTGTCTACCATATACGTATATAAACGTATTTAATATACGAAGTATAAAGAAAAAACATATAATTACAATAGAGCTGCAGATAATATTCTAAACTGTATTATATTATACATAACAATATGAATAATTTTGATTTTTATTAATTATGTATCATTCTCCGTTCTTGCGAACTCTATCTATTTCATGCAGAGATTCATTACCGTAATGTTGCTTTGAAAATATTACTTTTGGCAATAAGGCCGCCTTAATTACTCATGCAATATTTGTTAAAAATACAGTATTTATTTATATTCTATGTACCTACTCTAATCTATCCATATTCACACAATGAAACTACGATCTAGCAACGCTGTTCTAAACCCACAACACTACGACATCTTTAATGCTTTTCAAATCAAGTTGTGAAATTAGCAACAATATTGCCCTAAGAAGAAAAAATAATACAATTATGTTCAAAACACCGCGAAAGAGATACTAAGAGACTGACAGCTAGAGAAACCTACTTGATCAAAATAACAGCCAGAACATCTCTTTCAGTTGCGGTCCAATCATTCAATTAGGAACTACCTGTGAATGATTCAATTTTTCCACCTGTTCCTATATAATTCCAACTTGCATGTAACAACACTACATACTTAAAGAAACAAATAATAACAAATAAATTAATTCAGAGAAATATATCTTTGGTTTGACATGGTACAGTTACTTTGATATAATCTATAACATTTTGTGCAGAAATAACAAAAGGAACACTGTGAATAGTGTATGCAGACGCATAAATAACAATAATATTTCGTCGCAGTGGAATAGGTAGCGTATAATATTAATTAACGTGGGCAGCGTATTTTAATCAACGTTTCTCGTAGTGTTGGGATTAAGATTTTAGATTTGGAACACAGACTGGCATTTAATAAAGATACAAAATCGCTTGAATGTAGGTATGTATTAGATTTAATTATTTTATAGCAGTATTTAACACGTTCCCTGCGCCATCACTTTCAAAAAACTTTCAGCTGGTGCTTTGGAGACCTAAAAGATCTCCAAACTAACCTACCATTTGGTGCGTTTGAGACCTAATCGGTCTCCTAAAGATACAGTTTTCAAAATAGTTTATATCTTCCAAAAAAACAATCAAATATATTTTGAAGTTTTTGTGGGTGAAAGATAGCCTATTGCTTTATATTTTGCTAGGTTCGCACGCAGTTATGACATTTGAATAAACTACAAATACCAAAAAAAAAAAATGATATCGATTGTATCTCGTACCGCAACGGAAGATAGTTCAATATGTGTAGTAAGTAGTGATGGGAATAAAATAATATCTCAGTTGTCGATTGAAAAAGTTTTATTAATTATGCAAAGTGTTTTTCATTAAAACATGATAAGCACATTGATTGCTTGCATTGCGCGCGAATGGTAACAATTCGTTTAGTTTTTTTAGAAGCGTCAGTGCTGTTTAATGTGCGTCGTAATTTTTCGAAACAACCCACACAACGTCTTTTTTTGTCGCCACGTTGGAAAACATGATCAGTACATCTTCCTTCGGGTAATTCTGTAATAAAGTGCATTGTATAAATAAACAGCATGCAACTATGTCAGTGAAGTAAATGCGATGGAATCTAATTTTATTAGGTAGTTTCGTTATTCGAGTGTCTTATGTATATTTTTGTTCTTAGGCTGTTGTTGCTTTAAAAAAATATACGGAGGTATTAAATAAAAGCTGGATGTCACAGGTCTCTTGTAAGTTTACTATCACAACGTTTTTGTTTTAATAACCATTGTATAACAAAAATGATAATCAACACGTAGGTATATACGCGAGTGTTATTTCGCAAACGTGCGCGCGACCTCCCACGTCGATGCTAGGACAACACTAAAACGAGTCACGCAGCGCCCGCGCCGCCCACCTTCCCTCTCTTGCGTCTACGAGGCGTACGATTCCACGAGTACCGACATATCTCCTAACGCAAGGAATGAAAATAATTACAGTACTGTGCGTTAGGGACCTAATCCATCTCTAATTTCTTTTTTAATGTCCTTGAATTCATCTTTAAGTAGGAAGCAAATATGTATATTTGTCCTACTCATACCTAAAGAACTTTACACGTTAGATCCTCCCGCAAGGAGTGAAACAACACTATTATATTTAACGCACAATACAAAAGTCCTGCAAGAGATCTGATAGATCTCGTAATGCAACGAACGTGTTAACTAGTTGAATTTAATGACGTTTTTAAAACGACGTAGATTTTCACGTTTTTAATATTTTATAGTGAATAGAATGAAGTTATCTAAACTAGTCTTTGTAAGTCGGTATAAGTACTATAATAATATATATATATATCATTTTACGTTACATAATGTGTAAGATTGAATTCATATTATTAAATTTTAAAGTTTTTAGAATTATTATTAAATTTGATATTTTTCATTATAAATAAAAAAATATGCGTCGAAAAAAATAAATAAAATATATTTTGCAATGTGTACATCAAACCCTTTCATATGATACCCCATTTGAACTAGTAGTTTTAATTTGAAATTTCGACACCCTATAAAAAATATAAACCCCCTATTTTTTAAGATCTATTTACAAATGTATAGTTTTGAGATTTATTCCTGTACTTGTAGTCTATAATGATGTTACTTGCCAAATTTCATAGTTCTAGGTCAATGTGTCGAAATATGCGTTTTTTGCTGAATAAACGGCCGTAACTTTTTTTACGTAAACTTAGCAGTTTGATTTTTTTACAACTTCATGGGACCGTAGACCTGAGTATACAGTTCAAATTTCAGCTTGATACCTCCAAGCATTCTCGACATAGAAATTCTTGACAGACTGACAGACGAACAACAAAGTGATCTTTTAAGGGTTCCGTTTTTCCTTTTTATGTACGGAACCCTAAAAATTTGCTCTGTAGTTAAAGTAATCAGCAAAATGAGATTTGGTTATTATTACTGGCCGGAATTTAAATATAAACATTTTCATTGGAGGACTCGACCGGCTATCGAGAAGTCGTGGGTTCAAGTCTAACCTAGGCGGGGAGGTTAATTTTCCACTTTAAATTATTTATATAAAGTTCAGTTTTTAAGATATTTAAATAAAAGTCAAACTCTATCGAACATTAATAATATATTTATTACTTAGGTAGACTTTAGGTTTAATGTAGATAAGATCATCCTTAAAACTCTCTTCGTGTCCCTAAAATCAAAAGGAGTCCAATGCTCAAGATAATTCTGAACGATACGTTTACTAATCTGGGATGCCAAAGCTGATCATCGGATTTTTTGGTTGCGAAAATCAAACTTCAACTTCGAATCATGCTACCTGTGTTTAGATTAGCTGGTAGAAACGATGGAGCTCTACCGATTAAGCTGAAGATGTTTGGCAATAACTTAAATGTAACACCTGTTTTTTGAATCAAAAATATTCGGTTCCGGCTCGACGGTAGAGACCCAGATTGGATGGTAAAGTTCTCCTTAATTTAAGTTACAGTTTAAGTGATTACAAACGTGTGTTGAAAATATAGAATATTACACACATTTACAAATAAACATGTGATAAAATACAGAATATGTTGTCTCTCAAAACATGCGACGGCACATCACTAGTTTCTGGCTTCTGTTTTCGCACAACGAGCGGGAATGCGTGCGCCCGCGTCACACCTGTCTCGCACTCAGTTACCGCACTTTGTATACAAGATAAGTTCAGACGTACCTAATTGTCATCTCTTCGACTGTCGAGGTATTTATAATCGTTTTCACCAATTTGCAAAATTATTCAATATTATTTATTGGTTGGGCACAACGTACGTATGTTTATAAAGTTATGTTGCGTAAAGTGACTGTTTTGCATTATTTTATTTTCGTAAATAAGAAACAGTATTACAATGAGTAAGTAAATACAATACTAGTAATTATAATTATCTTTTAATTAAACTTGTTAATAAAGTTATTATAATGCCTTTTATTTCACTACGTTTAATATAGGTACGTTGTATGAGTGAATAGATTAGATACTTACTTACAAATTTACAAATAAAATTATCCTTTTGTCGGATATAATAAAGAAACGACATTATTTTTCCACCACCTAATTTTAGAGTTTCTTTTTTTAATTTTAACTTTTCAAAATTTATGGATTATCTATTTTGTTTTTAGAATTTATATTAATTATAAGATTACAGTAAAAGTGTATAGTAAAATAACTTATCAATTTTACAACAACAATAAAATGCGACTACGTAGCCAAAATTTCCTAATATTTTCGGCAATGGAAGGAACAAATACATAGACAATAGAAAATAATTAATACTCTTACGAGTACGCACTCTACGCAACTCTATTCTACGAAGAAAGCGGGCAATAAATCTGCGCGCATTTTTCGCAAACGCATAAAATCCGAACGCACCTATTATTGAATCGTAGAACAATCCACAAAACTATACGCATCCTCTTCTATGCAGATACGTCTGTCTCGTTCAACATGTGCACGCGCCGCTATTGTGTCTGGCGTGACTCCGCGAGTGACATCCGCCTCTTTCCCGCCGCATAGCGCCGTCTCGCTCTACCGCATGTCAATGCAGTTTATTGTGGACGTTAATAGCTCTGATTACAAATGTAAATTTTCAGCGCGCGACGCCGTTGGACGGCTTTTTTCTCTCATTTCTCTTTATGGTATTAAATTGTAGCAAAACTTTACGGCCGTCTGTTTGTTTTTACACAACGTCTATTGTTTCAAATTGTAAAACATTGTAATATTAAATTTGTATTTCTTTGGTTTCCTGTCGGCAGTAGGGAAAACAATTAATACAATACACATAAATCTCTATTTGTTTCAAAAGAAGTGTTTACATGAATAAATATTGCATTAAATAAATGGAAATTGTACGATTTTGTGATATACTGACGTCAAAACTAGCATAATAAATGAATGGCACAATAAACAAGGAACAGTCAGGCAACAAGTTAAGAAAAAAATTTAAGGAATTTTTAAATAATGAGTTGATTGTCGAAATTTTTTGATGTTATCTAGTTCGACATTTAAAATGTTTCACATTAGTTGCCTTAATATGAAATTAATAATGTAGAGAACTTAAACTAGAGCAATAAATACTTTTTATTAATTCTAAGGTAGCATTAATCTATGAACAGTTTATAACGATTTAATAAAAGCATTCTGAACAAACCTATCTTTTTTAACGAATGTTACACTAAACATTAATTTTGAAATTGGAACAATAAATATAAATGTTTTATCTATCTGAACAATTTAAATCAATTTTCTGTTCAACACAATTTACGAATATAGCGTTATCATTTTGAATGCAGAACAATAAATATATACGTTAATGTAATTAGTTAGAGACAAGACAATTAATCTCGCTTGCAACAAAGGGAGCGAGCCAATGCAACTTAGACTAAAATAAAATAGACGAGAGCGCTACGCACATCGACGCACTGACGGACGGACTTACCTATTATTCGCATATCAGGGCACTTTATTTATAATACCCGTCCAATTTTAATTGACACATCCCCTTTGACGGTTTTCTTTCGAAATATACTACGGTAGGGGCGCATCTCAGATCTTTTTACGCTGGTCGGTGTTACAACGGTTTCCCAACCGAATACCATTCGCAAAAGATCTCACACGGCTGCCAATTTTCAGAAAGACAGAGCTAAAATAATTACTGCAAACGCGCCCTATTTCGAGACGCAGTACAACAGTTAAGATAGATTTAATTCTAGCGCATTATTTATAATTTTAATGGTAGAGTCTTATTCAATATTATTAACACCGGGTAATTTGAATTGAGAAGTTCATAATGTTCAAATTCTTCGTAAAAGATATTCAAGATTGTCAAAAAGTGATTTTCAATTAAAGTTGATTTTTGAATAGAGAACAAAATATTTTTCTTTTTATATTTTGTATACCATGCCAGACTCAATATTAAAGTACGTTCAAAATATCATAATTAAATTGATTATACTAACGGAGGTCTTTAAAAATCGGAGCGTTGGCGACTACATTTAATTTATGCTCTAATAGTAGGACATGAGGTTTCCTTCTTTGTACCTACTTTTAAATTGAGCTGCAAAATTATAATTATTGAAAGAGAATGAAGAGTATTTGATGAATGATGAAGGAACTCACTGATGAGAAAACAAATGTATGTCTCTACCTTAATATGTTACGATGTTCGATGACCAACAGGTAGTCCCTGTCGGTCATCGAACATTTTTTTTTATATGAGAGGGGCAAACAAGCATGTGGGTCACCTGGTGGAAAGCAATCACCACCGCCCATGGAGACCAGAGACACCAAGCGGTCGCCGATACGTTGCCAGTCTTTACCATTACAATCACATCGTAACATATTAAGTAGTCTAAGGCAGTGTTTTGCAATCCTTTTGAATACGGGGCTTTTACAAATTAAAACTTTCTGGCGACCCCCTCCGCCCTTCCCCTTACTCCTCCTCCTCCTCCAAACTGCAACAATTCAGCTGGCTATGAAAGCTTTAAAATTGTTAGTGCCATTTGATTTCGATTTTGTTGAAATAAAAATTAAGAAAAGAGGCTTTCATTGGAAAAAGATTTGCTTAAAAATACGAGTTGATGAATAATTATTGAACCATAATCAGGCTTGATTACGTTTTTTTATTGTAGCGTATGACTACAAACTTTTACATTTTTTTCCCCGCTATCCCCCGAATATAACTTGGCGACCCCCTTGAGGATCGCGATCCACAGTTTGAAAATCGTATTTTGTAAATAGTAAAATGCAAATAAAATAATTGAAATTGGAATGTTACTTTTCTAGAAATAAAATATTATAAGATGTTTTTAATCACACGTTTAAAAACATTCTATAATATACGTTTGGTTCACCGTTCTTTAGCACTCGTCGTTCATCGTTCGTCGCCTAACAAAGAGCAGTAAATTTTACTATAGCTCGCTTTTTTCGTCTCTTTACAATCGAATTTAGGCATATTTTAAGTGGAAATAATATTCCCTTCAAACTCATTTACACTTAAGAACAACAACAAGCTCTTTTAACTCTATTCAGTTATGGAATAAATAAACCAAACGAGTCAATAAATTCATGATATTGTGAACTTATTGTTTTTAATATACTTATATTTTTAAGTATAATGTAGTTTTTATTTTATTTTAAATATAAACAATAACACATAATATAACGGTATCGAATTCTTTCCTATGTTGTTTTTATTTCGTAATTAGGAAAAAAATGCGTAATACAAAATTTATATTACGGATTTTTTTCCTAATTACAATACAAATAAAAAAATATTCATATTATTTAATAATATGAATATTTTTTCATCATTCGCTACTAGTAGACTGTGGTACTTGCGAATCATCCGATTTACAGAAAGACCGTAGGTATATATTCAAAATAACATGTCAAATCATGCGCATTTGAGGATATACTAATAACAGATTCTTGAGCACTGAATTAGGTAGTCTGAAAGAAAGAATAATATGAAGATACTACTATTACAAATATCTTTTTTATCAATAAATATAAGTAACTGATTGTCTACTACATGAAATAATAGCTCAATGACAGTTATTACACGTCTATAAGAACAACACAATTAGCCCGGCGACCTATCAAAATACACTAAACAAACAAAATTATTGTCACATTTACATCAGGCATAGATAGACTATAAATCCACGCGGACGAGAAATTTGGCAGACGTAGTTTGGCACCGCGCACTACATTACACGAAATGCAATTTCTGTTTACTTGCATTCTTATGCACAAATGACGCTGTTAAGTATGCGGGATGTTGGAGAAAAACATTACATTGATTTATTTATATGACTCATAAAACGCATTATCAACTTTATAGAACAAACGCAACCGGATTTTGAACTGTCTAATGTCAATGCAATTAGACATTTAAAAGTAGAATAATAATAAATTGCATTGGAATACATTAACGAAACAGTTCGAACATGCACATAAAGTGTAAAAATGTCAACTGTGAACACTAATAAACTCGATATGAGCGTCGTACGTCATCGCGAAACCGCATTCAGCCCGCGATCTTTATGCGGTCCCGATGCAGCGCGGCAGGCGCGACTTGAAACGAAACTATCCGTCCGCGCTCATATTTACAACAATAACCAGATGCGGGAACAATTACATTTGCACACAATATAAACAACCAAACAGAGCAAAATGATCAGCTTTTCTAAATTCGAATACAAAGAGACGTTCGAAATACGAAAAGGTAACGGCCAATCGCGCTAGAGCGTATGCCAAAATGCCAACGGGCGACACAAACAATTAGGAATGCGCTCTATTCCAAATTCAAATACGAGCACGTCGATTTGAATTTGGAATAAATTATAATTTAATATAACAATCGCTTATCCAGTTTCAGAAGGCGACACATATGTACCGAAGTTAAAACCTCTCAAATTATTCATGGGCGGATATTAATTCAATTTATATATAGTTGATAGAATTTATTCAGCGGCGTATTTATAAATTCGTCTAAATGTCACGGGAACAATGGAGTGGTCGTGTCTATTTAAGATTGATGAGTAACAAATAATCTCCGTTGTTGTCGGAAGGCAGAAATAACTTGCGTAACGGAGAGCCTCGTATGAGAATGTCAGATTACGGCTGGTATTATTTTCGGTAAACGATACGTATCTCTGTCTATTCGGATCCGACGTAGCGTTTAATAGTTTAAGCATAGTAAGTATTCGGTCGGGCGCAGTAATCTTGACGTGCGCCGATTTCACCGAGAGATCAACGGATCAAATACGCATTTTTTTTTCAGAGCTACACAGAATTTTAATGAAAATCGTGATTGAGATCCTAAATGGCAAATTGTATTGCGGACGTTAAAAGTCGTCTTAAAATTCGCCGAGCGCATTCATCAAAAATAAGAAAATAATTAATACCAGTTTGGGAACGAGAAGCGAAACATTTAGAACGGACATAACAATAAAACAATACGCCGCTCGCAAACCGAAACAAAACACAGAAAAATATGAATTCCAATCGGAACGGGCCACGGAAACAAAAGATGGTGGATTTAATGAAATGAAATAAAATATAAATTCCTTTTGCAAGCGAGAATTCTTACATTTTTAATTTGGTACCGCGGAACGGGGCTAAAAACGATCAGATTCCAGATTCATAAGCGTCCGCGCTTCAACTAAAAACGAATATTCATTTATATCGAAAATCAATTCTGTCTGGGGTCAGCGCTGAATTTTTATAAATCCTAATTTATTTTGTCGAGTGCGTGAATTATTATTATCTGGCGATCTGTTGTTTTGTTTGTTGGCTTGTTCGGTGGGCCGGGCTTCTGGCGTGATTAACGCGCAGATACCGGCCTGAATCATTGGATATTTTAGCAATAACACGGATCACGTTTTTGTCAATATACAATTGAATGCACTTTTTATCGACAGTTAATACATACAATTGTGAATGATATGTATTCTTAGATTACGATGTTGCTTGAAACAATTACATAATTTAATGACAAAAATTTGCTGCTTTTCTTATCTTACCAGTAATGCCCATTGAGTTGCATGCTCATAGTCTTCATTGTAGTACTTAAAGTCATTTTAAGTATTTCTTTTTACGTAACAAATAATAAATAAATATTCCTGGACAAATTATACATTATCGAATATAATATAAGAATATAATATAAGAATTTTATGTATGTTTATGTAGGTATATGTGTATTTATTGATGTAGTATATGTAGATAAGTAAATAGTATGATATATAAGTAAATAGTATGGTGTAGTATATGTAAATAGTAAGATATGTTAATATATGTATGTCTATGTATTTGTTTATCAATGTAGTAACTAGAAGTAGATTTATTTTGTCATGTATTTCAGTTTCATTTTTGTTATATTTGACGTTTTTATTTGGTCTACCCGTCCAACAATGTAATGTCTCGAGTACAACCATTGAGGTTGGCTGGAAGAGATCTCTCGTAGAGATAAGCTCACCTTTGTATTTACCTGTATAACACGAAACACTTTGTAATATTTATGCAATAAAGAATATATATCGTCTAGTCACAAACTAAGCAATGGTTGTACTATGGTTACTAGATAACTGATAATACTTAAATACATGTTTTTTTTTTGTAAATAAATTACATAATAATACATAGAAAATACCCAGACCAAGACAAATAGACATGTTCAAAACACACAATTGAAGAATAATCACCCTAATTATCTTAAAGTCTAATTAGCTAATGAACATTTAGTCCCATTTTTTCTCAAGAACGACGACAAGGAAAGAAAACAAGATGAAGCTAGAGAAGTAACTACAATGTGGAATTAAAAGCAAGGAGAAAAATCATTCTAGAGAAGTGATTACAGCCACTTTAAACCAATATGCAGTAGTGTGCTCCTAACCCTATCCATATTACTAAAAAGAGTCTTTAAAAATAAAAGCAATCATCCTTTTCCTGCAATCCTGTCTTAAAAATGACGGGTAACACACACAAGATGTTTTCCAGACACTGTCAGATGCGTATTGAGTGCAGGCAATGTTCAGATCGACCAACTGTAAGGATTGTTTGTTTGAGTAACAGTTTATGAGTAAACCCTGTCAATGATTCCTGCGATTAAGATGGTCAATAGTTTAAGACAGATTTAGAGGTTTACTTAACTGGCGTACGTAAATAAATAAATTTCTGGACAATTTACACAGTTTTCTAGTCCCAAATTGAGTCTAAAGCTTTTATTATGGGTACTAGACAAACTGACAATAAATGTCCATGTTTTTTTTTTGTAAATACATACTTATAATACATAGAAAACACCCCGACCAAGACAAACATACATGTTCAGGCACACAAATGTTTGTCTTGTCCGGGGATCGAATCCGCACCCTCGGAATCAAAGTAGCCATTTCTAACCATTCGACCACCGGGCTCGTCAATACAAGTAATGATTATAAATGGGCAATAGATTTTTTTATAAGTGTAAACATGGAATAGAACGATGAGGCTCATGATATTACTCATCTACAGAAACACTAAGAACAGTCACATTGTTGTTTTAATGCAGTTTTCGAATGGTGTTCCTTCTGGGTATTATTTCTACTACTATCGTTCACTGCTACTACAAGAGGTAGTATTAGTGCTTACTACTACTACCAGAGGTAGTAGTAGTGAGAGACCCACGCCCTTGCTCGCACATTTGCAAACAGTACAACATGTAGGTGATTACACCTTTGGTGCTAATGATGTTGTAAAGTCATTTACAAACCTGAAAGAACCCTATCATTAGTGCTGACAGCTTTTTTTATTCCACGTCGAGTGGCAGACAAGCATACAGCCCGCCTCATATGAAGGGATTACCGTAGCCATGTTAACACTCGCAACATGAAATATTGCTAGTAGAAGAAGAAATAACAATGGAGGTAGAAATTAATCGGAATAAAATTATTATGTTTTGCACAGTCAACATAGACATTTATTTCTTTAACTGACATCTACCCTCCATAATTTGACATTATTCCGAATGTAGAGATAGACTTTTTTATCAAATAGCTTTATGGTTCTGGAATCAATGTCCTTTTGCGCCCGTCTTTGTATAATTTTTTCATCTTATTCCCGGCTTAAGGGACATACCGAAAAATATCGTCAGGTATCCTCTTGCTCCTCTATTACTTGTAATAAGTCAACAGTAAAACCAATAGTGCATTTTTTCTGCTGTTTTGCACGACTTCTTGAAATGACACCGATTCAAATACTTTTTATCAAAGATTCTACAAATTTTATACACTCAAATGATTACTTGCACCATAGTATACTATCTCTATTATGAATTAATATCATTATACATTATATTATTAAAATTTGCACAACTGCGCTCACCAAGTTCGCGGTAAAAATTCAAAACCATAGAGATAGACATACCTGGTAATATAGACTTTTCAGAGTAGACTACATCTAAAATTGGCACCCCTCCGTTGTTTCTATATAGAAATTGCCTTTCATTCGCATAGGTGCCATAATTTAGCGGAGGGTGCACAAATTGTACGTCTAATAACAAATATAAAGGGAGATATGCAATGATTTCTATCATAGGCATGAAAATATTCCATCAATATTCGAAATTACAATAGTGAAGTCGTCAACAAAAATAAAAAATACAAAATGGAAACATCAAAATAGTTCCACCGAAACCATAAACAATCGCACTTGTGTCTAAAACCATCGATTCCTGAACTGCAAGACAAGTAATAAAATCAATCATGCTGTACGTATCCATTAGATATGAAATTTTTACATTTGCCTCTGTACTCCGTTTTGGGTTAAAAATAGATTTTTTGAGTGCTCCAAGATAAGTTAGATGAATGTTGTATTTTAAACGAATGAGTGGTTTATACTTTTGGTGTTCGTTTGTTAGAATGGTAATTACGATGTAATCCGGCTATTTTCGGTTGTTTGGAGTTACACCGATTTGAAAGACTCTGGCACCAGTATAACTAATAACTTCATGTTTGGTATGCTTTTGAAAAGAGCTTTTATCTTTTTATTTTTGTAGGTAAAGTTTTATGCTCATCATTTTCATTGTAATTATGACTAGTGCTGTTTTAATTACGAATATATTTATTTACCTTTCTTATAAATATAGTCTGCGTATGTTGATAAAATTTAAAACCAATTTCGTAAATATTATTGTTTAAAAATTAGTGATTAAATTTTTGTTGCACTTTTGTCCTTTATTTGGACATTTTTACGCAATAAAAATCATGGATTTGTTCTAGACACACCCATGATTTACCTTGTCGTTATTAGTATAAAAGAATAGGGAACTTTTTTGAGACCCCCATATTACATTCTAAACTATTATGAAAGTAGTATTAAATTGTCAGTTAAAATGATTCGAATATTACAAACTCACTTAATGACATCAGACAAAACCGAAGTGAAAGATAAAAATCTGACCTTAAACCGAAAATTTCCTTAGCACTCATCAATAATCTCTCGAGACCACGTCAATAACCCGAGAGACACGGTAAAAGCCCATATTTAGCCACAATGGCGGGCGTGGTCGCAAGCTAGCGTCGAATAATTATACCTCCCCCCATCCCTTGCCTAATCCCCCCTACGTGCCTTCATTGAGCATTGTCTTAAGATGTGACCCTACGTAGCAACGACGTGTGGATTGCTCATTTCCGTGTACTACTCATTTGTTTATGGTCTAAAGAGGTGGTGATTTTCAGTGATTGACTATTTGACTTTTGAAGTGGTTGAGTGTTACAGTCAATTTATTGAGTAGAGAGCTAATATGTAGGTATGTTTATTTGACAAAGGAAAATAATAATATGAGCCACACAAAATACCAAATGAGCCACCAAATACTAGGTTAGGTTAGGTTTGGTATGTTTTATATCAATGTTAGTCGCTAAGTCAGTATAATAGACGCCCAGTTTCATAATTTTAGATGCTCGGTTTTTGACCCTTTGGCAAATATTGAATTATTTATTTACGAAATCTCTGCTACTTTGTTCTTCTGTTCAACTCTGGTTTTTTACAGAAATCTTTTATTTCTCTCTGACTTTGAAAATAAATTGCAACCTAGAAAAATACTTGTGAATTTTTGACGCGAATACGTCTTTCAATTTGCTACCATACGGGGTCAATCCAAAAAATCTAATGATAACAAATTCGGGGGATATAGGATGTAGTTTCGAATCAATGCTCTACATCCAAAATTCAATCAGACCAGTACATAGATATAAGATCAAATAATTTATTACGCTAGTTAAGCACTATTTAACATCGCGCGCCATTTTGAGATAATTTTAGTGCATACCTATAACTTATTCACGTACAACACGCGGCCGTATCCATGACACAGCCACACCCCATTTTTTTATTACTAAGGAATAGTAGGTATTGTTAGTAGGTAGATACTAGGCGCCAAAATATATACGAACTTATGCATTTGTGGCATGCCTATCATAATAATGCTCATTGATGCAGGTCACATTTTTTTGCTTCTGCTGCATTGTGAGCTGTGTCTGTCAAGTACCTATTTATGAGAATGCGCTGTATATTATTATAAACTTAACGTGAGTCGCATTCAATTAAATTTCATATACAGAACCTTTAGTTAAACTCAAAAATTTAAGCATAATTTGTCTATGAATGCCATAAACTTAATCGGTTGTCAATGGTGCGTTCGTAAAAGAATGCGATGGCCAGTAGCCACCGCGGCCACCCCGCGCGCCTATTGCGATACGCGAAGGTGGCGCGCGCGTGCCGGCCCCTCGCATACACAATACGCGAGTTACGTAACCCGACACGCGCACAGAATTTCTGAATCGCGATTTCTCTATCACCTTTCATACGCCAACCGTGACAATACAATGGATAGACAATTTATTGCCACTAAAACCTGTCTAGACGTAAAAAACACACATGCCCAATTCTAAATTTCGAACGTCAATTGAACAAAAAACCAAACGAAATTCTTATCTCGGATCCGTCGTTCTAAATTCAAAATATAAGTGAAGCAATTGAAAAACGAAACGAACTAAGTTCATATTACGAGCGCGTTCCAAATTCGAGTGTATTCAAATATCGAACCGAGATGGATTATGACGGGCGGCGCGGCGGCGAGCGCTGGAACATATCTTGATACGCCACAAATCATATTTTTTCTTTTCTACAAGCTTCACTTCTTTAATGTTGGTTACTCTATTATTTTGTAAAACATTATTTAAATTGCAAACTAGTTATTAGACAACATTTATAAGTGCCAGTCAGTTGGTTTTCCGAACTCGTAAAACAACGTCCCGCGCAGAAACATTCAATCAACTAAAAATTTGAATAAAATATTACTCAAACTTATAAAATCATAATCTCGGACGTCGCTAGTTTAGTTTCGGCGGCGATATGATCCCATTGATTGATGGGTGACCACGCTGCGAGTGGTTCCAATACGGCCAGCGTAAACATGTCTGGGGGATCTAACCTTTCATATATTTGAAGAGATCAATCTTGAATAGTCGTGTTAGATTCTAAGTGTGTTGACCCCGGGTCCGGGCATGTACTAGACTGAACCATGTTTTGAACTTAATTAAAAATGTATAAAGTATTTATTGCGTGTCAAGAAACGCCCCCGTGTTTGTCGAGCGCACTTTTTTAATTGTGAGTGATTGAATTTTGGGCAGACACGAAATATTAATAATCAACGATTCTATTTTAGAGAATCCAAATTTTGCGGCATTCAACTAATTTCCTGTCGGTGTCTTGTTCAACGTCTCGCCGAGTCCCGTTGAGTCAGATTCTGGACACAATAAAGGTTTTGAACATTCTAATTTCAAATATTCCGTGTTCTATTTCAAATTTGAATATGAAGTGAATATAACATTCGGAGATGGAATGCTCCCTGTGTTGATTCGTCTGTTTGAAAACGGTGCGTCTTGTTCTTATTATGAATGCGCTAAGGATGCGCGAGCGCAAGCAGCCGACGGTTTAGTAACTGATGCATTAATGCCTCGAATGATCTCTTTATTTTTTTTGTTCGACGCCGGAGATTGGTCATTACACATCTGAATATGTGTTCCCAACAAAAACTCGGATCACGATTCGGTAAAAAGTCGAAACGAGTCTTGTGATGTAAGTGGATAGCAAACGTGCTCTTTATGTTATTAGAATTTGAAGTTTCCGGATTGATTTGAAAGTTTTGAGCGGCGATGTACATACATATACACTCGCTACTCGTAAATTGGTTTTGAGTCCACATTCGTATTTGCATCTCGAATCTGTACATCGGACGTAACTGTATTCACTTAGATGAGATTTGTGTGAAAATAAATTGCAATATTCATTTGTTTGATTGACAAGTTGATAAGATTTCGACTAACAGTTTTTACTTGTATGTATCGTGTTTCTGTTTAGATTAGATTCTATGAATATATTTGGTGATTCGAATGGAAATAGTTTTTATATTCAATTAGAGTTGTAGCATTTCTCAGTGTGGTGGGAATAAAAGCGTTGCTTTTGAGTTAATTAAGTATACATACGTTAGGAAGCAAGTTAATATTTATAAACGACTATACGTATAGGAACCCATTTTTAGTACGCCAAAAGTAGAGTTAAAGTAGAGTATGAGACATTGTGTGTGGAATGTAAAATTTTTCTTCAATAAACCAGAAATTACTCTTGATGCCTATTTTTTTAAATAAATGATATTGAACATAGAAAAAATGTCAATACATAATTACATCATTAGAAAATTTGCAAATTTCGAAATTGGCCGGCCTATTGCCACTTCAGCTTGCCAACTCTGAAGGCTATGTCGACAACTTTTGTTCTCCGTCGAATTTCTTCGTTCCAAATCCCGAGCAACCCACTTATTAACAATCAATCAGCAGTCATACAGTACTGGAAATATTACAAACTTACTCAAAATATCATCAGATTTTTAGGTAGGTACATATCCCAAAAGCCCTTATAAAAAAATTCTCAGTAAACATTTCAATTAATCAATAAGATGGACACCATTACGCCATAATGCGAACGACGACGGTAATTAAAGTCCCCATATTCCTCAAACACGAGAATTAACCCCAATTGAGGGATCGCTCTATTTAAATTACTCGTAACGCACTATTCAGCTTTCTGGAAGCGTGTGACACTCGTTTAATCTATTTGGTCGTCAGATGATGTGAATGAAGACGTAAATTAAGAAATATTTAATAGATTCATAACAGTGTTTATTCTAAATTTGAATACAATTTAAGTTTAAATTTAGAATAAATACTGAACAGTATTTATTATATATTTGAACACAATTTAATATGTAAATAGTTTACATGTTAAATTGTGTTCAAATTTGGAATAAATGCTGTTCGTCAGATGAAGTGAGTGAAGACGTAAATTCAAAAATATTTAATAGATTTATAACGGTATTTATTCTAAATTTAAATATAATATTTAACATTTCATTTCTTTGGTCGTCAGATGAAGGGAGTGAAGACTTAAATTAAAAAATATTTAATAGATTTATAACGGTAACGGTAAAATGTAAACATAATATTTAATATTTCATTTCTTTGGTAGTCTGATAATGGGAGTGAAGACGTAAATTACGAAATATTTAATGAAATAAAAACAGTATTTTAAAATTCATACTGTACAACTTTGTAAACTTTGTAAGGAATAAATGTTGTAACACGTTATTTACAACTTATTTTTGTAAGATGGGGCATTTCACGTGAAGCGGACAGGTAAAAAAAATTGATGTTTCCGATTTTAGTAATATTTGATTATGTTATACCTGTATATGTCCTCGGCCCGGATACATAATATTTTTACAGTATAAAGTCTGGTTCATGAGTTAAAGGACTTTAAAGTTTTGATTAGCCGGCAGGCATGCGCTACTTAGAAGCCCATTACCTAGTTGTAAAAAATTACAATAAAATAAATAAAGTAGTAGAATTTATTCTTCAATTAATGAGCTTTTCAACTGCATTATTGAATATTAAAAAAAAAATTTTTTTTTTGAAAAAAAATAGAATTTAATTTTTGAAACTTGAATTTCACAAAGTTCGACCATTTTTATTTTTTTAATTATTTTTGAAAAAAAATGCTAATAGTGTATAGATAATCCTTGCTAAGTTTCATAATGGGCGTGGAAGTCGTTTAGGAGCTAGACCGGTTAGAGTGCCGAAGCGCAGCGGCTGGTGTCGGGTCGCGCTTGCTGCCGGCTAGCGCGAGCTCACAGGAATTGATTAGTCAAATTTTTTTTCATAATTTTATCATACTTTGATGTACCTAAAATTACAATCAGTCATTATGTTACTATAACTCATAGGTTTATTTACAATTTTATAAGCTTTACTGCTTTTTTTGCTCGTGCGTTTTACTATGATACCTTCAGCAGTCGGAATGGACGCATGGTATTTCTTTGTGCCTGGTATGGTCACTGAAAACTCATCAACAGTATTTTAAATAGTCAATATAGAAGGAGACATTATTACTCAATGCGATTTTGCCGAAAACTACAATTTTATAGTTCAAGATGCTGCCCAATAATTTCACTGGAACAACGACCAAGCCACACTCATGACATCCGTGTATTATTATAGAAAAGAGCAAAATTTAGAACACGGAAGTATCGTAATGATATCAGACGATTTAAGACACGACACTGGTACTTTCTATACATTTAAAAAAAAAATGCACGAGCATCTTCAGAAAAACAACATAACTGCTAAAAATATATATAAATTACTGACGGGGCATCACAACACTTCGAAAACAGATTCAATTTCATTAACCTGTTCTATTTTAAACAGGATTTTGGTACAGACGTAGAATTACATTTTAATGCTACGAGTACATCATATGGCAAAGAGCCGTGTGATGGCTTTGGTGGAAACTTGAAATGCCTGGCGGCACGAGCTAGTTTACAGTCGGCGTCAAACAAAGTCATCACGACACCTAAGCGGTTGTACGAATGGGCTAAAGCGGCAATGCCTCAAACGAATATATATTATGCTCAGAAAGAGGTAATTGAAGGCAACAGATGTTTTCTCAAAAGCCGATTTGAGTCTTCAGTGAAAATACCAGGCACAAAGAGATACCATGCGTCCATTCCGACTGCTGAAGGTATCATAGTAAAACGCACGAGCAAAAAAAAAGTAAATAAACCTATAAGTTATAGTAACATAATGACTGATTGTAATTTTAGGTACATCAAAGTATGATAATATTATCAAAAAAAATTTGATTAATCAATTCCTGTGAGCTCGCGCTAGCCGGCAGCAAGCGCGACCCGGCACCAGCCGCTACGCTTCGGCACTCTAACCGGTCTAGCTCCTAAACGACTTCCACGCCCATTATGAAACTTGGCAAGGATTATCTATACACTATTAGCATTTTTTAGAAAAAAAATTAAAAAAAATAAAAATGGTCGAACTTTGTGAAATTCAAGTTTCAAAAATTAAATTCTATTTTTTTTCAAAAAAAAAATATTTTTTTTAATATTCAAAAATGCAATTGAAAAGCTCATTAATTGAAGAATAAATTCTACTACTTTATTTATTTTATTGTAATTTTTTACAACTAGGTAATGGGCTTCTAAGTAGCGCATGCCTGCCGGCTAATCAAAACTTTAAAGTCCTTTAACTCATGAACCAGACTTTATACTGTAAAAATATTATGTATCCGGGCCGAGGACATATACAGGTATAACATAATCAAATATTACTAAAATCGGAAACATCAATTTTTTTTACCTGTCCGCTTCACGTGAAATGCCCCAATTACGTTGTTAAAATTGTTAAAATGTTGTAATTCTTTATACGTTATTTATTGTTATTTTTCCTGTAAGTGTTTTTCTGAGAGCCGAATTCGACATTTTAGAACAGTTCGTATGTGGGCTCCAACTACTCGGAGCGAAGTGGAGACCTATGCTAATCTGTGACTTTAATTTTTATTTTTAATATTGGAATGAGGAATTTGAATTGAAATTCTAAAACAATATTATAAGTATGTACTTTTCTCTTTAATTTATGTCGTACAAAAATATTATATTATGTATTACAAACGAACAAATACTTTTAGATAAGTAAATTGTAACTATGTATACTAAAATTATAATATAAAATGACACAGAAACAGAAGTATCTCAATAAAATAATAAACCAAGTATAAAATAAATGTAGAGAAACTATAAAGCGTGAATATAAAAATCCGTCACACGGCAAAAAAACGAAATAAAAACAGTTAAAAAGACAGTTTATCCGATTAATTCGAGTAACATAAAAGGCATACCCGTCATTTTATAATAAATCTTTATTTCAAATCAAAACCGGAGAAAGGAGTTTTTACGTTTCCTGTTTTTGTAACACACATATTTATATGTTTCCTTTGTTGCCGACCGGTTCGAGATATTTCCGATTTATCGCAACAATTTTGCATCAAAATAACCACTATTGTGCCTTACGGGGCTATAAAATTATCATAAACCAGACACACAAGTAATAATCTCATATTTGAACCCGTCGGCCGCCATCTTTAAAAACAATGAACGTTATTGTCTCTTCTTAATTCCATTTTTGAAAAAATAATCCATTTCGCATTTCATCGAGAGGGCCCCGTTGATTGTTACTATACAAATGAAAATGAACCTTACTGTTTAATAATAGAGTCTTTATAGCCGTTATGAGATTCGAGCAGCATGTTCTTTACGTTTGATTCGTTCAAGCAAAACGGATCTTATCTCATTGGGTAAAGAATGAAAATTGTTTACTAATTGGTACATGGATATTGCATGTGTGTGTGAATGAAATAGCAATAATCAAGAAAGGGTGAGGACCAATGCACGATCCACAGCGATATTATGATAATTATGCGACGACAAAATCGTAATATTACAATATTAATTTTGCAACAAATGTCATATACACTCATAAATATATTTTTTTTATATCTGTCAACACAATAGAATGTGTTGATTGATTTATTCGAGCAATTTTCCTTGATTTCCTACGTTATAGATTTCATATCTTTAACGTAGGTAATCAGTAGGAAGATTGCTCGAATAAATAAATCAATAAATTCGAATTCGAAACTATATAACGTAACATCAAATAAATACATTGCAAACCTAACCTATTTTGCCTAATAATTTCCTATGAAAAATACATAGGTATCCTAGTCCCTGGTATCTATAACCAGCGGCCTGCCCACAGTTCCACCGTTCGTGGTACAAAATGTCTTAGGAAACGTACTGTAGTAGATTGCCAATAATCAAGATGATATGGATGGAATTAAAATTTATGGCGAGTTGTACGATAGTGGAATTTAGCGGCAGGTACCAAATCAAAACGCTCATGCGAGCACTCCCCGTGATTTGGTCGTCAATCCTTATTCATCCCACTGCTAGGATACGGGTCTCCCCTCAATCGAAGGGGTTTTGAGCATACTCCACCACGCGGCTCAACTGCGGCTTGGCGGAGGCCCGTGTTTTCAAGCCGCCTAAAGGCCACTGACTTGGCTTAACGGCTGTCATCTAACGACAAAAGCCGGGATCGACGGCTTAACGTGCCTTCCGAAACACCATATAATTTGTAGAGATTGTTGAAACTCCAACGTAGTTTTTCAGCGTGAAAGAGTATTCACATACATCCTAATGTGATTCAGTCTTCTTCTTCCTATCCCATTTTATTTCGCCTTCTATTTATAGCTATATGAAAAGCTATTCTGCTGGTCGGGATGGAGACAAAGCCAACAAATGTTCAAACAAGGAGTTCGTTTTATTAAGTAAATTCGATTGAGGGGAGGCAGCAGTGAGATGAATAAGGTTGCTTGTTGACGAAATAAAAATTTTGAACTATAGTTCTAATTGAAATATATTTCAATAATGGAATTTTATTCAACATTTCCATATTCCAATAAACTAAAGTAATAAAATATTTGAAACAAGATAAACAAAAACTATATAATATGTTATTGTTTCAAAGATGTTGCCTGAAACTTATTTAGATTACAATCTTACTTTTCATACAGTCATCGTCCCAGCACAGCCTGACCACACCATACAAGAGTCGTGCCGGTAACTACTACGGTCAATGAGCTTGTGTGCGTGAGGCGTCATACAAACTGTTCCAGATTTGTCTCAGAGGGGAGGTGAGGTCGACACGAGAGAGCGGCAGGGCGTGGCCATACTGTACACTAGTTATTACTTATACTGTGGTCCCAGTTAAGAGCCATCCATAAATTACGTCACACGAATTTCATGATTTTTTTACCCCTCCCCCGTCCTAGTCACAGTTGGTCACATTTGTGAGACTCCCCCCCTCCCTAGAGTGACGTCACATATTTTGCAAATTTACATCTAGAGTTGCAAATGTTTTTCAGTTTTTCAAAGTTCGTATTTAACACTTATATTTAAGGTAACATATTTATTATGTCAAATACAGTTATTTCTAAGGAACTAAATTAAAAATAAAAATAAAAATAAAACTACATAATATTATCTAAAAAAAGGCCCCCGTGGCATTGTACCGAAGATGCTGGCAGTTATATTATATTATAATAGATTTTGAAATGTCACGTCACGAAATTTAGGAACCCTCCCACCTTCTTGTCACACAACGTCACACAACATCGACCCCCTCCATCCCCCTTAACGTGTGACGTAATTTATGGATGGCCCCTAATTACAAAATACAAAAACAACAATGTAAACAATAATCAAAAACAGCTTATCCATAACAACATTGCAATGTCAAATATAATTACAACAAATTCGGTCCATACTGGAATGCAATGAAGTAAATTGACTATTTACAATTTTAAATAAGAGCTAATATGGCTTTACAAAGGCTCGTGACAGACAGACTGACAGTTGATCCTGAGCCCACATATGGGCGTAGTACTGTGGGATCTGGACATTAACTTTACTATTATCTGTGAGATATACTTACATTTTCCCTTTGATGTTGGATTTTATTGGTTTTTTTTTAAATAAAATAGCCGACAAATAGACAGCAAGTCAGTTCAGTGTAGGCAAGTGACTGACTAGGGTTATAACATGCTATACTCGCTTCTACTACTACTAACTACTTCTACTACTAATTGCGTGCTCCCATCCCCATGGGGCGATCGCTTTGTTCAGTATTTCATAACGTGTGGTGCGCGGACCCCTAGGGGTCCGCGAGTATGTGTATGGGGGTCCGCCGTCTTATCTATGAACATTTCAATTAAAAAATAATGCCAGCAAGACTTTCAAAAAAGAGGCACCATCCTTCACATTAATACAGTATTTAAAAAAAAATGCACACTGACGTGAAATAACAACTATTCACATTTTTAAAAGCAAATCCAGGGTGTCAGGTAACTCCATACCAAATTTTATTAAAATCTCCAGTCGTTTAGACGTGAAGAAGTAACAAACATACACACACACTCACTCACAAACTTTCGCCTTTATAATATTAGTGTGATACTCTGTTTTTAGTACTAAAATGAATTGTCTTAAATTAATTCTTGTGCTTTTTATTAAGGGGGTCCTTGAAATTGTGCATGAATATAATATTTTGCTGCTAAATGACTAATAGTTCTGTCCAAGTACATAAAGTAATATTCGAAAAGTTAATATAGTCGTTCAGTTTTCTTAAATTTTCTCATTTTCAGTGCAACTTTCTTATTTTTACTTTCATAAGGACCTTCTTTAGACAATAACAAATACAACATAAAAAAAACAACGAAATCGGTCAAGCCACGCGTGGTGCCGTGACCAAGAGAAATAGGTTTTCATTTTTACATATAAACATCGAACGTTTTTTACAATAAATTCGATATTCGTATTTCTTTTTAAATTATGAATGAGAAAGAACAAAATACGTAAGGCAGGAGCGATGTTCCTACAGCTTAACCCTTCGATCATTTAATGTTCATGCTTAAGGGCTCTTAGTAAGTGAAAATGGCAAAATTGGCTGTTTTCTATTAGCTTTTATTTAAATAATTTAAGGTTTTTTCCACTGAAATTTCTACTATGTATTACAGACCTTATGTGTGATGGCGTGGTCGTTTCCAAAACATGATTGGAAAAATTTCGCTCGATAGAAAAAAATCCTGAAGTTCCCTTTAAAATTTCATATAAAGGCAAATTATGACCGTTTTATACAATAATAATTCTTATAAAATCACTAAAACATAGGTATTTACCTTTTTGATGTCGTGGTCGTTTCAGATTTTAAGAAACTAAACATTTTTAATCACTTTTAAGATGGGAGACCATGGGGGTGGACACGTTAGAGAAATAAGACCTGGAAGACCTGAAGGTGGAACAGATCGTAAGGTTTTGCAAGGAAACAGGTAGGTTCGACGGAACGCCGTGATTGCCGGATAAACCCACATCCTCCCCCAAAAGGGAGGACCAGGGGAAATGGGTGAAATGGCCTCAGGAAAGGCTGATCACCCGCCCGACAACCGGCGTCCCCGTTGGAAATAATAATAATAATGGTTCAATTGGTCTGTTTTACTTATCGGGTTGTGAAGGTCAGACGGCAGTCGCTTCAATGTAATAACCAGAATGGCCAATTCTAGGATCATGGTCAAAGCGGACCCTGGGCTCCCAGGAGTAACCGAAACAACGCTAGGTGGATGATGATTTAGTACCTGACATGTCTTTGTTCTCATTATTATCTTTTTGTTTTTTAGCTTAGCGAATACAGAAGACCAATATGAAGGTGTTGAAGAAACTGAATTTGAAATTGAAACTGGTGGCTGCTCCTCGACAGCCGAGATACAAATAGATGGGGGAAGAATTGTATCTATGATTTTTTTTTTGAAAAAGCTGAAGATTATTTCCATGCACAGCAAGAGTTTTGATTGCGGTTTTCAAAATTTAGTTCTTGTGTCCGAAAAAAAACAGGACTTAAATCTAAGCTAAAATTAAAAAAATGTGTAACAGAAAGTTTTTCGTGGATATTAATGAACCGGATGTAAGATGTCAAGTGCGAGTCGAATTCGCGCACGAAGGATTCCGTACCATTATCTATAAAAATGGCAAAAAAAAATCGCGTTTGTTGTATGGGAGCCCCCCTTAAATATTTGTTTTATTTTTATTTACTTATTTATTTTTAAAGTGAATACATAACTAAATATTATGTGAGTATTTCAAGTGTCTATCTATTGCCGTTATCAATTGCAAGCAAAAACAAGCAACAGAAATACATCATCTGTGAAAATTTAAACTGTCTAGCTATCACGGTTTACGAGATATAGCCTGGTGACAGACGGACGGACGGACGGACAGCGGAACCTTAGTAATAGGATTCCTTTTTACCCTTTAGGTACGGAACCCTAAAAATAACGGTGAATATTATAATCATTGTCTAAAGTCCCGTATACACGTTGGCCGAGCCTTGCCGAGTGATGGCAAGCACCAACATGTAGACGGCCTGTTTGCTTTGCCTTGTCATCACTCGGTGTCGCTCGCCTAGTTGGCCGAGTGGAGCCAAGCGCCAACGTATGTAGAGGTCATTTGGCGCACTTGTCTTCGCTCGCCGGCACTCGTGATCGCTTGCCTCACTTCGGATCGCTGTCGGTTTTTGTGCACAAATCAAAGGCGCTCATCTGTAGGTTTGCCAACTATACTGTTAAAAACAGTATTATACTGTTTTTCACAGTATAATACTGAAGAAAAGTTATTATTATTATTATTATATTATGTTTCTCTTAATTCACGGGTCAAGCCCGGTCATTTGATAGGCGTGCGCGGGGATATGGATCCAACACGTAGAGGCCCCTTTATATTATTATTATTATTAATGAACACTGACAGTGACCAACGTGTGGGCACCTCTACTCCACTCGTCTACATTGGCCGCTTGCATTGGCGCTTGTCGCACTTGTCCAACGTGTGGACAGTAGCACTTGCTTTGTACCCATTTGCCGACGCTCGCGCTGGCCTCCGCTTGGCCAACATGTATAGTCGACTTTACATAACAGGTTGGAGAAAAAGTCTTTTCGTATTTTGTATGTATAAAATTGAAGAAAGATCTCTTTAGTTGTACCGTATAACCATAGATTCGGATCTCTACTGCCAACAACTACTCATCGATTGAATTTTTCCAATAAAATCTTAGACTTTCTCAAGTATTTTATTTGACCAGGTACCAGGTTTCTCCAGTATTTTACTGCACCTGACCAGGTGCACCTCGCTTATCTGTCAAATAGTCTGCCTTTGACATTCGGCGCGCACGGACGTGCACACGGAGCGCGCGGAGCGGAGTAGAACATTTCGACCTAGCGCTTTCTGTTTTAATGTATAAAGTAGACATCGAATGATTAAGCGTTGCAGCAAACTATTAGTTCTCAATAACTATTTGAACATAATGTTGATATGAAATAGCGAGTCTATATCTTATATAGTCTATATCTAGGTCAATGACTACAATAGGTGATTTTTAAAGTGGTTATAACTTTGGCGTCATTCGTCAAAAAAACGTTGTTTGCAGAAAAAGTTCTACTGCTGCTTCATAAACAATTTGCTTAAAAAAAGGACCATAGGAAACTGCAGACGAGTCCGATTATTGGGTCATTTACCCTACATTTTTTGACTAACTTGGAATAATTTTACTACTAACGATGCTTTCATGTGTGTGAATGGTTCCGTTTGTCCGTTCCGTTTTAGAGATTGTTTACCCTATTTTCTTCTTTTTTTCATACTAATTGTATAATTAGGTACCAACAATTATTACGAGCAGGTAGGTAGACTATGTTTTACTTTTTGTAAATGCATATAAAACGATAGTGAAATAAAATCTTTTGTACTTACAATAAGTACCTACTTATTATTTGTTGTCATTTATTATTTATCACGCTCGCCTAAGTGCAGGTGCACTGCCTCCGCGCGCCCCCGCGGACCGCCGCCGCCGCGGGGTGTCCCCCCGTACCTCAGGCACGGAATCTGAATTTTCGCTGACCGCCTAACCCCCCTTAACCCTATCCTGCACGGGACGTTCGAAACAATGCATTTACGCGCGTTTTCGTACACGAAACGTCAACGGTTTAAAAACCGAAAGCTGCTTTATCGTTTACGATCACCAAGTTTTGAATGAATCACGTCATATACATTATTATGAGTCAATGTATTGTTCCTTACTTACGTCGGCGTCGAGTAAATTAGGAAATGTGTTTTTTATTAGAAAGGCATGTGGAATTACAATTGGTCGAAATGTATGACACACGTACGCGTTTCCAGTTAGCGTCGTGAGAGTATTTGAATATTATCGATGTATCGGCCATATTGAAGTTTTATGATTTTTATTGAATTTATTAGAAAATATAAGTTGTTTCTGAAACGATTGTTTAAAATTTTTATCACGTATGAATTGCGTTTTAAAGTTTCGTATAAATTTTAAATTTGAAGGCAAAATGAATAAAATTTTGAATCTTCAACATAAGATTTTTTAACAGGACTAATGTATCACATAGGTATATAATATATCATAACCACCAAAAAAGGCAATGAACAATGAAGTCCACTGCAGTCCCGGGGTAAGATTACGGCTGCCTTGGAACTCACAACGAATTTAATCAAAAGTACCTAATTAGTAGGAGTACGAAGCGTTTGGAATTTGACTTCCCCTCTTGGCAATGTGAGAGACATAATGACAAATAAGGCATTAAAAGCCTAAAGAGATGTGTACAAAGAATTGAACTTAAGATGTAAGATCATTGAAAGAACATTATTTGTAAATTAACTTTACTAAAAGCATACAAACATATATTATAATCAGACAGTACCCACAATTTTTTACCATATCACTTTATAATGTAAGTTTAGTAATAACTAAAAACTGTCCTTTTTGGTATTTATATTATATAAAGGGTGTCTTGAAAAGTTTGCTTTTAGCTCTAAGGCGGCCTTGTTGTTATAAATGTTTGTAACAAATTAATATTTTTATTTGTTTTCTTTGTGATGTAAACTGCAAATAAAGCATCTAGACACGCGGTAGCGTGTCAAGCCAAGTTCCAGTATATCATTCTATCTATCTATCATTTAAAAGTTTATAAACTTATCGGTGAATTATTATTATTTTTCTAAATTCTGTCGCATAATTTGCTGCTACTATGATTACTATATAATAATATATAGTAACATAAGATCTTTATATAACTAAGGTGCCAGATAAGAACTACAAAACCTTAAACAAATCCATAAAATTCAAATGTAAAAATTTTTTCCCTTACCAATTAAAAAAAATCAATTTTACGATAATGAAAATGATCTCTTTAAACATTGTAAGGTTTAAACAGTTCACACTCATGTACATTTTTTGTTGAAGAATTCTTTAATGAATCTTTAAGAAAAAATATTGAACATCCTGTACGCTCATGTAACTCGGGCACTTTGAATGAACCGGCTTTGTACACAACGAGCTAATAACGCGTATGGCGGGCGAACTACCGGCTAATATTGTTCCTCGACTTATCAACAGTATATACCTTCAGATTTGTATAAGAACATAACAAATAAAAATAGCAAAGTTAAATATTTTTTTAGCATTTTTATTCAAATGTACCATGTAATGCAATTATAATCCCATTAAATGAATTTGTGTGATATATTGTACTTTAGTATTAAAATATGGATACTATTTAACGTAACATCAAATAAATACATTGCAAACCTAACCTAACCTATTTTTCACATCAAATGCAGGCTTTGATTTGCGATCACATTAATTTGATGTGCAAATCAGATTTTTTTGTGGATCAATTTCATATTTTCCTTAAAATATTATTGTAATTAACGAAATTCACATTAATTAAATATTGGGGAGCTCTATGACGTCATTACGTCTGTCAATCTAATCGAACACACAAGTTAAGCAACGACGACCGCAGTCTATTTAATAATGTGTATTATTATTGTTATGCAACCAATTTGTAGTTGATATAATCTCCATGAACTAAAAACATTTCCCTTGATTTTCCTTACCATAGTACAGTCTGTAAAAAAAGTATTTACACAACAATCACGTTCGCTTGGGCGATTGCGCGGGGGTGTGACGTCACCTCCGCCGCTTGATAAGGCCGCTTCCGCTCGAAATCCTACTGGGTGAATGAATGAGTGACCGAATGATCACGACCTTTGCTACTTGCGACGAGGTTGAATTTCAAAGCCTATTGGAATGCAATGTATGCACGTGTGCAATTTAGATTGGACTAAAAGATTGATGTATTTAAAAGATTATAAAATTCATAAATTTATTTTAACACATACCTAATACTGTGATAAAGTAAATTTCAGAATTTTATTTCTTTAACACATAAGCTGCGCTTGTGCGTTATTTTATTTTGCGAGTGTTAATATGGCTACTGTAACCGTTTCACATCAGGCGGACCGTATGCTTGTCTGCCACCCAACGTAGTATAAAAATATCTCACTACGGGGGGATGGGGCAAAATTGAAAAACGAATCTTGTTGCGTTCGAAATTTCATTATACGAACATTCTTATTGGTTTTCCAATTCTATGGGAGACTTGGAATACATTTATTTATAATAAATAATTGTTTATTTAATTGTTAAAACACTGGCCGTGTGGTTTCCGGCAGACTAGAATAGAATCACTCCGTCTCTTCCTGTAGATGTCATACAAGGCGCCTAAGGGATATACATTATAACACATCGATCAGGCCTCCCCAACCCGTTTGGCCAGCGCGTGGGGAATATAGGCCAAATCCTCCTTCTGGCTTGGACGGACGAGAGAGGGTCGTGCTCCTGTAGTGGAGACTAAAATGACCTGATGATGATGATAATAAATAATAAATATTCCTGGACAAGTAACACACATAGCCATCTAGTCCCAAACTAAGCAAAGCTTGCACTATCGTTACTAGATAACTGCCCTCAGTTATCTAGTACCGATAGTGCAATTCTCGTAAATAAAATATAGTCAAAATTCAGTTTCGATCCAGTCTCGATCTCACAAATGTCACATTTGGTATTCTCGTAACACAATATGTAACTTCAAAATTAAATTTAAGCTTGATTATATCGAAATATGAGTAAAAATGAAACTAACTAAGAATGTTAGTTTGCCAACAACAAGAATTGATAATAATTAATTAATGAAATCAAGTATATAATTTTAGTCAATTCAATCACGATTCGGTCAACTTTCAATCTACATTCGTAGAAAAATTACGAGAATTGGCCTTCTGATATTATACTTAAATACTTTTTTTTGTTAATACGGACATAGGGAACACCCGAATCAAAACAAATAGAAATGTTCATGAGAATATTCGTTACGACTTATGAGTATGATGATTGATATTTACGAGTATATATTGGTAGCTCTACTGGAAATAATGAAGCCCATTGTCGTGAGGTTCAAATATTATACCTAGTAATTAGATAGCCTTTTCTAATTGGACGTTTAATTCTAAGCTGAATCGGCTAATGGAAGATATTAGTCTTATATGATTGGTAATAGATTAGTGTAGTGCTTTAAAATGTAGTTGTGCAGCAATAAATTATCAAGTATAATATAACGTTCATCTTTTTTGCATATACAACTAAGATGGCAAACAAGCATACGACCCGCCTGATGGTAAGCAGTCATCGCAGCCTGTGGACGCTCGCTACAGCAGAGGCATCACTCACCCGTTGCCGAGCTTGTAAGATGCATTCATATTTAACCAGCAAAAACAGAATAATATATTTTTTTATATATACTCATTACATGCTCAAACGTAAGTATATTTGACGAGCTCGGTGGTCGAATGGTTAGCAATGGCCACTTTGACTCCGAGGTCGCGGGTTCGATTCCCGCACATGACAAACATCTGTGTGCATGAACACGTCTGTTTGTCTTGGTCTGGGTGTTTTCTATGTATTATAAGTATGTATTTACAAAACAAATGTATTTAAGTACATTTATCAGTTGTTTAGTACCCATAGTACAAGCTTTGCGCTTAATTTGGGACTAGATGATGATGATGGATACCTCCACCTCACAGAATACCGCAGCCAAATAACGGTTCCCTTGAGGGCTGTTGTGTTCCTGCGAGTGAGTGAGGTCACCAGAAAGGAAGGAGATGCTGCGATGGCAGCGGGGGTGGCGGCGCGCGAGCGATATTTTATGTTGCGAGCGTTAATATGGCTACGGTAACCGCTTCACATCAGGCGGGCCGTATGCTTGTCTGCCACCCGACGTAGTATAAAAAAAAAATAAAAAATAATTTGGGACTAGATGGAGAGAGAGGCGCTGTGTTATATTTATTTATAATTCTTTTCCATCTTATAGAAGCAACGGATAAATAAGACTGACGTGGATACGTTTTCAAAATTGCTTACTTAAAAAGGCAATTAAAAAAAACGAATGATAACAAAATCGAGGATACAGTTTGGTGTTGCAGCTACAAATCTATCATCTCCATCCAAAATTCAATCACACCACTGGATTGATGAAGGATCAAAGAATTTATTACGCTAAGTAAGCACTATGGAAGATCGCGTGCGGGGGAGGGGAAAGCGCTGCCATTTTCAGATATTTTTAGTGCAAATAACGTATTCACGTACAACACACGGCCATGTCCATGACCCAGCCCTTTATATATATTTAAATTATTAAATGCTCAAAATCTTATCTATCCGATGCTTCGTAATCTAAACTTCTAAACTAATATTATAAAGAGGTAAGATTTGTTTGTTTGTTTGTAACGAATAGGCTCCGAAACTACTGGACCGATTTCAAAAATTCTTTCACCAATAGAAAGCTACATTATCAGGGAGTAACATAGGCTATATTTTAATTTCGAAAAAATTGGGGATCCGTAAGAAAATTGCAATATTTTGTCCACCCGTGCGAAGCCGGGACGGGCCGCTAGTGTTTAATAATGTTATTATATATTATCATTATATAATAATATAAACTAAAATTATCTCAAAATGGCAGCGCTTCCTCCTCCCCCGCATGCCATGTTCCATAGTCCTTACATAGTGTAATAAATTCTTTGATCCTTCATCTATCTAGTAGTGTAATTGAATTTTGGATGGAGATGATAGATTTGTAGCTACAATTAAGTATATAGCGTATCTATATAATTATTTTGTGTATAAACGAAGCATCAGATAGATAAGATTTTTTGCATACAAATAGTTCATTTGGTCCAAGAATCGCCTCCCCAACCCGTCTGGCGTAGCGTGGGGAGTGTAGGCCAAATCCTCCTTCTGTCTGGGACGGATGAGAGAGGGTCGTGCTCCTGTAGTGGAGACTAAAACGCCCTGGTGATGATGATGAGTTCATTTGGTATTTGAAAGAAAGACACTACTAGAGTGGCAAACAAGCTTACGGCCCGCCTGATGGAAAGCAGCTACCGCAGCCTATGAACGCCTGTAACATCAGGGGCATCACACGCGCGTTGCCTTTTTTTATACCACTAGAGTGGCAAACAAGAAAAAGACAAACGATTTAAATAAAACATAATGCTGTACACGTTTACTCTTTTCAAAAGGTCAAAATACAAAATTAAAATGTTAGTTTTGAAAGTTTTCGATAGCTCGTATGTATGCGTACAAAAACTAACAATATTAAATTGATGGACAGAAAGCATTGAATGAATAATTCGAGTTGATTGATTGCGATTGAAACTCATCAATTACATGTGTTTTAATATTTCTCCATCCATACAGTCCATTTATTATTGAAAGTTATTAAGGATATCCAATTTTATTGCGTCTAATTAGTTTTATTTAAGTTATATTACTCAAACTTGTACTTTACTTATCTGTCTTTCTTCTTTCTTTAGTCGTTTCCTTTTTTCTTAGTCTTTAAAAGTTTTTTTTTTTTCTAAAAAAATAATGTTTGGTTTTAATATTTGTTTTTTTATTTTGTTGCATATTCACAGCCCCGTCAAGTCATTATCATAAAAGTCAATGATGTACTATCATTATCATTATCAGCCTGTATCTACCCATAGCTAGGTATAGGCAGGTATTTTGGGGTGTAAGTGGTTCATCAACACCTTTGAACCAAAGCCAACTTCACCTGCACGCGGTGCACCCTGCTGACTGACAAACGAAGCTCTGGCGAAAAGAGAGGTAGGGAGCGTAATTGTAAGCTACCCGACTGGGGAATGTACCTCCACCTTATAGAATACCGCAGCCAAATAACAATTCCCTTGAGGGTTGTTGTGTTCCTGCGAGTGAGTGAGGTCACCAGAAAGGAAGGAGATGCTGCGTTGGCAGCGGGGGTGGTGGCGCGCGAGCGATATTTTATGTTGCGAGCGTTAATATGGCTACGGCAACCTCTTCACATCAGGCGGGCCGTATGCATGTCTGCCACCCGACGTAGTAAAAAAAAAAAAAAAAAAGGCGTTGCCCAATGCTTTCCACCATATGCGATCCTCCGTTTTCCACATCCAACTGCTACCAGCTACTTTTTTGATGACGTTGGTCCATCTAGAGAGGGGGCGCTATACGCTTCGACACCTCATGCAAAACTGAGATGCATAAAGCCTCTTAACTAATCATAAATCGATTACTAATAAAAAATAAGAAAAAACCATATAACATAATTTCGTTCGGTATAACGTTTGTATCCTACAATTTGATACCCGCTTCGTCGCCCCATACATGGCCTCCTGTCTAGGACTTTCCCATTTGCCATCGCTGACTCGGCAGATGAGGTTGTGGTTAAGCCAAGTCAGTGGCCTTTAGGCGGCTTGAAAACACTGGCCTCTGCCAACCCGCAGTTAGCAGCATGGTGGAGTATTTGAAATGTTATAACTACTGACCGCAACAGTTAATTTAGATGCGATTTAATCACAGTTAGATACGACAATGTTGTATCTATCTTTGTGTAAATTTAGAACTAATTAATCTTAGTCTTTGTACTCAGTCCATACATTAAATTATAAAATTAATTTAGTGTGTAAATGTCAGCGACGTAACCACGGGATGACGGGGGCCCACCGCACATTCCCACCACTGTGTCTCCTGTGTAGCCAGGCGCTAAAATTTAAATAATTTAAAAAAAAACATATGATAACAAAATCGGAGGATACAGATTGGTGTTGCAGCTACATATCTATCATCTCCATCCAAAATTCAATCACACCACTGGATAGGTGATGGATCAAAGAATTTATTACGCTAAGTCAGGACTATGGAACATCGCGTATGGGGGAGGGAGAAGCGTTGCCATTTTGAGATAATTTTAGTTCATATAACGTATTCATGTACAACACATGACCACGTCCATGATACAACCACACATTTTCATTTTAATGACAAAAATAAATTAATTTCTATAAAATTTATAAATTAAATTTTAGAAATAACAAAAAGAGAAGACGAAGTCGAGACAATCTTCAATACAGTCAAAAGACTTCATTCAGCGCACTAGCGCCGCCATTGGAAAACATTTCATAGCTCGTAACTAAAGTTACGATTGACAGTTTTTCTCTGTAACTTCAATACAATAGTGTTTTTAGATCCTATGATGATAACCTAAAAATATTTTATTGTATTCTCGGTTAGAGGAAAATCATTGAAAAAAATACGATCCTAACTATAAAGTTGATACTGTTGGCACTTGGTGGAACATTATTATCATAATGTTATAATAACACACTTGTACTGTTCCACCTAATTATATTTAATTTTACCGACCGATAATGCCTTAGCGGCGAAACCGGTTGGTAAAATTAAATATAAGTGGAACGTTTTATTATAACATTATGCTCCTAACTATGTTTTCTAGTTAAGATTTCAAACGCGGACGGGTGGTGGAAGTGAGCTGCATCATCATTATCAACCTCTATCTACCCACTGCTGGATCTAGGCCGTTCCCAATGCTTTCCACCACATGTGATCCTCTGGTTTCCGCACCCAACCGCTACCAGCCACTTTTTTGAGGACATCGGTCCGTCTACGGGGCGCCATCTAGATACAAGGTTCATATCCTATAATATAATATTTTATGTAATATAATACCCTATATATGACCAAAGGGCTGGCCAATATCTCGGCCAGAGGATTAGCATTGCCATTCAACGTGGCAATGCTGCCAGCCTTTTGGGCAATTTTCAAGTGCGTAATGATTTGGCGGGGCTTCATTATTTATAGTTATTTATTTCTAAGTTATATTTAAGTAGGTATTTTATTTACAAGTTATTTGTATATTATTAAAAATTAATTAATCTTTTATAATTATATCCTATAATATAATATTTTAGATAATTTGATATCCATTGTAGGTTAGGTTAAGTTTGATTTTTTAGTCCATTGTAAGCCAGTAATGTATTTTAAATTATAGCAAATGAAATAATACGTTTTGAATATTAAAACGTATTATGTTATAACATTCAAAACGTATTAGAATAACTATACATAATGTTATTCTAACATGTTTTACAGACTCATCATAAAAGTTATAAATCATCATGATCATCATCATCAGGTCATTTTAGTCTCCACTACAGGAGCACGACCCTCTCTCGTCCGTCCCAGACAGAAGGAGGATTTGGCCTACACTCCCCACGCTGGCCAGACGGGTTGGGGAGGCTAAAAGTTATAAATAATACAGTCACACGTATTTTGTATCGCAAACAGTATTTAAATTCTAAGATAAATTACTCTCAGTTTATTTATAATGTGAAATAAATAAACAACTAAATACTACAAAACTAAAAAGTAAAATGATGCATTCTATCTGGACTATAATGTATGAGTATGTAAAATTTTGTAATAATCTTTATCAAATATATATGGGTCAATCAACTTTTTTACCTCCGATGAGGTCCGCACGCTGTCCCTGTTCGATAACATAATTTATAATAATAATGACGTATTTTATTTGTATACGTTGTTTTTCTATTATTATTTAGAAACCAATCCCTATAAAACATTTTAATTTTTTTTGCAATTTATCCGTATTTCAATGGTTGTCCAAAAGACAAAAGTTCGTTTTCAGTACTATCGGAGAATGTCCCTAAGTATTATATCACCACAAAACTTTGCAGCCTGAAAAAAATCACTATTATAAAATTAATACCAATTACACAAATACATTTAAAACGATATGTATAGTGAAGAAAACGTGTCTGTTGCATATTTCACTTTCAATAATTTAAGATTTTTTTCTTTTTACTTTTGTCCCCATAATCATCATATAAGACGTCGGTCTTTCGGACAACCATAAATTAATTGTGTAATCAAAGTATAGATGGCGTTGTAAGCAAGTAGATATCAAATGTAAATTTCTAGTAAACAGATAGGCGTAACCGCGATTTTGAATTCACAAAAACCGCCGCGTCAGTCGGCCGCGTTCTGCTTGTAAGAGTGGGTGGCTTTATTGTCCGTCCATCGGATCACCGGAAAAAATACGTAAGTACTTAATATATTACAACAAATTCTAGTGCACCAAATGCTATTTCATATGTATGTTTCTGTAAATGTCAAACTAAACAAAAAAAGACATTTGTATTTATTTGACAGCTCAATATTTCAGAAATGTCCTATGGATAACCAGTCACTTGGACAACGAAGTGGTTGTCCCTAGGACAATTTTGGTTGTCCCTAGGATAACAATATTGCAATTTGCAATTTTGAAACAGATTTAAATCATAACTTCACATCTTGACCCCAGGCGCTACCCCTTGGGGTCAAAATGCGAAGTTTTGATTTAAACCTGAGAAACTAAATAACACTGCTTAGCACAATCTTACAAATATGACATACAAGTGCTGTATTCCATGAGTCATTATTTTAATCCTATTTTTTTAGTAGCATCTGTTGCTTAATTTACATTTAGCTCTTGAAATTGCATTTCAGCCTTATATTTTTAGCCTTCCATCTTCAATTTGAATAAATTTTCCGACATTCCCAAGCCCAACAAATATACCTTTCTTCATTTCGTCCCTTCATATTATTCTTAATAAAAGCATGTAATGATCCACTACAGGATCCAAACCCAAGTAATGAAAGAATACATTAGTGGGGGCTTAGGTCCTGCAGTGGATCTGCAGTTCTGCGACAATCACCACAAACACTTTTACTCAATTGTTGCACCCAGCTCATGGCTTTTCATCTTTCAAATCATCTTATAGCTTTACACACTTCCATGCATTCACAGTATCGAATGCAGTATATTCAATACTTTCTGTTTTTATTTTTAGAATGGAATTATAGGAAAAAGAAGAAAAATATATCAGGACGCTATAGAGAAAGACTTAAATAAAAAAGAGAGAAAGCTATCACAAAAATAAAAAGTTGATTTCAAGTATACAGCGAGAGGAACAAAAACACTGCAGAGCTATTTAGAAATTACGTAAACAGGAACAAAGAAGACGAATAAAAGCGGTTCATAATATGCTTAACGCCACACCTCCAAGTTCTCCGTCGTTTTGCAGGAAATCAATATACCTCAAGATCAACATGAAATTATTCCACCTGCTTCATCTATAGTAGCTGGATATAAAATAAGAGGAAAAAAAATTGAAAGGGATAGAACTAAAATGTATAAAGAAAATATTAAACTACAAAGCGAGGTCAGGATGTGGAAGAAAAAATATGAAAAATATAAGAAGAGAGCTATCGCAAGGAAAAATCGATTCTTCTTCATTCGTCTTAAGTATTTCACTTAAGACGAATAAAGAAGAATCGAAGACAGAAAGTAAATTCCACATTAAAAACAAAAGTTTTAGCAATGCTGTCAAAGAAAATTACTACAAAATAAAGGCTCGATACGGAAAAAACATGTTGAAAAATATATTTGAGAACATAGACGCATCCCAAAAGAAAGAAATCATCAAGGATAGTTTAGATATAAAAGGAAGAATCAGTGCAAGAATAAGTTCCCACTGTGGTGATACAGAGCTTACAAAAAATATATTTTTCTTAAGAGACGATGAGGTTATTCTTGACACATCATCTCTTAACAAAAATATTTTTAACACGGCCGGTAAAAAAGAAACCGTAAGTAAAGGCTTTGCCTTTACTACTACAAAAAGTGCAATAAGGGTTTCTTATATAAACTCAATGAAAAATTTGTTTAAAGCTGATTGTCTGAGAATCCGGGTACAAAATATTCTTATTTCAATTTTACCAAACATGGTATCGACCATGCTTGGACTTTTACATTCTCAAACCAACAGTAGATGGAAGAGATATGTATCTGTGTAAAATAGATACAAATGCTGAAGATAAGATAGAAGAAGAAGGCTTTATTCTTAATGCGATGGATATAAGTACATTGATTCTGGAAACAGTCTGTGATACTAATAAAATGGATTGTATGTTTGGGGCTTGTGTCCAATGTCAGGATGAAGAAATCTAAATTAAGAGAGACCAATCATACGTAAAATACAATGGTTTGAATGCGTAAGAGAAGAGGAAATCTATCTGAAAGAAGGAAAGAAAATGAAAGAAGGAAAGAAAATAAAGAATGTAAAAAAACTGAAAGAAGATACAGTACAAAACATGACTGAGAATTTTAAACGAGAACTGAGAATGTTGACAACTATTGACAATTGTTTTTGGCATGCAAAGCCTTTAAAATATACATTCTGAAACTTTCTTATTCATATTTTTTATTCGGTACTCTATTTAGATGTAAAAGTAACACTATACACAAAATAATGTAATAACTTTAACGTTCTAGTACTTCCTATGGACAACCATAATGTCCACTGTACAACTAAATTGTCCCCAGATTAAGAAACGTAGAAGGATAAATATTTCTTTTTAAATTTAATTTAAATTCATAAAAAAATATAAGATCAGTAATACAATACAAAAGAAAATTTTCACGAGGTTTTTTTTTATTGTAATTACAATATTTTCCATAATTATGAAAAGTTTAGGTTGTGTGAAGTTACAATCGTTGTCCATAGGACAGCATTAGTGCATATATTTCTGAAATTATAAGAAATTTCATGGAATCAAAGACGAGGAATTAAAATGTCTGCATTAATTAATTCAGCAAAGATTTATTTTTTATTATAATTAAAATTGGTACTACTTAAAAATCGTATAGAGTTTAGTCGTCCAGGGGACAAATATACCTTTGGTTGTCAGAGGTTTCGTATAAAATTTAGTCAATTACATAAGAAAACAGTTCTGCTCTCTCTGGAATCACAAAAAATAGATAATTGTCTTTTAAATAAAATATTTAAAAGTGAACATTGAAACAACAAAATAAAAATCTAAATATTCATGATTGGGATATTTAAAAATTGATTGACCCATATATCTATATCTATCCTTTTATCAAATATAGTTTAAAGAGCCAAAATATATTTTTTATTGTACTGTTTATTTTCTCTCTTTCTTTATTAATAAGTCCGTACAAGTCATCATCATCAGGTCCATTTTAGTCTCCACTGCAGGAGCACGACCCTCTCTCGTCCGTCCTAGACGGAAGGAGGATTTGACCTACACTCCCTACGCTTACCAAACGGGTTGTGGAGGCCTGATCGATGTTTTATAATGTATTTCCCTTAGTCGCCTTGTACGACATCCACGGGATGAGACGGAGTGATTCTATTCTAGTCTGCCGGAAACCACACGACCGTAACGACACTAACGTACAAGTGTATGTGTATTATCCATCAATCTATGTCTCTTCCTGCCTATAGGGCCGGCTGGAAGAGATCTCTTGTAGAGATAAGCTCACCTTTGTACACTTTTGATATGAAGTACATAATTACATAATTCTTTTTTATAGACAACTAGCAAACCCGGCGAACTCCGTTTCGCCACCAGATGGCTTCAAGATTTTCCCGCTTTTCTTTTCAAAATTTTTCCAGAATTTTCTTTGCTATAAACCTCACGGAGCCCGAGACCTTTCCAACGAATGCAAAACCGTGGAAATCGGTTCGTGCGTTCTGGAGTTATAGCGTCAGGAAGGAAAACCCGACTTATTTTTATATAGTAGATTTATATAGCGTCATCTGGTCCCAAATTAAGCGCAAAGCTTGTACTATGGATACTAGACAACTGATAAATGAACTTAAATACGTTTTTTTTTTGTAAATTCATACTTACAGTACATAGAAAACACCCAGACCGAAACAAACAGATATGTTCATGCACACAATTGTACCTCCACCTCACAGAATACCGCAGCCAAATAACGGTTCCCTTGAGGGCTGTTGTGTTCCTGCGAGTGGGTGAGGTCACCAGAAAGGAAGGAGATGCTGCGGTGGTAGCAGGGGTGGCGGCGCGCGAGCGGTATTTTATGTTGCGAGCGTTAATATGGCTACGGTAACCGCTTCACATCAGGCGGGCCGTATGCTTGTCTGCCACCCGACGTAGTATAAAAAAAAAAAAAAACACAAATGTTTGTCTTGTGCGGGGATCGAACCCGCGACCTCGGAGCCATTGCTAGTCATTCGACCACCGGGCTGTTTATTTGAATGAATGTTGACAATGTTTGTTTTGATAAATAAATTAGTATTTCTTAGCAAACATAAAAACAAAATATTAATATAATTTAACAATCAAACTTTCTACTATCAAATTCTTCAACTAATTTTTACATCAATCAAAAATAAAAATAATACTCTTTATACATCGTCAACTATCATAAACTATTAATTAAAGTAAGAAAGTTAGTAATTATTTTATGATATTTAAACTTAACAAAATATAAAAGACAGTTTGACAACTTTACCTCGTCTCAACTTGACTCTACATTGTAATAGAGACGGGAATTGAATTCCGCACCGCTGGGCGACGTGATCTTTTAACCACACGACCTGTGACCCCACATTTCTAGATATAGTCTTCGTTTATCTGATCAAATACAGATCCTATTCGATATAAGAAACAATGTTAGATATTCTTTTTACTTTTTTCGATGTATTTTAGAAAAAACTGTGAGAAAGTTTAGAAGTTCAATGCTCGATACTTTTTTTAATATGAGAGTGGCAAACGAGCATGTGGGTCACTCGATGGAAAGCAATAACCACAGTAATATTGTCATTACTTTTAATTTGTTTAAATTAATGAATAATATAATAATTTCAATTAATTTAATTAATTACCTACGTGTTTCTTGAAATCCACGCAGGCGACTCATCTCTTTCTCCATACAAAATTGTATTGACGTATAGCGTTCCCTTAATTATATTTGGGGTGTAGGTGGTTCATCAACATCTTTGAACCAAAGCCAACTTCACCTGCACGCGGTGCACCCTACAGCTCTGGCGAAAAGAGAGGTAGGGAGCGTAACTGTAAGCTACCCGACTGGGGAATTTACCTCCACCTCACAGAATACCGCAGCCAAGTAACGGTTCCTTTGAGGGTTGTTGTGTTCCTGCGAGTGAGGGAGGGCACCAGAAAGGAAGGAGATGCTGCGATGGCAGCGAGGGTGGCGGCGCACGAGCGATATTTTATGTTGAGAGCGTTAAATATGGCTACGGTAACCGCTTCACATCAGGCGGACCGTATGCTTGTCTGCCACCCGACCTAGTATAAAAAAAATATACGGCTGAATCTTCAGCCGTGTGAACGTGTGAACATAAACTAAGTATTGACATTTCAATCAATTTTGACAACATTACATAATTTGACATTTGTATTAAATTAGCTTGACTATAATCTAGCGTTGACATTATATAAACAGCAGTATCTATTAATCACACCACATAATTGTATAATATACATTTCTTTCTTCCAAGTATATACTTAATAATTAAAATATTAAATATAAACTCTTATATTAAATTGTCTCTTATCTTTTATACAAAATTGTATTGGCCAATACATTTTTGTATGGAGAAAACACGAGTTGCCTGCGTGGATTTCAAGAAACACGTAATTCATTAATTTAAATGAATTAAAAGAAATGACAAGTTTTCCCTTCATATTGTTGAATATTTTGGGTTTTTAATACTAATTAGACCTGTCTGATGCTTGATTTAATACGACCACAAATGTAATATCTATAATCGGAAGTTCTTTATACTCGGTCGATATCTTAATATATAAAATTTTTGTGTTACGTTGTTTGTCCGCAATGGAATCCAAAACTACTGGACTGATTTTAATAAAATTTTGCACAGTGTGTGCAGTTTGATCCAACTTGAGAGATAGGATAGTTTATAACTCATCGCGAAAATTAACGTAAAAATTGTTAAAGGCGGTATGAGGTTCGCCGGGCCAGCTAGTATGTATATATGAGGTGTAATAACTAATTAAAATGTGAGCGTTAACGAGGTAGATAGCCTTTGCTTTTATTATACATATATACTACATACTTAAGTGGCAAATAAAATGTTTCCTTCTAAGGATAAGACCTTAATAATCGCGTATTATTATAACCATAATTCTCCGCCAATCGACATTTGCCAGCATTGTGGAGTATGCTCTAATCCCCTTCAATTGAGGGGAGACCCATATCCAAGCAGTGGGACGAATAAGGGTTGACGACGATAAATTAAATTGTATATTATAGATAGATAAATAGAATATGCTTTATTTGCACGATAAAAAGTACCCTATAGAGAATTAAACTAAAAATTTAATTTATATTATATTTATTTGATTATGTATAATTTTATAATTATGAATTATAAAAATATACAATTTAATTTATACTTATATAATATCTAAATACATAGCATTATCCAAGTGTTAGCTAAAGCTTTGTGGAATTAGTCTTGCTCACGTGTTCAAAACTAATTAATTGACTAAATTAATTGCATCAATTAAATTGTTACATATATAGGTAATTATTTCAATCTAAACGATTTAATATATTCATATTTGTATAAACCGACGTTAACATATTATAAATCATAATATTTAAAACTTCATTGATCCGAACAAAACAGGTATGTGTCATAAGCTAAATCAGTTTATATTTATGACATTTCTATAATGCATTATATAAATCATGCACGACTTTATAACACTTTATCATTATTTTATAACATTGTCAAATTAATAAAGTAGACAAATCATATTTTTGTAACAAATAATTACATAATGATTCTCATAATATTACTTCTAATTTTAATTAATCTCTTTTGATTTGCGAATCCTGCCCACTCCATGCACAAATTCGTTACTCTAAGGTTGCCTTGAAAATATTGTTCTCAACAATAAGGCCGCCTTGTTGCATATATACAAGTCTGTAATAATTTATTGATTCACTGTACTTTAAACTTGTATTATGCAATTAAATCATATTCTATCTATCTATCTACAAAGTACTAAATATCAAATGTTTGCCTCGATTTGACATTTAGTTTTACCCCTCCCCCATATAAGTATACCTATCGAAATATATAATTACCTAGATACATGAAATTTCAAGGTTTACTAGTTTTTGTTAAAAATCATTTACTTGATTAGAAAGGTAATTGCGATAGTAAAAAACATTACGACCTTATAAAAAATAAACAAGGAATATATTTGAATACATTAATTATTATTATGTTATAATAAATATTATATTGGTTATAGATTTCTGGCTGTGAAGGTCAATACGTGAAATTTACGCATGTAGTTAAATTAAGTTATAAACAACTAAAGTAAATCAAATAGAACTCATAAACATGTTGTTACTGAGTCTTATTTTTAAGTTACTTACTTATTAAAAATGGTATTTAGGTACTAAGTATACGAACTTTTTGTTAAGTTAGTAAGGTATGTAAATATAATTTAAATTGATTTTATTATAAAATTTAGGTCATTTAAATAATAAATAATTAAAAATACAATTATAAAACTAAAAATAATAAACTAATAAATGCTACTAATTATCTTATAAATTAACCCTTCAAATACTGCTTATTATTAAACACGAGTAATATTAATTATGTATGTACTTATTATTATTTTACAATTTATTACATACCTTAATCTAAGATATCCAAACTTGAAAACAAGGACGGGCACCCCAGGGCTTAAACACAGTGTCACTTGCAGTTATCACCTTAAATCCAAAGTCACTTGCACTCACAGTAACAAAAACACTTCAGTTTTCAAAACAAAACACAGTCTCAAAACAAAACAAGTCTTTTGTTAAGCTTCTATTTACAACCTGAAAAAAGTTTCAGTCCAAAAAGTTCGCAAGTTTCCAGAAGAGCGCGGGAAAAATGTCGGTAAAGTAAAAAAAAAACACGGACGAATTGGCAAAAATGCATCAGCCGCGCGCGCAATACACACGCGACTGAAAAAAATTGCCACATCTGCGTAAGACTTGGAAACTAAATCAAAATACTCGCTAGGAGAGGGACGAGTCAGCATAGGCTCCACCCTACCCCCACCACGCCGTACGCAAAAACATTCATAAAAACCGCGCTTGACTCCTCCGCGAAATTATCAATTGTTTATACGAGGACAAAAATGTAAACCGATATGTATTCATCTCGGCCGGCCCTAGATTAAGCAAAACATTAAACAATTAAAGAATCACACAATAGGATTCCAACAATGTCGAAATATTTAAAACAATGCACGGTTTTAATTCGTACAAATCATAATAATAACACTGGCCGGTCACAATGTTAATGAAAATAATCGACTTTGTATTCTTGTGTTTTTCTTTTAAATGTTTTTTTTTTTTGTGTTCAGGATCGAGTTTTCCCGCGCTCCTGGTTTCGAGTTTTGAATATGAGTTACTTTAGCCGTGGGGCGACCGCGCGCACCAGCGACTGGGCTACGAATACTGCCGAACTGCTTGTATGGGCGCAAACACGCGAGCGCCACATTTTTTCTGCCAAAAAACTGTGTTATAATAAGAAAGGGTCCTTTTTAGGGTTAACTGTGAAAGAGTCGAGACTCGAGACGCATTTTTTGTAGAACTGTAGCTACATTCGTAGTACGAAACCGGAGCAGCGTAGAGTCTGACCTTCGGCCAGGCGCGGACTTGGTAGTATCAAATCGTAACAATAATAATTATTTTACGAATTGATTTTTAATAGATTGAGTGCAATGGTTTGATGTTTTTAAATTCAAATAAGGAATTATTTTTCTGAAATATGCATGTTATTTTAAAATGCAGTTACATTATGTGCATGAGATATATGATTTAAATTACAGTGTCCTTTGTAAAATTGCAGTAGACACAGCTACTATTGAGATGGTAAGTAAAAATATATATACAAAATATCATAGGTGTTCTTGTCTATGTACTGATATGACAAACAAGCATACGACCTGTTTGATAGTAAGCACTCATCGTGTTCCATGTGCTTCAGTGTGCTGCTTATTGGGAAGAGCCTGTAGTCCTCCGGGGTCCTATCGCCGGAGCTGAAGCCTATTTACCATCGGATTTTAACGCGAAAATAGATCTTAGTTTTAAGTTAATGACAATCATCTTCAGCTTAGTCGGTAGAGCTCTATCATCATCATCATCATCAGGTCATTTTAGTCTCCACTACAGGAGCACGACCCTCTCTCGTCCGTCCCAGACAGAAGGAGGATTTGGCCTACACTCCCCACGCTGGCCAGACGGGTTGGGGAGGCCTGATCGATGTTTTATAATGTATTTCCCTTAGTCGCCTTATACGACATCTACGAGAAGAGCCGTCTCTTGATTCTATTCTAGTCTGCCGGAAACCACACGGCCAATAGGAGTAGTCATAATATTGATAAACATCTTCATCTCAGTCGGTAGAGTTCCAGGGTTTCTACCAGCTAAGCTAAACACCGGTGCCATCAATCTAAGATGGAGCTTGATTTTTTTTTTTATATAGACAGGGGGGCAAACGGGCATATAGGTGGAAAGCAATCACCACCGCCCATGGAGATCAGCAACACCAAGGGGGCACCGATCCGTTGCCAGCCTTTTAAGGGAAATGAAAACTCTATATCTTGAAAGCTCCCACGTCGTAGTTGTTCGGAAATACCGCTGAGGGAAGTTGATTCCACAGTTTCACTGTTCCTGGTATAAAATGTCTTAGAAAATGTACTGTAGTGGATCGCTAATTATCAAGGTGATATGGATGGAATTTTAATTTATAGCGAGTTGTACGATAGTGTCCAAACGAGCGTAATTTTGTGAGCCGCGTAATTAACGCCGGTTTCAATGTTCAGTAACGACGTAAAATGAATTCGTCATTTGTATGAAACAGACGCGAATCCCGCGATTCACAACTCACAAAATTACGCTCGTTTGGCCTCATCCTAAGGAAAATAAAGATTCTGTTCTTGAAAGCACCCATGTCGTAATTGTTCGGAATTACCGTTGAGGGAAGTTGATTGATATTCGCAATCAAAATAAATAATAATAATAAATAAATAAATATTTCTGGACAATTTACATAGCGCCATCTAGTCCCAAATTAAGTGCAAAGCTTGTGTTATGGGTACTAGACAACTGATAAATGTACTTAAATACATTTTTTTTTGTAAATAATAAATTACGTTACATCAACTAAATACTTAAAAATAAACAATAATAATAATACTAAAAACAAACTTACAATAAAAAAGTTTCAGTTAACCCTCTTCCCTGGGGCATAGTGTCCATTACGCTGGCGGCGTTACCTCGCTGGATCGCAAGGCTTAGCCGCTGAGAGAAATAGGCACCAGCTTTAAAGTCGCCTGAGGCGTGGACCAGTCTGGTGGAGATGTCCTTCACGAAAGCTTTCATGTCGGACGACCATGGAAATACATGTAAATACATACTTATAACACATAGAAAACACCTAGACCAAGACAAACAGACATGTTCATGCACACAAATGTTTGTCTTGTGCGGGAATCGAATCCGCGACCTCGGAGTCAAAGTGGCCATTGCTAACCATTCGACCACCGAGCTCTTCAATCAATAAAACCGATGGAAATCGGCTTCAGCTTAGCCGGTAGGGCCATGGTTTGAAATCTAGCATTCAGATAGATATTATAACGTATTATCCGCAACTAAAGGATTTTTGAAAAACCTCACGGCATACGCGTGTGAAGTCACGGGTGCAAGCTAATAAATTATACATTGAAACCTTCCTCATGAATTACTCCGTTCACCAGTTAAAATTGTATGATACTCTGTTCTATAGTTTTTGAGTATTCTGCGTTCAAACACACAGCCAGAGACGGCGTTCTAAAATACTAGATTCTACCCGCGGCTTCGCACACGTTTAATTTTTTTTTAAATATAATTTTAACAAAAAAAAACGACTCCAAAATTTACTCTACAATCGTAAGCACCACTAAAAAGTTAAAATAACTATCAAAACTGAATTTTATGATATGTAAAAAATATGGGATCAATCTGGAAGAATACTCTTTCAAATAAAAAAGTTGTTTTCAAATCGGTTTATAAATGACAGAGTAATGAAGTAAAAAACATTTAAAAAAATACATCCAAATTGAGAACCTCCTCCTTTTTTGAAGTCGGTTAAAAAGTATCCTATATCCTTCCTTATACCTTTGAGAATATGTGTACAAAGTATCATGATGATCGGTTGAGTAGTTTCGGTGTGAAAGCGTAACACACAAACTCACATTCACATTTTATAACATTAAGTAGGGATAGTGATAAGTATTAATAAAATTAAACAAACAGCAGTACGTTACGAGTACGGTACAACAAGCTTGACATTTTGACCTTTTTACCGTTCTTATGCTGCAATAGGAGTTACAATCGGGCAAATGTCAAGCTTGATAGGCTCTTGACTGTACTTGACATCTGTCTGTGCTAACATTATGTCTATATAATATTGACATGATGACGTTCGATTTACTTTTAGTATTTCGACGAATTCAGTGGTCGAATGGTTAGCAATGACCACTTTGTCTCCGAGGTCGCGGGTTCGTTTCCCGCACAAGACAAACATTTGTATGCATGAACATGTCTGTTTGTCTTGGTCTGGGTGTTTTCTATGTATAATAAGTACCTATGTATTTACAAAAAAAATGTATTTAAGTACATTTATCAGTTGACTAGTACCCATAACACAAGCTTTGCGCTTAATTTGGGACTAGATGGCGCTGTGTAAATTGTCTTTTAATAAAAAAAACAGTTTGTGAATAAAATATCTACTAGACAGAATTCTAGCCCACGCCACTATGGAATATAGTAAAACAAGAGCATCTCATAAATAGTTTATACAAATATCTTAATGTAACTAATGTTTTGATTTTATTAGATATTCCATTAGATAAATTATGTTATTCAATAGGGGTTTGTCACCTACTACTTAAATTACTGTTATTTTTCATAGTCAGAAGTTCTTTTTTGACGGGGGTGCCAAACTTAAGACTTTGCATATACATGTTTCAAATCAATATTGTGAAAAAAATATTCAGTACAGATATGCAGTATATTACACTTTTAGAAAGGTAATTTTATATATTTTACATTACAGCTATTTAATATTCAAATTATTTTTAAATTTTTCAGTAAGTACTTAAAAACTCAAGTAACTTATTTTTCACATTTTTTTTTTTTCTTTGAAGGATTTCACTATTGCCCACGTCTCACCATGCCCTACTTTTTATGTTAATTAATAGTCTAACTATTCATACATATTGTGCAAAAAAATCAGCTGTTTGTCTTTGCTCTTTCAGAAGATATGAGAACTAATGTGATAAAAGTCCGAATAGGAAATTCGTTATCTTTTGTGGTTTACCTCAGAGACGATTCCCATGAACAAGTATGCACATTTTATTTGTAATTTATTTTATAATTCATTGATGTGGGGTTTTTGTCAAATTTGAACTCATTTTGCATTAGAAAATAAGAAATATAACGATGTAGGTACCCAATTCATTATTGTAAATAGTATATAAAGGGACGTAAAAAATATTTCAGCAATTCACATTAGTGTTACTTCAAGTGAGTAAACATCCACGCCTGTAATTTCCGCAGATAGCGAAGTTCTAGAATGTCTTCCTTCAGGTGTACAAAACGAGGAATGAAAATTTCATACTTCCTTATATCGAGGGAGGCAGAACCGTGGAATCGTTGTCCAAAGTTTTAAAATTTAACGTTTCTGAAACAAACCTGTGTTTTATAATAAGTGACATACAAAGGCGCTTGACAATGGCGTCTCGGAATAAAAAACGATTTTTAGAGAATAATAGGATTTGGTTGGACTCAGGGTATTAGACGAATTTACCGGCCTCATATCAAAATCCCAGGCCGTGTGGTTTCCGGCAGACTAGAATAGAATCACTCCGTCTCTTCCCGTGGATGTCATACAAGGCGACTAAGGGAGATACATTATAAAACATCAATCAGGCCTCCCCAACCCGTCTGGCCAGCGTGGGGAGTGTAGGTCAAATCTTCCTTCTGTCTGGGATGGACGAGAGAGGGTCGTGTTCCTGTAGTGGAGACTAAAATGACCTGATGATGATGATATCAAAATCCTACACCATCAACTTCTGGCCAACGAGGAAGACCATGCGTAGCTTATGGAGACTCTTCAGAATCTACCAAGAAGAGGAAAAACACTGTTCTACTAGAAGAATATGGCTTCGAGTACATCAATAACGCCTACGTGCAGGAACTACTTGTCGGATTATTGCGGAACGCCAACAACGATAAAAATTATACATTTCAACTATTTGGAATGACTCAGACCAGATAAAAATGCTTTCCGACCCGGAAGCATTGAGTTCTCTACAGTAAATAGGGATGTGATAGTTCTGGTCAAAGCCAATACAAGCAAAAACTTCCAGAAGAGTCAGAAACGATTTCTGATGCCAATTTGTTCATCACTCTTATGGTCCCTATCAGATTAATTGATGAGGAGTCGGGTTTCGTTATTTGGAAAAATCCGGTGTCTTCATCTGTTAGTTTTTGTAGACCAATTTCAATAGAGTTTTGTAAGAGACTCCCAACAAAACCAGGACTGTTGTAGATGAAATCACTGAGCAAATAAAGGCTTTGCAACCATCACTGATAAATAAAGATAATGTTGGAGTTCAAGCGAAGCATGAACTCTTTCTAACAATGATAGATGGAAAAGTAGCTCAGGTGCTAACAGATACTCCTTCCAGTTCCACGTGCACGATAATATGTGGGGCTACTCCTTGACTTATGAATGATACTATCAGACCTGAAAATGAGAGTGCCTACAAATATGTACTGTCCACCTTACATGCCTGGATTCGCTGTATGGAAATGGTATTACACATTTCCTACAATCTCGGTTTGCTGCAAGTGAAGAAAATAAGAAATTGAAGAAAGAAAAGAAAGAACTTGTTCAAAAACGTTTCAAGGAGGAATTAGGATTGATAGTAGATAAACCTCGGCAGGTTAGTGGAAACACTAACGATGGAAATACCGCGCGAACATTTTTCTATAACAGCACATGCTCTGCGGAAATTGTTAATGAAACATTAATCAAACGCCATTAATCAAACATTAATAAAACTCATAAAGTTACAGATTTTTGATCCGCAACTGACCTCCATTTTCCACGGAGCCGAAATCGAGATTGAGTGGAGGGAGTAGATTCGCTGAGTGTATGTTTTCCATTGATTTCAATGGAAAATATATTTGATGATCATTCCTCAAAGACATGATCGATCTCTATTTTTTTTCGACACAAACCTTAAGCATGCCGAGGTCTTTAATTGTGACAAGTTTTATCAAAATCGGTTCAGTGGTTTGGCCTTTTCATTTCCAAGAATGATTTCGGCGTATTTATGCGTTACGCTCGATCTACTCAATACTACCTTTTTTTATTAAAACGTGTTGGGTTGGTTGCCACCCAGGTTGTTGGGGCAGACAAGCATAGGCCCCGCCGGATGAGAACCTAAGCAACGTCGACCGCAGCCTGTCTAGGGATGGGTTTATTTATATCGAGCTCCTCCGTGCTTCGGAGGGCACGTTAAGCCATCGTTCCAGGCTGTTGTCATTAGATGACAGTTGTTAGGCCAAGTCAGTGGCTTAAAATACACTGGCCTCTGCCAACCCGCAGTTGAGAGGCGTGGTGGAGTATGTTCTAAACCCCATTCGATGAGGGAAGACCCGTATCCAAACAGTGGGATGATAATGGGTTGAAGCCGACTCCTTCCTGGTGACCTCACTCACTCGCAGGAACTCTTTTGTGATGTGGAGGTTACATCTATTACAAAAATATTTTATCTACTCTCATAGCGAAATTTAGAGATTAAAAAACTAGACACAGAATCTTAATGTCAGTCTTTTATGCCATGAAAATAAATTTCAAAAGTTACTTTTTGATGCAGCTTTTTAAGTACAACTGTATCGAAAAAGATCTTTTTTTCCATTTCGATATAGCTTCAGCCCTGCGCTCAGCTATCATCATCATCATCATCAGGTCATTTTAGTCTCCACTACAGGAGCTCGACCCTCTCTCGTCCGTCCCAGACAGAAGGAGGAATTGGCCTACGCTCCCCACACTCAGCTATTTTAAGGAGGTTGAAATGCAAATGCATTGCAACTTTGCAAAAATTTTCTACTTTAGTTATTTTTGTACTTACTAGTAAAAGAAAACAAAAAAATCTGTTTTTTTTTTTCGGGGTTATTTTATATTTATAATGGATATTTATGTATATATAATTGTAATATGTACCTATATAAATAAATAAATATTCCATAATATATTACACAGAGCCATCTAGTCCCAAACTAATCAAAGCTTGTACTATGAGTACCTACAAGATAACTGTTATATGTAAATAAGTACATTTTTTTAAAATAAATACATATTATTATCTGTATTTATATTAAAAAAATGTATTTATTTAAAATAGAAAAACCCCACACCAAGACAACAGACGTGTTCATGCATTTAAATATTTGCCATGTGCGGGGTTCGAACCCGCGGCCTTGGTGTCAAAGTGGCCATTGCTAACAATTCGACCACCGGGCTCATCAAACTGCCCTGCCCAAGACAAACAAATGTTTATCTTGTGCAGGGATCGATCCCGCGACCATGGAGTCAAAGTAGCCATAAGTAGTATGAAAGACAGTATCGAGCCTTTATGTATGAGCACACCTCGGCCACTCCATACAATTTTATTTATTCATATGGATTATTTATTTATTATTTGTGTGTATTAACACGTCTTTTGTATTATAAAGACACCGCATCGACGCCATCGAGCTTCTATAACAGTAAGTACTTAAAAAAACAGAAGTGAAAACTTGAACATTAACATTGTGCATTTTTGAATATTTCGGAATGGTTACGGAACAATTTCGCACGAATTGCTTTATTTATCAGTTTATAAGTACTATCATGTATGTGGTAAAATACAATATTCATTTATTGCGCTATCGTACACAAACATGACAATTTATATTACATTAAAAATAAACACCAGGAGCAGGCATACATTTTCGCCGCGCGGTAGAAAGAGGAGGATATCACTTCCTCTTCTACGCCGCGCCGGCGGTCTACTCTCCCTCCGTCTTACGAATTTTCGATCAGGTCACGTGTCCTGACGCGAGTTTAACATTTTTTACCCATCCCAAAAAGTGCATAACGCCGCTAAAGAAGTTTTCACTTCAAATAAATAGGATAATTTCACAATGATACGGAGTGGTATCAGTACGAGTACTATCTATGTTATTACATAAACACGTCCGTACGTATGTCCGTATCCCTGCGGATACCTGACGAACGCGCGTGCAGAAATAACCGTTGACATTTGCCGGGAATCGAACTCCAGTACGCACTTACTAGGAAACAGAATCGCTCAGATTTATTTGCATACTTTGGCTTGCGAACAATCGTTGAGTTGGATAATGGCCTAACTGTATCTTATTTATGTCATTCTTTGTAACTTTTATTTGCAATAGGCTTCAGTTGTGACTTTATCTGCATTTGGATACTAAGTACATATTATAGTTTATTTTTGTCTACAGATTGGCAGTTGTGAGTATTTCTTACAAAATGTCTAAGAAATTTTGTAAAAAAAAAATGGACCACCGTTTGTTTCATACCATTTTTTTAATTAGCCAACCTTTAAACTAAACTAAACTATTTTTGTTTTGTTTATCAAATAGTTTTACGGCTCTGGAAACAATGTCCTTTAGAGCCCGTCTTTGTATTATTTATTTATCTAATTCCCGGCTTCAGGGACATACCGAAAAATATCGTCAGGAATTTTCTTGTTCCTACATTACTTGAAATAAGTCAACAGTAAAAGCAATTTTTGTGCTGTTTTGGATGACTTCTTGGAATGACTCGACAACCCCGATTAAAACATTTATAACCAAAGATTCTACTAAGTTTATACACTCGAATGATTACTTGCATCATAACATACATACAATACAATCATAACATACAATCTATTACGAATCAATACTATTTATATCACTACATAGTATAAAACAAAGTCGCTTTCTCTGTCCCTATGTCCCTTTGTATGCTTAAATCTTTGAAACTACGCAACGGATTATGATGCGGTTTTTTTTAATAGATAGAGTGATTCAACTGGAAAGTTTATATGTATAATATATGCATAACATAGTAGAAAAACACTGATAATTTGGAGGTTTCTAATGTGATGTCGTAAATAAACACATTTTTTTGCTCTTTCATTGCAAACGCTGGCTGAACCCAACGAGATAGATCAAAATAATGTAGTACAGTATTGTTCACCTTAAAATGGTCTACAAAAAAGTTCGTGATGGTAGGTATATGTCTATCTCTTAGTGGTAACACACAATAACCGTTATTTTATCCTTTGCTTTTTACAAGAAATAATGCCTTATTTACGAAGCGATTTTAAGCAATACAGAATTAATCCTTATCCAATTAAGTACCTTAAATATATTGCGCATTTAATATAGATCAATATGGCCCTTCACAGCATGTAATTTAAATGAATAGTTTAGAAGATATTACACATTTAAAATGCAGGGACATAACGGCTGTGGCGGTACCGGCCGCGGAGCCGGCGGCGTGTGCCTATAACTGGGGAAGGACTGGATAGGACAAAGCGCAAAGACCTTCTGTAGTACATTTAGTATCAGCATTGCACCCGTGCGAAGCCGGGGCGGGTCGCTAGTTGTATTATAATATATATACTATTATATATATTGAATCAATATTATATATAACTAAATTATTCATTTGCGGCTTTAATTTATGCATGCTGTGTTTACCTGTAATTGTTTGTTACATTAAGCTTTCAATTTATGTTTGTAAATTTATGAAATAACTAGCGGCCCGACCACGCTTCGCTTTGGCTCAATCTTTTCGTTTCCATCCATTTCCTTAGAGATGGCGCTGTATGTAAAAAAAGATTTTCCCGCTTTTCTTTTCAAATTTTTCCAGAATTTTCTTTGCTATAAACCTCACGGAGCCCGAGACCTTTCCAACGAATGCAAAACCGTGGAAATCGGTTCGTGCGTTCTGGAGTTATAGCGTCAGGAAGGAAAACCCGACTTATTTTTATATAGTAGATGTATGAATGTAAACAAATGTTTGTAGACTATAAATAAATAAATTATTTTACATTAAATTATGAAACACACACAGCATGAAAAAAGTCGATCTTACCTGAAGATTATATTTGAAAAGCAGTCGCAGGTTTTGTCCGCGTGTACTTTCATACAAACTATCGTCTTCTATTTACCCTTTAGGGGAAGAATTTTCATGAATATCTTCTTAGTCCTCATTTACATTATTTAAGGAGCTGCTAGAAGCACGTAATGTTTCACAAAAGCTCCTTGTTTCGGTTTAGCTATACGTTGATTGATCAGACACAACGTAAGTTTCTTTTTTTTTACATCAATAGTACGTCTTTAAAATTGTTTCCATATGGAGGAATTCAAAAAAACGAATGATAACAAAATCGAGGATACAGTTTGGTGTTGCAGCTATAAATCTATCATCTCCATCCAAAATTCAATCACACCACTGGATAGATGAAGGATCAAAACATTTATTACGCTAGGTAAGGACTATGGAACGTCGCATGTCGGGGAGGGGAGCTGCCATTTTGAGATAATTTTAGTGCATATAACGTATTCACGTACAACACACGGGCGTGCCCATGACACAGCCACACCACATTTTTTTTCATAAAAGTTGATTGATTAACAATAAATAAACCCAGTTGACTAATTTTCTGCTTACAATAGGCTATTATCCAATGTTTAAAAATTGTACAAATTATTTAACAATATCGTAAAATACACAAAACTATAAAGATCTGCAAACTTTCATTCTAATATCTTCAGTCAGACTTTTTTTAGCGTCGATCAAAGTTTGGCGGGAAAGTCCATTTTACAAGTATGAAATTATTAAAAAATAATATTTCCATTGGAGAAGCAATAAAAAATGCTATAACTTTTATTATGATACTAATCACAAAAACGTAATATTTAACATAGCCATCGTACAAATTTCTGATTTGATGCATACAAAATACAAACATGTGACGTCATAATTCGGTAGTCTTTTGTATGGAGCGTTTTGGGGCAGTCTAAAAATTGTGATTTTCAAATTACTACATCTCGAGAGATTTTTGTGCTATCGAAGTAATTCTTTCACCTATGGTTATATTATGGAGACGTCCCTACATATCAAACCGAAAAAAATGTTAGTCAAATAGCCTATTGTCAATCAGATTGTTGCAAATGAAAAAGTTTGTATAAACACAAGCCAGGGGCCCCACCGCCGCAGCCGAAGCCGATTATCATTGGAATTTTGAATGCGGAAATGAAACTACTACATAGACTGTTGTTAATTATTTTAATCTCAGCTAGTTGAAACCCTGGAGCTCTACTGACTAAGCTGAAGATGTTTGTCAAGAACTTTAAGCTAAGACCAATTATTGGAATGAAACAAAACCGATGGTAATCGACTTCAGCTTCGGCGGTAGAGCCCAAGTCCGAACTTTCTGTTATTGGGCCTGGCGACCCTATGATCGGAATACTAGAAATCTCTAGCATTGTAATCAATAGTTTTTCAAGAGGATATTTTATTATACCAGTAATATATCGACTGCTCTACTCACAGACCATCTAAACTAAAAGCCGCTTGTAACTCTATTATAAAGCCATTAGCCACAAAATATTCCTTAAAAAGTCCGTTCTGTCATCTAAAACCTCGTAATATGTCAAATTAGCCCTCATAATCATCCATTAACCTTTCAATGCATTATTTCAAATTACATACAAACTAGAACCGAATACAAAGAGCCTTACGAATTCACCAGGCTCATAAAAATATGAACTAAAAACTAGAAATAAGCCTTTCAAAGCTGAATCGATTCCGAAGTACGTAGGGAACCCGTTGGCATAATAATCCTGGGTGTGTATGTGTGTGTGCGCCAATGATACTTTCCACACATGAATTGTTGCTCGTGTTAACAATAAATCATATGAATGTATTTGTGATCGGAGTGGTGGTAGTGATGTGATTTGTACGGGATATATCGATATCGATTTTTATCGTAGATGTAGTTTTCGCTATGCTACAGAAGACGGGCGATATAAAAGAGGAATAAATATTTAAACCATATTTTACGCTATAAGGACATATAAAAACCCACGGCCTTTGTCATTCTATCAGTTTCCGCATATTTGAAATCATTTGTAAACTTTTAAAATGTTAGTGCAAATTTGCATTTAAACAAAAGTAATTCAGCGTAGTTTTGTCATAGCTGATGTAATGTTATTTAGTGGAAAGATATAGAAAATTTTGTATTTTTTACATAAGTACATTTCACATGTTCTTTTTACGCTATGTTACGAGTACGTAATTATCACAAAAGTATTACATATAAATAGATGCTAAAACTTACTGCGTTCAAATACGTGAATTTCTGTATAAATTTCCTTCCAATTTAGTCTAAAACTATGCATGTGTGCTCACATGTAACACATTAGTGCACTCAATTTTTTGTCTCAGTAAGTTTTTCTAATTATGTATAAGATTTTTTATCATTTATTTTGCTTTAAAACTTGCATGAGTTGATGATGTAGTTTATGAATTCTTATTAATAAGACATTTTCTACGAGTTCCGTAGCTAATTATAAAAGCTGAGAACCCGAACGCGATAAGGGGAAATGTAGCTTAAATGTAACCAATACATTTTTTTTTCTCAAAGTTACACTTCTTTTCCAGGGTATGTCGACAGCAATCTATAATCATCCCACTGTTGGGATACGGGTCTCCCCTCAATCGAAGAAATTAGAGCATTCTCCACCATGCTGCTCAATTCCAGGTTGGCGGAGTATATAATAATTTAAATTTCCCCGAGCAGGACCGCTAAAATGGGAAAATTAAATATCTACTATTTTACTGTATGTGTTTCACTTTTTATTTATCTATTTTCCATACACAATTCGTTAAAATAAAATATGGTTGAGAATTTAACGATGACTAAGTCATTTTTGTCTAACATTTTGTAATATGGAAAGCGAAAGAAAAATCATTATCTATTAATGATAACTGAACAATGAAATGAAAGGAGCTCGATGCCGTTGTTGCGCGTGTCAGTCTAATCGAACACGTAAGTTAAGCAACGTCGACCGTAGCCTGTCCATGGATAGGTCTATATTATCCCGAGCTCCTCCGTAATTCGGAGGGCATTAGACAAGTCAGTGGTCTTTAGGCGGCTTGAAAACACTGGCCTCCGCCAATCCGCAGTGGAGCAGCGTGGTGGAGTATGCCCTAAACCCCTTCAATTGATGGGAGAACCATATCCCAGCAGTGGGATGAGTAAGGGTTGACGACGAACAATGAAAATCTGAATTAAAAGTCCTTAAATTGAAAAATGAAAATGTTTTCATGCAATGAGATCATCAAGCTCCCATAACTCAGCAAAAATAAAAAGAAAATCATCGTAGCCTCATCCCCGCACTACTCACTGTTGTGTGCGTGCGTGCGTACGCAATACGATTGTGTGTGTATCATGTTGCATTTCTTTCTTGTATTGTAATTTATTGGTCTGTAACGAAGTTAATTATTGCGATTTTTGTATTAAACGTTGAAATTATTTTTAGCACTGCAGATGCAATGCTTTTTACCGAGAAACAGCGCTTTGCGTCGATACGTGTTATATTATGGTGATTTTTAAAAAGCGCGTTTTATGACTTATGCCCTTTTTCTCCGAGTAGATTCTACTGACGGCTTTTAAGAATACGAATGATCATTATTATTATTAGGTACCTATATAATGGCTATATTTGTTGAGAACTAGTTGTTTTGCCTTAAAAAATAGATAGCATATTCTCAGACCTACTGAATATACGTATAAAATTTAATCAAAATAGGTCCAGCCGTTTCGTATATGGTAACTAAAACTGTGACACGAGAATTTTATTTAATAGATATAGAGAGGAGCTAGATAGCATAGTTGCGCGTGTCAGTCTAATCGATCACGGAAGTTAAGCAACGTCGATCGTTGCCATATCTATGGATGGGTTTATTTATCTCAAGTTCCTTCCGTGCTCAGGAGGCATGTTAAGCTGCTATTGTGGCTATGGTCAAACAGTCGTTAAACAAAATTAGTGGTCTTTGGGCGGCTGCCACTTAGTGTTGCACACTGCCAATCAGTAAGTTGAGCAGCGTGGAGTACGCTCTACACCTTTTCGATTGAGGGGAGACCCGCATCTCAACATTGGGATGAATATAATGCAGAAAATCCATACTAATATATTAAAATCTGACAGTGTGTTTGTTTGTTGACCTTTTTTACGTCGAAAGGAAACCAATAGATTGACATGTTTTTATGTCAATCCATTGGTGACTATAACTTAGGCTTAGTGTCCATCCCGGAAAAACATCTGATTCTTCTATGTAAAAAAAAATATATTAAAATAGTGAACACGCTGGCAAAGTCTCGGGTAACGGCTAGTATTTATATAAATCATCATCATCAGGTCATTTTAGTCTCCACTACAGGAGCACGACCCTCTCTCATCCGTCCAAGACAGGAGGATTTAGCCTACACTCACTTATATAAATAATATAAATAAATAAATATTCAAGACATTGCCATCTAGTCCCAAACTAAGCAAAGCTGTCTGGGTGTTTTCTGTGTATTATATGTATATGTATTTACAAAAAAATGTATTTAAGTATAATATCAGTTATCTGGTACCCACAGTACAAGCTTGTCCTGGAATTTTTTATTATTTACTAGCGGCCCGACCACGCTTCGCTGTGGCTCAATCTTTTCGTTTCCATCCATTTCCTTAGAGATGGCGCTGTATGTGGAAAAGATTTTCCCGCTTTTCTTTTCAAATTTTTCCAGAATTTTCTTTGCTATAAACCTCACGGAGCCCGAGACCTTTCCAACGAATGCAAAACCGTGGAAATCGGTTCGTGCGTTCTGGAGTTATAGCGTCAGGAAGGAAAACCCGACTTATTTTTATATAGTAGATTTATTTAAAGCTTGGACTATGGGTACCTACTAGTTAACTGATATTATAGTTAAATACATTTTTTTTGTAAATACATACATAGAAAATACCCAGACCAAGACAAACAGACACGTTCATGCACACAAATATTTGTCTTATGCGGGAATGGAACCCGCGACCTCGGAGTCAAAGTAGACATTGCTAACTATTCGACCACTGAGCTCGTCAAAGAAACTATTTTTTTTTTATTATACTACGACGGGTGGCAAAGAAGCATACGGCCCGCTTGATGTGAAGCGGTCAAAGTCAAAGTCAAAGTCAAAATTCTTTATTCTGTGGGCCCTCGCGGGCACTTAGACACATCTTTTACAATTAGGTATATTTTTTTATCTACCAGCATTTCGGAATGACCATTGACGAGAAGAAATGCCGAAAGAAACTCTGTCAATATAGGTCTTTTTTAAATAGCCATACAATATTATCATTATACATAATACAATTAAAAAAATGGTATTCAACCAAAATAAGAGAAAAAAAAAATTAAAGTAAAATAAAATAGTAAAAAAAATATTATTATCACTACATAGTATAAAACAAAGTCGCTTTCTCTGTCCCTATGTCCCCATGTATGCTTAAATCTTTGAAACTACGCAACGGATTATGATGCGGTTTTTTTTAATAGATAGAGTGATTCAACTGGAAAGTTTATATGTATAATATATGCATAACATAGTAGAAAAACACTGATAATTTAGAGGTTTCCAATGTGATGTCGTAAATAAACACATTTTTTTGCTCTTTCATTGCAAACGCTGGCTGAACCCAACGAGATAGATCAAAATAATGTAGTACAGTATTGTTCACCTTAAAATGGTCTACAAAAAAGTTCGCGATGGTATATGTCTATCTCTTAGTGGTAACACACAATAACCGTTATTTTATCCTTTGCTTTTTACAAGAAATAATGCCTTATTTACGAAGCGATTTTAAGCAATACAGAATTAATCCTTATCCAATTAAGTACCTTAAATACATTGCGCATTTAATATAGATCAATATGGCCCTTCACAGCATGTAATTTAAATGAATAGTTTAGAAGATATTACACATTTAAAATGCAGGGACATAACGGCTGTGGCGGTACCGGCCGCGGAGCCGGCGGCGTGTGCTTATAACTGGGGAAGGACTGGATAGGACAAAGCGCAAAGACCTTCTGTAGTACATTTAGTATCAGCATTGCACCCGTGCGAAGCCGGGGCGGGTCGCTAGTTTACCTATAAATTATTATTATTTATTATGGTTACCGTAACTATATTAACGCTCGCAACATGAAATATCGCTCGCGCGCTGCCACCCCCGCTGCCAACGCAGCAACTCCTTCCTTTCTGGTGACCTCACTCACTCGCAGGAACACAACAACCCTCAAGGGAATTGTTATTTGGCTGCGGTATTCTGTGAGGTGGAGGTACATTCCCCAGTCGGGTAGCTTACAATTACGCTCCCTACCTCTCTTTTCGCCAGAGCTTCGTTTGTCAGTCAGCAGCGTGCACCGCGTGCAGGTGAAGTTGACTTTGGTTCAAAGATCTTGATGAACCACTTAGACCCCAAAATAGCTAGGCCGAATTCTAGCCCACGGGACCGAAATCGAGGTTTAGTGGAGCGAGTAGATTTGCCGAGTGCATGTTTTCCATTATTTTCAATGGAAAATGTATTTTATGATCATTTCTCAAGGACATGATCATCTCAATTTTTTTTTCGACACAAACCTCAAGTATGTCGTGGTCTTTAATTGTGACAAATTTCATAAAAATTCAGGCAATGCTTACATTATTTTTTTTATTATTTTATAACAGAGGGTGGCAAGCGAGCATGTGGGTCACCTGATGGAAAGCAATCACCACCGCCCATAGAAATCAGCAACACCAAGGGGTCGCCGATCCGTTGCCAGCCTTTTAAGGGAACTATTGACTCTGTTCTTGAAGGCCCCCATGTCGTACTATATTATATTTTATATATATATTTTATAAATAACTAGCGGCCCGGTACGTGCTTCGCTACGTATAAAGTGAAATAATTTGTACTGTCAACACTGAAAAAAGTTTCAATTTGACAGCACAATCCCCATCTGAAAAAAGTTTAAATTTGACAGCAAAATCCCCATTAACAAAATGATACGCAATTTATTGAATTCATTTGTTACAAAAAATGTGATAAATTAAAAACCGCTCTACCGATTTTGTGCAAACTTCACATAAACCATCTACTAAATAGTCCGAACAAAGCCCAAACATTTGGTTTGGATAGCCGAGCCTGTTCTTGAGTTATAAAATTACAACGAAAAGTGGCATTGATTTTTATATATATAGATACACCCATATTATAAATACCTTATAAACTAACATACATATTTATATAAAAACTTAATTAAACGCGCATACTCGGCACTGTCGGCAGCGTATTCCGCGCGGTGTCCTGTAACCTGCCATGAAAGCGTCGGAAAACAACACGTAAAGGCCAGAATTCCTCCTTTGTGAAGGTGGTTGGAAAAAAATGGTTTTGGAGCCTATTAATTTCCAAGAATGACTTTTCGGCCTATACAAACGTTTCGCACGCTCCACTGAATAAAGTCGGAAGTTCTATCTGTCTCCACTTACATGTTACTAAAGCATAAATATGAATTTTAAAAACAATTTGTCTGGTTTTTTTATATGACTGGGCACAGAGGATTGGTCTGGGCTAATCTTAAGAACCACTGGACCGATTTCTATGAAATTTGATGTGAAGATAGCTTAGCTAGTGTTATTAGAAAAAACATAGGCTACTTACTAGAACTCTACATGACGGGGGTCCACCACACATTCCCACCACTGTCTCCTGTGTAGCCTGGATTAACAGCGGCGACCACCAAAAAAGGCAATGAAGAGTGAAGTCCATTGCAGTCCCGAGGGTAAAACTGCGGCTGCATTGGAAGTCACAACAAATTTAAACAGAAAAAATTGGTAGTAGTAAGAAGCTTTTGAAATTTCACTTCTCCTCTTAGCACTGTGAGAGAAGCAATATGGCAAATAAAGAACTCTACATGAGTAGATTCGCGAGCGGAAGCCGTATAGGTGCTATCAATTACACATAGAGCCATAGGCTTTGCATGTGATGCATGCTTCCGGTTAACGAGCAAGGAGAAATTTTAATTAATGTCAAGAATTTTCACTCTTTTTGAAGCCGGACTGGAAGGCAATGTTGGCCATAGATAACAGCCTAAAAAAATCCATAACTAAGGTCACCAAACTGATGAAGGTTGGTGTTACGTGGGCAGTAAAGGTGACAAGCCTCCAGTGATACTGCTTGTGGCGTGACTTACCACGACTGCTACCCATAATGTGTGTGGTGGAAAAGCTTGTTTGCCGTTTTAGATACGGTAAAATGTGGAAAAGAAAAAGAAGATGACATAAATAAATAGTTATTGAAAAATAATTTAAGAGAAAAAATAAAATTTCATATTTAGAAAAGGAGCGTGTGACGGTACGTTACACAGTTTAAAAACAAATTGCATAATTTGCTAATTGGCAAATGTCTCTACTCCCTTAATGAATTTTTACAATTTGATATAATTACTCAAATTAATAATATAACAAGAAATATCCTTTGACTATCAGAATTACATAACCCGAAATGTATACTTAATTAAAATAAATTTAAAATACTATCTTCCTCTACTTTAGGTAATTAAATTTGTTATTAATTTTGACATTTTGCATGACCAAATTGTGAGAAAGGCAAGAAGATCTTTTATTCATACCAACACTTATAATATGTGGGTACCTATGTTTTTAGCAAAATAAATAATTTTAATTTGATTTCAAAATTGAAAAAATACCTTTTTGCAAAAAAAATGTATTAAAGAAAAGTACGGTTTTCTCATAAAAATTTCTCGCATTACCTGTCGATACTCAATAACCCTAAATCCGGATAAAAAAAGAAGCGAACGGATCGAATTTCAAAATAAGCGGGGTTAAACCTAGTTCACAGTGTCGAGACCTCATCGTTGAATAGGGTCACAATTTTTAACTTTTTTTTTTGCAAAAAAAGATAAAAAGAACACTTCCAAATGATCTACTTATTTGTGCAAAGATAAAAATAGGGTTGCGCGTGGGAAATTTACTGGTTATAAAATTCATAAAAATAGGGTTTGGGGTCCAAATGAAAGGTGGATCCCAACTTAATCTACATTAAGATTGTTTAACCGAGATTTATAATGTTTTATTATTTTAATGTAATATATATTTTAATAATGGTGAGATTTTGCAACGATATTTCATTTGAATAAGTATACGAACGAGTTATTTCACATTTTGTATCAGATAATAACTTACTAATTTTTATTACAATGTGGTCATCCCTAAATCAGCTGATTGCGTATAAAAGCAATGACCGACAGTTCTGAGATAATTAGGGTGGATCTACACGATGGTAGTGCGCATATCTGCCCAGAGTTGCTGTTTTATGTGTAATTACACATTTTATATATAATCTAGAACTATCGTGTGTCATCATCATCATCGGCATAATATGTATCTACCCACTGGTTGCCTTCCCCAATACTTTCCACCAAATGCATTCCTCCTCCTTCCGCATCCAGCCGCTTCCAGCCGCTTTCAGCCGCTTTCTTAAGGTCATTGGACCATCTAGTAGGAGGGCGTCCAACGCTTCCTCCAACGTCCAACTTAACTCAACGTCCTATGCGCAGCCTCCACTCTAATTAATGCTTACCTTGCTTCCCCATCTGCCATCACTTACTCGGCAGATGGGACCGTAACTCTCGTGTGTAACCCGTGTGTGATAAACAATAAGAGATTTTGCAAATTTCATATGTTATTGCGCGAAAAGGAACCGAAACCGCACCGTAAACGATTAATTTACGTGCGGCACTCTCCGGAAAGCATTATCTGAATAGTTCTTAATTACATTTTGACATTTGCGATACATAATAATGGGGTGTAAGTGGTTCATCAACATCTTACCAAAGCCAACTTCACCTACACGCGGTGCACCCTGCTGTCTGACAAACGAAGCTCTGGCGAAATGAGAGGTAGGGAGCGTAATTGTAAGCTACCCGACTGGGGAATGTACCTCCACCTCACAGAATACCGCAGCCTAATAATGGTTCCCTTGGGGGTTGTTGTGTTTCTGCGAGTGAGTGAGGTCACCAAAAAGAAAGGAGATGCTGCGATGGCAGCGGGGGTGGCGGCGCACGAGCGATATTTTATGTTGCGAGCGTTAATATGGCTACGATAACCGCTTCACATCAGGCGGGCCGTATGCTTGTCTGCCACCCGACGTAGTATAAAAAAAAAAAAAATAATAAGCATTTCTTAAGCGGCTACATGAGAATTACCACAATTATCAGTATCACTGTGCGCCTTTTGTTTCATTTGATTGATACAACTTGACGCTTCTGATTGCTTGTGAAATGATTGCAATCAAACGGCTCGATCTTTTTTCTACTCTCATAATTCGGTTTAAAGATCTTTTATTAACTACTCATAAGAACAAATTATAGTTCACTTAAAATGAGTAGTATTTAGCATTTCTCATTTACGTAATAGTTAGGTCATCATCATCAGGTCGTTTTAGTCTCCACTACAGGAGCACGACCCTCTCTCGTCCGTCCCAGACAGAAGGAGGATTTGGCCTACACTCCCCATGCTGCCCAAACGGGTTGGGGAGGCCTGATCGATGTTATATAATGTATTTCCCTTAGTCGCCTTGTACGACATCCTCAGGAAGAGACGGAGTGATTCTATTCTAATCTGCCGGAAACCACATGGCTAATAAATAGTTCGGCAATACGATCAAATAGCACATTTATGGTAAGTTTTGAATAAAAATAAAAAAAATAAAAATTAGAATTCTCTTTGTACTTATATGTTTGCCATGTTTAAAATCAATGACCCAAAAAAAGACGAGAATATTGCTTGAATATGAACAATAAAATAAAGTTGATTTAAAAAAAAAAATTGAAACCGACTTTAGTTGGCGAGCGCACCTTATTGGTGGAATACCCCGGCAGACGCTGCTGCCCGTCTTCCGGGAGAAAAGTTATCGCGTGACACAAGATTCCTTAGTCGCCTTGTACGACATCCAGTGCAGAGCAATGGAGTGGCACAATTTTATTAGGCCAGCTACCATAGGGCAAATTTAAGGGTTTCCCTCGATTTTTCTGGAATCCCATCATCCGACCCTGACTTGGTGAATATGGAAACACCTCGCAATTACCCATTCAAATAAAAAAAATGAATTTGACCATACGTGCTTATAAAATTTAAGGGTTTCCCTTGATTTCCCTGGCATCTCATCATCAGATCCTGACTTGGTGAATATACCCTTTCAAATAAAAAAAGAATTATGAAAATCAGTTCACAATTCGCAAAGATATCCCATAACTAACATACATACAAAAAAAATATTCAGTCGAATTGAGAACCTCCTCCTTTCTTGAAGTCGGTTAAAAAATATAATTGGCCGTGTGGTTTCCGGCAGACTTGAATAGAATCATTCCGTTTCTTCCCGTGGATGTCGTACAAGGCGACTAAGGGATTTTATAAAACATCGATCAGGCCTCCCCAACCCGTCTGGCTAGCGTGGAACCCAACCCGTCTGGAACGGACGAGAGAGGCTCGTGCTCCTGTAATCAAGGAATGATGTGTGTGTGGGATTTGATCGCGAGGCAGTGTTAACACTGCCTCAGCCATATTTTCCTATGCCGCGGGATTTTTAATTAATTCATTTTTTTTCATGTGTTTGGAATAATTGGCAATAGTGTAGATAAAAGTGCATAAATGTTCCTGGACAAATTACACTAGTCCCAAACTAAGCAAAGCTTGTACTATGGGTACTAGATAACTGATATAACATTTAAAGACATTTCTTTTTTGTAAAAACATACATATGACACATAGAAAATAGTCAGACCAAGACCAACAGACTTGTTCATGCACACAAATGTTTGTCACAGGGATCGAACCCACGATCTCGGAGTCAAAGTAGCTATTACTAACCATTCGACCACCATAAAGACGTCATCAGAAAGATATTTAGTCATTCTGCAGCTGCTGTCGAGGTATTTTCTTGACATTGTTGAATGGATAAAAAACTAGGAAACTTAAAAAAGTATCAAATTACCTTTGACAAAATTTTGTAATATACAATAACCACAACTTTGGCCAGGCAAGTCCTACATAAAATTTCTCAAACACCACAAACAATATATCCTTATTGATCTATTCGATATTAACCCTACAACGAGCAGACAATAAAACCGCAACAAAATGACCCGAGGTCACACAAATATCGTATTTCTATAAAAGAAACACATTTCTGGAATCCAACCCGCACTATTCTCCGTCACCAATTCAATAACTGACCTCTTTTTTGTACAAATAGAACCAAATAGTGACCCCTTTAAGAATAGTCCCGAATCGTGCGACTTCTGACCTGACGACCTTTTACGCAATTTTTTTTATCCAACATGGTCAAAAGGGGACATCTTAGCCACGAGTCTTTCGACGTGGACAATAGCTTCTGATTGGACGACCCGTAAAAAATAACAATCATGACGCACAAACTCCAATATAGTACTTCTTTGGCTATTAAATTCTAATCGAGTATTATAATGAGCATATTTATTACTGCAGTCAAATATGTTGATATAAAAGCTCAAAGGTTAATTTTGACAGTGATGCCGTAATTATGCTGAAATATTTCTCGAAAAAACCGTTATTTTCTCAAAAGAAACGACACCTTTTATTTGAACCGTTAACAAATACAGTCTCCTACACATATAGATTGTATAAAATTCTCAAATTACTGCAAACAGTTATAAATCAAATTGCGAAAAAATTGTATAAAAAAAAAGTATCTCACGCGTCTCTCATCTGCTTCCTAAAAGGGGTGAATTCGGCAATTTTTTAAATTGAATACAAAGAACGGTACCCTCGCTAAACAGTTAGATTAAAAAAAAATACGGAAGATATCGTCTTTCTGGAGTTCCAAAGCGTATCTAACTCTTTCCCATGGGTCTTAACCTCGGCGAACTTTTTTGTCAAAAATTGAGACACCTTTGCCATCTTTCGCGTTTTTTTTTGCAATTGTCAGCGTTTTTTCTCGGGCGCTGGATACCGGGGCGAGGGTCCTGCCCTTTCATTGTGACTCTTTGTGTGTTTGTTAAGATTTAGCAGGTGGGTCAGATCGAAGCACGTTTTTGGGTTATAAAACTTATTTTCATTATCTTTGTTATTTACATTTTTAAAATTAAATATATTTTTGCTAAGTATTATATATTTTCATTTGCTAAGTTTAATAAAAATATTCGTGTTAATTGGGTTCTTATATACTTTTAAATGGCCGTGTGGTTTCAGGCAGACTACAATAGGTTCACTCCGTCTCTTCCCGACTTCCCGTGGATGTCGTACAAGGCGACTAAGGGAAATAAATAAATATTTCTGGACAATTTACACAGCGCCATTTAGTTTAAATTAAGCGCAAAGCTTGTGTTATGGGTACTAGATAACTGATAAATGTACTTAAATACATTTTTTTTGTAAATACATACTTATAAATACTTATAATACATAGAAAATACCCAGACCAAGACAAACAGACATGTTCATGCACACAAATGTTTGTCTTGTGCGGGAATCGAACCCGCGACCTCGGAGTCAAAGTGGCTATTGCTAACTATTCGACCACCCAGCTCGTCAAAAACATACATTATAAAACATCGATCAGGCCTCCCCAACTCGTCTGGCCAGCGTGGGGAGTGTAGGCCAAATCCTCCGTCTTTCTGAGACGGACGAGAGTTGTAAGAAACTAGAGTCTTTTAGTCTTCATTTCGAGACTTGAGTCTCTTTTCAAGACTAGGACTTGTTAGTCACATGAGTCCTACTCCTTTGAGTCTTTTGAGTCTTCCGAGTCGTAATGAGCGAAAATGAAAATGAGTCCGAAAATGAGCCGTATATCAATGTAAAATGTACCAGGGCTAGGGTCACATTATATTGGTTGATCAAAGAAGAAGAAATAACTACAAATTTCCAGTTTTTAGATTTATTCCTATGCCCGTGCTACATGACCTAACTTATTGCCAAATTTCATGATTTTAGAACAACCGGACCTTCAAGGTTTTTGGCGGGGCTTCATTTGTATGAAAAACGGAACATAAACGGCTTATATCTTTTGATTGAGTTGATTTAGAATTATATAATAGATAAGTACCTAATAAACCAATAATCATTTGTTCATTGCTATTTTATTGCTAAACTATATAGCCATGGATTTAGAGGACTCAGTCATGAGTTCTTTAAAAAGACTCAATCTTTGAGTTCTTTTTGGCGGGACTCAAAGTCTTTTGACAAAAGACTCCAAATTCTAAAGGACTTAAACTCTAAGTTTTATTTATAAGTCTCGAGTCATCAAAAAAAGTTCAAGTCTTATTAAATAAGACACCAAGACTCGAGTCTCTTACAACACTAATTTTACCACTTTGGAAGTGTCTCTCGCGCAAACTATTAAGTTTAGAAAAAAAATGATATTAGAAACCGCAACATCATTTTTGAAGACCTATCAATAGATCCCCCCCCCCCCCACCACACGTATGGGTATGATGAAAAAAAAAATTTTGAGTTTCCGTTCTAAGTAACTATATAACCCTCAATTTTTTTTTTCTATTTTTGTGTGAAAATCTTAATGCGGTTCACAGAATACATCAGATACTTACCAAGTTTCAACAGTATAGTTCTTATAGTTTCGGAAAAAAGTGGCAGTGACATATGGACGGACAGACAGACAGACATGACGAATCCATAACGGTTCCGATTTTTGCCATTTGGCTACGGAACTCTAAAAAGACTAGATAGGTAGGTATAGCAAAAGTGTGAATGAACCACAGTGTACCGAAGCAGTTCGGACGTCAGTTATTCAATCACTCTACAATCAGTGAATGGATCTCAATAAAATCCAAACGGATTGGTTAACATTCGATTAGTACACTCAATGTGTTTATGAATTTATTATGTGAGCGCAAGTTAAATGATTTTTTTATATACGTAATTCATTTTGTGCAATTTTAGACGTAATGCAGTAGGCATAAGTCCTACTTTATTATGAAATTGGTTGCAACATCTTATATTTTTTGCAATTATTTGTTTTGCAATTAATAATCTTCTGCATCATTTGGGGTGTAAGTGGTTCATCAAGATCTTTGAACCAAAGCCAAATTCACCTGCACGTGGTGCATCCTGCTGACTGACAAATGAAGCTCTGGCGAAAAGAGAGGTAGGGAGCGTAATTACGCTACCCGACTGGGGAATGTACCTCCACCTCACTGAATACCGTAGCCAAATAACAATTCCTTTGAGGGTTGTTGTGTTCCTGCGAGTGAGTGAGGTCACCAGAAAGAAAGGAAGGAGATGCTGCGTTGGCAGCGGGGGTGGCGGCGCGCGAGCAATATTTTATGTTGCAAGCGTTAATATGGCTACAGTAACCGCTTTGCATCAGGCGGGCCGTATGCTTGTCTGCCACCCGACGTAGTATTAAAAAAAATATTATTATAAGTTTAGTGGTCGAATAGCTGCTCTGGCATCGAGGATATCTTTTGGAAAATTAACATATATTTTTTTTTTTTTTGTATTAACAAACAGTGAACACAGGGAGATCATAAATACATGCATTGATAAAACAAAAAAATCTTGTGCCACCAACACCGTTAATCACAGAATGATAGATGTGTACAAGAGTGGTGGTATTCATCATCATCATCAGGTCCATTTTAGTCTCCACTACAGGAGCACGACCCTCTCTCGTCCGTCCTAGACGGAAGGAGGATTTGGCCTACACTCCCCACGCTGGCCAGACGGGTTGGGGAGGCCATTATTGGTGGTATTACACTATAACAATAATGCTGCTTACAAAGAATTATGATTTTAAATAATGACTATAGATTACACAATACAAAAGATTCACGGCAAAATTGTTACCTATCAACTAGGTGTGAGCGCATTCCAAATGCAGGTACCTATACTAAGTTTACAATATTAATGTATACTCCATAAAATTATGTAACGCAACATAATAGCACAATATATTTTACAAAACATACATACGTATAGCTAATTTTGTGATCTACAAGAGGTTATTTTTAAGCTGTGTTGTTACCAATTGCTTGAATATGCCAATGCGCGTAGCCATTATATCTATGGTATTAAAGTTTTTATTGAAAGAGTCAACTAATCGATAGAATGGCGAACGTTTGCCACAAAAAATACTAAATGAGCCGTAAAAATACTAGGTGATGTTAAGTCTGGTATGTTTTATATCAACTTTGGTCTCCAAGTCAGTATAGTCGCCCAGTTTCACAATTTTAGATACTCCGTTTATTTCTTTTTCCGGATTCTAAAATAATATTATGAAAGTTAGACCCAGCCCCCTTAACACCAACTCTTATTGCGATTCAATAATTGCTTATTCATTGATATGAATAAGCATTCTATTCAGTTGTTGAATAAGTGAATAAGAGAGTTATAGAAGAAAAGATTTGAAATACAGTCGCTTATTCAATGGTATGAATAAGCATTCTATTCAGTTATTGAATCGCAATAAGAGTTGGTGGTTGGTAGAATGCTTATTCGCACCAATGAATAAGCGACTCTATTTAAAAAATAGTGTCACTTATTCATAGGTATGAATAAGCATTCTATTCAGTTATTGAATCGCAATAAGAGTTGGTGGTAAGGGGGCTGTTATGCAGAATAGTTCCAACCGACATTTTGTTACGTATAAGTTAAAGTTATTTAAAGTTTAATAGGAATAAAAATATCACGCAGTGCCTATAAGTTTTGGGAAGCATATCATCAAACTGCTAGAATCTGTTGTGAATATATAACAATAGATTTCAATAGATTCTCGCTATGTATATCTCTCAATCTGGCATAGTTTGTCGGTTGGATCTATTCTGCATTACAGGGTCCAGCCCCCTTACCACCATCTCTTATTGCGATTCAATAACTGAATAGAATGCTTATTCATACCAATGAATAAGCGACTCTGTTTCAAATGGAATAAAGTCGCTTATTCATTGGTATGAATAAGCAATCTATTCAGTTATTGAATCGCAATAAGAACTGGTGGTAAGGGGGCAGTTTATCTTAAAATGTTCATTTAAGTTTGACTCAAACCCGGCTACGGGCCCACCACACGTTCCCACCACTGTGTCTCCTGTGTAGCCACGACTAACAGCGGCGACCGCCAAAAAAGGCAATGAACAGTGAAGTCCATCGCAGTCCCGGGGGTAAAACTACGGCTGCCTTGGAACTCACAACGAATTTAATCAGACCAAATTAGTAGGAGTAAGAAGCTTTTGGAATTTGCCTTCCCCTTCTAGCAACGTGAGAGACAGCATTATGGCAAATAAGGCATTAAAAGCCTAAAGAGATGGCTAGTCAAGTGAAGCTCAACTGCCATATTATTTACAAATAATATACTTTTCACCTCACTAGCTCGTAAAAGCTCTGTTTATCATTCGAAATCTGCGTGGAAAATCGCACTTTATCCGCTAGCGTGGAAAGTGTTTTTAAAATTCGAATATTTTTATTCAATAAAGGTTTCGTACAATAAATTACATATATATAGAACCTCATTGGTTTCGTAATAGTTTATATTCTCTGCAGCCAGTCCATTGATGATTGAAATGCAAATACTTATTTCATGTCATGCGCCAGCCTCATTTAAAGAATCGCACTGGCCGGCAAGAAAATTTGATTAAAAAAAAAAACTTAAAAATTTTCTTCTCTCTATTGAATTCACTTTACTTCCATTATTTTGGTTTGTTTTTTGATAAAATCGAAAGAAATCATAAAATATGAGCGAAGCTAGCAGCGACGAAGATATAAATTTAACACCTGCAGAATTAGTGCAAGCGGTACATAATGCCGAGTTGAGTTTTCTTCCGGAAAAATCGCGCGAAAAATACATAAAAGCGTACGATTTGTTCAAGTAATTTAATATTTTATTAAAACTGTTTTTCTTGCACCTAACATTTTCCTCGCTTTAGTGAGGTGAAAAGTTGTGTGTTGCGCTCGGCAGCAAAGTTATTTAGCGTCTCGTACCTTTGAAACCCTCGCTACGCTCAGGATTCTATATTTGAACCACTCGCTTCGCTCGTGGCTCAATCCTAGAATCCTTCGCTTGCTCAGGTTTCAATACAATGTACTCGCGCCAAAAATTAACTTTGCAGCCTTGCATAACAAATAACTATTATAAAGAATTGAATTAAAAAACAAGCGATCACAATTAACGACCAAATGTTACAAACGCGGTACAAGATGACCAACGCGATATATCGAATATAAGTTATGAACATCAATGGAGCCGCCCGATGCGGCGGTAACAATGTCGAAATTGTACAAAAGCAAAAAGTCCTCTGATCGAAATAGGTATAATTACTGTTTGGCTAACGCGACGCGCGCGATTTTCCGAAAATTACGGCCCGTACGCAAAAACTTGCGTTTTTGGAAATGGTCTGGACTGGAATTCTCATAATTATTTTGTTGTAAAGTTTACTGAATCGAAATTGAATTGTGAATTGACTTAAAATGATATACCTACTTGATATTGTTCTTATTGCTAACAAAATCCCATTCTTAGTTTGTTTAATTTTCGGTCTTATTTCGATATAATCCCAGTTTAATTATTAAACTTTGAAGTTTCATATTGTGATGAGAGAATAATAAATTTGACATTTGGGGCGTAAGTGGTTCAATAACGTCTTTGAACCAAAGCCAACCTCACCTGCATGTGGTGCACCCTGCAGACAAACGAGGCTCTGGCGAAAAGAGAGATCTTAAGACAAGCGTGCACATTCGTAGTCTATTCGACCACCGAACTCATTGAATTGTACATTCGACAAGTGAACAAAATTATTCTGTTTTACCTCTAAATTGTGTATATGTAACAGTCACTGTAATAAATTAGTCATTATTTATAATGGCCGGCCATTGTAATAATTTGACAATTAATAATAATTAAGCTTACTTGGCACCACATCATTCGTCATCTAGGTTGGTTGGTTTTTATTTCCGGTGACAGGACACAAGAAAACCCTAACCTAACCAAAAATCAACTCAAATATAACCAAAACATATTTTATTACATTGACCAAGTATCGATCAGTATGAATAATAATTTATTACATTGACATAATATAACATATATATAACAAAACATCGGACGCGCAACATGCGCCACCATAGCGGAATTTATTTATTTATTTATTTTGGCCACTTTCCCGAATTGACATCGGAAAACCAAGGTCACTTTACATTACTACTTTTTGAATTTTTGATGCTCTACACTACACGAATCCGAAGTCAGAATTTCGAAATTTTGAGTTTCATGGCAACGGACGGACAGACAGAACGACCGGACGATTTTATAAGCTCAATAAATTTCGCTGAAAACCCATCTCTCACATCTAAACATAAGCTATCACAAAAATTAAACACAAAAAAATGTCCACCGCGCAAAATGGCGGGCATAGTTGTCGAACAGAGAAACGTCAGTTTTGTTTAAATTTCGAAAATTAATAACGGACGCCTCGCATTTTTGCGCCGCGCGCCCTTTAATTATAAATATTTTGGTGATTTAGCATTTTTTTGTAGACGCCATTGCGGTCAAATGAAATTAAATTAGCAACTCGCACGGCATTTGTCATTGTTACAAAGTTGTTGGCTTGTTTTTAACGGATTTTTTTATATTTTTGGAGAGTTTTAAATTAAAATACCTAATGGCGTTTATTATAGTTTCACTTTTATTGCTAAAAATCATGTATTTGAAATACATGATTTTGTGCTAAATATAACTGCCCCGAGAAACTTCGGTCTCCAGTATTCTGTGATTGTCTGGAATAGATCCCTGATAGGATAACTCCACCATTGTACTAGTGGTTAATATTGCGTATAAGTGTAGTGTTACCACACCCTGGCCACTTCATATAAATATTGCGTGGTTAACTATTATATAAACAACGACGTCAGCGCAGTGCGTAAATTTGTGTGTGTGCGTACAAACTGTTCCAGGTTTGTCTCAGAGGGGAGGTGAGGTCGACACGAGAGAGCGGCAGGGAGAGGCCATACTGTACGTAGTTCTATTACTTATACTGTGGTATTACTGTTAGGTATAGTGTAATAAAGATTTACAAACAAACAAACATGAAGTTTGGGGTGTAAGCGGCTCGATTTTTAGAGTCAAACTAAGTAGTACTAGTTATACTGTGGTCACTCACTTATGTGTGGTGCATCTAGGGATTGGAAAGCCACTTACACCCCAATTCAAATCTCGCGGAACCCCGCGAAAATTACACAAGTAACTCAAAAATAATTATTTCGCTCCACACAAAAAATTGTTACTTATTTTCTCCAGAGTTGTCATTACGTTATCTCAGATCGCGGAAAAAAATATCAGATATCCCAAAATAATAGTAACCCTTTAAGAAAGGAGTAAAAAGGGTACTTTTATAATAAAAAAAAGTGTAGGCAACAGTGTAATATTTTGACAAAACTGCATACTCATGTTTCAGCCCGGTGTGACTTTAAAAAATGTAATGTTAAAAAGACAGATTTCTTGCGAGCAGGATGTGAGAATAATCAGTTATGGACTTTTATTCTTTTTGAATCCCGTTAGATTTTTTTTTTTAAGTTAAACGTCATTTATTATTATAGTTGCTGGTAACTACTGCCAGGTACTTTTACACTTCAATGCATGGTAGAAAGACACAAGGTATGTTCTTGTCTATGTCACGAATTTGGTCACCAGAAAGAAATAAAGGAAGGCATTGAGTTAAACTAAGGAAGGAGTATAAGCTAGCAACGGATCGGTGACCCCTTAGACGACAAAATCGTAATATTAACTTTGTACTACTAATGTAAACTTTGCTACAAATTTCATATAGGTACTTATACTCACAATTATATTTTTTGTTATATCTGTCAACACAATCGAATGATTGATTTATTCGAGCAAATTTCCATGATTACCTAAGTTAAAGATTTGTTAAAATACATAAGTATTGATAACCAGCCGCCTGCTCACAGTTTCCCCTTTCGTGGTATAAAATATCTTAGGAAACGTACAGCACTGTAGTAGATCGCCAATAATCAAGACATTATGGATGGAATTTCAATTTAAGGCGAAGCTTCTTTGCCACTCTATAAAAAAAATGGGGTGTGACTGTGTCATAGACACGTAATTATATCAAAATGGCAGCGCTTCCACTTCCTCCGCACGCGATTTTCAATAGTCCTCACTTGGCGTAATAAATTCTTTGATCTTTCATCTATCCAGTGGTGTGATCGAATTTTAGATGGAGACGATAGATTTGTAGCTGCAACACCAAACTGTAACCCCCGATATTGTTATTATTAGATTTTTTTGATTGTCTCTGTATGGTAGCAAATTTAAAGACGTATTCAAGTCAAAATGCAGCTGCGACCTGTAGGTAATTGTCATCGCTATCAATCAGTCGTCTTCCTAATAATCAATGCATAGTGTGCATCTTTGGAAGCACCTACGCATTGTCGGTCTACCATATTTTGTCGATAAGGCAAATTGTTAGCTCTAACTGGCTCTAAGAAATTATTGTTATGAATATAATTTTTCATATTAACTTAATTATTTTTATTGGTAATTTTCTTTTATATTACTAAAGTGACAAACAAGCATATGGCACACCTGATGGAAAGCAGTTACCGTAGCCTATGAACGCCTGTAATACCAGGGGCATTGCCGACGCTGTAAAAACCTCTTCACGCCCTTTTTGAAGAACCCTATGCTGTAGTCTCTTAAGAAACCCTCGGCAAGCAGTTCATTTCACAGCTTGATAGTACAGAAACTTCTCTGGCACCGCACAGTAAGCAAGCACTTAGGCTCCAATGTGTGAGGATGAATACCCTGTCGATGGCGAGCGGTGCGACTGTAGAAGGAGGCCGTGGGCATCATATCAAACAACTCCTTTGAACACACCCCATTGTACAATCGGTAGAACACACAAAGGGTCGCAAAATCTCTTCTCAGAATTAAAGATTCTAAACCGTCTGTCCGTTCACAATCGTAAGTAAATATATAATTTTGGAAGGATTCGGCATATCTTCGCCACATAGATACCTTAACGCTTGAAGACTAAAGTCTTCAACCAGTGCGTCCTGCCTTCAATGACCTATGGTGCAGCGACTTGGACACTGGCCATCGGACTGGTCCACATGCTAAAGGTCGCGCAGCGAGCGGTGGCGAGGGCTATGCTCGGGGCTTCTCTGCGGAATCGAATCCGGAACGAAGAAATTTGACGGAGAACCAAAGTTGACAACATAGCCTTTAGAATTTGCAAGCTGAAGTGGCAATGGGCAATGGACAGCGAAGCGCTGGACGCCCTTCTTCTCCGGTCCGATGACCTTAAGAAAGCGGCTGGATCAGAAGGTACATCTGCCATGAGTATGACCTACGGTGCAGAGACTTGGAGACTGACTATCGGACTGGTCCACAGGCTTAAGGTCGCGCAGCGAGCGATGGAGAGGGCTATGCTCGGGTTTCTCTGAGGGATCGAATCCGGAATGAAGAAATTCGACGGAGAACCAAAGTTGTAGACATAGGCGAGTAAGTATTATACAAGCAGATCAGGCGTATAAAAAAAATCAAATAGATCTTTGAGTTGATGTAATACCTCAAAGAAAACCACAGATACATAACTTCTATAGAGGGTTAAAATTGTATTTTGAGAGCGAGTGACTTCATCAGGAAGGGAGGGGTTGCGGCGTTGTTAACGGTGGTGTCGGCGCTAGGGTTGCCAGATAGAAATTTATCAAATCCGGGACAATTCTAGGACAACGGTGTCAAGTCATGGCCATAGTAAAAAGTATCTTGTTTTTTTTTTTTTTAATTTTCAAATGATTTATATTTGTATTTGAAAAGGAAAATGCAATTTATTTTCACAGGCAGGCCAGTCGTGTCATTCGTACAGTTTATTTTGTTACTAAACTAGTAGGTTTTCGGAATCCGGGACAATAAGGTCTAATTACTGGACACGGGACAAGACGCAAAATTCCGGGACAATCCCGGATTTCCCGGCCATCCTCGGCGCGCATGTGACTCTATTGCACATGACATGACTCTAAATTGTTGTCCTGTGTATATTCAATTCACTGGAATATTTCTGAAGGCTGTGCTTCATTACCAGCTGCAACTGATACTCCTTGTGTTGAAAACTCGCTTTACACTCGTATTGTATAAAAAAAAATACGTCAGTGTTATTTATACTGTGGTTACGTCAAAAGGCGCAAAAACCTCGGTTGACCAAATAGGAACTCACGTACGAACTCTTAAAAACTTGGCAACCATTCCAATACCTACTTTATTCCGTAAGGATAATATTGGTTTATTTATTCATCGTACAACATCGAACTTAAAAGGCAACCAACAGCCAGTCCGTTACTCTAATCCATATTTCGAACGTTCTTTATCCATTTTCGAACTGTTTCCAAATTCAAAAGAACTATTCTCATTCGCTCCGCGGCGTGTTCTAAATATAAAAACTCTTTTTTGTCAAATATGGAAGGGTTAAGTTAAAAACATTCTATTTTCGAATTGTTAAAAAGTCCACATTGTATGGAATACGTCAAAACTTCATAGCTGTGTAGCTGTAGTACATGCAAAATTTTCAAATGTAGTAAAAATATTACTAAAATTATAGAAAGAATTACTTTCATTGACTAAAATATAAATCTAATAAATAAAAATTAATCTCACAAATGTATGAACACACAAAATTTTTGAACGGCTGCATGAAATTGAATAATTATTTTTTTGTTGTGTTCCATATTGTCAGAACAAGGTTTGTATTGAAAATTCACTGAATTGAGATGGGGACGGGAAGATTGAACCACAGCGAAGCGTGGGCGGGCCGTAGTCATTGGTAAAAATCCTCCTGGTGTAGCGAGCGAGGTAAGTTGAAATAACTGCTAACCATCAGGCGGGTCGTATGGTTGTTTTCCATTTTAGTTGTATAAAGTAGTAACAATAATAATTGGCATTGATTAGGATTTTCGCCTATGTTTAAACACGATCATGATGAGATGGTGAATTACATTACGTTTATGCAAAGTAATTAACCTAGACTCTACCATATTTTAGCAAGTTAAGCAGAGTCGACCGTACCCCGTCCAAGGATGGGTTTATTTATTTCGAGCTCCTCCGTGCTTCGGAGGGCACGTTAAGCCGTCGGTCCTGGTTGTTGTCATTAGATGACAGTCGTTAAGCCAAATCAATGGTATTTAGGTGGCTTCAAAACATTGGACTCCGCTAACCTGCAGTTGAGCAGCGTGGTGGAGTTTGCTCTAGAACCCCTTCGATTGAAGGGAGACCCGTATCCCAGCAGTGCGATGAATAAGGGTTGCCGACGAACGACGAACTACCATATTTAAGTCAAAATAAAATAATAAATTAGATCGACCATAATAAGTTCTCTATTTATGATACGCGTAATCAGGTCAAACAATTTTTGCCTTCGTAAAAGATAGCACTGTGGCCAATGAGTTATACTACCTACGGTAATCTTTTCAGGCTGAAAATGTTTATGGATAATTTTCAGAATTTATACATCATTCATTTCTACAATTCTAGATTCACAATCAAAGACTTCTATGTGTACACGCATAGAAATCAGGAACACAACAAACCTCAAGGGAATTGTTATTCTGTGGAGGTACTTCCCTCAAGTTGTGGACAACTGAAAAATACGCTATGCCCTAGCTCTCCTTTGCCAGGGACTCGTTTGTTAGTCAACAGGGTGCACCATGCGTAGCTGAGGTTGGCTTTGGTTCAAAGATGTTGATGAACCACTTACACCTCAAATATCTGGAGATGTTTATTACAGTTACTGTGTTAAAATTTCAACCCACTTGAAAATAATTTAGAATAAATTTTATCTCAAAACAAAAGATATACTATCCTAACATTATTCCTTTTTCAAATGATACGAAAGACACAGGAAGCATGAGTTTTTTGTCACTTCCACATCTTGTGCGTAGTGACAACTATATCGCTACTCTCTTTACTCTCCACAGAAACACTGTAATTAGATAAAGACAGCTATATAAGCTCTCAGGTGTGTTGACAATACCAGATGTTCGGAAGATGGCGGTCGCATATTACACAATTACGTTTGTATTTAATTATGTTTTTTTTTTTCGATTGTTATTTGTGAATTGTGGGCGTCGTGTCAGACGGCGAACCACAGACAATTCTCGAGCAAGTCATGGTGAAGCCCGTTAGTTGCTCAATTTGAGTTTATTCATTTGCGTAAAGAGTTAATTTAAATATACTGTCTAACACCCACGCATAGAAGTGCTGGGATTTGAAATGTTTAGAATTTGGGGGTTAAGAAATATTTACCGTTGATGTACCTATTGTTTCTTTATTATGTTGCTTGATGTAAAAGTAAATTAATATTTTTAAATGCACCCATTATTGTACTCACTATTACCCACATTTAACGTAACATCAAATATTTCATCATTGCAAACCTAATATAACCTATTTTGAACATCAAAAAATACTTATTGCACATCAAATGCTGGATTTGATATGCTATTAGATTATTTGATGTGCAAATCAGGCTATTTTAGTGCTAAATTGATGCACTAAAATAGCCAATAAAAAACACTAGCCCCGCCTGGTCTGGCCATTCTTGTGCCCCCCAGAGTGTACGCCCTGTGCCTGGGCACCAGTGGTACCGCCCTATTTACGGCACTGGTGGAAATCATATCAAACTACCTTTCCGAACACATCCCAGCCGGTAGAGAACGCAATGCGAGGCTAAGTCTCTCCTCATATTTAGTAGCTCGCACCCGTCTATCATTATCCTTAGAGCTCGTCTCTGGACCGAGTTCAGCTGTACTTCAACCCGCGGCAAAGACTTCTGCTTTACAAACCTCAAGTACGGCCTCGTATGGAGTACTGTTGTCATTTAAGGGTAGGAGCGCCTAGATAACAACTTGCATCTTGTGACTCAATTCAAAGGCGTGTTATGAGGATTGTTGATGATCCTAAACTGCGGTTTAGAACCTTCTAAAGTCTAAGAAGAGATTTTGCGTCCCTTTGTGTATTCTACAGGTGCCAACCAATATTCATCTCACAGCTGAATATGGGTCTCCCCTTAATTGAAGGGGTTTAAGGCGTGCTCCATAACGTTGCTTAACTATGGGTTGGCGGAGGTCAGTGTATTCAAGCTGCCAAAGTCAACTGAATTAGCTTAACGACTGTCATCAAGGACAACAGCCGGGATTGACTCCTAAGCACGTAAGAGCTCGAGATAGATCCATATACAGACCCATCCATTATACAGGCTACGGTTTACGTTGCTTAACTTGCGTAATCGATTAGACACCATCGAGCTCCAGGGTACTCATATTCAAAGTCGCTGGCTCTGTCAAGCCAAACATAATTTAAAATTATTAGCCATTTCGCTCCCAGGCAGATGGTCTAACATTCCACTAATAACATCCAACACGCCGAAACCACATTGAAACGATTTAAACAACCCAAACTGAACTTTAAACTTCAACAAAAGACCGACATACAATATCTCATTATATTAAAAAAGAAATCAATGAGAAAATACGAGATTTGACCCAAAAAAATACACCCTCCTGCAAAGGGTTACAGAGCGAGACAACATCATAATTGTATGAAATTAGAAAAGGATGCCTATAGAATCTAACCCTTTCACTGCACCTGGATCTCTTTTTGTCCGCACGTTTTTATGTTGAAATTTAAAAAAGTGCAAAATTTAGTTTTGTTTGCGGATCAATATTGATTTTTGGTTGGAAATATAAAGCGAGGTCACAATGGTAGTTCGTTATCTGAACGGCTAAATGAGGCCATTACTTTTGACCTTAGAATAGTTGACAGATGTCACTGTCACTTTTTTTTTTGCCATTAAGTCTAATAAAGTATCATTTCAAAATTAGAGCAATTGAATTAGTTCTTTACCGTTTTTATATCGCACGAAATAGGAGGTATAATCGTATGTGATATGACGACCTGGATAGTCAAATGGTTAACAATGGCCACTTTGACTCCGTGGTTGCGGGTTCGATCTCCGCACAAGACAAATATTTGCATGAACATGTCTGTTCGTCTTGGCCTGAGTGTTTTCTATGTATTATATGTAGGTATGTATTTACAAAAAAAAAATATTTATTAGGGTGTAAGTGGTTCATCAACATCTACGAACCAAAGCCAACTTCACCTGCACGCGGTGCACCCTGCTGACTGACAAACGAAGCTCTGGCGAAAAGAGAGGAAGGGAGCGTATTTGTAAGCTACCCGACTGGGGAATGTACCTCCACCTCACAGAATACCGCAGCTAAATAACTATTCCCTTGAGGATTGTTGTGTTCCTGCGAGTGAGTGAGGTCACCAGAATGGAATGAAGGAGATGCTGCGTTGGCAGCGGGGGTGGCGGAGCGCGATATTTTATGTTGCGAGCCGCGAGCGTTAATATGGCTACGGTAACCGCTTCACATCTGCCGGGCCGTATGCTTGTCTGCCGCCCGACGTAGTATAAAAAAAAAACAGAAATCAAGGGGCCCTACCGTCCAAGCTGAAGCCGATTACCATCGGAATATTTGAGTGCAATAATGAAACTACTGCTTAGATTATTGCTAATGATGTGTGCTCAGTTGGTAGAAACGCTACCCACGAAGCTGAAGATGTTTCGAATCAAAAAAAACCGGACAAGTGCGAGTCGGACTCGCCCACCGAGGGTTCCGTAGGTACGTAGTATCATTATTAAATTTGATATTTTTCATTATAAATAAGAAATATTGCGTCGAAAAAAATAAATAAAATATATTTTGCAATGTGTACATCAAGCCCTTTCATATGATACCCCATTTGAACTAGTAGTTTCAATTTGAAATTTCGACACCCTATAAAAAATATAGACCCCCTATTTTTTAAGATCTATTTACAAATGTATAGTTTTGAGATTTATTCCTGTACTTGTAGTCTATAACGATGTTACTTGCCAAATTTCATAGTTCTAGGTCAACGGGAAGTACCCTATAGGTTTTGATTCCCTTGAGTGTGTCGAAATGTGCGTTTTTTGCTGAATAAACGGCCGTAACTTTTTTCTACGTAAACTTAGCAGTTTGATTTTTTTTTTAACTTCATAGGACCGTAGACCTGAGTATATAGTTCAAATTTCAGCTTGATACCTCCACGCATTCTCGACATAGAAATTCTTGACAGACAGACAGACAGACAGACAGACAGACAGACAGACAGACAGACAGACAGACAGACAGACAGACAGACAGACAGACAGACAGACGGACAACAAAGTGATCTTATAAGGGTTCCGTTTTTCCTTTTGAGGTTCGGAACCCTAAAAAACGGATGGTGACTTCATCTTTGGTGGTAGAGCCCCTGGGGCAATAGGTACCGCCGAAGCTTAAGCCGATTGCATAATTTTTTTCATCATCATCAGGTCATTTTAGTCATTTTAGTCAGTACAGGAGCACGAACCTATCTCGTTCGTCTTAGACAGAATGAGGATTTGGCCTACACTCCCCACGCTAGCCAGACGGGTTGGGGAGGCCTGATCGATGTTTTTTAATGTTATTATTCCTTATTCGCCTTGTATGACATCCACGGGATGAGACGGAGTGATTCTATTCTAGTCTGCCGGAAACCACACGGCATAATTTTATTAATTTCGGAAATCAAATTAAGTTTAGTTTAGTGGTAATTATTATTATATAAATATTATTATGATTTATATTATTTAGTTAGTATTTATCTTAGTAGTATTATTATGTAGCTAGTAGGTACCCTAGAGCCCTACCGACTAAGCTGAAAATGTTTGTCAATAATTTTAACTTAAACTTAAATTATGTATTTTTGAAATTTTAAATATTGATTGAATCGGCTTCACCTTCAGCGGTATGCCCCCAGATTTAAAGTAAGTTTGTGGATTTTGCATATAAAGCTCTTTTTACCCGACTGCGACAGAAGGAGGGTTATGTTTTTCGAGGGTATGTATGTATGTATAATTGTTTGGCACGCCTGCTGCAGGATGAATTTAGCTTGAGAGGTGTCGTTAGATTCGTATTTGCTGTGAGAGTGACATAGGCTACATCAAATATTAAATAAATCAATATGGCGACTGTGTGCCGCAAAATTGTCGTTGCAGTAATTTTTTTTTTCTTCTAAATATATCGATATGGGTATCAAAATAAAGGTCTCGATGACCTGATTTCAAATATATATTTGATATATTCGTTTTTGCCTACGGCTTTGCTTGTATGGAATTATATTATTGTTACGCGTGATTAATAAATCTGTTGTAGGTGCAGTCGGGTTTTTGCTTTTTTTAATTAACTTAACTTGTTTAACCGACTTCAAAAAAAGGAGGAGGTTCTCAATTCGGCTGTATTTTTTTGTAATGTTTGTTATTTCATAACTCCGTCATTTATAAACCGATTTGAAAAAAAAACTTTTTTTTTATTTGAAAGAGTATACTTCCAGATTGGTCCCATTTTTTTTTCACATCATAAAATTCAGTTGTGATAGTCCTCACTATCACATTCATGGAGATTTTTTTTAACTATTTAGTGCTGTTAGCGATTGTAGAGTAATTTTTATAGTCGTTTTTTTTTTGTTAAAATTTTTCTTCTTGCCATAATGGAGGCACTTAACGTATATACGCATCTATAGGCCATAGCCTAGAAGTAGGAAAACTACAGGACGCTGATGATGATGCATGTACTTTTGTATAATAATATAGGAATGTATTCGTATATTTTCATATTTACTATTGTAGCTAATCACTGGCTACAGCAGAATTACAAGCGTTTTGTTCATTAGAACAACAATCAAAATGGCTATAGCTGAGCTGTAGCCATTTTGTGTTACTGCGGCACACATATGATTCTTTTCGTCTTTTTTTAAACACTATATTTCACTTGAGTATATAAGTAATTATTATAAGACTGGAAAGAACTAACTATGTGTGTGCTGGAGACACAAATAAATGTTTCATTTGTTCTATCATTCATTCATTCAAATGATTATCAATCGAGATAATCAGAGAGTACTCGAGTTCAGTATTTTGATTTTTTTATAAAAAACCTTCGACTCAATAAAACGATACACGACTTGCACAGAAAAGGTTAATTCTTTATTTAAGAATAATTCTCATTGCTTATTTAAGAATAAAATACGCGATAACAATCTGTAGAAACAAAGTAATCAGACCAATCCATAGCTGGGGTAGAGGTACCCGCGAGCGCGCGTAAACGTTAAAAATATAAATTAAAATATCGCGGATATAGATGAGAGTTCGATAGGGTAATAAACAGAAGGCCCACTTTTTACTAATTATGTACATTGTCTCACAGATGCACGGCTTGATAATTTTATTTTATATCCGGTGGAAAATAGCTTACATTCGTTGATGGGTATATTTATAGCCCCAGCTAGGTAAGGGCGTGCTGGGCTCATGGATTTCACCCTGATATTAAGTTCTATTTAACAACTAACTGACCCGGAAAACGTTGTTTTGCCATATACATTAATTATTTAGGGGTATGAAAAATAATTGTTGACCCATTCTCAGACCTACCCGATATGCACGCAAAATTTAATAAAAATCGGTTTAGCCGGATCGGTTTAGCGGTGGAGTTTAGTAACAAACACCGCGACACGAAAATTTTATTATATTAGATAAATTAAAACAAAATTGAAGGGTACAAGCAAATATCAGGGAATATCCAAATGAATAGATTTTGAGAAAAACATAGTTTTAAGTTCAGAAGTATTACAATTTACATTGAGATCAGCGTATGTAGTACCTAACTTTTACTTTGCCTTTTTGGCGTCATCTGTTTACTTTTTTAAAGTTAGTGATTGGAAATTAAACTAGCATAGATATAGATTTAAATCCAATAGAAAATAGAATAGCTTGTACCCTTCAATTATATATAAGATTTACAGATTAAGATTCTAAGTACAGACGTGGCCACGGCGCGGCGCTCGCCGTGGTCCCGCACCGAGTTCAAGTGTGATGGATACAGGGTCGGACTGGGCCGAAAGGGCCTGGGTGGCTGACAAGCCCGGGGCCCGAGACTAGATGATGGTAGATGGTATATTATCCTACGGTTGCCGCAAGCCCCGCAAGCCAGGCCCTTGGGGGGCCCGCGCAGGCTGGGGCCCGGCTGGTAAATGCCAACTCGACTATATGACCAGTCCGACGCTGGATGTATACTTCATTATTTATTATATTAACCGATACTTAACTATGAAAATCAATAAAAATGTATGGATTTGATATATGTATTTTTTTAATAAAATTAAAATTAGGAACTTTGGAGGGTAAAGGGCCGCAAAAGGCTGACACTGGTCTAGATAATTCGAATGATGCAGCAGCTTTCCGTAAAATTCTTCAGTCGCGTTTTCTCGTCAATATTTTTTTTTCGAAATGCATGCTATGCTTTTAGCCCGAAGGCTTTTGAAAGCGAAAACTAACCTAGTGAGAGGGAGGGCGAGCGCCGAGTGCACACAGCCTGAAGCAATGAGCACCACTACCAGCGAGCCCCCGCGGCCGTTCAGCAGGGACCTCCCGATCGTGGAGATTTCAGCACTGAAAACAGCACTGGGTTTTTTTTATATACTACGTCGGTTGACAGACAAGCATACGGCCCGCCTGATGTGAAGCGGTTACCGTAGCCATATTAACGCTCGCAACATAAAATATCGCCCGCGCGCCGCTACCCCCGCTGCAAACGCAGCATCACCCTCCTTTCTGGTGACCTCACTCACTCGCAGGAACACAACAACTCTCAATTGAATTGTTATTTTTATTTGGTTGCGATATTCTGTGAGATGGAGGTATTCCCCAGTCGGGTAGCTTCCAATTACGCTCCCTACCTCACTTTTCGCCAGAGCTTCGTTTGTCAGTCAGCAGGGTACACCGCGTGCAGGTGAAGTTGGCTTTGGTTCAAAGATGTTGATGAACCACTTACACCCAAAATTGTCCCTTCCCAGGATTTCCCTGGAGAGAGCCAACCGTAAGCGGCTGCTTCCACACCTCAAGAGACTCCTGCGAGGACGGAATGATCGTCAATATACAATGACCCTTCTGTGCATATCATCTATATCGTGGTAATCCAGAGCCTTTGAGAAAAAAGGGCAAAAGCGAGACAATCAAATGAGGGACGCACAAAAACGGGAATAAAAGAGACAAAAAGCAATATGGCGGATTGTTTTTAATTATCGAGTATCGGCATAAATCGATGTACGTCGCCGCGGGCCCGCCGACAGAGCGCGCGCGCCGCGGAGTCGCAAGCGCACGTGACTCATTTTTTTTTTAAAACAATGTATTATTTGAGTATTTCATTTAAAATTACTTGCTAACTATTTAAACGTGTGTAAACATTCATTTTAAAAGATTAAAAACCGTATTTTTTTTTAATAGTTAATCGTAAATTCAATGTAACTACTCTATCGTAAAAATGAAACAAATTTTAAGGTAGTTACGTAGGTTTTTTTTTATACTATGTCAGGTGGGAGGCAAGCATACGGCCCGCCTCGTATGAAGCGGTTGAGATAGCTATATTTTATTTCATAGTGTTTATAGATTCAGATTTAACAAATCTTTTACAAAAAGATATTTTTTAATGCGTTAGTGTATTCATTTACTAAATCATTAATGTCACTTAAATTTTTAAGGATACAAAATTTAAAACAATTTTCATTGTAATAACTCAAAGTGATTAATATTGATCATCATCATCATCAGGTCCATTTTAGTCTCCACTACAGGACCCTCTCTCGTCCGTCCTAGACGAAAGGAAGATTTGGCCTACACTCCCCACTCTGGCCAAACGGGTTGGGGAGGCCTGATCGATATTTGATAATGTATTTACCTTAGTCGTCTTGTACGACATCCACGGGAAGAAACGGAGTGATTCTATTCTAGTCTGCCGGAAACCACACGGCCAAATGAGGTTATAATATTCTCTAGTCTCTTTTTTCATACAAAGTTATAGAGCCAACCCGCTACTGACAGTACCGTAAGTAACTGTTTATATATATACAAAATACGATGACTTATTATGCAAAGGGACGAGAGGCCCACCACACATTCCCACCACTGTGTCTCCTGTGTAGCCAGGATTAACAGCGGCGACCACCAAAAAAGGCAATGAACAGTGAAGTCCATTGCAATGCCGGGGTAAAACTACGGCTGCCTTGGAACTTACAAAGAATTTAATTTGACGAGCTCGGTGGTCAAATGGTTAACAATGGCCACTTTGACTCCGAGGTCGTGGGTTCGATCCCCGCCCCGCACATGACAAACATTTGTGTGCATGAACATGTCTGTTTGTCTTGGTCTGGATATTTTCTATGTATTATAAGTATGTATTTACAAAAAAAAATGTATAATTTAAGTACATTTTTCAGTTGTCTAGTACCCATAGTAGGTACAAGCTTTACTCTTTATTTGGGACTAGATGGCGCTGTGTAAAATTGTCCAGAAATATTTATTTTATTTTATTTATAATCAGAAGAAATCAGTAGGAGTAAGAAGCTTTTGTAATTTGACTTTCCCTCTTAGCAATGTGAGGGACAGCACTATGGCTAATAAGGCAATGGCTAGTCAAGTAAAGCTCAACTGTCGTGCACCACGGATTTTAAGTATTGGGGACCTAACACATCGATTCCAATAATACGAATTGGATAATCGTCTGAACGCTTGGTAATTCTCTCTTGTTGAGACCAAATCAGAATAGTATACTACCCCGGATGTGACATGACAATTATGTACCACAGTATTAATCGTAAAATAAAATAAATTGTTTTAAAATAAATAAGTATCTATCATATCAGTGTCCGGCGCGAGAGACAAAGGGTGGACGTGTCTGGACATTCGCCCTGATGAAGGTCTCCTTTTGAGATCGAAACTAGTCGGCTTTCCCGACAAAAGTGAGTGACCCGTTTAATTTTTTCAATTAATCAAGTATCTATCATTTTGATAAAATTTCAAATACGAAAGTCAACTCCATAGCATCCCTGTCCACGATTCATAAAATTCATATGTATGGGTGAAGGCAGTGATCGCACGGATGTTCCATATATTTTACTTATAAATACGAACATTGTGTGTCGGTCGGTCTGTTCGCCTTTGTCATAGCGCGTATTTATAGCGGCCGAGTTTTAGATATCGAGATCAACTAATTTGTCTACAAATAGATTCGGAATCCAATTATAATTGTATATGTAATATGGCACTACCACACTCCGGCCACTCTATACAAATGTCCCGTCGTTCACTACTACCACAGTATAAGTAACTACGTACAGTATGACCAATTCCTGCCGCGCTCTCGTGTCCACCTCACCTCCTCTCTCAGACGAATCTGGAACGGTTTCTATGGCGCCGCACGCACACACGTTCATTCAGGTTCTGCACATGTAGTAGTAAACGACGCAACATTTGTATGGAGTGGTCGGGGTGTGTTAGTACATAAAAATGGTGTCTGTACAGAGCGTGAAAGAGCGTGTGTGCATACAGCGCCATACAAACTGTGCCAGGTTCGTCTCAGAGTAGAGGTTAGGTCGATACGAGAGAGCCGCAAGGAGAGGCCATACTGTACGTAGTACTATTATTTATACTGAGGCACTACATAAAACCAGTTTTCTCTAATCAAAACTAATTAGGAACAAATAGCTTAATTCTTCGATATAATAGTAAATAGTCTATGTACTTAAAGTACCTAAGTATTTACAAAAAAAAATATGTATATAGGTAAATAAGTGTAATATCAATTATCTAGTACCCATAGTACAAGCTTTGCTTAGTTTGGGACTAGTTGGCAGTGTATAATTTGTCTAGGAATATTTATTTATTTATTTAGGAATTTTCTTGGTTTTGAATAGAATTAAAATGTTTTTATTCTTTATTATTAACGTTGCATCCCTATGGTATTCATCATTATATGGTGAATATTTGTGACGATATTTAGAGGCCTCATCTGAGGCCTCTAAATATCGTCAAGATGTTTGTCAAAAAAAGGTAGGAGCTTATCTACATATACCTACATAAGAAATGTTTTACTTATCAAATAATTCTAAACTTGTTCACATTATTATTGTTTCCAATTTCAGTTCCAGTTCATTTATTTATAACAATACTAACTAACTAATTACGTTTTTTAATAATAATTTCAATAATAATTACAAAATCCGTCAAAAACAGTTACAAAAAAAATGTGTCAAAAGAAAGAATAATAATACACATAGTCATAATAAAATACGTTCAACGATATAAAAAAGAATTACAATTCGTCAACACTCTATCAACATTTTTCCAATAAAAGGGTATTTAATTTAGTAATAAATTGTTCAACGGAAAGTAGTGCGAAACATTTATTTTTGTCTCTGATTCAGACTCTACGAGTGTTTTAGAATAAAAGGAAAGTGAACTCTACGCGAACACGATATACATCCCCATAAAACAAGCAAGCACAAAAGAATCGAGACAAATTGAGGCTAGTCGACGCGAATCGATACCCAACGATCGAAATATCACCATGAAAATTACCATAAATCCCTAATAACCGACGCATGACCATAAGTCAGTGCGCCAAAGAGTTCTTTCTTCAAATTTTATAATCCCCGTCCAATGACCTCGGCTATTGTCTCTGGCCACAAAAGGCCGTTTTACACTGAACCCCACTGAACCCAATACTCTGTCATTGTGAGCCTGTCATTGATCATTTTTCAAAAAACTACGAATTCCAGCCCCAAATTGAATTTGGGTTGAAAAGGGACGTTTTTAGTTTTTTTTTTTTTACTGTCGGATTGTTTCGAGGCAAGGAAACGTCAGATTATAATTCTTATTGGAATATGAAGGACTGGTTTTAGTGGTTTTCAACTTTTATTGTTTTCACTGCGTTTGTGTGTGTGTGCATTTTTTAATATAGGAAAATAAAATATTTTAATGATGTTTCAGACTATAATTTTACGCAGGATAATAATAGTATTCTTTTTTTTTATAATGTTATTATATCATTTGGGTAACAAAACAAACATGTAGCCTCCCTGATGTGTAGCACCCATATAGATGCTGTCCAGTAGCGTAATACGCGTTGCTAAGAACACCTACTTATGACATTTTTACCTCATCTCTTGATGAGGTTTAATATTTTCTGTCCATCTCACTCACTGCAGAAACACAACAACTTTAGGGAAGTTGTTATCTAACTGTGGTTTTTCGTAAAATAGAGGATTTCCTACCTATCTTTCATTAGGGTATTTTTAATAGCCAGAATGTCTCACGCGCAACGTATATTCAGAGCTCATGTAAAAAAAATGTTATAGTGCACCCTATAGGCCAATTCGTGTATGGATAAAAGTACTGATCATATTTTTTTTTGTGTCATCACTAAATATCACTTAGGTCTATATCAGAGGTTCCCAACCGGTGGTCCGTGGACCACCAGTGGTCCGTGAGAAGTAAATTAAGGTCCGTGTTACAAACTAAAAATGAAAGAGAATGAGCACTATTATACAAAATACTCAAATGTCGAGATATAGAATAATGGATTTGTATGATAGTTGGGGTCCCTGCACGCAACAAAAACCTCGTAGTGGTCCGCGAACAAAAAAGGTTGGGAACCACTGGTCTATATCATCACTAGATACGTTCTAGAAAGTTTGGAGGGTATTGTTTTCTTGTATTTTTTTTGTATAATGTTGTGTTGATCAAGTCTAAGGTAGATTGGTAGAATCTCGTTGACGATATAATAGTACACTTACCCTTAGCGTAAGTGTGTAATAGTGTAAACAGTAATCAAAGCCTTAACAGTTTTTTTTTATACTACGTCGGGTGGCAGACAAGCATACGACCCGCCTGATATGAAGCGGTTACCGCAGCCATATTAACGCTCGCAACATTAAAAATATCGCTCGCACGCCGCCACCCCCACTGCCAATGCAGCATCTCCTTCCTTCCTGGTGACCTCACTCACTCGCAGGAACACAACATTCCTCAAGGGAATTGTTATTTGGCTGCGGTATTCTGTGAGGTGGAGGTACATTCCCCAGTCGGGTAGCTTACAATTACGCTCCCTACCTCTCTTTTCGCCAGAGCTTCGTTTGTCAGTCAGCAGGGTGCACCGCGAGCAGGTGAAGTTAGCTTTCGTTCACAGATATTGATGAACCACTCACACCCTAAACAGTAGCTTTGTTTATACAGAGTCAAAAAAGCGTCAGAATAGTCGTCTAAATTTCTCTATCAAAGCTGACATTGTTCATGATCAAAGGGCACTTGTAAAATTTAGACGTCGATTTGGAGTCGATCCATGTCGACTACGATCATACGTCGATGTCAAAGTACGCTTTTACAAGTGTAAGCGATGAAAGTAGCGTAAAAGTAGTCGTCAAAACTCCTTCCTTTGTCAATGTAAATTAAACCGCGTTGACTCGATCAAAGTGTTCTTGAAAAAGATGAACGTTATCCAAATCGACTATGATTAGACGTCAAAATGTGCTTTACTGGTTTACGAGTAGTCGTCAAAACCTTCGTCGTCGGTCTTGAGTTTCTTACCAGTTCTTCTCAAGAAGCCCCGTCGCCGGAACTGGCACTTATATTCACTTTCACATTCAAGATAGTGTGATGATACTGAATCTAAGCTCTGCGGATTTAGAGTAGTTAATGATGTAGATATATGTTCTTATATTTAATTTGTATGACGTTTTTAAGTGCTTTATGAAGTCCAAGGAATAAAGATATTTTGATTTGATTTGATTTGAAAAACTCTTTTGTCAAAGCTAACTTTGAGCGTGTCAACAGAGCGTATGACAATCAACTTGAAATATGACATGTTTATAAATATAAATCTGGAAGAAAACTAACTTTACTTTATAGTTAACTGGAAGAGATCCCCATAAGGGATAATTCCACCTTTGTACTTCTTAATTGTCCACGTTCTGATAAATAAAGTTATTACAAACAAACAAACTTTGCCAAATGAAACAAGGGGTAAACTAAAACGATGAAAGATGAACGAGAATTAAAACTCTTAGAATTTTAATCATGACACTTTTGCTGCCGTTTCCTCTAACGTCAATATCTAATTAAATTAAAAGCGAACTGGGCGAAAGTCAATCAACTGATGATCGAAATCAATAAATAAAAACACAATAATCAAGAATAAAAAGCCTTCAGCGAGTTCCGAAACAATGTAAGAACAATTTACTTTATCTCAGCCATCTATTTGAGACATTAAATTGTAGGTATAAAACCAATACCAAGCACTAAACCGCACAGACAATTTTTAACCTTATAGCTTTCTTATTAACGTTTACGTGCAGTGTAGATGGTAATTTTGTGATGCTGCTACATATCTAGGCATGTGTATGATTACAATGAGCAACCGGCGGGAATCGAACCAGGGACACATGCGTTTTAAATCAGTACGGAGCGATCGCGCAAATAAACGAGCCGAGTGGACGACGTAATAAAGTATTGTAAGTGCCGGCACAGCGGTGGCAGTAGAGTCGGTGTTAATTGAAAATTTGTCAAAGAAACAAAAACCAAAAAAAATGGTTGTCTGTAAAGAAAATATCGGCCGATGGAGTGGAAGAGAGACTGATGCATCACAAACCGAACGTTTAGGCCGACCGTGTCTCTCTATCGTTTGTTCCGCTCTCGCTTGCACAGTCGGCTCAGGCGGAACGTGACAATGAGTCATTTCGTGCGTGTAGCCGGCGTTTATCGATTTATAAGACGTTATCACTTCAAAAAGCACCTTTTTTGTAGGGTACGTACGTGGCTACGTCCAATACATTACAAAAAACTAGCCACAGAACTATATTTATTGTCAAGAGCAAATACCAACACTACCTTTTTTAACTATTCCTTTTTGTCGTACTACATTGTACGTGAGAAGCTCGATGGCGTCGTTGCGCGTGTCTAATCGAACACGCAAGTTAAGCAAGGTCGACCGCAGCCTGTCTATGGATGGGTTTATTTATCTCGAGCTCCTCCGTGCTTCGGAGGGCACGTTAAGCTGTCGGTCCCGGCTATTGTCATTAGAAAACACTAGCCTCCGCCAACAGGAGTTGGATTATGCTCTAAACCCCTTCGAATGAGGGGAGACCCATATCCCAACAGTGGGATGATTATGAGTTGATGCCGATACATTGTACATACAAGAAGTAAAAGAAATTTCAATAAAAGCAGCTGATTGAAAAGTCAAATCTGCAGCTTGTAACTTATCCTTAACATAAATGTAAAAACAACCGCTGGTGTAATACTGTGTAATATCAATTGCATCTATTTTTGTACTTATTTCCTTTGTTTGCATTGATTAAAGTTTAAATGTAACAGAAATTTTATTCTTAAACTTAGCTTACTGAGTTTGTAAATTACAATTGTTATTTAAAAAAGTATACATTCAAGTTTTTTCGTAATAGTCAACAGAGATGATGATAGCTAACATTGATGAAATATAGAATACTATAAATATTTTGTTAAGTATATTATTATGCAGTGAAGTTACAAAAAGGATAATAATCCTTTTTGTAACTTCACTGCAACTGTGCAAGCTATACAAAGGTTATGTTTAATATGTTTATTTATATTAATATTAATATTTTTGTTTTTATTATATTATATTAATGTTTAATATGGTATATTAATATTTTTGCGGCTATACTTTGCATGGAAATCGTAATAAAGTCTCCGAACGGAAGTTGAGACTTCGCATACAAATTACTCCAGAATATTCTGTAAAAACGTGAAGATTATTTGATTACGTACATAAGTTGATATTGCGACAAGGTCAAACGCGGATGAAACTAAATTAATTTAAATAACAAATTTAAATAGATATCATTAAAATTTTGTGTACATGTGGAAGAGCACATGTGACTTGATTAATATTGAAATAATCAACATCTTTAACATTACATCTACGCTATTCCTTTGTTGTTCTGACTCCGAGAATCAAATAAGATATGGAAAAATTAACAATAAGGCGTGGACTGAGTCAGCGAGATGGAGGGTTCAGTACAAAATTCTTACAACCTACATTTAACCTCTTTCTAGAACGTCTGGTTTGTAGTTTTATTTGGGATTCGTCCGCATGGAGTTCAGATAATAATAATAAATAATAATAATAAAAATAATTTATTGTCTCAAACCAATTTTACACTGATGCCTTATTAACTAATGGTTAAGTAACATAGTAGGGCGTAAAATTGGGTGAGACTGGAGCCATTGAACTAGGCGGAGAGCCTGTATCTCAAGGCACCAGGACTCACCCCTCGAGATGAGAAGTACATGAATTTCATAACGTTGAAACACATAAGGCAAGGAGAAATTCAGCAATGAATACAGTAACATGTATATATAAATAAGGAAATTATAAATGAAACTGAAGGTATTGTTTTGGTTGCGAAGGTGTAGGTATTAGGTGTGTATTGTAGGGTGCTATTTTATGAGTCTGAGTAAAGGAGTTTTTCAGTATCCGAATAGTTTAGGGTTTGCAAAAAAGTATTGAGTTTTCTTTTACATTGGTATTTCGATAAAGGGAGGATGTCTAGCTTACGATGGAGCTTGTTATAAAGAGACGGGCCGAGGAAACAGAAAAATCGATGGCAGAAGGATGACCTGAAGACGGTTGCGTTAACGACAGGGCGAGAACGTCGGGATGAGTAAAGGTTGGGGTCAAATGAAGTCACACGATGTTGTTTAAGGGTACTTTGTAAGATGAAAAGCTGACGCACTGTAAGCACTTGTGAAAGTTGGTAAAGATCGTAGGTAGGGAACAGTATGGGCTTGGAGTGACAGACTTTCAGAACAGCTCTCTGGGCTCTTTCAAGTTTTAAAAGGGATGTTTTAGCCGCATGAGGTGATACAGTAGCATAATATGGACTGGCAAAGGGCCAGGTGAGATAATAAATCATCATCAGGTCCATTTTAGTCTCTACTACAGGAGCACGACCCTCTCTCGTTCGTCATAGACGGAAGGGGGATTTGACCTACACTCCCCACGCTGGCCAAACGGGTTGGGGAGGCCTGATCGATATTTGATAATGTATTTCCCTTAGTCGCCTTGTACGACATCCACGGGAAGAAACGGAGTGATTCTAGTCTAGTCTGCCGGAAACCACACGGCCTGATAATAAATAAATAAATTCTGGTCAACTTTACACAGCGCCATCTAGTCCCAAACTTAGCAAAGCTTGTACTATGGGTACTAGATAACTGATATTATATCACACCCCGGCCACTTCATATAAATATCGCGTCGTTTACTAAGAAGAAAAACTAAAGTTGCAGTTATATAATAACTCGCATAGAGCATTTAAAGTGGGGTTGGACAGGACATTTGCTACGTTGCCAAATGAACAAATGGAGCAAACAAGTAACCTTATGGTACCCAAGAGAGGATATTAGAAGAGATTTTGGACGTCCCGTCCAAAAACAAGATAGAAAGACGATATCAGCCCAACCTTGGGGCCATACTGGACCAGAGTAGCAGAGGATAGAGCTCAGTGGAGTGAGCTGGAGGAGTCCTATGTCAGGAGGCATATCGCCGAATTGCGATACATAATATAATAAATAAAACGCAAAATATGTATTGTCAAAGTTTACCAAGACAATCAGAGCCTTTTAAGGGAAAAATTGACTCTGTTCTTAGAGGCTCCCAAATTATATTTATTTGGGAATAGGTACTGCTGAGGGAAAGTTGATTCCACAATTTCACAATTCGTGGTAGAAAATGTCTTAAAAAACGCAAGCTTCTCAAGATGACAATTGGTGATCTACCATAGATCCCGAGATACTACAGACAAATCTATTACACTATCTCTGGTGAAAATAAAATGGCAAGTGGACTGTATTTTGGTAAAAAGAAAGATCTTTTATTGTGTGCGTGGAAGCGAAAAATATGGAATCCTAATTCCCCAAAAACCGCAAGTATGGCGCGCAGCAACTCCCAACCGTAGACAGTAAAAGAATTACGATATGGACTTACTTGGGTCTCCAGAAGTAATGTTACAGGATCCTCGAGGATGTGACAGCAGTTCTTCCAAAATTTCTCTCTCCCTTAACACCAGCGTAATATTATATAGAGAAGGTATGTGCGTGTCGCGCGCGGGTTAAGCGATACGTGTGTGCTCTCGCGTGATTTTGTAACGACTGATTTCTTCAAATCGACAGCTGATATGCACTGCCGTTGAGAGTACCCTCGAAATCCACTCGCAATAAAAATACTGCCCGCGGATTGCAAGCCACGGCGCGTCCATACCCCCGGCCTTGGGGAGAAAAATGCGATTTCTTCCCAATAATAGAAAAAAGGAGAGTATGCGATAAGCGTTAAGCCTATTAAGAGGCAAAAATTAGTAAGAGAGAAAAAAAAAACCTATTCTAGGCAATGAATAACTAATATAAATAAATAAGTATGAAGCGAAAATATAATAAAGCGATAAAATAATAAAAAAAGTTTATTGAGACGGAAGAGGACAAATCTTTACTACCGGTCTAACAAATGTACCGGAACTAGTACGAACTGTAACTACTCGCACGATACCGTCCGAACCGGGATGAACCTCTTCGACAATTCCAAGAGGCCATTTCAAAAGCGGTGCGTTTTCATTTTTTAAAATGACCAATGTACCCTTAGTAATAGGATTGGTGTGTGTGTTCCAACGTTGTCTATTGTTTAATGAGGTAACATATTCTAAACGCCAACGGTTCCAATATCCATCGACTATGCGTTTCAAAATATTATTAATGCGATGATAATTAGGTGGATGCAGTGAAACATCAACGCGATTGGAGCGAGGCAATTTCTTAATAAAGCGTAAAATATATACTATGACATATAGCAATTTTATCCAAGAGGAATATCGTTTAGCGAGCGTATAAAAATAAGGTAATTCGTCATTGGTCGTAGTAAGACAACTAATGGCTTCCCTTTTATATTCTAAATCACTACAGATTGATGACGTTTCATTGAAGACAAAACGTGTGAGCGGCCATTCCGATGGGTCCGAGAGTGTCCAAGGAGGACCGTGTAACCACAAGGGATGGTTTATTAATTCAGAGGGCGTAAGACCACGTGACAAGCAGTCAGCGGGATTTTCCTTTCCGCTGATATGACAAAATCGAGCGGTAGGAGCGTTCTGTTGGATTTCAGTAATCCTATGTGAAATAAATGTTCCAAAGCGGAAGGGTTCGGAATGTACCCAATGAAGAGCAATTGAGGAATCAGTAAATGCGTAAACTGCGTGAATATCAATTCGTGAGGAAATACTATTAATAACGAATTTTAAGAGCTTTGACATCAAAACTACACCACATAGTTCAAGTCGGGCTAATGTCACTACTTTAAGCGGAGCAACTTTGCTCTTGGCAAATATTAAATTCACCGAGTTAGGAGTATTTGAATTCGGATGAATTACGCATACGTATATAGCAGAACCATAACCCTGCTCACTCGCGTCGGAAAAACCCAAAATAATTATTTTTGACTCCTTAGATTGTATACCGAGAAATCGAGGAATACGTAGCGTTTCTAATAAAGGAAGTTCATTTTGAAATTTCTCCCATGCATTAATGATTTTTTGGGGCGGTTGATCATCCCAATCTACCTTATCAATCCACAATAATCTCATTAATAATTTAGCGTGAAGAATAACGGGGGCACAGTAGCCATTAATATCCCATAATTTTGCAATGGTAGAAAGTATACTGCGTTTAGTACAAACGCGCGAGAAAGGTTTGAGTTTTATGAAAAATTCATCGAGCTTTGGATCCCAGCATAAACCTAATAATTTTAGAGTTTCATTTTTATCAAATTCGACATTAGCTTCTAAGCGACAGGAACTCGGAAGAGCAGCGAGCAATTCAGGTGAGTTGCTAACGAATTTGGTTAATTCAAAACCTCCTGACTGAAACATCTGTATTAATTCCAGTGACAAGGTTAAGCCTTCTTCGTTAGTCACAACCGAAGTTCCTAGATCGTCCATGTATATATCCCTAGAAGTAATCTCAGAGGCGCGTGGATAATTAATACGTTCATCTTCGGCTAATTGAGTAATACTTTTTAAAGCCAAATAAGGGCTGCAGGTCAAACCGAAGGGAACGCGAGCAAACTGATACAATTTTGTATCTTGATCGTTCTCAAAGCGATACAATATTCGTAGAAAACGACGATCTTCGGGACGTACAATAACTTGCAAGAACATTTGCTTAATATCAGCAGTGATGGCAATAGGAAATAAGCGAAAACTTAGAATTATTTCACATAAGTCGCGTTGCAGGTTAGGTCCGGAATGTAGGCAATCATTGAGTGAGAGCCCACTAGATGTGGAAGCGCTCGCATCCGTCACTATCCTCAACTTAGTTGTTAATTTATCGTTGCGTGTGACGCCATGATGTGGTATAACATAAGATAGGTCGTCTGTATTGACAGACGGTACCTCTTCCAAATAACCCTTCTGAAGGTATTCTTTAATTATGCAATCATACTGGGCACGAATAGATGCGTTCTTATGTAATTTAAGTTCTAATGCGTTGTGTCTTTTCAACGCCATGGGCATAGAAGACCCTAACAAAGATGGATTCCTTTTAAAGGGTAGAGCTGTTATATATCGACCTTCACTATCACGAGCGATATTATCAGTATAAATTTTTTCGCATTGCATATCTTGTAGCGATAATGCAGGCTTAGTAGCGGGTGTCTCTTCAATCGACCAAAATTTAGAAATTAAATTATTTAGCGGTTCCTGGTTCGTTACCAGAAAAGACCGTGTGTCGCGTCGCGAACGTGTCGCGAGCGGAGTACTAGAGCCAAGGATAAGATACCCGAATGCGGTTTCTAAAGCGTCAGGTTGTCCAGGCGGACCCGTTAATTTATTCGCGCGTAAAAGTTGAACGAAGACTTCGGCACCTAAAATAATGTCTATTTTGCCCGGTATATAGAACTCTTCGTCAGCTAAATTTAAGCCATTTAAATAATTTAACGATTTAACATTTAATCGTGATTCAGGTAAATCACCGGCGATTTTATTAATAACGAGTGGTTTAATATTCAAAGAAAATTCTTCTTCATATCTCGAGTATAATGTCACATTAGTGTGTCCGAACACCTTTTGAGTAGATTCACCAATTCCTTTGACCGATGATATCGCGTCATCATTAAAAATGTTCAAGTGTAAACGTTTGCAACAATATTTAGTTATAAAATGACTCTGAGAACCAATGTCTATTAGAATCCGTACAGCGTGCTTCTGATAATTATTATCGCGTGTATAGGCTACGGCGGTCCCCAACAATATTTTATGTTTAGATGCGCGCGAGTCGAACGTAGTACGCGGCGGAACGCATTGAGCTCCACCTGATAGACTGCATAATGCAAGGGGCGTGGTCGATGCAGCAGTGAGACTCGCGGGACCGGGCGCTGGCACCTTCATATTATATGCGGCGGCCGTGGCAGGCGGTTGATTCTGCGAGCCTTCGGGATTGCGCGTATATGACGTATTTCGACTCACGAGTTCCTTATCGGAATTATTCGAATTCCAATGTAATAAGGAATGATGAGATTTTTGACAAATTTTACACCGAGACTTCGATTTACATTCTGTAACTGTATGGTAAAATCCTAAACAGTTAATACAACAATTTATTGATTTAGCGTATTGATATTTATCCCGAGGTGACATTTTTTCGAACACTGAACACTTGTACATTTGAGCGTGCGTAGAATTGCACAACTTGCAAGTAATTACAGGCGCGTGATTATTATTTTCATTTACAAGAAATGAGCGCGAGGGTTTATTGTTTTTTAATGTATTACGAATTAGTTGTTTATCCGTCTGAGTTCTCATAATTATTTTTGATTGTTCGCGTATAAAATCTAAAAATTCAGCGTAAGTAGGTATGGATTGTTTACGAGTACTCATTTCAAAGAATTTAATAGTTTCGACATCCAATTTACGCAATCCAAGATGCACAAAAATAAAATCCAATAAATTATCTATTTTACATTGTTTAAGCGCGGCTATTGATGTACTATACGAATCAACGAATTGTTCAAATTGCTTTGGTGATGGATTACATAACTTGGGCATATCCAATAAATTATTTAAATATTTGAGAGCAATTGCGCGGTGATCTTCGTATTTCTGTATTAAAGCCGTGTAAATTAAATTATAATTTTGTGCAGTAGGCATAATACCCAGCCAAATAGATTCAGCTTCTCCTTTGAGTTTAGAAATTAAATATCGTACGCGCAGTGAGTCGTCCAACGTAGGATTCTCGTGAACCATCGTATTGAACGATTCGATAAACATTGGGAATTTTTCGTATTCACCGTAAAATTCCGGGATCGATAATTTTTCCAATTTAATCATATTATTATGATGTAAAGTGGAGCTATTTTCCGACGGTATATTTTCATTGCCGTTAGATTTGATTGAATATTCGTCGTATGCAGACATAATCTCTCCGAAGAGATCATCAAATGACCATAGGGACTCAAAGTTCTGCTCACGGGGAGGATTAGCTTTACTGTACAATTCATTAAGTTCATTAACCAATGCAATGAAAGTATTGCGGACGGACGTTAGCGTTTTGACTTTAGACAAAAATCGTTTTAAGCCTTTATCCTGCGATGATTTCGGAATAGCATCGAAAATCGCTTGAACTCGGGCGTAATAAGAGTTGACTTGACTTTCAAATCGTTTTATTTGAGCGTCAATTGCGTTTGCGTCTTTAGACATTTTTAAAAAGTGGAGCACACACACAACCCGATTAAATACAAAATTATATGCGATTAAATAATGTGTATAAAATAGATGCGATAATATTCTTCCACGGAAACTATTAGAATTACCGGGCGGGTAGATCGAAAATGCGTAAGTATATAAGCGTTATTTATGCGTAAATAGTTACCAATCTAATATATTTTAGAAATATTTATTAGATAAGTAGATGCGAGTAGGTAAATTTGACCACGAAAACTATTAGAATTCCCGGGCTGTACCTAGATAATAAATGCGTAGCGTGTGCGTAGTTACAATGCGAAATATAATTAAATATAATTATTAAGCGATAATTCTATATGTATTAAGCATTTATCTATAATAATTCATCTATTAAGAGATGGTAGTACAATCTGTCCTCTAAATTTATTTAAATTTTAAACAAGAACGAGACCGTTGCACAAGATGGCGGCGCGTATGTGCGTAGGCAAAATCCGTCTCGAAATGGACCAAAAATAATGGTGAAAATAAAATGGCAAGTGGACTGTATTTTGGTAAAAAGAAAGATCTTTTATTGTGTGCGTGGAAGCGAAAAATATGGAATCCTAATTCCCCAAAAACCGCAAGTATGGCGCGCAGCAACTCCCAACCGTAGACAGTAAAAGAATTACGATATGGACTTACTTGGGTCTCCAGAAGTAATGTTACAGGATCCTCGAGGATGTGACAGCAGTTCTTCCAAAATTTCTCTCTCCCTTAACACCAGCGTAATATTATATAGAGAAGGTATGTGCGTGTCGCGCGCGGGTTAAGCGATACGTGTGTGCTCTCGCGTGATTTTGTAACGACTGATTTCTTCAAATCGACAGCTGATATGCACTGCCGTTGAGAGTACCCTCGAAATCCACTCGCAATAAAAATACTGCCCGCGGATTGCAAGCCACGGCGCGTCCAATCTCTAAATGAATTGATTTAAAAGTTCATATTGATAAACCTACTGCCGGTTTTTCTTGCTATCTATCAGCGGATTGTGCAGTACAATTAATCAGTCAATCAACTAGATAGTTTTTTCGAAAGTTATAACTGGTTACTGAAACAATGTACATTAAAACAGAACCGGCTGACGCAATTTTTAATATTAAGGTACCAATCTTGTTATTCTCGTTTCTTACGATAAAAGATTAGCCTATAATTATTTTTAAAAGGTTTTAAATAAACGGAGAACCCTAGAATTCAAGAACTCATTTGAACTTACAAAACGGAGAGTATCTCGTGAAGCACACGCCAAATGGATAGCTTTAAAGGTAAAAACTTCGCATAAATATGCGAATTATAAATTAAGATTTTATTTTAACGTGAATTGTTCGAAGTTTCTTGTCTAACGAAGGTGGGGGACCACACGTTCCCATCACTGTGTCTCCTGTGTAGCCAGGATTAACAGCGGCGACAACAAAAAAAGGTAATGAACATTGAAGTCCATTGCAGTCCCGGAGGTAAAACTTCGGCTGCTTTGGAACTCACAACGAATTTAATCAGAAGAAATTAGTAGGAGTAAAAAGCTTTTGGAATTTGACTTTGTCTAACAAATGTTCCAAAAACCTTCGCGAATGGTAAACAGCCAGTCCGCCTGATGTAAAGCGGTTTCCGTAGTCATAAAAACGTTGGCAACATGAAATATCGCTCGCGCGCTGCCATCCCCACTCCCAACCCAGCACCTCCTTTTTTCTAGTGATCTCACTCACTCGCAGGAACACAACAATTAACAGTTGTTTATTAGGCCCTGTAGTTTTTTTTACAACCCGGAAAAAGGGTCATGCTCGTGGTTTCTCTGCGTGATCGAAAGGAAGAAATTCCACGGAACCAAAGTTGTCGACATTGCCTTAGGAGTTTGCAAGCTGAAGTGGCAATGGGCCGGTCACATCTTCCGAGTAAGTGATGGCAGATGGGGGGGGCGGAGGTATTAGAGTGGAGGCCGCTCGTAGGACGACGAAGTGTTGGGCGCCCTTTTTCTAGATGGTCCGATGACCTTAAGAAAGCGGCTGGATGCGAAAGGCGGAGGATCGTGTCTGGTGGAAAGGCTTAAGGAAGTGGGTAGAGCAGTACAGGCTGATGATGATGAGAAAATTGATGAAACAATAAATCCTTTGTGGTTTCAATGAAATTTGCGGAAAAATGGCAGTTTTTGGCACATTTTACTTCAACAACTACAGAGTATAGTGTTTTATCAATTATATGAGACATAAAAAAATAATCGTTTAACACAGTTTTTTGATTATAAATAAATAAATAAATATTTGTGGACAATTTACACAGCGCCATCTAGTTTCAAATTAAGCGCACAGCTTGTGTTATGGGTACTAGACAACTGATAAATGTACCTAAATACATTTTTTTTTTTTAGTAAATACATACTTATAATATATATATAGAAAACACCCAGACAAAGACAAACAGACATGTTCATGCACACAAATGTTTGTCTTGTGCGGGAATCGAACCCACGACCTCGGAGTCAAAGTGGCCATTGCTAACCATTCGACCACCGAGCTCGTCATTAGTTGCGGATTTACCGAATAATTTCTGGGGTGTAAGTGATTCATCAAAATCATTGAACCAAAGTCAACTCACCTGCACGTGGTGCACCATGCTGACTAACAAACGAGGCTCCGGCGAAAAGAGAGTACGGAGCGTAATTGTAAACTGCCCGACTGGAGAAGTACCTCCGCTTCACAGAATACCGCAGCCAAATAATAATTCCCTTGAGGGTTGTTGTGTTCCTGCGAGTCACTGAGATCACCAGAAAGAAAGAGAGGAGTATAGGCTGGCAAGGGATCTGCGACCCCTTGTTATTGCCGATGGGCGGTGGTGATTGCTTTCCATCAGGTGAACCACATGCTTGTTTGTAATGCATACATATTGTTATAACTACACAAAAATTATCTCAATTAGCCCCTTCCCCCGCACGCGATGCTCCATAGTCCTTACTTAGCGTAATAAATTCGTTGATCCTTCATCTATCCAGTGGTGATTGAATTTTGGATGTAGATGATAGATTTGTAGCTGCAACACTAAACTGTATCCCCCGATTTTGTTATCATTCGTTAATTTGAATTGTCTCCATATGGAAGCAATTTTAAAAACGTTTTCACGTCAAAAACCAAACACACATTCAATAAATCCAAAATATCAACAATCAAACGCCTGTCATTAAACTATATAGCATCATTTTAACAGCCCGAGACATTTTATATCCAAATGTTAACTTAAACAGTCATAACAAAGTTATTTTATCAGAAAGTCATATTAAAACGTCCAAACACCATTACCGAAAGCATAACGCACCAATTAAAAGAACAGACGTGAAGCTGGACGCATAAAATTTGTATCACACCTTAATAGTTAGGGACCAAATTGATAGTCCATAAAACGGTAGCGAGCCCATCGGGAACCCCCATTAAAACGATGTTCTAAACGCCATTAAGTTGGAAAAAAAAAAAAGAATTCAAACTTCGTGCTGCGTTCGAAAAAGTATCATATCTCAAACCATATTTCAATATTTATCACGAGATCGTTCCTTTTCGGACAAAATTCAAAATGGTTTTTTGTTTTGTTCAGTTTTGTTTTGTTTTATATGAGTTCGGATTTCGGATGGTTGCGTTCCGTTTTTTTTAATCAATCCATTGAGTGTGATGAGCGAGTCTTTTTGATTTTTGCTGATAAAGAATGATTGAATGAAGATTTTACTAATTGATGGAAAATAGAGTATTTGTTTGTATATAAAAGTATTGCAATCATATAAGTAAGTATATAGGTAAGTATATATCTTGAGGAGCTCGACAGCATCGTTGTGCGTGGCAGTCAATCGATCACGCAAGTCAAGCAACGTCGACTGTAGCTATGGATGGTTATTTATCTCGAGCTCCTCCGTGCTTCGGAGGGCACGTTAAGTCGTCACTTCCGGTCGTTAGTCGTTAAGCCAACTCAGTGGCCTTTGGGTGGTTTGAAAACACGAGCAGCATGGTGGAGAGAGAGAGACCGGTATCCCAAAAGTGGGAATATTATTAAAAAATAATATTTCCATTGGAGAAGCAATAAAAAATGTTATAACTTTCATTATGATACTAATCACATAAACGTAATATTTAACATAGCTGTCGTACAAATTTCTGATCTGCATACAATATACCTATTCTGGTTGGTTTACTGGACGAGAGACTCGCAATCCTGTGATATAACCGAAACATTGCTAAGAGTGGATGTCAAATTCCAAAATCTTCCTACTCCAACTCATTTCTTCTGATTAAATTCGTTGTGAGTTCCAAGGCAGCCGTAGTTGTACCCTCGGGACTGCAATGGACTTCACTGTTCATTGCCTTTTTTGGTGGTCGCCGCTGTTAATTCTGGCTACACAGGAGACACAGTGGTGGGAATGGTGGTGGGTCCCCGTCCCGAAAAAAAAAATAACCGAAAGGTTCACAGGGGCGCATAGGGTCCGTATTACGCTTCGTTGCATGTCGCATCCGAGGCAGTATACTATTCTGCCCCCTTACCACCATCTCTTATTGCTATTCAATAACTGAATAGAATGAATAAGCGACTCTATTTCAAAAGGAATAGAGTCGCTTATTCATTGGTATGAATTAGTAATCTATTCAATTATTGAATCGCAATAAGAGATGGTGGTAAGGGGGCTGATTTGGTAGCAACAAGGGAAAATTACCAAGCGTTTAGACGATTTTGCAATTCATATTATCGGAGTCGATGTGTTAGGTAACAACTCAATATTTTAGGTCCCCAATAGTGTTAGATACCTACTTAAAATCCGTGGTGCACGACTGTTGAGTTTCACTTGACTAGCTATCTCTATAAGCTTTTAATGCCTTATTTGCCATATTGCAGCCTCTCACATTCCTAAGAGGGGAAGTCAAATTCCAAAAGCTTCTTACTCCTACTAATTTCTTCTGATTAAATTTGTGGTAAGATCCAAGGCATCCGTAGTCTTTCCCCCGGGACTGCAATGGACTTCATTGTTCATTGCCTTTTTTGGCGGTCGCCGCTGTTAATCCTGGCTACACTGGAGACACAGTGGTGGGAATGTGTGGTGGGCCCCCGTCCCGTATATTGACCCTGTTGTGTTGTGTCTTGTGTGTGTGTATTCTATAGTATAGTATATAGCGGAGAGTAGAAGGTAGGTAAATATAATCCGAATAAAAAATCTAATAACATTATGAAACAAGTTTGTAGAAAATTAACAAAGCGTGGATTACTTCGATGTGTCATACTAAAATAAATGTGGCTGATAAAATCAGTAACCGTTGCGTAATGACGTTGATACTAATAGACACATAATGGTGACTACTCATGTATTTAAGGTTTAATTTATACGACTCGAGTCTTAACGGAGGAGCTCGATGGCGTCATTGCGCGTGTCAGTCTAATCGATTACGCAAGTTAAGCAACATCGACCGCAGCCTGTCTATGGATGGGTTTATTCATCTCGAGCTCCTCCGTGCTTCGTAGGGAATGTTAAGCCGTCGGTCCCGACTGTTGTCGTTAGATGACAGTCGTTAAGCAAAATCAGTGGCCTTTAGGCGGCTTGAAAACACTGGCCTGCCCCCTTACCACCATCTCTTATTGCGATTCAATAACTGATTAGAATTCTTATTCATACCAATGAATAAGCATTCTATTCAGTTATTACCATTTGAAATAGAGGGGTCGCCAATCCGCTGCCAGCCTTTAGCTCCATCATTTCTTTCTGGTGAGCTCACTCACTAGCAGGAGCTTAAGAACCCTCAAGGAATTGTTATTTGGCTGTGGTTTTCTTTCTTCATTCGTTTGATTTTTGTGTATTTGTCATATCTTGAATGAAGAATCGAAAAAGATCACCGTGGGCGATGGTAATTGCTTTCCATCAGGTGACACACATGCTCGTTTGTCCCCCCCCCCCCCCCCCCGTCATATAAAAAATAGAATAAAGCCATGGGCATCACGTCAAACAATTCCTAAAAACGAGTAGAATTTTCCTCAAAGTTACATACGAACCGCTTCCCATCAGGTGGGCACCTGATGGGAAGCGGTTCGGCATCAACCCATAATCATCCCACTGTTGGGATAAGGGTCTCCCCGCAATGGAAGATGTTTAGAGTATACTCCCCCACACTGCTCAACTGCGTAGGTAAAGAATGTAAACAACCAAGTAGGTGAAGAATGGAAAAATACAGCCCCTTACCACCATCTCTTATTGCGATTCAATAACTGATTAGAATGCTTATTCATACCAATGAATAAGCATTCTATTCAGTTATTACCATTTGAAATAGAGTCGCTTCAAAAACCACAGCCAAATAACAATTCCTTGAGGGTTCTTAAGCTCCTGCTAGTGAGTGAGCTCACCAGAAAGACAGAAAGGACGGAGTACAGGCTGGCAAAGGATCGGCGACCTCCTGGTGTCGCTGATCTCCATGGGCGGTGGTGATTGCTTTCCATCAGGTGACCTACATGCTCGTTTACGCCCCCCCCCCCCTCGTATAAAACAAAAAAAAAACAAGAACAATGAAATTTGGCAATATAGCTTAGACGAAACTTTTAAGAGAGGTAGGGAGCGTGTACCTCCACCTCACAGAATACCGCAGCCAAATGACAATTCCCTTGAGAGTTGTTGTGTACCTGCGAGTAAGTGAGGTAGTGAGGTCACCTGAAGGGAAGGAGACGCTGCGGTGGCAGCGGGGATGGCGGCGCGCGTGCGATATTTTATGTTGCGAGCGTTAAGGGGTCATCCATAAATTACGTCACACGAATTTCATGATTTTTTGACCCCTCCCCTCGTTCTTGTCACAGCTGGTCACATTAGTGAGACTCTCCCCTTCCCTAGTGTGACCTCACATATTTTGCAATTTTACATATAGAGTTGCAAATGTTTTTGAGTTTTTCCTTAATAGTTCAAAGTTCGTGTTTTAAACACTTAGATTATAATTAATAGATTTTGAAATGTCCCACCCTCTTGTCACACAATATAACACTTCCTCGACCCCCTCCCTCCTCCTTAACGTGTGACTTAATCTACGGTAACCGCTTCACATCAGGCGGGCCGTATGCTTGTCTGCCACCCGACGTATTAAAAAAAAAAGATGACCAACGTGATGCGACGCTGCGGGCAGTGGTATCATTACGTCATAGGTAACCATTTAATGACACTAAACTTTCTAATAATTCTTTATGTAATATCCCATTTGTAATCACTAGATTCCGTAAAAGTCAAATTCCAAAAGCTTCTTACTCCTACTATTTTCTTCTGATTAAATTCGTTTTGAGTTCCAAGACAGTTTTACCCCCGGGACTAATGCAGTTCCGGGAGTACACGGCGGTTGAACTTCACTGGACTAGCCATCTCTTTAGGCTTTTAATGCCTTATGTGCCATATTACTGGCTCTCACATTGTTAAGAGGGGATGTCAAATTCCAAAAGCTTCTTACTCCTACTAATTTGTTTAGATTAAATTCGTTGTGAGTTCCAAGTCAGTCGTAGTTTTACACCCGGGATTGCAATGGACTTCACTGTTCAATTCCTTTTTTGGCGGTCGCCGCTATTAATCCTGGCTACACAGTAGACACAGTGGTGGGTATGTTTGACGAGCTTGGTGGTCGAATGGTTAGCAATAGCCACTTTGGGTTCGATCTCCGCACAAGACAAATATTTGTGTGCATGAACATATCTGTTTGTCTTGGTCTGGCCATTTTATATGTATTATATGTATGTATTTACAAAAAAAAATGTATTTAAGTATTATATCAGTTATATAGTACCCATTGTACAAGCTTTGCTTAGTTTGGGACTAGATGGCTGTGGGTAATTTGTCAAGGAATATTTGTTTATTATTTATGTGTGGACTAAATTCCATAAAATTTTTCAGCACCAAATTCCCGTGACCAGTCTGTATCCCTGTACTCATTTATTTAAAGTCGATAGATTAAAAACGTACAAATCATCCCACAATTTTAACATTAATCGAACTTTAATTCCTAATCTACATCCTCATGACATGCGATAGAAACAAAAAGACGAGCACACACCCGCTTTACATCATAAAGCAGAGGCTTTGGTCACAGTAGATAAATAAGGCAGTAGATTAAATCCGTACAAATGTCCGAAGTAGATTGTACTACACATCCATTCACGGTAAGTTTTTTTTTATAACCACTAAGGCAACAAACAAGCATACGGTCCGCCTGATTGAAAGCAGTTACCGTAGCCTATGGACGCCTGTAACATCAACGTCCTTTTTGAAGAACCCCATGCTGTAGTCTCCTGGGAAAACCTCAACAGGCAGTTCAAGTGGGTGTAGATTCCAAGCGTCGAACGGTATTGCCAGGTTTTATTCAATAAAAAAATATAATGTTATTATTGAACATTTAAGTTCAATTTGTTTAACCATTAATTACGCTATTACGGGATATACATATTTACTGAATCCTCTCAAATATTTAAAGGTTGACTGGAAGAGATCCCTTAAAGGTATAAGTCCGCCTTTGTACGGCTTTTATTTTATGTAACTTTTATATGATTGTTTTATCTAGTGCAATAAAGATATTACAAACAAACAAACCAACTATTCTCAATATTGTACCAGGAACGCGAGCGTTGGTTTTGCACATTTAACGTCGCGTAACATGGAAGGAATCTTACTTTGATTTAAAAATCGATGACGAAAGTTGCTCAAACACGTAACGTCGTTTATTATTTTGCATAGTAAAACTAAACACAGCTGCGATAAAAGGATTGATTTTGAAATAATACTCTTGTATTATTTCAAAATCATTATTCAAACGAAGTATTTATAGAAAATCGTATATCCCATAGAGAAATAAATGAGAATAGATAGGAACTCAATATAACATAATATTTTTTCAATACTGAAGTATGAAATAAAACTAGTTTCACGCAGAATGTGCACTTCGCAAAATGAACACTTTGCAAGATGTGCATTTCGCTAAATCAGCAAATTTCTAGGACACTACTCAAGATATGCGAAATAATTATAAATATAGAAGTTAAAAAAAAAACCCGTATACCATGTCCCCAGAAGACTGGCAGCATTGCCTTGTTTGCGATACTACAAATTCTCTGACACTAAATCTCGTGACAAGATATTTTATTTTTATGTAACAGATATGTTTCCATTTTGTTGTTCTCCATCTTATATATTTTCATTTCAAATGTGTAGCATTGGATATACTATCTATACATCATAGTACTCAATGAAGTGTTATTTTATAAAATGTAAGAACTTGTACATTTTGTACATGCATAGCTGTTATTATCATAGATTGCTATTGATGTCTAGTACCACCGCAAGGTGAATAAAAACCGAGATCATGCGACGACTCGGTATGCGTATAAAGCCTGCTGGCTTTACAGCATATTGTTTTGTAAGAATTTAATGTAATTTTGTTGTATGTTGCGATTAAATAAAATAAATAAAAAATATTATAGAACAAAAATTGAAATGTGTGCGACTGTGTCTCACACATTCTTCACTTTTCCCCACAGATATATTTTCCTCCTCTTTGGACTTGCGGTACTGTTTCATATTTCTACTATGCTTTGCCTTTGCGCCGCGTCACTCCACTCAACGCTCCGATTTGAAAAAAGACTGACAAAAATAAAAAAATACTATAACTCGTTCGGAGGATTTCATATTTTAAAATAAGTGTCTGTTTTGAATAACGCACAAGTGCTAAGTCACGTTGGCCGCGCTCTCGTAATGTTTTTTGATTACATTTTTACTTTGCTAGCCGGTTGTGTGGAGATAACATTTTTGTATTTTATAAAATGTTGAATAGATATCTGTAAGTTTTAATAGAAAGCTTAACACAAAAGATTTGTTTTATATGAACTGAATATATCGCTCATTTGCTGCAACATGGTCACAGCAGCGTACATTTCTGTCGTTATTGCATGATTACTTACTTTTATGATTATCTAACAAAATTAATTGCAACAATAATAAGAAAAGAAAATAATTAGGCACTTCTAAAATGTTATAAACCTATTAAGAAGAATCTGAAAGTAGAAACAGTATATCAAAATAAATACCAAAATAACGTTCGGAAAATGCATGTTGACTTTAATTATGACGTTGGTGCATCCAATGAGCGATACATACTACGGCCACACCCCGGCAACTCTATACGAATGTCGCATTGCTAACTACTACATAAACAATGACGTCTGTGCAAAGCAAGAACGTGCGTGAATGCGTGCGGCGCCAAACAAATTGTTGATTGGTGATTTGTCTCTGAAAGGAGGTGAGGTCGACACGAGAGGCTTAGAGGGGCCATACTGTACGTAGTACTATTACTTATACTGTTCTGGTTAAAGACAAGCGTGAACATAAACTCAAGTCACATTCCGACCACGCCATACAAGTGTCGCGTCGGTAACTACTACATATAATGACGTCTGTGCAGTGGAAGAATGGGCGTGTGTGCGTGCGAAGCCATTAAAATTGTTGATTGATGATTGATTATGAGATGATGATTCATTTCAGGAGATGAGGTCGACACGAGAGAGGGGCAGGGAGTGACCATACTGTATGTCTCTTCTTCTTCTTTGTCGCTTCACTCTTGCCAGAGTGGTCGTGGTTATCATGATGAGGCAGCAGCTCGCCTCACGACGTCTCGCCACCTCTGCCTGCTGGCCGTCAATCGGGCACATTCGTGTACTGGAGCGCGCGCCCACCGCCGCCTTCACCTGATCTGATACTGTATGTAGTAGGTACTTTTACTTATATTGTGCGCCGTAGTCGTAGATAACTGTAGTAAAAATGAAGAAGCAATATAATGAATATATAACAATAGTAAATATTCTTGAACGAATTATACACAATACCAACTAGTCCAAAACTAAGCAAAGCTTGTACTATGGGTACTTCTTCTCAGTTGGACACTTTTGGCAGAGTGGTCGTGGTCATGGGCAGGTCATTACGAATAGCGGCGATTGTTTATATTTCTCCATTTGATTCTGTTGGAGGCATTGCGGGGGCATTTGGACATGGAGGATTTTGTGAGAGACTTAATTAAATCTCCCCGGTTGGAGAGCGGCCGCGGGGTCTCTTGCCTTCCACCTTGCCTTGAACTATAAGACGCTCCATACGGTTTTCTTTTTGGGTAATATGCCCGAAGAACTTCAATACGTACTTATTTGTACAGTCGACGATAACCTTTCTTTGATATGAAGTTCCTTTAGGATCGATGCATTAGTTCGGTGAGCAGTCCATAGAATTGTCATGTGAGTTTGTTTGTTAGGTTTCACGAAGAAACTACTCAACTGATCATAACGAAACATATTCTTAAAGGTATTAATTAGGACATAGGATTAAAAAAAAGTAAAATCAGCGAAGCCGCGGGTACAAGCTGATATTATATAAAATAAACATTTTTAGTCAAAGGGCGGCTGCGGCTATGCTTAAATTAAGCCGGCTAAACTTAACTTTATGTTCACACCTATGTTTAACCGTATATTAGCATATAATTATAATGCACTAGCAACGTGCCCCGGTTTCACACGCTTGCGATTTTTGGGGGCGCCCAATTGTTGCAGTTTTAATATTTTTGGGATGCCCACGATATTTAGAGCCAAAACCAATCTCACCTGCACGTGGTACACCCTGCCTATCAGAAAGAGGCTCTGGCAAAAGAGAGGTAGGATACAGCGTATTTGTAAGTCGGCAAGGTGCACTACGTGCGAGGTTGGCTTTGGCTCTAAAGATAGTGGTGAGTTACTTACACCCCTAAACAGTAGTGTGTTTGAAAGTTATTCGAAAGTGCGGCCGTAGAGGCGGTGCGGCCAACTTAAAGCTCTTTTAGTATGGAACCGCGTGAAAACATTCAAAGGGAACAAAGGGCACTAAGGCTACCAATTTTTCACGGGCACCAGCACTTTCGAAGTTGGGGAGACCTTATGATACTAAATTCATTACATATCCTTACAATTTGTTAAGATGAAAAGTGTCGAAACTTGGTCTGTTCTGGAATCCTTACAGCGATGCCAAGTCGACCACCGCTATATCGAGGTGCTGAGATGGCTATATAGCTCTGCGACAATGACTGTCCGCGTCCCGGACCAGCAGTCTAAGCCTATCCAGCTGCAGCGGGGAGTACGTCAAGGGGATGTCATTTCCCCCAAACTATTTACCGCTGCTCTGGAAGACGTATTTAAAACGCTGGACTGGAAAAAACGGGGCATCAGTGTAAATGGCGGGTACATCTCACACTCGCTGGAGGGTCTCAGCCGTATGTTGACCGATCTCAATGTTGCATCTCGATCGAGATGCAACATTACATACAAGATGCAACATACAAAAAAGGAAAGTCACGTACTACGATGTTGTCATCCCTAACCCGGTTGTGGTAGAGAATACACAGATTGCAGTGGTTAAAGACTATGTCTACCTCGGACATTCCATACAGCTGGGCCGGGGTAACTTCAACAAAGAGATCTATAGACGCATTCGATTGGGCTGGGCAGCTTTTGGAAAGCTTCGGCACATCTTCACCGCACAGATATTGGGGTATCTGTGCGGTGAAGATGTGCCGAAGCTTTCCAAAGCCCAGCTTGAAGACTAAAGTCTTCTGGTTGAAGACTAAGGTCTTCAACCAGAAGGGTCCTCCCTGCAATCGGACTGGTCCACAGGCTAAAGGTCGCGCAGCGAGCGATGGAGAGGGCTATGCTCGGGGTTTTTCTGAGGGATCGAATCCGGAACGAAGAAATTCGACGGGGAACTAAAGTTGTCGACATGGCCTTTCGAGTTTGCAAGCTGAAGTGGCAATGGGCGGGTCACATCTGCCGAGTAAGTGATGGCAGATGGGGGAGGAAGGTATTAGAGTGGAGGCCGCGCGTAGGACGACGAAGCGTTGGACGCCCTCCTTCTAGATGGTCCGATGAATTTAAGAAAGCAGCTGGATGCGGAAAGCGGAGGAACGTATTTGGTGGAAAGCATTGGGGAAGGCTTATATCCAGCAGTGGATAGATCTGTATCTCTATCTATATCTGTATTCAGCCTGTGCTGATAATGATGATGATGAAGATGAAGATGAAAAGTCGAAACATGTCTACTGTGGGAAATTTCTTGGGGAGAACTGATAGATGTGTCTGGGAAAGCATTAATAATGTTATTGGATATACGATCATTTGTAATGGATATCGGGCATTAATTATTAAGTCTAAGACCATCGACTGGTCGAAGAAGATCAATGGGCCCACTCCGAAATGAAAATCCCAAGTTTTGTCCGAAATTTCGTATTCTAATCTACCCATCCTGCATCCTGAATGCGCTGGTTTGACTATGTGATGCACAGAGAGGTCTATCACATGGTCAAAACTATCGTACATATTTCCGAAAGCAAGAGGCCGTGGACGACCACTCACGACTTAGATAGGGACAATAAATGACATGGAGACGACGGGCGCAAGTCCTGAATTGGCGCAGAATAGACGAGGAATGCCCTCCGCCAACCGACAGTTGAGCAGCGTGGTGGAGTATGCTCTAAACCCCTTCGTTTGAGGGGAGACCCGTATCCCTGCAGTGGGATAAATAAGGGTTGACGGCGAAGAGAGGAATGGCGCAGGCAGATAAGGAAAGCCGACCTCTATATGAAGTGGAAACATGGCAATGATGATGATGATATAATCCATTCAATTCACGGTGTAAATTCGGCTCAATTTCAGTAAAAGGCAGTAGGTAATTATACATTTTGTTTAAAGCGGTTATTCAATGTAAACATAGCCCCTCATGGTGGCATAAAAAGGTGTAAACGATATCCCAGGACTTTCCGGAGGTGTTGTGAACACTCTTAAAACGTATAAAATTCATATTGGAGGAGCAATTCTTGTAATTAAAATGTAGCCAAAATTCAGTTTCGATCTAGTATCGATCTCACAGATGTCACATTTGGATTCTCGTAACACAATATGAACATTCAAACTTTTATTAACCTTTTGACCGCCCGGCTTCATATCAGTTGTCATGTCCCTAGCGCCTGGCTTATAAATCAACAAATAAATACCTCTGACAAACAAGGATGTTGATGAAGAATCTCACTATATTAAGTCGTTTTAAAACGGCAAACGCATTATTGCAAACGGTTGTATGAATTGTCTCTATTATATTTACTGTTTTAATTGTCGGCTGCTGTTTAAACGAAAAAACATAAACAATGGTCGCAATAAGAATTGATATTATTTAATTAAAACAAGTCTACAATTTTCAGTCAATTCACAATTAAATCTCGATTCGTTTAACTGTTGTTCTGTGACGTATAAAGGAAATAACTTATGCCTTCTAGTCACAATTTCGCAGGATTCAAGTGGGATAAGAGAAGTAAAACGAGATTGTATATTTTTAAGGTATACATATTTATTTATAAATTACGCGGTCACATGATATAAATTAAATTATGTACAATTAAATAATACAGTTAAATTTATATAAAAATAATATAACAGATCTTGGTCGGGTCCTCGGGCGACCATTTCAAAGATATTTTGTGGTGGCTACGAAAATATCCAAGAGAGGGTCACTACTAAGGGAACCCGGCCGACATCCGTGGCAACATTGATAAACTCAAGCTTATTTTAAAGGAAGCTGCATTAAGATCTGTTAAGCCAGGACGACAAATAAATTAAACAAAAAAGAAATTAACAATGGATAAATTCGACAATAAATAAATTAACATTTAATAGTTAACAGTGACTAGAGAGCAAGGATTCCATCGTCCGAGCGACTTCTCATAGGCATTCGACAGGGTGTAACACTTAAAGATACTTAATAAATTAATAAATAATTTATATATATAAAAACTCCTTTACACACTTAGACTCCGAGTTGTATAAAAATCATTATCCATACGCTTAAATTCGTATCATAATCCAGTTTTGAGAATTTTGTTGAGGGGTGCCTCAAGGTTGTATATTGGGTCCCTTTTAAATGGTCAGTCCTTGTTTTTGATTTATTTTATTATTTAAATGTCAGCAATGTTTAGATAGAATGCTGCTAGTGAGTCGCCCTTGGAACCGACGGCGCGCGCCTGGTATTGGCCGCTATCGTCGCCATTACATTTGACGATTTCGATGCGATACCGGGAGGTTCCTTCCATTGTAAACCTATATCTAGCCGACGTTTCGTCGATCGGTTTGCCGTCCTTCAACCACTGAAGCTGGAGTGGTGGCTGTGAATATAAAAAAGAGTTTTAACAACAAGACTAACATTTCAAATATAAGTTTTAAACATATAATGTCACTATGACAATAAAATATATAAGGTCGTCGGATGTTTTTGTCCCTTTCACCTTTAAAATGTTATTTTCTAGAGTATTTAAAAAAATACTTTAAGGCAGAGAAAGATATTGAAATTTTGGTGCGTGTGTGAGAGAGTATAGATTGCGGATTCAGTATCACTCGACTATTTCCAACTCCGCGTGAATATCATCATCATATTCCAGTTAAAGAAGTCCATTGCTGCACATATCTGCTTTTTTTTTCCATTTGCTTCCTGCAATGTCTATCATAGCTTCGACAACGCTATGTATACCAGTGCACGGTCGGCATTGTCGTATTTTATGTCAATTTTTTTTTAATACTACGTCGGGTGGCATACAAGCATACGGCCCGCCTGATTTGAAGCGGTTACCGTAGCCACATTAACGCTCGCAACATAAAATATCGCTCGCGCGCCGCCACCCCCGCTGCCAACGCAGCATCTCCTTCCTTTCTGATGACCTCACTCACTCGCAGGAACTCAACAACCCTCAAAGGAATTGTTATTTGGCTGCGGTATTCTGTGACGCTCCCTTACTCTCTTTTCGCCAGAGCTTCGTTTGTCAGTCGGCAGGGTGCACCACGTGCAGGTGATGTTGGCTTTGGTTCAAAGATGTTGGTGAACCACTTACACCCCAAAATTCTATCTATTTTGCACCTCAATGTTACTTACTCTCTCCACAACTGTTATGAAAATATATATTATGTTATTTAAGATCAATTTGGGGTGTTAGTGGTTCATCAACACCTTTAAATCAAAACCAACCTCACCTGCTCGTGGAGTACCCTGCTGACTGACAAACGAGGCTCTGGCGAAAAGAGAGGTATAAGGCATAGCGTATATTTTAAGCTGCCCAACTGGAGAAGTACCTCCACACCGCCCATACCGGAGACAAATAACAATTCCCTTGAGGGTTGTTGTGTTCCTGCGAGTGAGTGAGGTCACCAGAAAGAAAAAAAGAAAGCAAGGAGTATAGGCTGGCAACGGATCGGCGACCCCTTGGCTGATCTCCATGGGCGGTGGTGATTGCTTTCCATCAGGTGACCCACATCATGCTCGCTTGCACTCGTCTTATATATATATAAATGGTGTTATTTACCTTGTCCAGTTCAGCTTCGAATATGGCCGGCTCCCCGCTCGCGACGGTGGTCGACGCTGGGAAGGCGGTGTACTGCGGCGTCGTAGGCGTCTCTCCCGGGACCCTTACTACCAGCGAACATGAGGAGAACGATTCTCCTGCGTCGTTGAACGCTTCGCATGTGTATACGCCTGGTAAGACAGATGCAAGAAAATTAACAATAGGTAAATCGCTACAATATTAAAAAAAACCGGACAAGTACGAGTCGGACTCGCCCACCGAGGGTTCCGTACGTAGGATCATTATAAATAGTTCAGGAATCTAACCCCCTATTTTTTAAGATTTAATTACAAATGTATAGTTTTGAGATTTATTCCTGTACTTGTAGTATTTCATAGTTATAGGTCTACGGGAAGTACCCTATGAGTTTTGATTCCCTACAGAATATCGAATTATGCGTTTCTTTGCTGAATAAACGGCCGTATCTTTTTTTACGTAAATATAGCAGTTTGATTTTTTTTATGTCTTCATGGGACCGCCGACCTGAGTATACAGTTCAAATTTCAGCTTGATACCTCCACGCATTCTCGAATTAGAGGGTCTTGACAGGCAGACAGACAACAAAGTGATCTTTTAAGGGTTCCGTTTTTACTTTTGAGGTACGGAACCCTAAAAATAATGTTCATTAGACCGGTGTTCCGCAAACTTTTTGTATTTAAGTACATCTAGGAAAACGAAAATTTTTGGCGGTTTGGAATTTAAAAAGACTGAGTGAACGACAGGAATCGCGTCGGCGCAATGAAAATGTGTTTTTATATTATCTTTGGTTGTTGTTAATTTTATTTTTATATTGTGTAAATAATTTTAGTTTATAAGTGAAACATAGTATATGGATGGATCCAACGCAGGCAGCCTGCTAAATGCTAGTCAACCTTCCACATCATCTGACTTGCCTGTTCAATGTCCGCAGTGCTCACAAGTTCGGTTTTTCAAAGGTAAGCGGGGTTTGAAGGTACATTTTGGCAAAGTTCATAAAGTCCAAAATGTGCCTCTCAGCCTATCCTCTTCCACCCCATCTCCAGTTACTAGCTCAAATTCCCTTTGGCAAAGCCTTTCTAAATTGAAACATTCGGTACCAGTTTTAAAACGTGTTCCCCGGGGAGCACGGCCTTTAGTAGCTCAGAGTTTAGCGCAATGTGTCCGCCGTGCTGTCCGGGAGAACACTGTATCGGCCTGGGAGCACCTGCTTACATTTCCCTACAGAATTCTACATGTGGAACGAACCTCTAATCCTAGTATAACCCTTACCAACCAAATTAAATCTAATTGCATTACCAACTCCCATATTATTCAAAGTATTCCGAAATTGATTGACAAACCGAGTAGAGGCTCCTTCCATCATGTGGAATCGAAGCTGGCAGACGGTGATATTTCAGGTGCTGCCAGACTTCTTTTCAGTAGCGATGTGGTGGCGCCGAACTCTCCGGAAACACTTGCTGCCCTTATAAGCAAGCATCCGGCGCCAAACGACAACCTTACCTTCCCTGACCTTCCCGATAGCTCCTTAGCTCTGTGTGTATCAGCTCAGGAGGTGACCATAGCCATTAACTCCTTCCGCAGTGGTTCCGCCGGCGGCCTCGACGGCCTAACTCCTCAGCATCTGAAAGATCTGACGAGCTCGGGCGCCGGGGCGGCTGGTGGGGCTCTGCTGTCGGAGCTAACGGCTCTTTTCAATTTAATGCTCCGCGGCGGTGTGGACGAAGGCGTCATCGATGTACTTTATGGTGCTAATCTTTGTGCACTTAACAAAAAAGACGGCGGCATTCGTCCCATCGCCGTCGGTTGTACGTTTAGACGCACGGCAGCCAAAATTTGTTGTAGGTTTATATTTAATAAATTATCAAATTTGTTCCAGCCCCTTCAAGTAGGATTCGGTTCTAAGGGGGGCTGTGAGGCTGCCGTGCATGCATTATCTACATATTTAAATAGCAACGAAGGTGAGGTCATCGTTAAGGTTGACATTAAAAACGCCTTTAATTCAGTCAACAGGGACACCTTGTTGGCAGAAGTTCGAAAAGAAATTCCAGAAATTTATAGTTTCATTTGGCAGTGTTATAGACAACCAACAAAATTATTTTTCAAAAACAATCCATTAGACTCCGCCGTCGGATGCCAGCAGGGTGACCCTCTCGGACCGGCCATATTTAGTTTAGCCATACATCCCATAATTCGAAAACTAAATTCAAAATTTAATCTTTGGTACCTAGATGACGGGACTCTAGGTGGCGATGTAGAGACCGTCTTGAGGGATTTAATTTTATTAAAAAATGAACTTCAATCCATTGGTTTGGAATTAAATCCTTCAAAATGCGAGTTGTTCCTTTCAGAACAAACAAACAGATTTTCGACTATACAAAAATTTAATGCAATAACTTCAGGTATCAAAATTTCAGAAAGACATTCTCTTCGCCTCCTTGGAGCTCCCGTCCTAGATGAGGCTTTTTTACCCTTCATTGAAGAAAAAATTCAAAATTTTAACGACATTTCGGAAAGATTTTCTAAAATCAGTACTCATTCTGTATATACAATCCTTCGGTATTGCTGTTTCGTTCCAAAATTTACTTATGTCCTTCGATCCTGCCACATGTGGAAACATGTGGCACTCTTGGAAAGGATCGACATAATACTAAGAAACACTTTATGCAAATTACTAAATTTAGACCTTGATGACCGGGCCTGGCTGCAAGCTACATTGCCTATACGCTTTGGCGGGCTCGGTATCCGCAAAATTACTAGTGTAAGCCTGCCGGCATTCTTGTCGTCGGTCCACAGTACCGAAGAATTGACCCGGAAAATCCTTTCTCCTACACGGGTTACTTCGGAGGTAGTGTGTTTGTCAGACGCCATGAATGCCTGGAAGGTGGCCTGTCCGAGTAATGATATGCCCATCAACCCTTCCTCCCAGAGACGGTGGGATTGGCCGCTGTGTGAGTTAGTCCGCAAAAATCTTATTGTCACATCGACTAACTCTGCAGAGCGGGCTCGTCTACTGGCTGTGGGAGAATGGGAATCGGGCCTTTGGCTGCAAGCGTTGCCGTCTCCGAGCATAGGTACTATGTTGGATGACGGCACTTTTCGTATAGCAGCCTGCCTCCGTTTAGGAATTTCTTGCGTCGTTCCGCATCGTTGTCGATGTGGGGAAGATGTCGACCGGCTCGGACACCATGGCCTCTCATGTTGCAGGAGCGCTGGCAGAATCCCACGTCATGGCAGCATTAATGATATTATTCGTCGGGCCCTTTCCACCGCCGGCGTCCCAGCAGTTTTGGAACCAAACGGTCTGGTACGCGACGATGGGAAGAGACCAGACGGTATGTCATTGCTGCCATGGAAGATGGGTAGACCTTTGGTGTGGGACGCAACATGCGTCGACACCCTTGCGCCTTCCCATCTTCCATATACGTCGGGTTCTGCGGGGGCTGCTGCTGCATCAGCGGAGACCCTCAAACGGCGCAAATATTCAAACCTCATCGGTAGTTATGTTTTTGAGCCGTTTGGGGTGGAAACGCTTGGCCCATGGGGTCCGAGCGCAAAAATTTTATTTAGGGACATCTCCAAACGGTTAGTCGACTCTTCCCGCGACCAGAGGGCTGGCCTATTTCTCGCTCAGCGAATAAGCATTGCCATCCAGCGTGGCAATGCTGCTAGCCTTCTGGCCACGTTACCCTTTGATGGCGATGCGGAAGAATTTTTTGATGCTATTTAGATATTATATTTTATTAATTTTAATTACTTTTTGTTATTTCCGTTTCTTTTTTTGTTTGTATATATAGTTAGTCATATTTAGTATTTATTTTAATTGTATATTTTAATTTGGCGGTTCAACATAAATGAAAAATCAGTTTTTATTTGTGTAAGCGTTTTTCTTCTGGTCGTCTATTTAGCTTTATTAGATTGGTAACATTATTTTTCCGAGGCACACCAATCTAATGACCACGGTACACCAGTGTGCCGCGGCACACACTTGTGGAACACTGCTTTAGACCACACGACTGAAGTAAAACTTCTACTTATATCTCCCTTTTAACTTTCGTTCGCCTCGCTCGATCACACTTTTCGTAACGATCTCGTCACGCATTCACCAGCTTACTCCCCCAAATCAAGCGTGCGTAAAGAAGTTAAAATAAAGTTAGAAAAAAATTAAAATAAATGTCATAAAAACTGATATATCGATTAACATTTATGTTTATCTATCTAATTAATTTATCGATATACCGCTGCAGTTGCAAGAATTTTAAATATATAACATATATACTAGTTTGCACCCGCGACTTGGTACGCGCGGATCCCAGTATCCCGTAGGATTTTTCAAAAATCTTTACATAGCATCATTATGATGCTATGTAAAGATTTTTGAAAAATCTTATCTTATCTACCTTGACTTCGTACGCGCGTTTCCTTGTATACCGTGGGATTTTACAAAAATATTTTTCACATAACGATTGACAGCATTGTACATAGAGACGTTTGTCTTTGAAATAGGTACAATTTGTAAATCAATTTAATAATTGGAATAGTCAAGAAGCCCCGTCGCCGGAACTGGCACTTAAATTCACTTTCACATTCAAGATAGTGTGATGAAAGTGAATCTAAGCTCTGCGGATTTAGAGTAGTAATGATTTAGATACATGTTCTTATATTTAATTTGTATAACGTTTCTGAGTGCTTTATAAAGTCCAAGGAATAAAGATATTTTGATTTGTTTTGATTTAACGTTATTCTGCTGTTCATACCTGCATCTTCAGGGAATATTTCGGCGATGCAAAGCTTGTGGATGTTGGCCTCGTTGGAGTACTGGAAGTCCTTGGACGGTTTGATCTCCTTGTTGTTGTGCAGCCACACTACGTCGAAACGCTCCGCGCCCACGATCCTGCACGAGCATAACAAACATTATGTTTTTACAATTTTTTTAACGTATATATTTTATTCATTCGTTCATGTCATTCATTCTCTTGCCCTATTCACACGGTGCGTAATATAACGTGTAACAACAGATATAAATAAATTTTGCAGAACATTCATTTTCTATAATTTGATATTCATTGTAAGTTGTAGGTTGGGTTTGATATTTTTTAGTCCATTATATGAAAACAATATTATAACATAGTAGCTGACCCCACAGACGTTGTCATGTATTCTTAATAATGAATATTGAATAGGCTATTTGACAATGTTCAAAAATTGTATAAATTATTTAACAGTATTGTAAAATACACAAACTATAAAGATCTGCAAACTTTCATTGTAATATCTTCCGTCCGACTTATTTTAGGGTCCATCAAATGTTGTAAGGGAGAGTCCATTTTAAAAGTATGAAATTATTAAAAAATAATATTTCCATTGGAGAAGCAATAAAAACACTATAACTTTTATTTGATTCTAATTAAATAAACGCCATATTTAACATAGCCGTCGTACAAATTTCTCATTTGCTGTATACAAAATACTTGCTTGTGACGTCATAACCTGTTGTAAGTCGAAAATGGTAATTTTGAAATTAACATATCTCAAGAGATTTTTGTGCTATCAAAATTCTTTCACGTGTGCTTTTATTATTGTGACCTTACATATAAAACCGAATAAAAAACATTGGTCAAATAGCCCATTCGAATTGTTTTCGCGCGATCCATCAAATGATTGACAGTTTTTGTCAAACGTCATTACATTAGAAAAATTAATAAGGTCGTTAAGTTTTCTTAAATTTTCTAATTTTACTGACCTGCATGAAAGCGTGACAGCATCGCCGTCATTGACGTTTTGCGAGTGAGCGTGGTCTACGATCTTCGGTGGTTTGTCTCCTAACTTTAGACCGCCGCCTGCTGCGCTGCCATCCATAGCTGTAAATGATAATAATTACTTTATTTACCGTACAAAATATTGGGCTGGGTGAAAAAAAGGTCATATCATGGGCTGTATATTATCATATCAGGGCTGTGTCATGTCAGTGCTGGCATTTTGAGATAATTTTATATGCACTAAAATTATCTCAAAATGCCAGCGCTTCCCGCGCCACCGCACTAGATGTTTCATAATCCTTACTTAGCGTAATAATTTCATTGGTCCTTCATCTAATCTATCCAGTGGTGTGATTGAGTTTTGGATCATCATCATCATCATCATCTCAGCCATAGAAAGTCCACTGCTGGACATAGGCCTCCCCTCTAGATCTCCAATAAGACCGGTTGGAAGCGGCTTGCATCCAGCGCGATCCTACGGTCTTAATGAGGTCGTCTGTCCACCTTGTGGGTGGACGTCCTACGCTGCGCTTGCCGGTACGTGGTCTCCACTCGAGAACCTTTCGACCCCATCGGTCATCCGTCCTCCGTGCTATGTGCCCTGCCCACTGCCACTTCAACTTGCTAATCCGCTGGGCTATGTCGGTAACCTTGGTTCTTCTACGGATCTCCTCATTTCTGATTCGATCTCGCAGAGAGACTCCGAGCATAGCCCTCTCCATAGCTCGTTGGGCTACTTTGAGCTTGTTCATAAGGCCCATAGTGAGGGACCACGTTTCAGTGCCGTAAGTCATCACTGGTAACACACACTGGTCGAAGACTTTCGACTTGAGGCACTGCGGTATGTCGGACGAGAAGACATCACGCAATTTTCCGAACGCTGCCCAGCCGAGTTGGATTCGGCGACTGACCTCTTTCTTGAAGTTGGACCTACCTAACTGGACTACTTGTCCTAGGTAGACGTACGAGTCAACAACTTCAAGAACCGAGCTCTCAACAGATATTGGAGTGGGTACAACATGGGCATTACACATTACCTTCGTCTTGTCCATGTTCATTTTAAGACCCACTTGTTGAGAAACTTGATTGAGGCCTTCGAGCATCGTGCTGAGATCTTCCATCGAATTTGCCATGACTACGATATCGTCGGCAAACCGAAGGTGAGTGATGTATTCGCCGTTAACATTGATGCTGAATCCTTTCCATTCCAGGAGCTTGAAGGCGTTCTCCAAAGTGGCCGTAAACAGTTTCGGAGATATCACATCTCCCTGTCTTACGCCTCTCTTCAAAGGGATCGCCCTCGAGCTCTGTTCCTGTACTCGGACCGACATAGTGGCGTTATTATACAAACACTTCAGCACTTCGATGTACCGATAGTCAATACGGCATCGCTGGAGAGATTCAAGCACAGCCCATGTCTCGACCGAATCAAAGGCTTTCTCATAGTCCACAAACGCTAAGAAAAGTGGCAAGTTATACTCTTCGGTCTTCTGTATAACCTGCCGCAGCGTGTGGATGTGGTCTATGGTACTGAAGCCTCTTCGGAAACCGGCTTGTTCGGAAGGCTGGAAGTCATCAAGCCTGCGCTCGAGACGGTTCGTAATGACCCTTGAAAACAGCTTATAAACATGGCTCAGAAGCGAGATGGGTCTATAGTTCTTCAATAAGGTGTTGTCGCCTTTCTTAAAGAACAGCACCACCACGCCTCTGTTCCATGCTTCAGGCGTTATGCCCTCGAGGACGACGGTGTTAAAGAGCTTCTGAAGGACTTTTAGTACCGGTGTACCACCCGCTTTCAGAAGCTCTGATGTGATTCCGTCATCACCCGGCGCCTTGTTGTTTTTAAGCTGATTCAGGGCCATTCTAATCTCGTACAGCCTGATGTCCGGGATATCCTCGGTGAAGTGTCGGGTCAGCTTGGCTCTTGGGTCTTTGGCCACGCTGTTAGCAGGCTTGGCAACGGAAGCGTATAACTGTCCATAGAACCTTTCGATCTCCTCCAATACCTCGGCCTTGGTTGACGCTATACTGCCATCTTCTCTCTTCAGCTTGGTCAACTGGCTTTGCCCTATAGACAGATTCCTTGCAAACACTTTGGAGCCTTTGTTCCGCTCTATCGTCTCTTTAATATATTTCCTATTAAAGAGACGTATATCGTGCCGCAAGGATTTCGAGATCTGTCTATTGAGCTGCCTGTATGACTGTGCGTCATAGGAAGACTGCAGTCTCAGCGAGCGTCGTTCAGCCATGAGGTTTAGAGTGTGATCGGAAAGTTTCTGAGGTCTATTTGAACGGCGGGGTCTAAAGAACTTAGAACCTACCGTTTGGACAGCTTCTACGAGCCTGTTGTTAATCTCATCCACTGATGCTAAGTTCTCGAGGCAATCAAAGCGATTAGAGAGCTCGAGCTGAAAGCTCTCGGGGTTTTGGATATCGATACGAGTAGGTCGGAGCGTGGACTTCACCAAGCGGGACCTTTCGAGTTTAACGTTAATATTCAATGTACCTCTTACCATCCTGTGATCGCTACCGGTTTTCACCCTGTGGATCACGGAGACATCATTGAATATTCGTTTCTCGCTGGTCATGATGAAATCGATCTCATTTCTCGTGGAACCGTCGGGACTTATCCAGGTCCATTTCCTGTGAGGCGGCTTCTGGAAGAAAGAGTTCATCATGAAGAGTCCCTCCTTCTCCAGAAAGTCGGCCAGCCTCTGTCCCCTAGGGTTCCGTTGTCCATATCCAAATTGCCCCACTCTCAACTCATCATCGCTTTTCTTGCCCAACTTAGCGTTGAAGTCCCCCATAACAACGGTGAAGTGGGTCTTGGTCGTATGTATGGCTCGACTTACGTCCTCATACATAGACTCCACTTCATCATCTGGGCTTGACGAGGTCGGTGCGTACACCTGAATGACCTTCATCGAATATCTCTCAGATATTCTGAGTATTAGGTATACAACCCTGCTCGACACGCTTTCGATGGTAATAACGTTGTTAATAAGGGCCTTGTGGACGAGAAATCCGACACCACCTTGGGACTGTTGGTCACCTTCCCGGTAGAAGAGGAGATTGCCGGATTGTAGGGTTATCGTGTCCTCTCCCTCTCTACGGACTTCGGACAACCCCACAATATCCCATCGCATCCATCTCAACTCTTCCTCCAGCACAACAATCTTCTCGTCAGTCCTCATCGTGCGTACGTTGTGTGTTACCAGGGCCAGTCGTCTGTTGGGGTGGTAGCCGGGTCTCTGCCGGGGATTCTTAGCACCCCCTGCTCCGTCGTTTCCCTGACCGCTACCGGAGCCAGGACTAGCGGAGCTGCCGGGGACTGGGGGCCTGGTCCTATTTTCGTTCATTTGGGGGATTTGCCCATAATCGCCACGCTGGGCAGGCGTGGTGGCGATCGCAGAAACGTAGCTTCGCGACAGGGATGCTGCTGCCCATCCCTGCCCTGTGCCATTTGAGCTACGTTTGTTTTGGATGGTTATACCGCCATCAGTCGGTTCCGTGGTACCTCAGTCGGTTCCTACGACACCTGGTACTAGAGGGAGGTACTATTCTACTCTGCCGGTACCCCACGGCATTTTGAGTTTTGGATGGAGATGATAGATTTGTAGCTGCAACACCAAACTGTATCTCCCGATGTTGTTATCATTCGTTCTTTTTTAATTGGCTCCCTATGAAAGCAATATTAAAGACACATTCACGTCAAAAGGCTGCCTTCTTCACCACTAGCTATGAACAAAACCCATGTCTGTTGGGTATTTTTGTTGCATACTTTGTACTCGCTTAAGGTCAAGGTACGAATGCGACATCAATCCATAATCATCCCACTGTTGGGATACGGGTCAATCGTAGAGGTTTAGAGCATACTTCACCACGCTGCTCAATTGCGGCTTGGCGGAGGCCAGTGTTTTCAAGCCGCCCAAAGGTAAAGCCGAACAAAGGCTGATTTGGCTTAACGACTGTCATCTGATGTGAACAGCCTGGACTCCGAAGCACGGAGCAGCTCAAGATAAATAAACCCATATCAAGATAAAAAACAGGCTACGGTCGACGTTGCTTAACTTGCGTAATCGATTAGACTGACACGCGCAACGACTGCGATTTGCCAATAATGTACAATAGTTTGAATAAGTAGACCTAATGTGAATGTGGACCGTTAAACCGTTTGGACACGTGGACCGATGGGGAATATAGACCTTTTGAGTACGTGGACCAAATGGGAAAATAGAACGATGATTCCGGATGGTAAATACTCACGTTTAACGGTGACTTTGCACTTGGTCTCGACGGAACCTTGGCTGTTGATGGCCTTCAAGGAATACTCCGCCTCGTCCTCGGGGAACACTTCGGTGATGGCCAGCGACGCGACGCCGTTCTTGTACTTCAGGTCCACAACCTGACGAGATATACATACTCAGATATATATCAAATATTTGCTAAATGAACAGAAAAGACAATTGTTGCGGCGCAACGCCTGCAGCCTTCTAAATAGCAACAACTTGTCGTGTAACAACTGGATGCTGATTCGGGCGGGCGGCGTTCCGCATTCTGCCATGCCAATAGTTCCTTTCAGTAGCTGTGCTCTGTCCAATAAACATCTATTATTATATTGTCCAAAAAGTAGTATCATTTGCCACCGGTGTATACCGAAATATAACCGAATTTCCGCATGCTATGTATTGAACGAGTTATGACCAACTTCAACAACAATAAATGTGCTGCGACGCCTGTATAAACGTGAAGTACCTCTGAGGAATGCAGCGGCTTGCCATTCTTGAACCACTCGACCCTGGGGTCGGGGTCTCCTCGCACTGAGCACGAGAGTAGCAGAGGCGCCCCGTCTCTCGCCGCGAGGACGTCGGGCAACGCGCGGGCGAAGGATGGCGCGCACATCGTCGCGTCTGATGCCGGTACTGTAAATATGTCCAGACAAATTAATTGACGACGTAGTCTAATCCTCATCATATTCAACCCACTGCTGGGATACAACTCTTTTGATTTATTAACCTAAAGATGAATATGAAGGCGTGATACCTAAAAAAAGAGGTTGCCTAGGAAGCTATTTTCCGTAAACGTGAGATACCGATTGTCTGAAATGTAAAGGCTCTTAGCACTTTGCTCAAAGTGGATACTTCCAAAGCAAAATGTCTAGGTGATTAAATACTTATAAAGCAAAATATCTAACTGAAAAACAAGCTCAATAGATTTTTTTTTGTAAACAATGTACGTAAAGTACACAGAAAACTTAGTGCGGGTTTTTTTTGTCGCATTCGAACGTTCACAAACCGATAAATCGAAAAAAGTTTCATATTGTGAATTTAACAGACGCGTGTTACATTAACGAATTTTATTATTTTAGAAAGTTGTAATCGTTGTGCACTCACTTGTATCGTAGAGTAGATTAAATATAACCAAAGTATAAACAATACAGTAATACAACGTCCGCCGCCGCCGACCTTGCCTGACATCTCTCTGAGACAAACGTCAGATCGCATTTGCGCACTGTACAAAAGTCCAGGTCATATAATAGTATACCAGTACATAAAAAAACCAAATTAGCCGGGTTGCTCAAAATGTGAGCAACTAAGCCACATGTCACAGCATGAGAGCTCTTCTCTATTTGGTCGGTTTGTTTACGTTGATATAATCGAACGCGAACAAAAAATTGAACTAAGCACTCAGAAGACATCCAATCTAAAAATGATTAGATCTATCTGATATTAACTAATGAATTTAATAATAATAAAAGGTACTTATTATTTTGGGTTATTTCAATGAAATATTCAACTGCTCAATAATTTAGTGAATTAATAATCGACTAAAATCCTAGTGGAATTCAAATAACTATTTTCCCATACATTTTTTTAACATTATTCTGATAGCGAATATTTGTCTGCAGAACAATTTTTTAAATATTTTTTTGAAAAATGGAAAAATATTTATCTGGCAAGTTGGCCAAGACAACTATTTAAATAATAATAATAGAACAATTTCTTATTGACGAGTTTGTGTATAGGTGGGTACTCACAGACTAATTCCTTGGTCGCGCTCCTAGACCTCGATGAGGTGTCAGAGTCTAATCTAGGTCCATATTTCTTTTTGCTTGCTTCTACAGATGTCTGTGGAGAGAACTTCGGTCGTGGCCCGGCTGTGGCTTTCGGTGGAGGGTCGATTGTCACCTGGCAAAGATAATAACACGTACACTATACTATATAATAACACACTTTGCTACCATAAGAGGGCAATCCAAAAAACTCTAATAATAACAAAATTGGGGGATACAGTTTAGCGTTGTAGTTTCGAATATATTATGCTCTACATCAAAAATTCAATCACACTACTGGATAGATGAAGGATCAAAGAATTTACTATACTAAGTAAGGACTATTGAACATCGCGTGCGGAGGCGGGAAAGCGTTGCCTCTTGAAATAATTTTAGTGAATGTAATTTATTCACTTATTATATATCACGTCTGACACAGCCGCATCCCATTTTTTTCTTTTTGCTGTTACGTCTTATGGTTATTGAAGAATCGCTTAATTTTTTGGAAATATTGTTAATTGAGCTAACAGCTCATTGTGCATTTTCCTTCATAAAACTTCTGATCGGAGGGTTTGCACAGTAGGTACATGTTAAGAAGCAAAACTAGAAGAAACATGCCAGCCTGATACGTAAAAAAGACAAGCTATTTAAGGATTAAAAAAAAAATTGGTAGTTTGTAAAGTTGTTTTACGGACTACATAATTTTACGTGATAACGTGATAAGAAACATAGGGCGATCGTGCCTCTCTATCGCTTGTACCGCTCTCGCTCTCGCTTGCACGTTAAGCTCAGGCGGAACGTGACAATGAGTTATGCTTTTTCGTGCGTGCGGCCGGCGTTCAATGATTTATAAGACGTTATCGCGTCAAAAAATCTGTCAGTTTCCTAGTAGTTACCTTGGTCTTCGTGATGATCGGCGGCGGCGCTGGTTTGATTGGTTTCTCGATGTAACGCCTGTCGCCCGAATATAGGAAGTTGTGTGCTAATTGCGCCTGCTCAGGTGACACGACTTCGCCTGGAAAATTTAAAGCATTGAGATAAATAAAACATCGTATTCACGATAGATGGCGCTATAACATACAATTTCGGTGGCCATTTTGGATTTGGATTAAAATGGGAAAAGTCGCGCGTCGCCATGCTTTATCGTTAGAAGTTTTTCGGCAAAATAAAAACTTTTGTAACTTCAAACTTTTATCATTTTTTTTTTCATTTGACCGTCTATACAATCAAAAGGACAATTCTCGTAATTATTTTATGATCGCAGCATTAAAATTGATCGAATCAAGACTGAATTGTAAATTCATTGAATGATGTTATTGATTTCATTCATTAATTATTATCAATTATTATTGCTAACAAAATAACATTCTTAGTTTGTTTATTTTTCGCCATTCGAATTATTTTGACATAATTCCACATATTTTGACATAGATCAAACTTTTAAATTTCATATACCTAATTTGACATTTGTGAGATAGAGACTGGATCGAAATTTTGACTAACATTTGACCAAATGTTGACAGTCTATGCGTAGACGGCGTTTCTGGTACCATAATACTAAACGACAGCGTTTCGTTGCAGTGTCGTATAACCCACCCAATTCAAAATGTTCACTGTACCATAATACTAACTTATTACGTCGTGTTTTTCAAATTGGTTGCGTTGTTGGTGTTTCGTATAACTTAGTACAAGTCGGTTTGTTTACAAAATTTCTACCTTCTCGTGGCGCGGACTTTACATTTTTATTACGAGAATCGCCTCGCATGGTAGAGATGGACAAAGTGCCGAAAACATTTACGATAAATGCCCATTAAATGTAAATTGCCTATTTATGAACAAAACTAGGCATTTATTGGACATTTAAATATACTTATTGGGCACTTATAGTAAATGCGTGGCATTTTGCCCAACTCAACTCTCAGGTGAACCAGTGAAATTGTAAATATTTTGTAAATGGAAAAATGCCTTGTTTAGTAGTGTAATACTAAATAGGTAGATGGCGCCACACTGCGACTTAACAGCAGTAAAATATAAAATGCGAAAATTCGTCACCATCACAAACCTTCCTGGTAGCTCAGTTGGAAGAGCACTCGACCGGTCATCGAGGGTTCAAATCGGCGGGGGAGGTGGATTTCTCCATTTTTTTAAATATTTATAACTTTCTTTTGGTCTAAATCAACTAATTAAATAATAATTAAACCAGTGAAATGAAATGTAGAGAAATAATAAATATTAATATTCCTGGACAAATTACTCACGCCACATCTAGTCCCAAACTAAGCAAAGCTTGTACTATGCTAAACTGATATTATACTTTTTTTTTTTTTTTTGTAAATACATACATAACTATCATACATAGAAAACACCCAGACCAAGACAAACAGACATGTTCATGCACACAAATATTTGTCTTGTGCGGGGATCAAATCCACAGCCTCTCAAAGTGGCCATTGCTAACCATTCGACCACGAAGTTCATCGAGAAAGTATGTGAACAACAGATTCAATATATGGCTCAGAAAAAAAGGGTGTTTTCTATGTATTATAAGTATGAATTTACAAAAAAAAAATGTATTTAAGTACATTTATCAGTTGTCTAGTACCCATAACACAAGCTTTGCGCTTAATTTGGGACTAGATGGCGCTGTGTAAATTTCGTTCCAGAAACATTTACTATTTATTTAAAATTTATTCTTAAAATATAGTACTTACCTTCGACAATAACGACGCAGGAGGTCTCGTCAGTGCCGTGGATGTTGGTCGCTATGCAGCTGTACTTGCCGCTGTCTTCAGGCCTGCAGTCGATGATCTCCATTGTGACGACGCCATCGGAGTGCGTCATCGAATAGTCGAACTTGGATAACTCCCTCTTATCCTTGTACCTAGAGATAAGACTTGTATTTAGGACAATACCAATAAAGGACGTTGAATTGTAGATGTTGAATTTAATGAGAGGTAGGGAGCGTAATTGTAAGCTACCCGACTGGGGAATGTACCTCCACTTCACAGAATACCGCAGCCAAATAACAATTCCATCGAGGTTTGTTGTGTTCCTGCGAGTGAGTGAGGTCACCAGAAAAGAAGGAGATGGTGCATTGGCAGCGGGGGTGGCGGCGCACAAGTGATATATTATTGCGAGCGTTCATACGGTTACGGTAACCGCTTCACATCAGTATGCTTGTCTGCCACCCGACGTAGCAAAAAAAAAAAAAAGATATTGTACTAGAAAATGAGGCAGCGAAATGAAGTCATCATCGTGACTTGATAATCAAAATTGATAAAAAAAGTGAGACCTGTACTTAGAACAATAGATTAAAGGAGATTGGTATATCACTAACGCGCGGAAAATAATGATGAATGAAGACAAGTTATCGTAACTTTTTTTGTCGTAAATTTTATATGCAAATAAGCGTAATGTTACAATACAGACGGTGCAGGGGTGCGCCAAAGTTCACCAAAATTTTCAACTCCGATAATTGGAATTCCGAAAATGTTCTAAATTCGTAAGCCTTATTTAACCAATTTTTTGGTGTAGGACTCGTTCAATCCTCTCCATTTTGTTCTATTTTGAGCAATTGATATCCAGTTGTGTACCGCTAAAGCAACTATGTCATCTTTCCACCTCATCTGTGACCTTCCTGTAGATCATTTGAGGCGCCACTCCAATACGTCCTTCCACCACGAATCTAACTTTCCTACTACATGTCCTGCACATGCCATTTCAACTTCGCCACTGTCTTGTGACACTACAAGTTCTCTCTCCATTTCCCTTTGAGACACACCTAACTTTGAGAGAACACCTTTTGTTGTCATCATCATCATCATCATCATCAGCCTGCATCAACCTACTGTTGGATATAGGCCTTTCCCAATGCTTTCCACCGTATGCAATCCTCCGCTTTCCGCATCCAACCGCTATCGGTCGGTCCATCTAGAGAGAGGGTGCCCTACGCTTCATCGCCCCATAGTGGCCTCCACTCCAGGACTTTCCTGCCCCATCTGCCATCGCTGACTCGGCAGATGTGGCCAGCCCACCGCCACTTCAACTCGCTGACTTTGAGAGCTATGGCGACCACTTTGGTTCTCCGTCGAATGTCTTCTTTCCGGATTCTATCCCTTAGAGAAACTCCAAGCATTGCTCTCTCCATCGCTCGCTGTGCGACTTGACTCGGGCTTTCAAGTGATCTTGAACACTAAATCTAATTTGGAGTAGGCCGCCCATTCTTTTAAATTAGTCTTAGATAAGTCCTTATAAGAGAGGTGGGGAGCGTAATTGTAAGCTACACGACTGGGGAATATACCTCCACCTCACAGAATACCGCAGCTAAATATTAATTCCCTTGAGGGTTGTTGTGTTCCTGCGAGTGAGTTGGGTCACTAGAAAGGAAGGAGATGCTGCGTTGGCAGCGGAGGTGGTGGCGCGCGAGCGATATTTTATGTTGCGAACGTTAATATGGCTACGCTAACCGCTTCACATCAGGAGGTGTGCTTGATTGCCACCCATCGTAGTATAAAAAAAAACAAAAAATTCCTACCATATTGTACCTTACGGCATGCAAATCAAGTGTAGGCAACTCACCACTTGACAGTGGGCGTGGGCTTGCCACTGAGGCAGCAGAGCAGCTTGCAGGTGTCGCGCGCCTGCATGACGCGCGGCCGCAGCTGGAACGTGAACACGGGCGCCGTCTCGCTCGACTCCTGCCAGAACGTGTACGGCAGCGCCTCGCGGCGGCGCGGCGCTTCGGGCAGGTGCTGCCTCTGCACCTTCGGCACAGCTGGAAACACATTTGCACTGTCATACAAACGTTTAAAAATAATCTCTCTTTTTCGTCCCACACTTCTAAATTAGCCTTAGACAGCCTAGGCAGAGAGCCATCGCTCGAGGCCTATCCACATTTGTAGTTGTACGACCCGTATATATGTATGTATTTGCACTTTAAATAAGTACGCAAAAAATCGGAGTACGCACAAGTCGGGATCTAATAAAACGATAAAAAGGCCATCCATTAACTAAAATATGGCTAATAAAAAATACAGGCAATTTGATCTACACTACTTTACGAGACGACCAAAGCAGCCAGTCGCATGCAACTACTAACGGTAGTGGGTGGGTGCCGGCCGGCAATAATTTGCATGAACTAATTGGTGGTGGAAGCATGCAAAGTAGTGTAGATCAAATTGCCTGTAAATTTGACTTCCGCAAAATAACACCTGAATCTATTAACTAAGAAAAAATAGTTTTGGAGTAAAATAAAAAAATAAGAATATATATGTTAGAACGAAAATCTAACAAATAAATAAATATTTATGGACTCTTTACACAGCGCCGTGAAGTTCCAAACTAAGCAAAACTTGTACTATGGGTACTATGGCTTTTTTTGTAAATACATACATATAATACAAAACATCTAGACCAAGACAAACAGACATGTTCATGCATACAAATATTTGTCTTGTGCGGAGATCGAAACCGCGACCTTGGTGTCAAAGTGGCCATTGCTAATCATTCGACCACCGTGCTCGTCTCGAACAGTGAAAATACATGATTAGTGAAATACATGACACTGTAGGAATCATATACCATGCGATCTAACTCAAACGCACAGTGAATATTGCATTTATTTATTTGAATACAAATATCAACCTTAAAGGTATTCCACAGGGCACTATACTTGGTCCTTCACAAATTATTCACAACACTACTGTTTCTAAACGCGTTATAACAATGCAGGTACAAATGCACCTGCGATGCACTGGTGAGACTTGGTGCCAATGAACCCAGCCGAGCGGCACTAGAATAGATCGGGAATACGTGACCTAATTGCCTGATTATTTCACATTGCAATTTCAAAGTGATTATTTAAATTAGTCGGGTTAATATTATTTATAACCAGGGATCGTGATGTTATACAACCTATACCCTTCTTCGAAAAATAGGCTATCTAACACTAAAATAATTTTTCAATTCGAATGAGTAGTTCCTAAAATTAGCGCGTTCAACCAAACAAATAAACTCTTCAGCTTTATGATATTAGTATAGATAAGAAGATGAGGGACAACAATAGAGATAAATACTCACGTTGTACGTTGAGGAATACAACTTCTTCCCTGAAGCCGTAGTGGTTCTCAGCGCGGATTATGTACTCGCCTCTGTCTTCCAACTTCGCTCGGTTTATAATAAAGTAGTAATCATCGCCAGCGTATCTGTGAGAAAGGATTCAAAAAATCAATACATCTAAACGCATACTTCTTCCCACTACTGAGTAACATAGACAGAATAGCTTGTGTTACGAACTCTTTTAATATTCGCCTTTTTTGATATATTGTATATTTTTTGTTTTCCGCTTGTTCTTAAACATGACATTAAATCGTCACTTGAATCAGTGCATTTTTGACGTGACAACGTCTTATAATTCGATGGAGCCGGCTGCACGCACGAAAAAACATGACTCATGCGGCGTTACCTCGCTCTGAGCCGTTCCATTAAAATTTTCTTTTGAAAAATGCAAACATTCCATCAGTATTTTCTTATGACGTTGTCACGTTCAACTATCGTCAGTAAACCGACTTTACAGACAACCGATTTTTTTATTCAATTATTAATAGCTTGTATGATAGGAATTGTAAAATAAGTTTAAACCTTTCTGTTTTCCATTCCTTAAAAATGGCAGCATGAAAATACGAAAAATAAATGAAATTGCAGCATTGGTAACTAATAAATAAAACTAAGCTAAATTACAAGTCACCACAATAGGCTAGACGACATTTTTTTCTTTCAATGTAAGGACGTCACTATAAAATAAATATAGGTGAAAGAATTACTTCGATAGCATAAAAACTTCTCGACATACGATAACTTGAAAATCACAACTTTAAACTTTCCCGAAAACGCTCCATACAAAAGGCTACGGAGTTATGACGTCACACCTACTTATTTTGTATACATTAAAACAGAAATTTGTACGACAGCTATGTTAAATATTGCGTTTATATAGGGCCGTAACAATAGTTATAGTATTTTTTTATGCTTTTCCAAAGTTAATAGGTATATATTTTTTATAATTTCATCCTTTTAAATTGGATTTTCCCACCAAACTTTGATGAAAAATAAAACAAGTCGGACATAAATTATTAAAATTTCAATCGTTCGAGTTTTGTATACTTTACGATAATTATATTTTTTTTAATATAATTTTAGATCATTGTCGTCTAGCTTCTGTATCGAAATGAAGAAGAGTTCGACTTACTAGAATAAAAATGTTAAAATGTTACAATGCCACAAACTTATCTGGCCCGGTGGCGGGGGCGGTACGATCGACTTAAGTGTTCCCATTAAACGAAATGCCGCCCGTTTTAGAGAAAACATTAAAATCAAAGAAATATACACTGTTAAAATAATAGCATTGATATACTGATTAATTGTGTTGTGTGGTGTTTCAATTAAATATCAATTGCCTTCTATTTTTTTGTTGATTAGTTTTAAAAATGCACCACGTTAAGTCGCGATCATAGCTATTATATAATATTAAAGAGTTATAATATTGCACAGAAACAACTCGTTGACTTTTTTATTGTATGTATTTAAAAAAATACGCCTCAATGGAATGTGTATACATGGTAAATAAATTAATTATACCTGGCAATACTAACCTGTACCAGTAGCTACTCGTTCGTGAATGACATTTCAAGATGGCGGCTTTAGTTCTAAATTTGGCCACCGGGTCAGATAAGTTTGTGGCACTATACAGCTTTACATAAGACAGGCTGCATATTTATTCGGTACTCGATGTAGTATTTGTGTGTTAACGCGTGTCTATGGTAGATCACTCATTCAATTTAGTAGGCCCCCGTCCTTTTTTATAACATACCTCTTCATGAACTTGACAGACTGTCGTAACTCGTGGTTGTTGTGCGACCACGTGACGGTGGGCGTGGCTACCGCGATGATGCGGCAGTACAACTTGACCGACTGGCCTTCGTAGCAGAAGGCTGATTGAGGTCTGATCACGAATCTTGGCGCTGCTTGTCTTCGGTCTGTGGAAGGAGACAAGTTTTATAGACAACTAGCTGTTCCCGCGACTTCGTCCGCGCGGAAAAGTTATTTATTTTATTATTTATTTATATTAATAAAAATAAATAAAATTTCAAGAATAAAAGTAGCCTAAGTTACTCTTTGTTACATCACCTATCTGCCATTGAAAGTCCCGTTAAAATTGGTCTAGCCGTTTCAGAGATTAGAAGGACAAACAGACAGACTGACAGACAAAAATAGTAAAAAAAAAAAAATTTTGGTGTATGTACCGTGTATATATTCAAATGCATTTAGTAAAAAGCGGTTTTATTAAAATTAAAGTGTCGGTTTGTAAAATTTTACAAACCGACACTTTAATTTTATTTATCTGTATAGATTTGATATCTACTCTAACCTATCTCAATGATATTCTATATAGATGCATATATCATGCCAAACAAAGAAAATTGTACAAAAACCTGAGGTGTATTTCGTTCATCAACAACTTCTAACCAATTCAGTGCCTAGGTGATAAATACGCTTAGCGACACATTGGCTTGCTAAGCGTACTTTATCGTCTCTACCATGGTGAGTGCTCTGAAGAACTGTTTTCCCTTATCCTTTCCATCACAAAACCACGCGTTCAGGGTTGCGATTTTTATTATTTACTCGTATTATAGGAAACTTTTAATTTTTATATTCTAAAGACAGGTAGGATACAGCGTATTTGTAAGCTGCTAGACTAAAGTAGTACCTCCTCCTCAGATAATACACGGTCAAATAACAATTCTCTTGAGGGTTGTTGTGTTCCTGCGAGTCAGAGAGGTCATCAGAAAGTACCTGCGTTGGCAGCGGAATTGGCGGCGCGCGGGCGATATTTCATGTTGTGAACTTTAATATGGCTACGGTAACTGCTTCACATCAGGCGTGCCCTATGTTTGTCTGCCACGCAACGTGGTATATAAAAAATAATACTTTTACGGCACTGGATTACTAGTCCTTTAGTGCCGTCATTTATATTTTATTTTTAGTTTCAGTCAATGGCCCGTTTCTGATTGCTTTAACCGATTTCGAATATGTGGTATTAGGTATTAAAATCTTTATGACATCGCGACTTATGACATCCTTATGTCATAAGGACTTTATTGAAACCGAAGCTCTGGTTTTTTTTATTAAACCCGTAAACTTACCGAACTGTCCGTCGTATATCTTCCATTTCTCGATGAGGAGTTTCCTCAGCGAGCTGTATTCGCTTAGCCTGCCAATGGGCAGCGCGAACGACGCCCAGTTCTGTGAAAGAAACAAATCAAACTACATTTTCAAGTGTTCAATATATATACAGTCGCACCGCTCGCCATCGATAGGGAATTTATCCTCACACATCGCAGCTTAAGTGGTCGCATACTGTGCGGTTCCAGAGAAGCTTTCTCCCGCGTAATGTCAAGCTGTGGAATGAACTGCCTGTCGAGGTTTTCTCAGGAGACTACAGCACGGCATTCTTCAAAAAGTGTGTGAAGAGGTTTTTACAGGATCGGCAACGCTCATGTTATGCCTCTGGTGTTACAGGCGTTCATAGGCTACTGTAACTCAGCTTTACATCAGACAGGTCAGAGGTAAACAAGGATACGCTTGTTCACCACTTTAGTGGTGTAAAAAATTGGAACATGAGCATAATCACAGCATTAGATTTTTGTCAAATATTATTTTGGTGGAGTTAAACGTTCAGATCATTTTAAAGCTAGCTGCTACTGTGGGTAAATTTACCTCGTATCTCTCCCGTAGCCTGTTGCGCATAGCTTCGTATCTCCTTGCCTCGATGGTAGCTGTCCTCGCGGCTGCTGCATCACCAGCCAGCCATTTATGCATCAAGCATTCATGGGCTGTCATACGCTTCCTGGTAAACGATAGTAAGGTATTAGCAAAACTATTCAATTCAGTGGCTTCCTTGTTGTTGTAAAAACGTACTACGTACCTTAAAATATCTTTAAATGATAAAATATCTAATAAATTATGACAAAATTCTATTCGCTGACCTGTATTTTGACATTTTCTTATCATTTCATGACACATTTGTTTTGTTTTCGAATTCAATTTTGATATGTAAATGACCTAAGAGTACCTAATTAATATAAAATCTTGAATGATGATTAGATTCAAATGTTTACATTCATATGCCAATAAGGCAAATCATGGTTCTTTCTATTGTTTTATTCATATTTAACATCAATGATTTTCTACCCATGTTTATGAACAAATAAATGAATTATGAAAACATCATGAACCCATTTAGACCGCTATAGAAATAGTATAGAACCGATAATGGAACCGTAGGTTTGAACCGATCGGATCCTTGAGCCGGCCAATCAGAGCCTTGAACCGGCCCATCGAGACATAATATTAGTCGTAATTTTTTTTTGTTACGTCCTCTAATCCCATCGTTATCAGATATCTCATGAATCGTCCTGCACTTTCTTTCATCACGGTTCTTCACTGATTTAGTATGGTATTTTTCTATATAAAGTTTTAAACCAAATAATCACAGGTCGCTGTCAAATTATTTGACTTCCTTCATCGACCTGTAAACATCGTTGGTACTCATGCCAAGGGGCGTGCTTGGGGTTTCAGAGTAGGTGAAGAGGAATAATTTATAATTACAATTTCACCCTACGCAAAATGGTGCTTTGTTGTGAGCTCATGTTTTTTAGAAGGAACAAGACAAGTAAGTAATTCTTTATTTGCACTTAAATAGGGTAGATACATTGCGTGTTTATGTTCGTGCTATTACAAAGTGGACTAACCTACCTAGCCATATTCAATGGCATGCAAATAATAAAGTTACTGCTTCTATATTTTTCTAATCAAATCAAAATATCTTTATTCTTTGGACTTTATAAAGCTCTTAGAAACGTCATAAAAATTAAATATAAGAACATGTATCTAAATCATTATTACTCTAAATCCGCAGAGCTTAGATTCACTTTCATCACGCTATCTTGAATGGGAAAGTGAATTTAAGTGCAAGTTCTGGCGACGGGGCATCTTAAGAAGAACTGGCTAGAAACTCAAGGCCGACTTTTTTTAATTAAAATTAAAAAGCAACAATTAAAATAGAAGCGAAATTAACGTGATCTTGAGGTTTTATTATAGGAATTTAACTTACTCCTTGTTCTTAACCAGCAGCCTCCTGATGAAGTCCTTGGCATCATCGGAGACATGCTGGAAGGCGTCCTCGTCAAACTCCCAATCGCAAGCCTTCACGTTCTTCAGCGTTTCTATGTCGTTGTTGCCGGCAAATGGTGATAGGCCAGACAATCTGTAGAATAAAATTGATTTAGAAATTATAGAACTTTTTTAAATCATAGAGGTGTTGCCAAAAGGCAACATACAGCACACAGAAGTTTTAAAAAACTTAATATTAATAAACTTAGTGTTCGTTTTAAAAAACTTTATATTATATAGTAAATTAAAAAAATGACTTTATAAATATACATGTAGTGTAAGTGGTTCATCAACATCTTTGAACCAAAGTCAACCTCACCTGAACGGGATGCACCCTGATGACTGACAAACGAGGCTCTAGCAAAAAGAGAGGTAGGGCATAGCGTATACATATTTTAAACTGGGGAAGTACCTCACAGTATACCGCAGCCAAATAACAATTCCCTTGAGGGTTGTTGTGTTCCTGCGAGTGAGTGAGGTCACCAGAAAGGAAGGAGATGCGGGGATGGCAGCCGCGCGAGCGATATTGTATATTGCGAGCGTTAATACGGCTACGGTAATCGTTTCACATCAGGCGGAACGTATGCTTGTCTGCCACCCGACGGAGTATAAAAAAAATGTACATTGACCTATTAACAATCACCAGACTCAGTTCAATACTCACAACACGTATGACAGTACTCCCACGGCCCACATGTCAGTGTAGAATCCAACAGGTTCGCGCTCCACGATCTCAGGCGCCGCGAATTCAGCTGTTCCGGTTGATATCTTTACTACTTCGTTGGGGTCCAACTTAGTGGCTAGGCCGAAGTCGATTATCTGCGATAAAAGGTATAGATGACGTTTAAAATTTTATACTATTTTTCATACAGATAACAGAAACATTAGTTAATTAACAGTGACAGAGCCAACAAATTATCTATGAATTTGATAAATTGGACCCTGTTATGAAAATAAATAAATATTTCTGGACAATTTACACAGCGCCATCTAGTCCCAAATTAAGCGCAAAGCTTATGTTATGGGTAACTACTAGACAACTGATAAATGTACTTAATTACATTTTTTTTTGTAAATACATACTACATAGAAAACGCCCAGACCAAGACAAACATACATTTTCATGCACACAATTCACACAAATGTTTGTCTTGTGCGGGAATCGAACCCGCGACCTCGGAGTCAAAGTGGCCATTGCTAACCATTCGACCACCGAGCTCGTCCAATGCAATGAGATGCAGAATAGAGCCAACCGACATTTTGTTACTTTTAAGTTAAAGCTATTATAAGTTTACTAGGAATAAAAATATCACGCAGTATAAGTTTTGGGAAGCATATGTCATGAAACTGCTAGAATCTGTTGCGAATATATAAAACTGGATTTGAAGTTTCTCGCTATGTATATCTCTCAATTTGGCATAATTTGTCGGTTGGATCTATTCTGCATAAGAGCCCCCTTACCACCATCTCTTATTGCGACTCAATAATTGAATAGATTGCTTATTCATACCAATTAATAAGCGACTCTATTCCATTTGAAATAGAGTGGCTTATTCATTGGTATGAATAAGCATTATATTCAGTTATTGAATCGCAATAAGAGATGGTGGTAAGGGGGCTGGGTACAATTATGGAACCTTTTCTTTGCTACCTCGCCACATCCTGAATAAAGGTGTAATTTTCAAATTAGCTGTGTTCAAACAACAAACTTTAAATGTCAAGCCTGATTATTTTGATGAGAACCTTCTTTAAAATAATAGTTAACATATTGGTACGCTAAGAACGACATAATAATGTCATGTTAGTAACAGTTCGGAAATTTTAAAAAGTAACGAAAAAGAAAATATTCGGCAATAAAAAATGGAATCATCATCATCAGGTCATTTTAGTCTCCACTACAGGAGCACGGCCCTCTCTCGTCCGTCCTAGACAGAAGGAGGATTTGGCCTACACTTCCCACGCTGGCCAGACGGGTTGGGGAGGCCTGATCGATGTTTTATAATGTATTTCCCTTAGTCGCCTTGTACGACATCCACGGGAAGAGACGGAGTGATTCTATTCTAGTCTGCCGGAAGCCACACGGCCTAAAATGGAATCACTAAGCAATTATACATAAAGCAAACATAGCTTTTCAGCGTCATCTGTGACATTATATCATTATAGACAATTATAGACAACATTATAGACAACATCATCTCTAAGGCACATTTATTGGGGTTGTCGTCGTGATCAATCCCTATTCATCCCACTGCTGGGATACGGGTCTCTCCTCAATCAAAGGGGTTTAGTGCGTACTCCACCACGCTGCTCAACTGCGGGTTGTCGGAGGATAGTGTTTTCAAGCCGCCCAAAGGCCACTGACTTGCCTTAACGACTATCATCTAATGACAACAGTCGGGCCGGGACTGACGGCTTAACGAGCCCTCCGAAGCACGGATGAGCTGGAGACAAATAAACCCATCCACGATCAGGCTACGGCCGACGATGCTTAACTTGCGTGTTTCGATTGGGCTGACAAGCAACGGCGCCAGCAAGCTCCTCATTTCTTTCCAAAATTAATTTATTATGTCTCCACGATGATATTATTCATTATTATTTATTTACCTATATACGTCAGATCATTCTGCTTCCTAGACCCACCCCCTCTCCTCTTGAAATAAGGTTAACATTAAACTCACCTTCACATCAGTTCCAGTTCTCGTCTGGCACATCACGTTCTCCGGCTTCAAGTCAAGGTGGATGATGTTTTGCTCGTGCATATGTCTCACACCTTCGCAGATCTGCCTCATGTAATGTGCTGCTTCTGCTTCGCTCATGTTGTAGCCAGGCTCTGTGATACGCTCGAAGAGTTCTCCACCAGACAAGCTGTTGATGAAATATTATTATAATTTATTACGATGGATAACAATAATGGTACGGAATTATCCTTAAAGGTAAATTACAAGTGCCTCCGTCAAAATGGCAACATTCCACAAAAACAATATCTATGGCTCATAAAATCTATAACTGCCTACCTACCACTGTAAGAGAGAGTGTAAATTTGAAAATAATTTCTTTTGAATAAAATATGATGTACCTATTATGGTTAATATTTTGTGACCTATGAATTGGGAAATTGAACTTTGTCGTTATTTATTAATATTTTTTTTTTACGTGCAACATTTATTGTACACGTTTTTCCGCTTACGCAAAATAAAAAAATAAAAACCGGACAAGTGCGAATCGGACTCGCCCACCGAGTGTTCCCTGTGTCATTATACATAGTTTAGGAATCTAACCCTCTATTTTTTAAGATTTAATTACAAATGTATAGTTTTAAGATTTATTCCTGTACTTGTAGTCTATAACGATGTTACTTGCCAAATTTCATAGTTCTAGGTCAACGGGAAGTACCCTATGAGTTTTGATTCCCTTGAGAATGTGTCGAAATATGCGTTTTTTGCTGAATAAACGGCCGTATCTTTTTTTACGTAAACTTAGCAGTTTGTTTTTTTTTTACAACTTCATGGGACCGCAGACCTGAGTATACAGTTCAAATTTCAGCTTGATACCTCCACGCATTCTCGAGTTTCGAGACAGACAGACAGACGGACAACAAAGTGATCTTATAAGGGTTCCGTTTTTCCTTTTGGGGTACGGAACCCTAAAAATATCGATACTGCCTTTGGCATACTAAATAAAACTTTAAGAACATGCAAGATCTTTAAATGCGCGTTCAAGTTCCGTGCATACTACACTGTGCGATTTCAAGACCAAATTTTCCCACGAGACGGGATACATGGGATTTATCAACACGATTCTACTGCTTGGTAACTAAAGTACTCTTGCTTGCCACTTTGTCACAACATATTACATTTGTCATGTAGGTGGCAACCTTAATGTTCGCTATAAAGAGTTTCAGTTGACTAGTCATCTCTAGGCTTTTAATGCATTATTTGCCAATTTGACTTCCCCTCTTAGCAATGTTTGAGACAGCAAGTCTCTCACGTTGCTTTAATTTGATTGCATTTGAGGGGGGGGATGTCAAATTTCAAAAGCGTTCTACGAATTTCTTCTGATTAAATTCATTGTGAGTTCCAAGGCAGCCGCAGTTTTACCCTGCAATGGACTTCACTATTCATTGCCTTTTTTTGTAGATCGTCACTGTTAATCCTGGCTACACAGGAGAAACAGTGGTGGAAATGTGCTATAAATAGCAGTAATCATAAGTCAAATAACAAAACGCAATACTCACAATTCGAATATGAGAACCATTTCATCGTCATCCTCAAATGCGTCGTGGAGATTGATAAGCTTCCTATGGTGGAGTTGGTTCATGATGTCTATCTCCTTCTTAATGAGTTCTTTCTCCATCGCACCCGAGACGGGAATGAATTTAGCTGCGAAGTAGTTGCCGGTAGACCTCTCACGGCATCGGTGGACTACCCCGAACGCGCCTGTGCCTACAACAGTGCAATGTACCTCACACACCTCGGTTTTGTTGACATTCAAAAGCAGTGGTTCCCAACCATTTTTTGTTCGCGGTCCCCAAGTGTCATATAAATCCATTATTCTATAACTCGACTTGTTAGTATTTTATATGGTACTGCTAATCTCTTTCATTATAAATTTGTTATCACGGATCACATTTTTACCTTTCACGGACAACTGGTGGTCCGCGGACGATCGGTTAGGAACCCCTGTTCTAAAGGATATATAATGTTGAAGAAATAAGTTTTTAGTAAATGGTAGTTTCTACTAAAACGATTCTACCTACTGTCTGATCTTTTTGTGAGTTAATTTACGTATGATTGTAATTTGTATTTGAAATTTCTGATGAATAAAAGAAGATGCCTCTGACGCAACTACGACTCGGAGATATGACATAGTGTGCTAGTCATAAAAAAAAATAAGTAGTGAGATTGAAGAATTTACATAAAACAGTTTCATATTCTTAATAATAATTTGCATTTCAGAAGACGTGAAAAGGTCAAATGAACCTTATACAATAGCTCTAAAGTGCAAAGTTAATTGTCGTACAAATCTTTTATATTTCTCTCATACGAAATAACTGCAACTTGCAAGTGCTAAGACCACAAAAAGAACGCAGTTTGATGTTACTCACTGCTCTTTTGTCCATTGAAATAGGAGTTAAAATGTAACTACAGTATCAAGCTTGTTTTAGCAGGCCGTACATAAGTAAGGTATAACTTCAATTTACTTTTTACGGTAGTCTTTCATGAGCTCAAAATAATTTTAAAATTTAAAATCTTTAATCTCACTTTATCTAAGAAACATTCACTAATTCTGGTATACGTGAAACAAAAATTTCTATAGTGCCAATAATTTATAAATAATAATAATAAAATATATAACTAGGAAGACGCGCATTCCCGTTAAAATATAATAAATTTGTGATAAATAATCAATAAAAGCATAAACCCGTGCATATCCACTACAAAATCGTAACTACAATTATGTATAATAAATTATGTATATATAAGTGTATTTTGAGAGTGAAAATTATATATTTGAAGTGTATTAAATGTGTGAAAAATATTATTTTCAGTCAATTGAATGATTTAAGAACGTTCTTCTCAAGATGCGCAGGAAACGCAGTCGGCACGTAAACAACAATCTGCTGTGAAAGCATTGAACAAGTGCGATAGGCACGCGTATCAAGAATCAAGTCGCCAGCTCGTTTATAAGGCATCGACCACACCACACGTATAAGACGCTAACTGTGAGACCCAGAGCAGGCTCACTGTCTGACCCAGACCCGAACTGTCAGACCCAGTATGGACGTAAACTCAGACTGCACCAAGTTGAGAATATGCTCTGTAGCGTACAATAAGCCACACTGGTGTGAAAAAGAAGCCTGTATACAAGGTATTGTGCTAAATTGAAATTGTAAAGTAAGGTTTTGGCTTTAAAAATCGTGATGAGCCTTTTATACCACATATTACAGGGGCTTACAGTCGGCGGCGGGCAATACGTTAGGTGTATACAACGCCTAATTCTTTTGTAGACACTGTATTGAGAAGAAACAGCATGTTACTTTTAAAATAAACGTTCTTAAACCGTGTTCTCTTGTATTTATTATACGTCATATATAGACCTAAATTCCATAACTTATCGCATGCGTAAACCTAAATAGAAAAATACGTATAAATATAAGAGTTGCGTGTGAGACAGAGAGATGCAGAGAGAGAGATGCACTACATCGATCTATTCACACACAGACCTCCGCTGCGTCTCCTTTTAGACGAAACCCTCACGAAGTCACCTGCGAAATTGATCACTATGTAACCAGCTTTAAGGTTGAAAATCTACTGTTAGTATCGGCTATGTTAATCAAAACTTATCATAATGTGGGTAATTTTTTTTATTGAGTTCCAATAAAACTTTCAGAAACGACATTACATATAGAAAAAATGGCTTGAATGGTACTATATTTGTTTATTAATTTATTGGTGCAACAATTACTATTTATACTTCAACTAATTGATTATCAATATAAAATTAATTATTAACTAAGTTATTATTTAATTCATTCATTTTGTACACATATACCAAAATGTAGCGCATTCGTGATTCCATAAGATTTTGTATGTAGATGTCAGCCTATTGAACGGACACTATGTTTTCGAATCCGCCAACCTCAACAATAACAACGAAGTGGAGTACGCTCTTTAGAGCGATGTTACCACTTCGATGTTACCACTTCGCTGCTCAACTGCGGGTTGTTTTTGGTGAAGTGGTTTACCCCTTCGATTGAGGAGAGACACGTAGCCTAGCAGTGGGTGAATAAGGGTTGATGACGAATGTTTTCAAATACGTTGGAGAAGGATTTTCTTTTTGAAAACGGAATAAAAAAAATATGAAAAGACTGGCCCTCTTAAAATTGCCTATACATTTTGTTGCTTTTATCTTTTATGGAGGTTTTTACTGTAGTAATTATAAACTAGTAGTATTCCAGAGAGACGGTGTGAATCCTCCACTAGGATCTAATCAACGGTCATACAATAATATGATATGATAGATTATGTTTAGGTTAAGGTATTAATTATATGGGTTTGTTTTTTTGTATATGTATGTACAGAAAAATTTGCCTGATTTAAATGATTAGCGATGGCTCGCTACTCACTAGATGGGCCCCCGAAATACCAGGAAATCGGCCAGGGGTATTATTTGTATTATTCTACGCTTATTTATCTTTTTTGTTTATGGTCGACTTTACAATGCCATTTCTGAAAGTATATTCTCTCTCAAGCAACTTCGTGAGTCTTTAGTACTATATTTTATTATTACCATGCTTACAGAATTTTATTTTAACAGAAAAATATTTTCATTCATTCTTTTGAATGATACATGCACTTGCAGTTAAATTAATATTCCTTTAACTTCACATTTATAGGTTTTACTTCTGTAGCCGTTTAAATTTGCAATGCACTCTCATGCTGAAAATTATAGTGTTTATTTAACCAACTACGTAATTCACTTTTAAAACACCCGATAAATAAACCATACCAGGCCGGATTCTAGCCCACGGGGCCGAAATCGAGGTTGAGTGGAGCGAGTAGACTCACTGAGTGTATGTTTTCCATTGATTTCAATGGAAAATGTATTTGATGATCATTCCTCAAGGACATGATCGATCTCAATTTTTTTAACACAAACCTCAAGCATGTCGTGGTGTTTAATTGTGACAAGTTTCACCAAAATCGACACAGTGGTTTTGGAGCCAATTAATTTTCAAAAGTGAATTTTCGGCGTATGTAAGCGTTCCGTTCGCTCCACTCAGTAACATGCTCACTCGCACTAATGATCTTTAAAACGGCAGATTAATTATGTAAAAACTACGAACATCTAATATTATCATGCTTTGGCGATGCAGTAGAATCTCACAATAAGATTATTATAATTGATTTAAAAAACAAAAACTACCAAAATCGAACTACACCTAAAATCTCTGAGAATTGTTCACAGATTCAGATAAACAGCATAGATACCGCAAGCCGTCAGTTACAGTTCGTAAGCGAATATATGCCGCGTTCATAATTTAATTTGTGTTCAAAACTCCGGTATCAAGTCTTGTCATAAAAAACAAAAACGTCACTAATATGCTCATGTTATATTAAACTTAAGGTCATAAAAATTAAGTAAAAGTGCACACTCAGTTTTTCACACTATTCAATATAAAACCAATATCCAGCCTACTTAAAATCTGTGGCTATAACATACTTGTAGGTATTACAAATAAAAAACTACACAAGAATTTTTAACCGAAACACAGAAATTTACTAAAAATATAGTTAAGGAAATTCTCCAAAAGTAATCACTTATGTAAGAGTAGGCAACCATACTATTAGCTACGCCTATTTCAACTATGCTATACAACTTCAATAAATAATCTACTAAAACTACCATAAAAATCTTCAGTGGACACTCACCAATCTCCTCGAGTATGTCATACTTGTCGTAGACGGAACAAGTGTTGATGTCGACTGGTTGCGGCACATATTTGCTATAGATGTCGAATACGTAGTTATCGTAGTCTTTGACGGGGCCGTGGTCTGCATTTGTGCGGATACGCTTGCCGGATTCGTCCACTGCGTGTGAAAAAATATTTTTAAGTAGTGAAGCATTGGGCATTCTGCAACTAACTTCTTTGTTACTCTTAGCACTATGGCAAAATGGGATTGCATATCCAATATACTAACTTCCTTAGACCCTTGAATAATTCCATCCATATCATATTGATAATTGGCAATCTACCACAGTACGTTTCCTAAGACCTTTTATACCACCAATTCGAGCTCGGTGGCGTAGCGGTCAATGACGCGGCTTCGACACCAACGCTCGTGGGTTCGATTCCCACATAGGACAAACATTTGTGTGCATGAACATGTCTGTTTGTCTTAGTCTGGGTGTTTTATATGTATCATAAGTATGTATTTACAAAAAAAAAAATGTATTTACGTATGTTTATCAGTTGTCTAGTACCCATAACACAAGCTTTGCTTACTTTGGGGCTAAATGGCGCTGTGTAATTTGTCTGACAATATTTATTTTATTTTTATTTATTTATTTTATAATTGTTGAATCAATTTCCCTCAGCGGTATTTCTGAACAATTACAACATGGGAGTCTCCAAGAACAGAGCCTATATTTTCCTTAAAAGGCTGGTAACGGATCGGCGAACCTTTGGTGTTGCTGATCTCCATGGGCAGTGGTGATTGCTTTCTATCATGTGACCCACATGCTCGTTTGCCCCCTCTCATATAAAAAAGTCAGAAGTACTTCTTTGTCTTGAAACTGTTTCAGTGACTAAATAATGACTAATCTATCAAAATGATGTTACCATAGTGTTGCTGCACGCCCAATAATATCCTACTTACTTGCTTAGTAACGTAAAGCGTAAAATTACGTAGGCGAACTAGTCACAGAACACGGTGAAATAGCAAAAGGGCATATAATTTGCTATAATTTACTTTTTTTTCCAATAAAGAGAACGAAAGAGATTCCTTTGCATTGCATTGTTTGTTATCAATATCAACTCACAGGACACAGGTCTTCACTAGTATTTTCTACCATATACAATCCTTCTCTCTCAAGGACCACCAAGAGGGAGACCTCCAACGATTCACTAGAGAACTTCCCTCTCTAATGTAAAAGGTAAAAACGGGACGGGTGCCCACCGCACATTCCCACCACTGTGTAGCCAGGGTTGACAGCGGCAATCATCAAAAAAGGCAATAAACAATGAAGTTCATTGCAGTCCCGGCGGAAGATTACGGCTGCCTTGGAACTCACAACGAATTTAATCAGAAGAAATTAGTAGGAGTAAGAAGTTTTTGGAATTTGACTTCCCTTCTTAGCAATGTCAGAGATAACGATATGGCAGGAAAAGGTAAATGTAATCACCAGGGTATTCCTTCTTCTTGAACTCTTTCTTGATGATGGCCTTGGTTTGAACCAGCGATGACGTTTCACTGGGATCGGACCTGCCGTAGATGTTCTCAGCGTAGATACGGAATTCGTATTGCTTGCCGGGTACTAAGCCTGTGACCGCCATTGTTGTGAATCTGAAGAAAAACAGAATTTATAAGGAAAAAGAAGGTGGCAGAGTCGTTTGATGCAGGTGGCACTGGACAGTAGACAGCAATAGGCTGAAATGATGATGATGATGAAAATATGTGTAATCTTACCTGGTGTTGCCAACTCTAATCCAGCTGGACATGGGGTGTTCTCGTTTTTCGACGAGATAGTTGGTGATATCGGAACCACCGTCCCATACTGGTGCCTTCCAACTCAACGCCAGCGAGTCAACGCCGATGTTGTCTGCAGCTGGGAATCGCGGTGGGTCCGGACGGTCTAGAATTATATAGTTGTACTTTAATAGAAGTATAATAACATTCACATTTTACATTATTATTATAAAATACCTAGCTGAGCCGGCAGATGTTGCTCTGACATGCTTATAAATATAATTCACATTTTCATAGGGCATTTTAATCGGTTTGCTAGCGTGCTGATACCCTCGCTTCTAACGCAGCATCTCATCACATTTGTGGTCTCACTTACCCACAAGAGGACGACAATCCTGAAAGGCATGGTTATAGCGTTGCGGTATTTCCCTACACATGCCTCTCTTTGTCAGAACTTTTTTCGGTTCGGTTGCCAGCTTTAAATATACAAGACAGTTACACGCCCCTTAATTGTGAAAAAATATAGTCAAAACGTAGTATATAGCCGGACCTATAGAATTCAACAACGTTCTATCAACTCTAATATCATTATTGAATCCAATACTACATTTTTGTACATGCTTTGTAATGTCTACTCTCTACTCTAACAATACAAGAGAAAGTTGTTCTTCCCCTTCCCTCTCCAATTTCCCCCCTTCCAATAACATCACTCGTGGTTGCTTATAAGTGTCGTCTGCGGCTCTTCCGAATGCTCACTCGTGATGTAATTTGTACTTTACACGCCCCTTGGCGTGGAAACTACTATTTCCATCGGAAGCTATGTACTACTCACCGCTAATTTCTATGTTGATGATAGCCGAGTCCTGTCCTAATTCGTTCTCGGCAGTGATTCTATATGGTCCCGAGTCCAACTTGCTTGCATCACGAATGGTCAAAATGGCGTGGCGTTCTGTAAAAGTAATGATCAAATTAGAATCATAAATATATATTTCTTCTTTACATAATTAATCTATTTGGTTTAACCACGCCTATTATGAATCCTTTCAAGCCCTGTACGGTTGGCTGGAAGAGATCTCTTTAAGAGATAAGCCCAGAAAAGTAGACAAATAAATTAAACAGTATAAAGACTTATACTGTTTAATTTATTTGTCTACTTTTCTTTGTATTGTTTTGCGGTATAATAAAGAGATTACATACATACATAGAAATAATGATATTCTGTAACCCAAACCTCTCATGATTTTTCTTTTATCTAAAATGGCTTGATAGGAAATAGTTATCGCTTCTCACAATACATTCTGGGGCATAAATCGCGCGTTGCAGACTGTGTAAAAACTTATTTACGCCCAGGAACCCCTAACTTTAGTTTACTGAAAATCTCTTCAGGCAGTTCATTCTATAACTTGATAGTTGGTGAGAGAAAACCTCTAAGGCTGCCCTCACTTTGATTCGTAGGGCAACGTACAAATAGTTCCGATTTTTCAAGTACTATGGGAGCGCTCACTGTATCCTAATAATTAGTCGTACGTATAGAAACCGTACGAACTTACTTACTTACGAAACTCGTACGTTTACGTATGATGCAATTCGTATCCAAAAACTGCTTCATGAAGTTATTCTACGAGTAATTGCTGTAATCTGTGGTCAAACTCACCTTTCCTCTCTACATGATAATGCAGTCCAGATTCAATAACCTCTCCCTCTCTGACCCACGTGATCTTCGGAATGGGGTGGCCGGTGAAGGGTATTTTGACAATTACATTCTCGCCCTTGTCGAAGTATGCAGTGACGCGGAAGCGCGGCGGCACATTCAGTTTTGGCGCAGCTAAGAAAGAAAATAGATTATGATTAAAATATTATTATTGGAGAGGTATAAATTCAATCGGTTTAAAATTGTTGTATATTACTATTGAATAATATAAAATGTACCATCTCTTGAGTTCAATAGTTTTATAAAAGCGACATCTATTGTTAAAAGGACGCTAACTTCATGGTGGTGAAATTATATCTTAAAAAACAGAAAAATAAGCCTTTGCTGCTCTTTAAAAAAAAATCTAACAAATGTTAATACTAAATATTTTTATTTGCCGTTTCAATGAAACGTAACTATATTTTATTAAAATTGGAACAATGGTTCTTGGGATACAACAAAAAGCAGTGAAAAAGAAGGGTTGGCTTTGTGAATTTTCTATTTATAGTTACTACTTTTTGCATATTTATTTCCACATCTACCTGATGGAAACCACAGGTGAAATCCAAGTAAGGATATCATGAAATAATTCAGAAATTAATTTAGTCTGCAAATAATTTTCAACCTAATTTAAATAGCAATAAGACTCACTCATGATGAGCAGCTCAGCACGCGTGCTCTTGACTCCTGCGCGGTTGACAGCTCTACAGACGTATTCATCTGCATCTTCGCCGAATACATCCATCACTGTCAGGAAGTGGTTGTCTCCTTCACTCCAAATGCGGTGACGTGGTCCATTGGTTATCTCACGGGCACCTGATAAAAGAGGCAAATTGTAGCGAGTTGGGAGGTGGGGCAGAGCTTACTAAATAAAATATGGATACAAGTATTACATCCCATCGGATGAAGGAATCTCTTATTTGGGGTATACTTACCCTTGTACCATGTGATAGTCGGTTTTGGCGATCCAGTGATTGTACACTGGAACTTGGCGTTGTGGTACTGGATGCAGTTGGCATTCTGTAACGGCTTCACGATCTCTGGCGGTGTTGCAGCTGTAGACAAGACGTTAATAAGAAAATATGGCAATATGTGACCTATTTTAATAACAGACTTTGTTGATGTTTGTCAACGTTCAAGTACGCTGATGTAGTGATACACAGAGCATAGTTCTCTCTATAATTCAGAGTTAAATACAACTGCAACGAAGTCTATAATAACAGTATCCCTACTAAAATTATAAATGTGAGTGTGTGTAAACTAGTTTTTCTCAGTCTACTCTATAAAGTGACTTACCTTTAGGATCGACGACCTTAACTTGCTGGCTGTTGGTGCTAGGCGGTGAAAGACCAGCCTCATTCTGTGCTGTGACGCGGAACTCGTACTGCCGACCCTCGATTAAGTGGGGGCAGTTGAACTGGTTCGGTAGACAGAGGATTGCGTTCACTCTCTGCCATGTTGAAGTACCCGCTTCACGCTTGTCCACCCAGTAGCCTGAAATAGTTTGAACAATGTTAGGTCAAAAAATATCATTTATAATCTACATATCTGTCATCTGTGGGTAAATAGCCTGAGACAAAATGTAATGTAAAGTCAGTTTACGGACAATAATTTTACGTGATAACGTCACAAGAAAACATCGGCCGATGATGTGGAAGAGAGATAGATGCGTCACAATCAGGTAGATGTCGCTTTGCCGATCGAGCCTCTCTATCGCTTGTTCCGCGCTCTCGCTTGCACGCTCGCCTCAGGCGGAACGTGACAATGAGTCATGCTTTTTCGTGCATGCAGCCGGCGCTCATCGTTTTATAAGACGTTAAAAAACGGTGAGTGATTGATGACACTACAGAAGTGAGAACTTCATCTCACGCTCCATCTCGCACTCTCCCTGTCAATCTCATTCAGTTTTTTTTTAAATCAATGAATATATATTATATACAAAGGTATTTTTAAATTATCCATTTTGTCTAAGTTGTCTATTGAATTGTTTTCCTGGTGGTCATGGTTGAGGTGAAATGGATTTGAGAAACATATAATTGTTAATAACATTGTTTTTCACTTGACTACGGCAAAACCAAAAGGAAGGGTTATGATTACAGCAGTCTACGTATGTCCGGCCGTAGCGCCTAAAATATTGGTCCGGTTTTGATGAATGGTGAAGGGTGAGGCGGAGTGAATGAGTTGATGAGTATGCGTATAAATAAATAAATAAATAAATATTGTCACACAAATTACACAGCGCCATCTAGACCCAAAGTAAGCGAAGCTTGTGTTATGGGTACTAGACAACTGATGAACAAACGTAAATACACTTTTTTTTTGTAAATACATACTCTTGTGATATATAGAAAACACCCAGACCAAGACAAACAGACATGTTCATGCACACAAATGTTTGTCCCGTGTGGGAATCGAACCCGAGCGTTGGTGTCGAAGCGGCGTCATTGACCGCTACGCCACCGAGCTCGTCATAGTCTATACCTAGTATAGTCTATACCTCATTCACTCCTCCTCAGTAGTAGGCGTATAGCCTATACCTCATCATACGAATATCTATACATAATTCATAGGCTATTGAGGTATTACCTTGTATTCTGGCGCCTCCATCGCTCTCAGGTTTCTCCCAGTTAAGGTGCACGAAGTCTCCGCCCACCTCCAGGATCTTGGGGATGCCAGGAGCTGATGGCGGGTCGAACGGTGCCTTAGCCTGTTGTAAATATATTTCATTAATATTGGGCTACCATCAAAAAGAGGAGGGACGCTTTCGTATCTAATTATAATATGTACACAAGTTATAAAATAATCCTTCTACGTGTAAGTTCTACGTTCAATCAAAACATGGTTTTAGATCTTCCAACACATTGGCTTATAGGGCACGGGTATGCAAAAGAGGCTCTGATGAAAAGGCAGTTAGGGCATAGCGTATTTTTTAAGTTGCTTGACTGGGGAAGTACTTCCACCTCACAGAATACCGCAGACAAATAACAATCCTCTTGTGGGTTTTTGTGTTCCTACGTAGATAAAAGAGGTTACCAGAAAGAAAAAAGAAGAGAAGGTGTATAGACTGGCAACGGATCGGCGACACCTTGGTGCTCCATGGGCGGTGGTGATTGCTTTCCATTAGGTGATCCACATGCTCTTCCCCCCCCCCCCCTTCTCATATAAAAAAAACTTACAGCAGTAAATTAAATTAATCTTATAAAATAAGGTTGCTTTTGTTATGGAATACGAACCTTAATCGGGTTAGCGCCTTCTAATGCAGGTCCTACTCCATTTTCATTAGCTGCATGTATCCTAAAGTTATACTCCTGTCCTTCAGTCAGACCCTGGACCGTGAACCTTGTATCTCTGACAGAAGACGCGATGGTAATCCACGCTGTGCCAGATGTATCGTTCCTTTCGACGACATAGTGGGTGACTGGCATGCCACCGTCGTATGCCGGTGGTCTCCATGCCAGTGTGCAGGAATGGCGGCTTATGTCTGTCATCTCTAATGGTCCTTGCGGAGGTCCAGGTAAGCCTGTGACGGTTACTGAGAAGGAGTCTGATACTTCGCCAGAGTTGTTCTTGATTGTTAATTTGTATGTACCTGAGAAGAATAAAAATGGTTCTATGTAAAGTCTGTTAACGGACGATAATTTTATGCAATAATGTTATACGAAACATAGGCCGATCGTGCCTCTATCGCTTGTTCCGCGCTCTCGCCTGCACGCTCGGCTCAGGCGGAACATGTCAATGAGTCATGCATGACTTGGCTTTACGGTCTAACGACAACAGCCGGGTCTGACAGCTTAACGTGCCCTCTGAAGCACAGAGTAACTAAATAAACCCATCCATGGACAGGCTACGGTCGAAATTGCTTGACTTGCATGATAGATTACACTGCCACGTGCAGCGACGCCATCAAGCTTCACGATATCATCGACCACTCATACCTCACAGAATACCGCAGCCAAATAATAATTCCCTTGAGGGTTATTGTGTTCATGCGAGGGAGTGAGGTCACCAGAAAGGAATGACATGCTGCGTTAGCAGCGGTGGTGACGGCGCGCGAGTGATATTTTATGTTGCGAGCGTTAATATGGCTACGGTAACCGCTTCACATCAGGCGGCCCGTATGCTTGTCTGACACCCGAACTGGAATAAAAAAGCCGTGCTTATGGTTAAATTTGAAGAGGAACATACCCATATCATCCTTGGAGATATCCTTAATGAATATGAGGATATAGTCATCGAACACGGTGTATTTGAGATGTGGGGACTCCGATACTTTGTGGCCATCTTTGGTGAGTGTGACGTCAGCGGGCTGGTCTCCAGTGTACAGGATCTTAATCTTCGTGTTGTCATGCTCGGGCAGGTGGAGATCACCAGGCATGCGAGTGATGCGTGGTGGATCTGGTGAGAAAAAAAGAAAAATTATAAGTTAATTTAAAAAATCAAAAACCCGACTGCACCTACAATAGATTTATTAATCACGCGTAACAATAACATAATTCCATACGCAAAGCCGCAGGCAAAAATTAATATATCAAATATATATTTGAAATGAGGTCACCGAGACCTTTATTTTGATACCCATATCGATATATTTAGAAGAAAAAAAAAATACTGCAATGACAATTTTGCGGCTCACAGCCGCCATATTGATTTTTTTTTATATTTGATATAGCCTATGTAACTCTCACAGCAAATACAAATCTAACGATACCTCTCAATCGAAAATCCATCCAGTCGTTCAGGCTGCAGAGCGTGCCAAACAATTATACATACATACTCTCGAAAAACATAACCCTCCTTCTGTCGCAGTCGGGTAAATGGTAATGTATACTCAGCAGATAAGAATAAATTAATATTCCTGGACAAATTACACAAAGTCTCTAAAATTATCTCAAAATAGCTGCGCTTCACCCGCTCCCGCACGCGATGTTCAATAGCCCTTACTTAGTGTAATAAACTCTTTGATCCTTCATCTATCCAGTGGTGGATTGAATTTTGGATGGAGATGATAGATATGTAGATGCAACACCAAACTGTTTCCCCAGATTTTATTACCATTCGTTTTTTTTAAATTACCTCTCTATGGAAGCAATTTTAAAGACAAAGAAAAAGGGTACCGAAGGAACAGGATTATGACTTTTTGGGGTATAAGCGGTTCATCAACATCTTTGACCCAAAGCCAAACTCACCTGCACGTGGTGCACTCTGCCGACATACAAACGAGGCTCTGGCGAAAAGAGAGGTAGGGCATAGCGTATTTTTTAAGCTGCCCGACTGGGGAAGTACTTCCACCACACAGAACACCGCAGCCAAATAACAATTCCCTTGAACGTTGAAAGAAAGGAAGGAGTATAAATTTGCACCCCCCCCCCCCCCCCTCTCATATCTATAAGATTGGTTGTCGGTAAAGTTTGATAACGGATAATAATTGTACGTGATAACATCATAAGAAAACATCGGCCGATGGAGTGTAAGAGAGATAGATGCATCACAAGCCGACCGCTTAGACCGCTCGTGCCTCTCTATCGCTTGTTCCGCGCTCTCGCTTGCACGCTCATCTTAAAAACATGAAAAAATATATGAATTCAATACGTATTTAATGTTAAACTTACTTCCAATCTTGAGGTGTCCAGTGCAGTAAATAAAACCGATGTTATTGACTGCCTCGCATGTATAGTCACCTTCGTCGGCGTCTGTTGCTTCCAGAATGTTCAGTTTCAGCGTGCCTTCCCGAGATTCCGAGATGAATCTAGCAGAGAAAATACAATTGGGTTATTTAAAAAAAATGTTTGAGGCCGGAGACCGTACAGCCAACCGCGTAAAATATTACGCAACTTTTGTTTTACTTTTTAATTAACAAATAAAAAAGAAGGAAAGATATATGGTAAATAGAAGTAATTATGGCACGCGTCTGTCCCTCTTGTGCAATAGCCCTGTATTAAATCCACCCCAATCATCCTTATAGTCTATTTATTCTTTAACACACTTATAGTGGCGCAGAGTCGAAGCGACGCGACGCGTTATATTTTTCCGCCTACAGCATGTTCATCTCTATTGTTCTATTATTTAAGTACAAATTTGTGCTATGTAAATATGGAAGCGCGCGTCGACGCGCGTTGACGTGCGCATTCGCCCTTCGACGCTCGGCTGCAGTCGAGTCGCCGCGCTTCGACTCTGCGCCAGTGTGAGTTGAGCCTAAGGTCTAACCTTGTGCCAAGAACGATTTCTCGTCCATTCTTCAGCCATCTGCCAGTAGGTACAGGGTTGCCAGTCGCGACGCATTCGATAGTGAACGGCCGTCCGAGCGGCGCGCACATGTGAGGTGGTACTTGTTTGACCCATTCTGGTTTTGTGCCTCCGATCTCTTCGCCAGTCCTAACAGGAGTTGTACACGAAGACGGCTCGGATTTGCCTGAAAAGAAAATAGATATATAAGGCGTCGAAATATATTAATAATTCATTCTAGTTTGGGTACCACTGGACAATGATATTATTAACTCTCGCAACAGCGTCACTGTATCTTCTGTTATTAAAATATTACATGAATAATGCTTGTAAATTTGGTTGTTTAAAATAAATATTTTGTTTTTTTTTGTATATGTACTAATTGTAAAAAAATATTTGTCAAAATAAAGAATGATAAAAAAGACTTTATTCTAACAGAACAACATATTTTCATCATATTCTAGCTGACCCGACTGTCAAATGACATAACGTTATATTAGAAAAGTTAATATGGTAGTTTAGCCCCTTACCACCACCTCGTATTGCGATTCAATAACTGAATAGAATGCTTATTCATACCAATGGATAAGCGACTCTACTTCAATTAGAACAGAGTCGCTTATTCATTGGTATGAATAAGCATTCTATCCAGCTATTGAATCGCAATAAGAGATGGTGGTAAGGGGGCAGGAGCACGACCCTCTCTCGTCCGTACATGACAGAAGGAGGGTTTGGCCTACACTCCCCACGCTACACGCAATTATTGAATCGCAATAAGAGATGGTGGTAAGGGGGCAGAACCTTCTTCTGACAATAACAAATACAACATAAAAAGAAATTGCGAAATTGGTCTATCCGTCCACGCGAGATGCCATGACCAAGGAAAATAGGGATTCATTTGTATATAGATAGATAATTTGCAAAGACAAATATTGTCAGCTATCTGCTAGAAAGGATTAATTTCAGCATAATGTTGCAGTTTGACTGCAATGCTGTTTTTTCAGATAGATTTTTAAAAGACTACGCTGTCACAGCTATCAAGAAAATCATAATAAATCTCCATATATTTTTTAATACCATTACATGTTTTTTTTCTATTAGCCCATGACTTTTTATGAGCTTAGTACAATAATAGTAGTTTATGAAACTGTTGCATAATAAGGGTTCTTAAAATACGAGTGTGAGTTTATAACATGAGAAGAAGGCGAATGTTATAATAGACCACACGAGTATTTTAAGACCTAATTATGTGCAGTTTCATACACTACTTTATCTAATCTCATGAAATATATGATAATAATATTTTAAATACAACCATGAAGTTAATTTAACAGCTTTATTTCTTACTTATAAATCCATTTACAGATCGAGCATGCGTAGTGCGCATGCGCGACGCGCCGCGCGGCGCCGCGTTCACAGATTATGTAGAAAAATTTTGCAAAGTTGCATTGTATTTGCATTGCAACCTGTTTAAAATACCTGTATCCAGGGCTGAAGCAGTATCGAAATGGAAAAAAAGTTATTTTGATAGCTTGTGCGCAAAGACCGTCATTAAGATACTGTGTTTAGTTTTTTAATGTGTAAATTTCAGTATGAGAGTACATAAAAGAACTTATGAGCTTAGTACACTCATACTAAGCTTATAAAAAAGTAATGATTGAGAAGGCAACTTCAAAATAACAGATACACACAAAAAAAATATTTATAGTTTCTTACCAGCAGAATTGACAGCAATAATACGGAATTCATAGTCGAGCTTTTCGCCAAGGTTCATGGCAGTGAATGTAGTGTCCTGTACGTTGTAATCGTTGCATTTCACCCATACTGAGCCGCCGACATCGCGACGTTCGATTATGTAGCCAGTCACACGGGAACCTGGAACGAAATTGATGATCAACGATCATATACAAAATTTGTTGTCGAAGATAAAAAAAATGGGATGTGACGGTGCCATGGACACGGCCGTGTGTTATACGTGAATACGTTTTAGGGTTTGATCACACAGACCAGCACGGAGAGGAGAGCAGATTTTGGTGGCGTTTAAAACCGAGTTTTAGCTCATTGATGTAAGGTTTATTTTTTAAATTCACTTCTTTTGTTATATGAGAATGGTCGAGAGCCGATGCGGATTTTTAAAGTAAACCTTATGCCAATGACACAAAACTCTATTTTAAACGCGTCCAGAATCTGCTCTCCTCTCCGAGCCGGTTTGGTTTGAACGGACCCTTAAGAACTAAAATAATCTCAAAACAGCAGCGCTTCTCCCTCCCCAGCACGCGATGATCCATAGTCCTTACCTAGCGTAATAAATTCTTTGATCCTTCATCTATCCAGTGGTGTCATTGAATTTTGTATGCAGATGATAGATATGTAGCTGTAACACCAAACTGTATCCTCCGATGTTGTTATCATTCGTTTTTTTTAATTGCATCCTTGTTTACGTCAATAGAGTAAAAGTGAAGTTAATTTCCAATTTACAGAAAGGAATTTGATTCAGAAAATTTTCCACGCGTGCTTAGTACTTTAGTTTTTTTTATACCATCAGTGTGACAAACAAGCATACGGCCCGCCTGATGGAAAGCAGTTACCGTAGCCTATGGACGCCTGTAACACCAGAGGCATCACACGCGCGTTGCCGACCCTGTAAAAACCTCTTCACGCCCTTTTTTGAAGAACCCCGTTCTACTCCCCTGAGAAAACCTCGATGTAAAAAAGATCTATGCTGTCTCTATTTATATAGACATGCGATGGAGACAAATATAACAGCATAACAACTTTTCAACTTTCACGTTGCATGATATAAGAACGGGAATATACGAACGTAACGAACAGAATACGGACGCATCGGTTAGTTCGCAGAATAGCGATGTCGTGAGTGTAATATGTCGCGGTACATGGATATCGAACAAGTAGATGAAGATTCATCGACCTGGACAACAGAGACAGAGTGACATCGCTCAGACAGTCAGCCTGTGACCACGGCCGGTGCAACCTGGTCGAAACGTCAGGCAACGTATGTAAATACCCATATGCATGATCGCGTTAATTCTCGTTCTTATATTTCATAAATGACAGCATAACCCCAAGAGTCCTAAACTACAGTGCTACAAACTTATCTGACCCGGTGGCCAAATTTAGAACTAAAGCCGCCATCTTGAAATGTAGTATTGCCAGGTACAATTAATTTACTAATCGCGTATGCACATTCCATTGAAGTGTATTTTTTTAAATACATATTATCTTTTTCTACACATATTTCATTTCTTACAAAAAAAAAGTCGTCAACGAGTTGTTTCTGTGCAATATTATAACTCTAATATTATATAATAGCTATGATCGCGACTGCACCACGTTAGCATTTTTAAAACTAATCAAGAAAAAATAGAAGGCAATTGATATTTAATTGAAACACCACACAACACAATTAATAAGTTTAGCAATGCTATTATTTTAACAGTGTATATATTTCTTTGATTTTTATGTTTCCTCTAAAACGGGCGGCATTTCGTTTAATGGCAACACCTAAGAAGATCGCACCGCCCCCGCCACCGGGCCAGCTATGTTTGTGGCACTATACGTTTCTTCACTTAGTCTTGTATACTAACCTCCGTCGTTGGCAGGTGGGTCCCAGCTGAGATCAACGTAGTTCCTGCCGACGCGAGTGACTCTGGGAGCTCGAGGAGCATGAGGAGGTCCACAGCGCGGCTTCACGCGGAACCGCGATGACGACGCGCTGTACTTGCTCCAGCCCGCGGCGTTCTTCGCGCGGACTCGGAACTCGTATTCGTGGCCGGCTTCCAAGTTGTACGCCTACAAAAATAATAGAAGTAGTGAATAACGAAAAATATTCTCAACGCTATCACAATGTTACAGGACGGTGAAATTTCCGGGACGTATGTTTGTATAAAAACCATTACATGCTACAAAATCAGGGCGGTAAATTTGTATGGAAATCGTTTACCGTCCCGGTTTTTACATTTTAATTTTCCTAAACGCGATGCAGGTTCGAGAAGAATCTCTGAATAGCGCCATCTATTGAGCAAATAGAAAAATAATTTCTTTATCTTCTTGATATGTTGTTGCGGTAGATGGCGCTTATTTATGAGGCTGCTTTGGCGTGCTAAAATATAGTAGTATAAATATATATGTCGCGGGCGTACGAAGCATAGTTTTTGCTATTTCCCTTTAGTTTGTATATATAGCCATATTGAGTTTTTATTTTAATTTTATATTATTAATTATTAGTAAGTAAATAAGTGTGTTATTAAAAATGTAAATAAATCCACGTAATTAAATTTATTTTACTGACCATAACTGCTTTAAGGCATTATCAAGGTAAAAAGATTGCGTTTGCGTTTCTATAAACCATTTTGTAATAGTAAAAGTACGTGGAACAGTTCAAGAGCTTCATTAATAACAGAATCTTAATAAATATTTACCTGGTAGTTGCAATCTTTAACGAGGTAGTCAGCACTGTTCCAAACGCCGTCTTGTACGTCTCTGAACTCGAGTTTATAGCCCTGGATACGTGCTCCTCCGTCTGATCTTGGTCTATCCCATACTACGGTTGCAGTTGAGCCATCCCATTCGGTGACTCGTGGCATGCCAGGTGGGTCGGGTATCGTGAATGGGAACTGAGAAAGGAAAATAAAGTACGGTTAGAGTTTATCTTTCAAATGACTCTTCTTTCAATTGATTCTTTTTTATTATTGAAGTAAAACTTCTTTACGCACGCTTCACTTGGGAAGTTAGCTGGTGAATGCGTGACGAGAGCGTTACGGAAACGGCGAACAGAAGTTGAAAGAGATATAAGTTAGTAGAGCTAAAGAATTTTTACTTCAGTCTTGTAGTCTAAAGCACACTCGTGTTTTATTTTGTATAAATCTGGATACTAGTCCTTTGAGACACGCTTTATAGTATCTTTTTTAATTATGTTGCCATATTTATATGATAACAAATAACCAAAGAGAAAACGGGTTTTCGGAAGAATATTTAATAAACTCTTACGCTTTCTATTACTATGCGTATATCAGTGGTAGCGTAAATGCACATTATTTCTTTGGTACCCGACAGATGACGCCTGTTTGTATATATTTAGTAAGGTGACTTGGCGCGTAAAGCGTGCAAATTGCATTAAAATAATAATTATTTTTATTGTAAATGACGAAACCTTAATCAGATAGTAATGTTAATCTAATATTAACTTCTGAATTAGCAGTTGCCAAACAAGGAACATATTTATGTTGAGTAGTATGACTAATATTTTTTTTATTCTTCTTGCTTGTGGATTTTAAAGTAGAAAAGTCGAAAAAATACGCATTTTTATCATATATATTGCTCATGTTTTTATATTACTAGTGTAGCAAAGAATCATTACTAATGCATTGCCGACATTGACCATGATCCGATCAGTTGCCAGCACACGAGTAATGTAATCGAAGCCTTAGTCCAATTAGTGAATCAACTACTATTTGACGAATCTACATACCTTAGCAGTAATAGAATCATCCATTGTGAGTGGCTCTGAGACTCCATACTGGTTCTCAGCGCGCACCCTGAACGTGTACTTCTTGTTCGGCTCCAGCCCCATTACGTTGTAATGGCAGTTGCGGACAAATGACGAGATCTTGGACCATACCTGAGAATGAAAGTAGAGAGTAAATATTATAAATATTTTAAAAATGGAAAAATTCACCTCCCTCACCTAGGTGGGATTTGAACCCACGACATCTCGATGACCGGTCGAGTGCTCTTCCATCTGAGCTACCAAGAAGGTTTATGATGGTGACGAATTTTTGCATTTGATAATTTACTGCTGTGAGTCGCAGTATTACACTACTAAACATTTATATCCTGTAAGTAAATATCCTGCGGTGTAGACGCATCAAAAAGAGACTCTGAAACCATTACATTAAAGTGCAATATAGCTCTAGCGTCGAACTAATGTCGTTAGTTTGAATATTTTAAATGTGGCTTAGGAGAAAAGTTTAGACCCGGTACTGTAAACGATATTTTATACATTTCACCTCCATTGTAAAGTGTCAGCAACGCCAATCGACAAACTGCACGTAAACAATGCATTAAAGATAATCTAAATGTTCATGTTGATGGATACGTGTACCGGAATATTAAAATAGAAAGTATAAAATAACTTTAGTTTATTTGTAAATAAGTCATAACTTTGACTTGATATGAAGTCGTTGGCGTGTTTGGCACTAAACATAATGATTTATAATTAGGTATATTTTGTACCAAAATTTTTTTCAAAATTACCCGATAAAATTTTCGACAGTTCGACAACAACGATTAAAAAATTATAACACAGGCGTTCGTGGAAACAACATAACGATCCTCTGGAGTGAGGATTGCGAGAATGTAGAACATTTTTATGTAATGATGAAATTTTTTCTTATATATACATAATTATAAATAAAGTTTTATAAAATAATTACAATATCTTGTTACTTACTCCACTGCCATCCATCTTCTCCACCACATAATTGGTTATAGGTGATCCACCATCATCTAGCGGTGGTTTCCATGACAACGTGCATGTGTCGGGGGTAATGTCGTAAGCGTCAAGGGGACCCACTGGTGGTGAAGGCTTGTCTACTACGAGCACCTGAGGAGAGTAATATTGCCATCAGCAAAAAAAAAATCTCATAAAGTGAATTGAAAATATTTTTTATTTGAAGTGAAAACTTCTTTAGCAGCGTTGTGCTCTTTTTGGGATGGTTAAAAAATGTTAAACTTGCGTCAGGACACGTGGCTTGAATAAAAATTTGTAAGACGGAGCGTCGCGGACCGGCGCGGCTTAGGAGAGGAAGTAATATCCTCCTCTCTTTCTACCGCGCGGCGAAAATGTATGCCTGTTCCTGCTGTTTATTTTTAATGAAATATAAATTGTCATGTTTGTGTACGATAGTGTATTTTACCACATAAATGATAATACTTTTATACTGATAAATAAAGCAATTCGTGCGAAATTAATCCCTAACCATTCCAAAATATTAAAAAAATGCACAACGTTAATTTTCAAGTTTTCACTTCTGCCGGCACTCCCGGAGTGCAACCATTTTTTATATTAAACTAGCTGTTACCCGCGCCTTCGCCCGCGTAATCCAGGGCTGCAGGATTATCCGCTGGGTCAATCTAAAGATTGTCTGAAAATTTCGTTGAAATCGGTCCAGCCGTTTCGGAGTCTATACGGAACATACATACATACTTTCTCTTTTATAGGTTTACTTACTCTGCAGGTAGCACTATCAGATCCTTCGCTATTGACCAGCTGTATAGTATAAGAACCAGTGTCCGAGCGTTTCGCGGATGAATTGAGGAATACTGTATCCACGTCTGACGTCACAAAGCGGATCCGTGCGTCTGGGAGCACTTCCTCGTTGTTCACCATCCATGATACCTAGGGAACACATTCATATGTCAATACAAATGATAACATTAAATATTTTTGTATCTTTGGCATGCCAGTCTATATACAAAACATATTGGAGTGTAAGTGGTTCATCAACATCTTTGAACCAAAGCCAATTTCACCTGCACGCGGTACACCCTGCTGACTGACAAACGAGGCTCTGGCGAAAAGAGAGGTAGGGAGCGTAATTGTAAGCTACCCGACTGGGGAATGTACCTCCACCTCACAGAATATCGCAGCCAAATAACTAATCCCTTGAGGGTTGTTGTGTTCCTGTGAGTGAGGTTACCAGAAAGGAAGCAGATGCTGCGTTGGCAGCGGCGGTGGCGGCGCGCGAGCGATACTTTAGTTTGCAAACGATAATATGGGTACGGTAACCGCTTCACATCAGGCGGGCCGTATGCTTGTCTGCCACCCGACGTAGTATAAAAAAACTAAATAAGATAATGTCTAAATATTTTTGTACCTGTGGCATGCTAGTCTTTACTATCTTTGGCTTACAAAATGGCCGATAATTTTAATGTAAAATTAAGAAACGAGACCAAATTCTTTTATTTGCTAATAATAGGAAAATTGTGTGAAGGTAAATTACATACCTTTGGCCTTGGGTTGCCAGTAAAAGGCACTGTGATCTTGATCTCCTCTCCAGCAATGACAGTAATATCACGAAGGCTGAGGTCTGACGTAATACGTGGGCAGTTTGGTGGCGCGCAAGCCCTGATAGCATCAGAGCTCTGCGAATATGGACCTTGGCCGGCTGCGTTTATGGCTGCTACTCGGAACTCGTATTCGTGGTTCTCAATCAGCCCCGTAACCTTGTAGGTCGTATCTGGAATGTGTGCATGAGATGCCTTGGTCCATTTATCTTCGGTTATTAACCTCTTTTCCACTACGTAACCAGTTATAGGTGATCCTCCGTCGTGACGAGGTTTGGTCCATGTGATTGTGATGCTGGATTCTGTGGTTTCGACCGCACGAGGAACGCCAGGGGCTGCGGGCGGATCGAATGGATGTCTAGCCTTAATTGGTTCTGTTGTCTGTACTGGATCAGACTGTCCGTATTGATTCTCAGCCATTACTCTAAATTCGTAATCCTTGCCAACAGTTAAATTCTTCACGCGTAAGAACGGAGTGGTGACATAACCGGAAACTTTAGTCCAGTTGGGTGTTCGAGCTTCACGCTTCTCAACAACGTAGTTGGTGATTTCACCACCTCCGTTATCCTTCGGTGGGTTCCAGTATAGCGTAAGAGCTTCACCTTCAAATTCATCAGCGCGTAGATTCTCCGGTTTACCAGGCCTATCAAGTACGCGAACATTGATAGTAGCTGTATCATATCCTGATGGATTGCGCAGTTGTAAGCGATATTGTCCTCCGTCAGAACGCTTAGCATTCTTGACCACGAGGGACGCTGAGTCCGGTGTGATCTTCTGGAATATTCTAGAATCGCCTTCCACATCAAGGAGGTTATCGTCAGCGAACCAGGATGCAGTCGGTTGCGGGAAGCCAGTGTATGGTACGTGAATGGAGAAGTCTTCGCCAGCGCGTACAGTAATGTCCCTGACTCCACTGAGATCCATGCAAGGTTTGTTGGGCTGTTCGGCAATCGTGATATCTGAGGTTGGCTTGCTCGGGTCAGATCTGCCGACGTCGTTGACAGCGATAACCCTGAACTGATACTCGTCGCCTTCCTTGAGATTCGGCACCGTGTGAACGAGGCTTGTGATGGGTGCATCATTGGCGTCTTTCCAATCTTTGTCACCTTTAGCCTTCTGTTGAATGATGTAGCCCTTAATCTTAGATCCTCCATCGCTCTTTGGTGGACGCCATGACAGTGTAACAGAATCCTTAGTAACTCTGTCAGGCTTAGGTGCTTCTGGCGCACTTGGTTTAAGTCGCTGTGTCTCGGCTGTGATAGGTTCTGTAGGTTTGCTGGGTTTGCCAGGGCCGGCTTCGTTGACAGCGATGACGCGGAATTCATAACGGTTTCCTTCACGGAGGTCTGGAACTGTGTAGCATGTGTTTGGCGTTGGGTAATTGTTGACCTTAACCCAGTCTCCACCGCGTTCTCGCTTCTCCACGTAGTATCCAGTGACGGGTTTGCCTCCACTGTTTGCTGGTGGTTGCCATTCCAGCGAGCAGCTGTTTGCACTGTAACCGGTAATCTTTGGTGTTTCTGGCGCATCTGGTGGGTCGAATGGTGACTTGGCAACAGTAGGCTTGCTCTCCAATGGGTCGGAGACACCGTATAAATTCTCAGCACGTACTCTGAACACATATTTCTTGCCTTCGGTCAAGTTCTTAACAGTGAAGGAGCATTTAGGGCAAAAGCCGGCGACTGTTCGCCAGTCATTAACACCAAATTCAGCCACTTCGACAACGTATCCAGTGATTTCGCTACCACCATCGTCGGTAGGCGGATTCCATGTAAGGCTAATAGCATCATGTGTAACTGGAGTACACATGAGGGGTCCTTTAGGTACTCCAGGCTTATCAACAACAATGACTTCGATATCGGCTGAGTCTTTGCCATAATCGTTGGTAGCTGTGATAGTATATATTCCAGCATCATTCCTTGTTGATTTTTCAATGCTGAATTTGGTTTCATCATTCTTGGTTTCAGTAGTTAATCTATGAGAAGGTACCAAAGGTACTTTGCCCTTGCTCCATGTAACAGTAGGTGTCGGAGCACCAGTAATTGGAATGTTAATATTGATTGGTTCACCAGCGCGTACCTTGACTTTACGCCCAATGAGATGGTCGAGCGAGAGTTTTGGCTTTTCTTTCATCGGCCTGGCAATGAAGACGTTGGATGCGTCAGATGGCTGGCCAGGACCAGCGGCGTTGACAGCTGAAACTCTATACTCGTATTGGTGGCCATCTTGTACTCTATCATCGTTGTATTCGTTGAATTTCACAGGCTCTTTGTTCAGTTTGATCCAGCGGCCAGTTGCCTTGTCTCTCCTTTCAACGTCGTATCCAAGAATATTTGATCCACCATTCGAGATCGGCGGAGACCATTTGACTTTAATATGGTCCTTGTCTGCGGACACAAGCTCTGGTTTGCCAGGCTTGCCAGGTACCGTGTATTGGTTCTTGGCAACAACTGCCTTATCTGTGGTAAGAGGTTCGGAACGTCCTTGTAAGTTCTCTGCGAACACTCTGAATTCATATTTAGTTCCTTCTTGGAGCCTCGGGACTGTGGCGTGGTTGTATTTCGGATTTATGTATGTAACAGCTGGTACCCAACCACCGCCGTGTGTCAAATCTCTCTTCTCAATTACGTAAGCGGTGAGTTCACTGCCACCATTATCTTTAGGTGGTTTCCATGATAACGTTACAGATTGAGCGGTAATTTCTTCGTATTCCAGAGGTGCTTCTGGTGGTCCAGGAACATCTAATACAATAAGGTCAAAGCTGCCTTCGTCAGATCCAGAATCATTCTTCAACATCAAATGGTATTTTCCAGCGTCTGATCGCTTGCAGTTCACTGTATGGATAATTGTATGGTGACCGACAGAGGTCACTGTCGTTCTTTCATTTGTAGCAACAGGTTTGCTATCACAAGTCCATTTAACCTCGGGGGCAGGTTCACCGATAAAGTCCACATCTAAGTGGAAAATAAGTCCAGCCTTGATGCGAATCTCTTTGAGAGGTGTAATAATCTTTGGCGCAACAAATCTATCTTTAGCTGTAATAATATCTGAAGGTTCACTGGGTTCAGATTGTCCGGCTTGATTTACGGCAATCACGCGGAACTCATAATCTTGGCCTTCAGTCAAATCAGGTACGGTTGCCTTATTTTTGTTAGGTGGTACATGAACAGCGTTCACCCAGTATGGGCTGCCCTTCTCTTTCTTCTGTATGATAAAACCAGTGATAGGTGATCCTCCGTCAGATTTAGGCGTGGTCCATTGCAAGTCAACATGGTCTTTGCCCCAATCGGTAGCTTCAGGTTTACCAGGTGGAGTGGGTTCATCGAATTCGTTCTTCGCAACAATAGCACGGTCTAATTCCAAAGGATCAGACTGTCCAATAGAATTAACAGCGCTAACTCTGAACAGATATTCTTTCATATGAATCAATCTAGTCACTTGGTGGGACAGGAACGTGCTTATTCCAGCATCAGACCATGTACCACGAGTCAAATCCATTTTCTCAATAACGTAATGAAGAATTGGTGATCCACCATCATCAAGCGGAATTTTCCATGAGAGTGAACAAGATTCTTTTGTAATGTCAGAGACCACAAGAGGCTTCTCAGGCCTTGAAGGTCTGTCTAATACGGTCACTTGAGCAGAAGCCGAGCAAATTCCGAGGTCGTTCTTCAGGGTCAGCTTATAAACGCCTCCGTCAGCGCGGACGGAGAATGGAATGTCTAGAATGACCCTGTTATGCAGTACTTGAATATCGATGTGTTCGGAAGGATGAACGACTTTGCCATTGATCTGCCATTCGACAGTTGGTTTAGGAGCAGCCTCAATAGGGATTTCGTATTGTATTCTTTGTCCTGCTTTGACTGTTTTGTCTGCAAGGAGCATTTTGTCAAAGTGAGGTGCGCAGAAGCGAGCTTTAGCGACTTGCGGTGTCGACGCATCACTAGGCTCGCCGTTTCCTGCCTTATTAACAGCAATGATCCTGAACTCATATTCCTCTCCTTCTTGTAATCCAGGGACAGTAGCCGTAGTTTGGTTTCCTGGTACGGTCGCGGCAACCTCCCACGGACCGTATCTCTTCTTTGCCTCTACAATGTATCCGGTGATAGGTGAACCGCCATCCTTCTTCGGCGGGACCCACTCCAGGTCCATGTGGTCCTTATCCCAGTCCTTAACAACTGGTGTGCCCGGTTTGTCTGGTGTACCATAAGGATCCTTCGCTGTGACCGGTTCGTGTCCGATAAGAGGTTGAGATTCGCCCTGTTTGTTGACAGCTCGGACACGGAAATTGTAGTCGTGACCTTCGATGAGATGGTCGATTCTGATGCTGCAGGCCTGAACGTCTCCAGCCGGGACCCATCGCATGTTCTCTTGGTCCATCTTCTCAACGACGTAGTGTGTTATCTCGCTACCACCGTCGTCCTTGGGCGGTTTCCAGCGCAATGTGCAACCAGATTTCGTGATGTCATCAGCACGCAATGGGCCTTCAGGAGGCAGAGGTACATCAAGGATAACAACCTTGATCGTGGCGGTATCTGTTCCATTGATATTCTTAGCTTTGAGCGTGTAAGTGCCAGAGTCTGTCCTCTTGGCATCAATGACACGGAACTTGGTGGAATGATCATCATTGACAATCTTAATCCTGTCAGTGTTGATGACCATGTTGTCGCCATGCATCCATTCCTTGGTCGGTGTAGGTTCACCAGCGACCGGTACATCCAGGTCGAAGTTCTGGCCGGATTTGATTTTGATGTTGAACATGAAGTTCCTGTCGATCTTGGGGGCCAGGTTTTTAGGTCTAGCCAAGTGGGGGCCAGTTCCGTCGCTGGGTACTCCGGGGCCGGCCTTGTTGACTGCGCGGACGCGGAACTCGTAGGTGTTGCCTTCGATGAGGTCGGGTACTTTGCCACTTGTGACATCACCCTCAATCTGCGGAAAAAACACAAATTGGTTACACTTTGTCTATTGACTTTGCTTCCGTTAATCTGCAATATAAGAAAGAGATTTCGCAATGGGTATTTTCGAGTCACGTCCAATAGAAGACTTATCAAGAGTGGAATAGGTAATGTATTCATGGAAGATATGCATTCAGCACAGGAAATATATCACCAACAATTATATCAGGAATCACACACTACAAAATGCACCACTATTACGACGACATAAGATCAATTTTAAACTAGTCTTGCGCTTAATGTAGTAGAGACTGTTACAATAAACCTCAGAAAAAATAGTACAATAGACAGAAGACCAGAGAAGTATGTCAACTGGAATCTTACCTGTGCACATTCCTCCCAGTCAGGTGCAAATCTATCCTTCTTCTCAATGACGTATCCAGTGATTGGAGCGCCACCATCAGACTCAGGTCTGGTCCATTCAAGTTCCACGAAGTCTTTGTCGAAATCCTTGATCTTTGGCGTGCCAGGCTTGCCGGCAACGTCGAATGGATTCTTGGCTTCTGTTGAGTGAGGAGTTGTGAGGGGCTCGGATTTTCCTTGCCTGGAATGAAAAGAAGGTTTTTAATAAATATTCACTCCACTGCTGGAATACGGGTCAACCTCTCCACAATATATGCTCAACTGCGGTTGGCGGAGGTCAGTGTTTTCAAACAAAGGGCCACTAACTTGACTTAACGACTGTCATCTAATGACAATAGTTGGGGCCCACGCTTAACGTGTCTTCCGAAGCACGGAAGTCGATATAATCGGATAAAAATATATGGATAATAATATAGATGAGTTCTATGGACAGGCTACGGTCCACGTTGCGTGTTCGATTGTTATGACGCGCGCAACAACGACATCGAGCTCGTCAGTAACTTATGTAAGTAATTTTTATTATTAACTAAATGAAGCAAAAATCTTTCACTAGCTGTGCCTCGCAGGAACACAACCCTATATTTTATGGGTTGATGATTGACGGCTGATTAATGTGTTTTTGTTATCGGTTCTTAAGGACCTGAATGAAAAAATCTGTCAGTCAGTAGATCTAGCAACCTATATTATAGGTGCGAACGGGCCACGAGTTATGTGCTTTTTGCCCGGGCCGAACTTCAGGGGCATTAACGCCTGAGTAACTTGCTCCGCCTTTCATGCGGGCATGGGTGAGATGAGTCGAAAATCTGTGTAACCTGAGACAGTGAGCTTTGTTTACTAATTGAAGCGGTGCACCACCGTTTAAGTTAGATTTGATTCTAAGAATGATTTAGAGTCACTAATAGCCAAATTCTAAAGAACACAATGTTACTCACCTATTGACAGCTCGAACCCTGAACTTATATTTGTGTCCAGGTGTCAATCCATCAACTGCCAGGCTGGTTTCCGGGCCGTCAGTTTCTCCGGCGTTCACCCATCTGCCGGTCGCCTCGTCCATGCGTTCAACAATATACTTCTCGATTGGCTGACCGCCATCGTCGGCCGGCTTGTTCCAGGATAGTTTAGCGCCATTTGCGTGGACGTCTGATACCTAAATGTAAAATATAAATTGTTGATACTTTGTTTTGCATTCTCAGTTATTTCAATAAGGGGTCGTCCATAAATTACGTCACACGAATTTAATGTGTTTTGACCCCTCCCCCCGTGTCCTTGTCACAGCTGTTCACATTTGTGAGACACCCCCATCCCTAGTGTGACGTCACATATTTTGCAATTTTACATCTAGTTATCTCATCTCAAAAACATTAGCAACTCATCTTGAGTTGCAAATGTTTTTGAGTTTTTCGTTAATAGTTCAAAGTTCGTGTTTAACAGTTAGATTATAATAGATTTCGAAATGTCACGTTACGAAATTTAGGACCCCTCCCATCCCCTTGTCACGCAATATCACACTTCGTCGATATCCCCCCTCCCCCCCGCTCCCCTTTAACGTGTGACGTAATTTATGGATGGCCTCTAAATATGAGAACGGGATGGTCATCGTAATATTTTACGGCAGCTAAGGTACTTATTGGGATAATGTGAGAAAAGTGGGAAGAAGATTTGATTACAGACACCGCTACACGCACCGGTGTAAGTAAAGACTTGTAAAAAGAGATACCGTACCGACCCCAAATAATAGGAAAAGGAAAATATTAAATTGATCTGATCGCATATCAAATCCTGCATTTGATATACAATAAGTATTTTTTTATGTGCAAAATAGGTTAGGTTAGGTTGTAGGCCAGCATGGCAGTGTCAACTGACAAGACATCAAGGTCTCTTGTCCGTTGCCGATGCGATTGGGGCTCCTCTTTTCGCTTACCATCAGGCGAGGCGGAACCAAAATGCTGAGCTAATATAAAAAAAACTTACCTTAAGAGGACCTCCAGGTGGACTCGGTACACTAAGCACAATAACTTCAACTTCAGCGACATCTTTTCCATTGCTGTTTTCAGCAGTGATGGTGTATCTACCGCTGTCAGCGCGCGTCGCAGCTTTACAGTTGAGCTTAGTGTTATAATCAGAGTGTTGTACTTTCATCTCACCGCCGGATTTCACCTCCTTCTTGGCAAGGAACCATCTTGTTTCGGGCATTGGTTCACCAGAAACCTGGAAGAAGATTATAGTAATTATAATTATCTTATTTATCATATATAACAGGGCGTCTACGCGTTGGATCTATAACCCTGCGCATGGCTATCAAACGAGCGGGCTTGACTCGTATATTAAAGAGAACAAATAATCTTTATTCATGATACTTAAAATAGTTACATATTTATTATACCTACAAGAAGCACGCAGCGAGTGCATAACACAAATAATTTGTTTTATATTACTTAAGTTGGATAGCGAACAAGCTTGCGATTCACCTCATAAGAAGCGGTTACCATAGCCATATAAGGGCTCAAAACCTGAAATATAGATCGCGCGCCGCCACCCCCGCCGCCAACGCAGCTACTTCTTCCTTCCTGGTGACGTCGCAGGAACGCAACAACGCAAGGGAACTGTTATTTGGCTGCAGTATTTTGTGAGGTGCAGGTACTTCTCCAGTCGGGCAGCTTGCCGCTCGACTAGGGAAGTTGTTTCATCTCTCAAAACACCGCAGTCAAATAACAATTTCTTTGGAGTTGCTGCAATAAGAGTTGTTGGCAAAAAGGTAGCGACATACGAGAGACGATCGTATGCTTGTTTTCCAAACGAACCGTTAAAAATGTGCTAATATACTGACCTTGACATCAAATCCGAACTTCTGTCCAACTTTGATCTTGACATCAATGAGGTTGGTCCTGTCGATCTTGGGCGCCAAGTTCCTCGGCTTGGCGATGATAGGATGCGTGCTGTCACTTGGTTCACCAGGACCAGCCTTGTTCACTGCACGCACTCTGTAAAAAAACATATTATAACTAGCTGACCCGACATACGTCCTGTATTCTTAACTGTGAACATTGAATTGGTTTCGCATTCACTGTCAAATGACTGACAGTTCTGTCAAACGACATAAAGTTACATTAGCAAAATTAATATGGTCGTTCAGTTTTCTTAAATTTTCTAATTTTCTTAGTAATGCCATCTCGCATTTTGACCGTGTGGTTTCCGGCAGACTAGAATAGAATCATTCAGTCTCTTCCCGTGGATGTCGTACAAGGCGACTAAGGGAAATACATTATCAAACATCGATCAGGCCTCCCCAACCCGTCTGGCCAGCGTGGGGAGTGTAGGCCAAATCCTCCTTCTGTCAGGGACGGACGAAAGATGGCCATGCTCCTGTAGTGGAGACTAAAATGACCTGATGATGATGATGATGCCATCTCGCTCCCACTCACCTAAATTCATATGTCTGTCCCTCAATTAGGTCAGGAACAGTGCATGTAGTCTTATCAGCTGGTACTTCTAAAGCTTTCTCCCAGTTTCCGAATTTGTCCTTCTTCTCGACGATGTATCCTTCGATGGGGGCGCCACCGTCGTTAGTGGGCGGAGCCCATTTCAGGTCCACGTGATCTTTGTCCCAGTCTGTCACGCTAGGGGTGCCAGGCGCGCCTGAAAAAAATATAATAATAATATAACAAATATTTTCAGCTAAGTCGGTTAATCTTCATGATTTCTACCAGCTAAGGTAAACACAATTGCCACTAATCTAAGCTGAAGTTGTTGAAGTTGCCACTAATATAAGTCTAAGTGATTTTCTCTTTGAGACAAATCTGGAAAAGTTTGTATGGCGCAACACGCACACATGTCATGCTCATTTACGCTTTGCACAGTCATTGTTTATGTAGTAGTAAACGAGGCGACATTTGTACGGAGTGGTCAGGGTGTGCCCAAACTAAGCAAATTTATGGTAGGTACTCGGTAACTGATAAATATATTTGTAAGCATTTTTTGTAAATACATACATACATATGCACCCTGACAAAGTTCTTACATATAAATGTTTGTTTTGTGCGGGAATCGAACACGCGACTTCAGAGTCAAAGTAGCCATTGCTTTCGACTACCGAACTTTATGTTCGGCGCCTATGATTAGTTGTTAGTATCCGTGAAACAATGTGATGATTATTGATGATGATGATGATAAATTTAAAGATATATTACCAGGCTCGTCGAATGGATTCTTTGCAATGATTCTCTCTTCAGAAGTGAGAGGTTCAGACTCTCCCTCTGAATTGACGGCTGACACGCGGAACTTGTATTCCTTGCCAGGAGTGAGGCCAGTGACCTCACACTCTGGAATAATAGACAGATTTATAAAAACATATTCTTTATAAAAACTACCACGATTATTGAAGTGAAAACTTCTTCAGCGGCGTTGTGCACTTTTTGGGATGCGTAAAAAATGTTAAACTCGCGTCAGGACACGTGGTCTGATCGAAAATTCGTAAGACGGAGGGCGCGTAGACCGCCGGCGCGGCGTAGGAGAGGAAGTGATTTCCCCTTTTTTATTTTTGCGCAGCGAAAATGTACGCCTGCTCCTGCTATTTATTTTTAATGTAATATAAATTGTCATGTTTATGTACGATAGCGCAATAAATTAATTTTTTTTTTTTTATACTACGTCGGGTGGCAGGCAAGCATACGGCCCGCCTGATGTGAAGCGGTTACCATAGCCATATTAACGCTCGCAACGCAGCAACTCCTTCCTTGCTGGTGACCTCACTCACTCGCAGGAACACAACAACCCTCAAGGGAATTGTTATTTGGCTGCGGTATTCTGTGAGGTGGAGGTACATTCCCCAGTCGGGTAGCTTACAATTACGCTCCCTACCTCTCTTTTCGCCAGAGCTTCGTTTGTCAGTCAGCAGGGTCCACCGCGTGCAGGTGAAGTTGGCTTTGGTTCAAAGATGTTGATGAACCACTACACCCCAAAATACTGTATACTGTATTTTACCACATAAATGATAGTACTTTTACACTGACAACTAAAGCAATTCGTGCGAAAATATTCCCTAACCATTCCAAAATAATCAAAAATGCACAACGTTAATGTTCAAGTTTTCACTTCTGCCGGCACTCTCAAAGTGTAACCCGTTTTTTATTTTTTCGTTATAATCGAAAAGTTTAATTAAATTGAAAAACCCCAACACCTCTACTGATATTGTACTAAAATACACTTTTTTTTTTGTGATATAAAACACCCAGACCAGATAAACAGACATGTTCATGCACACAAATATTTGTCTTATGCTGATCGAACGCGCAGCCTCGGAGTCAAAGTGGCTATTGCTAACCACTCGACCACCGAGCTCGTCAAAGATTGACATCAGTGACTGATTTTCTTTCATTCCCTTTAGCTTTTTACAATACAATTCATTTATTGCTTAAAATATACCATGTTTTGTAAAGATTGTTATGGTAAGGTACATCGTGAAATGTGCGCATGTTTAGCTAATACAATTTAACATGCAAAATAATGTTGATTATAACATTTGACATTGACAACAATTTAAGTATGCAGTCACTAAAACATATATCTCCAATTAATTATATATATACCATTCGTTAATAATATATTCAAATTTAAAACATACAAATATTCATATACATTCTGATTTATTTTTTATATTTTCGCTCAAATCTCTAATATTATTAAAATTGTATTTATTTAGCCAGTCACATAGTTTGCGTTTAATAAATTGTATTTAAGAGTTTTTATGTCATTAAGTATCTTATTATATTTATAATAAGATACTGACACACATTGCAATGCAATTTTTTGCATATTTTATTTATTTACAATGTTATTAATTATTAATTTATTTAAAATGTTAGTAGAAATACTCACTAGGTTCATCAGATCTTGCACAAGGCACCCAGCAGCCAGTGTCGGTGTCCAGTTTGTCGATCTGGTAGTATTCGATGGGAGTACCGCCGTCGTCCTTGGGACGCTTCCATTTGAGGGTTGCACCTTCTTTATGGACATCAGAGATCTGAAGGTAATAGACGAAATGTTAGAATATTCGTATATTTTCTTATCAAAGAAATTCATAGATAAGGATTTCTTTTAAGTCTCTTCTAGGAGTCGACAAGCTATTCAATAAAAAAAAAATTAAGAATATACAAAGGATTCAAAATAATTATTATGCTATGCAGTGTTTTATCTATTATATACTTATATAAAAATAAAAATCTCGTGTTAATATTTGTGGTCGCATTCCTTTGAAACGGCTCGACCGATTTCAATGATTTTATAATGTATATTTGGTAGATTTCAGTACATATAGGTCATAAAATATAATTATTAATATGACATTTGTATGGCAGAACAACGCTTGCCTAATAGGTAGTAAGGTCGGTTCTAAGATAACTGACCACTGTGCCATACGTAACTGACTATAATCTTAGGGTACAGACATATACAAATATTATAAAAGAGGAAAGATTTGTTTGGTTGTAACCCTTAAACTCTGAAACAACAATCCGATTCATAAGAGATTCCTGACGACAAACTGAAGAGACTTCAACTTAGCCTTGACTAAAAAATCGCTGAAAACTCTGGCAACGGATGGGCGACCCCTTGTGGTTGCTGATTTCATCAGAACGTTATAATACAACACTGGTGTGTACACCACTATCTGTATACTTTGATAATGCCTTAGCGGCGAAACCGGCCGGCAAAACTAAATAAAATTACGGTGTGTACATCACTATTTAATAATGCCTTAGTGGCGAAACCGGTCGGTAAAATTAAATATTATAACATTATGATAATAAGTTCCACCAAGTGCCATCAATCAACAATATCAACTTTATAAGATTTCATCAGGTTACCTACATGTTCGCTTGTTTATTTCCTCCTCTTATATATATAAAAAATACCAAAGTCCCACCTGTAGCGGTCCTTCAGGCATGGTAGGCTTGTCAGTGACGACAACGTTGACGGTGACGGAGTCCTTGCCGCTGGAGTTGACGGCGTGCACGGTGTACTCGCCCGAGTCCTCGCGCCGCGCGGGCCGTACCACCAGCTTCGTGAAGTAGTCAGGACTGTCTATGGTCACCGCCTTGGACGGACGCAGCGGCATGTTCTGGTACCTGTCGGACGACCGAGTTATTTTCATATATATAAATAGGCTATGTGACCAACATTTTTTTGGTTAGATATGTAGGGACGTCTCAATAATATAACCATATGTGAAAGAATTACTTCGATAGCACAAAAATCTCTGGAGATATATCAATTTTAAATTCTCAATTTTGGACTTTCCCGAAAACGTTCCATACAAAAGGCTACAGAGTTATGACGTCACAGGATTGCATTTTGTATGCATCAAATCAGAAATTTGTAGGACAGGTATGTTAAATATTACGTTTGTGTAATTAGTATCATAATAAAAATTATAGTATTTTTTATTGTTTCTCCAATGGAAATATTTTTTTTTTAATAATTTCATATTTTTAAAATGGAATTTCCAGCCAAACTTTGATCGACCCTAAAATAAGTCTGACGGAAGATATTAGAATGAAAGTTTGCAGATCTTTATAGTTTTGTGTATTTTACGATACTTTGAACATTGTCAAATAGCCTATTGACGTAAATACGTCTTAAAAATTGCTTCCATAGGGACGCAATTAAAAAAAAACCGGACAAGTGCGAGTCAGACTCGCCCACCGAGGGTTCCGTATCATTATTAAATTTGATATTTTTAATTATAAATAAGAAATAATGCGTAAAAAAAAAAATATTTTGCAATGTGTACATCAAGCCCTTTCATATGATACCCCATTTGAACTAGTCGTTTCAATTTGAAATTTCGACACCCTATAAAAAATATAGACCCCCTATTTTTTAAGATCTATTTACAAATGTATACAGTTTTGAGATTTATTCCTGTACTTGTAGTCTATAACGATGTTACTTGCCAATTTTCATAGTTCTAGGTCAACGGGAAGTACCCTATAGGTTTTGATTCCCTCGAAATATGCGTTTTTTGCTGAATAAACGGCCGTAACTTTTTTTTACGTAAACTTAGCAGTTTCATTTTTTTACAACTTCATGGGAACGTAGACTGAATTATACAGTTCAAATTTCAGCTTGATACCTCCACGCATTCTCGACATAGAAATTCTTGACAGACAGACAGACAGACAGACAGACGGACAACAAAGTGATCTTATAAGGGTTCCGTTTTTCCTTTTGAGGTACGGAACCCTAAAAACGAATCATAACAAATAAATATTCCTGGACAAATTACACAATGTCATCTAGTCCTAAACCACCCTAAACTAAGCAAGGCGTGTTCTATGGGTACTAGATAAGTAATATAATACTAAAATACATTTTTTTTTGTTGTATTTTTTATTTTATTTTATTATACTACGTCGGGTGGCAGACATGCATGCGGCCCGCCTGATGTGAAGCGGTTACCGTAGCCAAATTAACGCTCGCAACATAAAATATCGCTCGCGCGCCGCCACCCCCGCTGCCATCGCAGCATCTCCTTCCTTTCTGGTGACCTCACTCACTCGCAGGAACACAACAGCCCTCAAGAGAACCGTTATTGGCTGCGGTATTCGTGAGGTGCAGGTGCATTCCCCAGTCGGGTAGCTTACAATTACGCTCCCTACCTCTCTTTTCGCCAGAGGTGGAGGTTTGTCAGTCAGCAGGGTGCACCGCGTGCAGGTGAAGTTGACTTTGGTTCAAAGATGTTGATGAACCACTTACACCCCAAAAAATATAATTGTAAATATAGTAGTGAATAGGTGATTTCGGCCAACTTGCCAGAATATTATAGGTAAATGTAAATGTAAAATAGAAAAATTCACCTCTCTCGCCTAGATGGGATTCGAACCCCTCGATTACCGGTCGAGTGCTCTTTCCAACTGAGCTACTGAGTTTGTGTTACGGAGATGGAAGGATACGCCAAAGATATATACATACATACACTCAAGAAACATAACCCTCAATTGTTCGTCAGTCGGGTAAAAATAAATATGAAATTGAACTTACCTCCATTCCACAGCCGGCGCTGGTTCGCCAGTGATGGCGGCTTCGAGTTTAAGGGTGGAACCAGCTGAGATGGTGACGTCACGGAGGTGTCTTCTGTCGATCTTGGGAGCCAGGAACCTGGGCTTAGCCACGAAGTTCTTGCTGGCATCAGAGGGTTTACTCTGACCGGCTTTGTTGATGGCAATCACTCGGAACTGGTATTCGTTGCCTTCGATCAAGCTGCAAAATTATTACGCTAAGTAAGAACTATTGAACATGGCGTGCGGGGGAGGGGGAAGCGCTGCCATTTTGTTATAATTTTAGTTCATATAACGTATTTACGTACAACACACGGCCGTGTCCATGACACAGCCACACCCCATTGTTTCGTCTTTGTTTTGTATTTGTAAATTGATTTAAAAAAAAAACGGCAGTTACGCAAAAGTCGACGTTGTTGACACCATTAACCTCTCATGTGCCGTGAATTTTAGCGCTGTACCAACGCTGTATCCACCATGGGACTGCGGCACGCCAAAGATTAAGTTACAGAAAATTTGATTAACTTCAATTAGTTATATTACTACGCAATAGGGTTGAGTATTGCCAACGCAGCAACTCTTAGAATTTTAGTGACTCACTCACCCGCAGGTACACAAAAACCATCAAGGGAATTTTTATTTGGCTGCGGTATTCTGTGAGATGGGATGGAATTCTCCAGTGGAGCAGTTTACAAATACGCTGTACCCTACCTCTCTTATGCCAGAGCCTCTTTCGCTAGACGAAAGGGTGCCCACGTGCAGGTGAAGTTGGTTTTGGCTCTAAAGATCTAAATGAGCCCCAAAAATACTCCATATACAAGCTATCACAGCTGTAAAGTTATATAAGACCTAACACTATAATAATAGAGCTTAAATTTGCTTGACAAATTATTGACACTTACCCATTGACAGTAGCAGTGGGTGTAGGAGTGTGTGTCTCCACAGCCTTCTCCCAAAGAGGACTGTATTTATCCTTCTTCTCTATGATGTAACCAATAATTGGTGACCCTCCGTCTGATAGCGGCGGTTCCCATTTGAGGTCCACGTGGTTGGCCGACCAGTCGTCAGGCACTGGAGCGGACGGCGTTTCTGGTACGGCTGTTGATATTACAAATAGTTAGAAATTAGTTACTGGTAAAGGAACTCGGCATCAGACAACGCCTATCAACCACAGTGCAGTCACGTATTCTGACCTGTTTTCAAAAAAATCTGATGGCGTATTTTGCAAACATTTTCAATTTATTTAAAAATTTTTTTGAAGTAAACCATCTTTACGTACGCTTGACGACGAGAGTTCGCGATCGGTTTGTAGATTCATAAAGAGCTGTATAACCTGCCATCGTAAGAGCAACTCCATATTATACAGGGTGGCGATTTAGTCACCTGCAATATTTGAGGGTAACATAGGGCTAGTCGTGTAATAAATAAATAAAATGGTGATAGCATCATATGTTGAAAAAAATAATTAACTTATTTAATTATCATTTATACGCATTGTTTACCAAACATTGTCCCCTAACGCCCCTAACGCGGCGGCGCGACGGCGAGTGGAGAGCGGGGCGGGGGTGCGCTCGTCTCGTGCGTTGGGCGCTGAGTGTTAACTAAGTGTTCACTATCCTTTGAAAAAATAGGATAATTCGAGAAAAAAAAACTTGGTATTTTTCTATTTTATTTGATTTGTATATCATTTATAAATACTGTTCTTTAAATATTGCAGGTGAATAAATCGCCATCCTGTATACAGTCTCGATATGGCGTCATGTTTAGAAATCAAAAGTGAGCCGATGCCCATTGAAATAAATCTTCTTTACGTACGCTTGACTTGCGAGTAAGCTGGTGAATGCATGACGAGGGCGTTACAAAAAGTGTGATCGGGCGAGGCGAACGTAAGTTGAGTGGGAGATATAAGTTAGTAGAGCTAAAGAAGTTTTACTTCAGTCGTGTGGTCTACAGCACACTATTTTTTTTTTTGTACTAAATATTTTACAAATTAATTTTTCAACACACTTGCTCATAAAGTGGCTCTTATTTCACCGCAATTAGGCACATAATGACACCTATAATCAAACTGTGACTTTTTCATTACTATTATTCACTAGTGAGTTATAAAGTTTTTTTTTATTGGTTGAGTTGCTTTGTCCTTAAAAAAGATTCGATACAAAAGAGATCGCGTTCAATAGTATAAATAAATTTATCTAATCTCATACTGAAATTTACACATTAAAAAACTGAACACAGTATCATAATGACAGTCTTTACGCACAAGCTATCAAAATAAATTTAAAAAGTTATTTTTCGATACAGCTCTTCTATGGACAACTGTATCGTAAAATAACTTTTTTACCATTTCGATACAGCTTCAGCCCTGGATACAGGTATTCTAAACAGGTTTCAATGCAAATACATTGCAACTATGCAAAATTTTTCTACATAATCTGTGAACGCGGCGCCGCGCGGCGCGTCGCGCATGCGCACTACGCATGCTCGATCTGCAAATGGATTTATAGGTAAGATTATAGCTGTTAAATTAACTTCATGGTTGTATTTAAAATATTATTATCATATATTTCATGAGATTAGATAAAGTAGTGTATGAAACAGCACATAATTAGGTATTAAAATACTCGTGTGGTCTATTAAAACACTCGCCTTCGGCTCATGTTTTAAACTCACACTCGTATTTTAATAACCCTTATTATGCAACAGTTTCATAAACTACTATAATGTACCAATTGTTTGCTCATTTCATGCAACTTCAGAAAATTTCAACTTGTTTAATAAATAAAACTTTGACTCAAATATAACTTTTGTTTTCTCTGTAATAAAGAAAACTTTAAATTCCCCATTTTGTAAGTGGCTAAAACGCTATGCGCGAAAAGCCAAAAAAGAAACCTTATTCTTTTAATCTCTGGCCGGCCGCCATGATAGCATAGCGCATAGAAAAACCTGATTAATTTTTCCCGCCATTAGGTACGAAAAATTTTGTAACAACTCGTTTTATAGTTTTTTAGTATAAGTGTGTTGAAAAACGTCGTATGATACATGTGTGTATTGATGATTACCGTCCTCGGCTCTCTTAAGACCCTCGTCTAAAAGGCTCGGGTCTCAATAGCGCCTCAGCGGTAATCATCAACATTACACACTTGTACCATAATGTACTATTAATTAGTCACTTACTGAATGGATCCTTAGCGACGATGGCGCCGAATGTCTCCAGCGGCTCAGATTCGCCTTCCTTGTTGATCGCTTTCACTCTGAACTTGTATTCGTGACCCGGGATCAGCCCGTCCACCTATGAATGAAGACCAATCAATCAATGTTATGATGGCAATATGTTTGGAGACCTACTACGTCGGGTGGCAGACAAACATACGGCCCGCCTGATGTGAAGCGGTTACCGTAGCAATATTAACGCTCGCAACATAAAATATCGCTCGCGCGCCGCCACCTCCGCTGCCATGCAGCATCTTATAGACGTCTACAACGAATGTGCCATTTGCATCCATTGGCTCACTGTGATCTTTATTAAAATCACAAGTGCCTCAATAAGGTGATTTGTAACATTATTAATTGTCCATCTTTTTTTTTTTACCACTATGTGCCCCTTGTTATAAATCATTGTGAATAAATGAATATTAGATCGTCCCACAGAACTTTCCAACCCCATCGGCCTTTTTGCCGTAGATATTTTTTATACTACATCTGGTGGACGTTAAGCATACAGCGCGCCTGACCTCCCTCTCCCCCCCCCCCCCCACTCACTGACATCGCAACAACTAAAACTCCGTCCTTCGTGATGACCTCACTTACTCGCAGGAACACAACAAGGGTGGAGGTACCTATCCTCGTTGGGCAGCTTGCAATTACGATCGCTCCACTTCTCTTTCGCCAGGGCCTCGTCAATCAGTCAGTACCTTACTTACAGCACCACGTGCAGGTGAGGTTAGCTTTGGCTCAAAGGTGGTGATGAGCCGCTTACACCCCAAACATATAGTCATTCTTGAGTGTATCACATAAAGATACTTCAAGTATCGCTCTCCCCATCATAACCAACTCACTCAACACACTGTCACTCTCCCATAATTTCTTACTTTTTGACGTAAATACGTCTTTAATTGCTTCCATAGGGAGGCAATTCAAAAAAACGAATGATAACAAAATCGGGGGATACAGTTTGGTGTTGTAGCTACAAATCTATCATCTCCATTCAAAATTCAATCACACTACTGGATAGATGAAGGATCAAAGAATTTAATACGCTAAGTAAGGAATATGAAACGTCGCGTGCGGGGTAGGGGGAAGCGCTGCCATTTTGAGATAATTTTAGTGCATATAACGCATTCACGTACAAAACACGGCTGTGTCCATAACACAGCCACACCCCATTTTTTTTGCAACAAAGGACATTCAAACTTATCTCTGTAGGAATACGTTATAAATTGGCAGAATGCAACGAATGCAACCATGACACAGCTTGACCCTATTTTTTTAACTTACTCACTTCTCTCTCACACTTTTCTACTTTTTTAACTTACTCACTTCCCTCTCACCCCTATCTCAACTTACCTCCATCTCAGGTACGTTGCCAAGGGTCTTCCCGACCGGTAACCATGTACCGGTTTCCGGATCATATTTTTCCACGAGGTAAGCCTCGATCGGTTCTCCACCATCGTCCTTGGGCCTCTTCCATTTGAGGTTGCAGCCGTCTTTGTGGATATCAGATACTTCCAATGGTCCTTCAGGTTTCTCAGGTTTCGCTAAAAAAAGATATTTAAATTTAGGTATTCCTACTAGTAAAGAGTAACCATTACACTTTCTCCATTGAACTGTGCTAATGTCGAAGTAATAGTGATGTTTTTTGGAGAGCAACAACTCATCTGCATATTAAAAAAAGAGTGGTCGTTGTAAAAGCAATAGAAATGTAATGATGCATGATTATGATGCATGTTCGATTCTGATTGATCTATCGATGCACAACTCAAACCACTGGACGGATCTAGTTGAAAATTTAAGAAAGCTGAACGAACATAGTGTATAGTGCCACAAACTTATCTGGCCCGATGGCGGGGGCGGTACGATCGACTTAAGTGTTGCCCGTTTTAGAGGAAACATAAAAATCAAAGAAATATATACACTATTATAATAATAGCATTGATATACTTATTAATTGTGTTGTGTCGTGTTTCAATTAAATATCAATTGCCTTCTATTTTTTGTTGATTAGTTTTAAAAATGCACCACGTTCAGTCGCGATCATAGCTATTATATAATATTAGACAGTAATAATATTGCACAGAAACAACTCGTTGACGTTTCTTTATTGTAAGAAATGAAATATGTGTAGAAAAAGATTATATGTATTTAAAAAAATACACGTGAAATGTGCATACGCGGTAAGTAAATTTATTGTACCTGGCAATACTACATTTCAAAATGGCGGCTTTAGTTCTAAATTTGGCCACCGCGTCAGACAGGTTTGTAGCACTGTACTATTTAATGTAACTTTATGGTGTTTGACAGAACTGTTAGTCATTCGACAGTGAGCGCGAAAGCAATTCAATATTCATAGTTAAAAAGACAGGACAACGTCTGTCGGGTCAGCTAGTTTTTTATATATACCCACGGGATATCGGGATATGTGCATACGAAGTCACGGCAGGCCTCCGTCACTCCATGTACTTGCGCGCTATAATTACCTACAGCCCGGCCGAGCGGTCTCGGGCTGTTTGCGGACCAAATTCAAGCCCTGCGATTGCTGTCGGATCGCGTGGTGCGAAGCAATCACAACTGTACTTGAGCATTTAGGCACATTTTAGCATGCAGCGGTTGCTGACGCGACGGAGTAGGCTATTATAGCAGTAGGTTTCGGATTTTTTCTACTGAGTGAAGTATCTGTTACGTAGTAACTATTATGTAATCTGTGGTCACGGTCGCAAGTTAATAATAAGTCCTACTATACCTGAATTTAGAAAAGAAATTTCCATGTTGTATGTTCTTAAACACTGCATGCATTCCAACTTTTAGTGCCAATACTTACATGTGACAATAATCTCGACTTCAGCAGTATCCTGTCCATACTTGTTCACAGCTTGGATCTTGTATGTGCCGGAGTCCTTGCGACGAGGACTTGAATGTTGGTACTTGCTCAGATATGGCACGTCTACCACTATAACAAAACAACAATTAAATACTAGGTCGGATTCTAGCCCACAGGGCCGAAATCGAGGTTCAGTGGAGCGAGTAGATTCGCTGAGTGTATGTTTTACATTGATTTCAATGGAAAATGTATTTGATGATCAGTGCTCAAGGACCATCATCATCATCATCAATCATCCTCCTATTCATATGTAGGTATATGTATGTTTATATTATTTTATATGTATACAATATTTATTATTTTATTTATTTATAAATACAATATATTTTGTATTTATAAATAAATAAAATAATACAATATATTTTGTATTTATAAATAAATAAAATAATAAATATTGTCAGACAAATTACACAGCGCCATCTAGCCCCAAAGTAAGCGAAGCTTGTGTTATGGGTACTAGACAACTGATAAACATACGTAAATACATATATTTTTTTTGTAAATACATACTTATGATACATAGAAAACACCCAGAATAAGACAAACAGACATGTTCATGCACACAAATGTTTGTCCTATGTGAGAATCGAACCCACGAGCGTTGGTGTCGAAGCCGCGTCATTGACCGCTACGCCACCGAGCTCGTCATTTAAGTAATGTGTATGTATGTATATTTTCTGTTGTACTATACCATAATAATATTGAGGTTAATTTATTTTGTATGCCGCATTCGTGCATATCTGCTCTTCCCGAAGGTTGTGTGGTAGAGAATGCTTTTAGCATTAAGACCGCCTATGTACCCTTAAATTGTTGTAAATAAAGTTTAAATAAATAATATGACGAGCTCGGTGGCGTAGCGGTCAATGACGCGACTTCGACACCAACGCTCGTGGGTTCGATTCCCACATAGGACAAACATTTGTGTGCATGAACATGTCTGTTTGTCTTAGTCTGGGTGTTTTCTATGTATAATAAATATATATTTATAAAAAAAAATAAAAAAATATTTACGTATGTTTATCAGTTGTCTAGTACCCATAACACAAGCTTCGCTTACTTTGGGGCTAGATGGCGCTGTCTAATTTGTCTGAGAATATTTATTTATTTATTAAAAAAAAATAAAAAAAATAAATGATCGATCGAAATTTTTTTCGACGCAAATTTCAAACATGTCGAGGTCTTTAATTGTGACAAGTTTCATCAACATCGGTTCAGTGACTTTGGAGCCTATTCATTTCCAAGAATGACTTTTCGGCGTATATAAGTGTTCCGCTCGCTCCACTCAATAAATATATAAAATACTAGCGGCCCGTACCGGCTTCGCACGGGTGGACAAAATATTGCAATTTTCTTACGGATCCCTAAATTTTTCGAAATTAAAATATAGCCTATGTTAATCCCTGATAATGTAGCTTTCTATTGGTGAAAGAATTTTTGAAATCGGTCCAGTAGTTTCGGAGCCTATTCGTTACAAACAAACAAATCTTACCTCTTTATAATATTAGTTTAGATATACCATTCTGGTACCGAATTAGGATTTTCTGTGCTATGGTAACCAAAGTTAGAAACAATAAATTCACCATATGATAAACATTTCGCAGACTATTTATAAATATTTTAAGACTAAAAAAGATACCTATATTGCTTTTTGAAGTAATAACGTCTCTATAAATAGATGAACGCCGGCTGCACGCACGAAAAAGAATGACTAATTGTCACGGTCCTCCTGAGCCGAGCGTGCGAGCGAGAGCGCGGAACAAGCGATAGAGAGTCACGATCGGCCTATGTTTCTTATGACGTTATCACGTAAAATTATCGTCCGTAAACCGACTTTACAGACAACCAATATATTTTTTACAAAACTGTTTAAAAAAGGAATGTAATGTGTTTAATGTGTATATTGTTCAATGCATATCCTAATAATTACTAATATTATAAATGTGAATGTGAGTTTGTTTGTTACACTGTCACACCGAAATTACTAAACCTATCATCATGAAACTTTGTACACACATTCTCAAAGGTATTAGGAAGGACATAGGACATTTTTTATTTAAAAAATAAAGTAAACGCGTAAATTTAAAAATAAAAGAATGTTTATTTAGATGTATGGAAGTTTACTTACTTTTCAGACCGTTTCCACTGATGACTGCCTTGCCATTCAGCGTCCATGTGACGTCAGGCGCCGGTTCTCCGGAAACCTTGACGTCCAGTGCGATGGGCTCGCCTTCGTGGACTTTGATCGTACGCAGGTTACGACGGTCGATCTTTGGTGCCACTGGGGGTAAAATAATAAAAATAGTTACCATGACAATCATCATCATCATCATCATCTCATTTTACTCTCCAATACAGGAGCACGACCCTCTCTCGTCCGTCCCAGACAGAAGGAGGATTTGGCTTACACTCCCCACGCTGGGCAGACGGTCGGGGAGGCCTGATCGATGTTTTATAATGTATTTCCCTTAGTCGCCTTGTACGACATCCACGGGAAGAGACGGAGTGATTAAAGAAAGAGAAAGAAAGAAAAATTTATTTGCTCATTACACAGCACTGGTTCTATTCTAGTCTGCCGGAAACTACACGGCCAATGACAATACAATATATCATGACAATACAATACACCAATTAGCTACAATCTGATCATGGTTTTAAGTAAATTCGGTTAGGTTAGGGTAGTCCTGTAATCAGCATAAGAAAACTCTAATCGAATTTATTAAAGACGTACTTATTACGTATTATATAATGGATGCAAGCAAACATGAATGACCAATTTGGCGAATAAATCATAAAATGGTCAGCCACTTCTATATGTAATCAATGTTATATTCGGGCTTGTTATCTTTGCTGTGCGTGCATATCTTCGGCTATCGAGGCTAAAACAAATTTGTTCGGGAATCAAACCCATGAACTGTATTGTGAAAATAATTATTTCTAAAACACAGCGCTCATCATCGTCCCTTTTATAAGTAAGTCCTTTTTATTTTTATTCTTTTAGATTATACCACACCCCGGCCACTCTATACGAAAGTTACGTCGTTTATTACTACATAAATAATGGTGTCTGTGCAGCGCTTAAATGAGAGTGTATTCGTGCTGCGCCATACAAAATGTTCCGATCCGTCTCAGAGGGGAGGTGAGGTAGACACGACAGAGCGGCAGGGAGTGGCCATACTGTACTATTACTTATACTGTGATAATACTCAAATACTCACGTCTCCTGGGCTTGCAAACAACAGACTTGCTAGCATCAGATGGTTCTCCAGGGCCGGCTTCGTTGATTGCCTTCACTCTGAACTCATACTCCGTACCCTCGTCTAAGTTCGGCACTGTCGCCTTTTCGTTGTCGTTAGGACCGACCTGGAAAAAGAGAAATATTTTTTATTTATTTAGAGTATAAAGGAGAACCAACAATTTAATATATGTAAATAACTTCAAACAAAAAATAACAAAAAGCCGGAGAAGTGCGAGTCGGACTCGTCCACCGAGGGTTCTGTACGTAGGATCATTATAAATTTGATATTTTTCATTATAAATAAGAAATAATGGGTCGGAAAAAAATAATAAAATATATTCTGCAATGTGTACATCAAGCCCTTTCATATGATACCCCATTATAATTATAAGTTCAGCAGTGCAACGTCTCCAAGATGACTTTAATAATCTGCTAAAATGGTCGCATGACGCTGGCCTAAAAATCAATACAGATAAAACCAAACTGATGCACTTGAGCTCAAGTCAAAATAGACAATCTAACCAACTTAATCTTATTGCTCATGATCACAAATGCTTTCACGATAATAAAAATGTATGTGACTGCTCCCCCATAGAATTAGTTAGCAAACATACCTATTTAGGCCTAATTATTGATGACAGAATGAAATGGACCGATCACATAAGCCATGTGTGTGCCAAATTAAGGTCAATATTAGCCAATTTTTCTATTATAAAATATAAAATTCCATATTACACTGCCTTATCCTTGTACAAAGCGTTAGGTGAGTCGATCATTTCATATGGGTTGAGTAGTTATGGTCGCACATTCAAATCACATCTGAATAGAATATACGAATTACAATTGAGAATTTTAAAATTGATAGTGCCATTCAAAATAAAACAAAAATTCAAAGATAATAATGAAGGTCTATTTTATCACTGCAAATTAATGCCTATATATGATAAAATTAAGTATACGCTTTTGGTTGAACAGTTTCACAATTTTCCAAAACCTGAACAAAAAAATACTACCAAGAATATAATGACGAGAAACGCCTCAAACCCCAAACTATGCCTACCGCGATTTAATAATTTATATGGCAAAAATATGCTGTCATACAAAGTACCTTTTTTGATTAATCAATTACCGAATAGTCTAAAAAATGTAATTAACGAAAAAAACATTAAATTTAAATTAAAAAACTATTATATAAATAATCTGAATGAATAAATAATGTAAAATGTATAAAAACTAACAACAGACCACAAACCAAACCGACCTACATCTAGTTTGCATTATTAACTACGCAAAATAAAGCAACACTCTGTACATGCAACCGTCATTATGCTTATCAACAGACCCCTCACACGCACACACACCAGTACTCTGTTCCTACCTGTAGTTTTACTCGCCTATGGAGAAAGATGTTTGCCTACCGACTTGATTGTTTGTATTTATATGGTTTACCTACATGTTAATATACTGATGTTACCTCAATTGTTGTATTGACCGGCGATGAAGACCAGTATAGGGAAAAACTTAATTTAAGTTTATATTATACTGGAAAAATGTATTAGATGTTTATATTATAAAGATTGTAATAAATAATAAAAAAAAAAAAAAAAAAAAATTTGAACTAGTAGCTTCAATTTGAAATTTTGATCCCCTATAAAAAATATTGACCCCCTATTTTTTAAGATTTAATTACAAATGTATAGTTTTGAGATTTATTCTTGTACTTGTAGTCTATAATGATGTTACTTGCCAAATTTCATAGTTCTAGGTCAACGGGAAGTACCCTATGAGTTTTGATTCCCTTGAGAATGTGTCGAAATATGCGTTTTTTGCTGAATAAACGCCCGTATCTTTTTTTTTAACTTAGCAGTTTGATTTTTTTACAATTTCATGGGACCGTAGACCTGAGTATACTGTTCAAATTTCAGCTTGATACCTCCACGCATTCTCGACATAGAGGGTCTTGACAGACAGACGGACAACAAAGTGATCTCTTAAGGGTTCAGTTTTTCCTTTTGAGGTACGGAACCCTAAAAAGGCTCTTTAAGGCGCGTTGGGCATTTTTTGAGATGGGAAAAAACCATTGAACTCGCGACACTACTACCGTAACCGACACCGGTATATTAAGTGCAGTATGAGTTAGACGGGCGGGCGAGCCGCATGCTTGCCTGTGCGCTATTGGTTCGTAAGTCGACTTTTGCTCTCCGTGCTACTCGTTCCCGAAATACACGCACGAGAGTTAGAAAAAGGGAGTAGTGTAAAATATTTCCTGACGATTCAAAAAAATGTTCAAGTTTTCACCTCTGTCGGCACTCCCGGAGGGCGACTGTTTTTTTTACCACCCCGGCTGGTACGGAACATATGTATTTTGTGAGTAGAGAAACGAACTAACATAAATGGTACTGATAAACCAAATATCTAAAATTATAAAATTGGACAACTATGTATTATACTAACTTAGCTACTAAAGATGACATATTTACCTCGCAAGCTTTCACCCACTTCGGCGATCCAACTTCCCTCTTCTCGATGACGTATCCAGAGATGGGAGCTCCACCATCGTTGATGGGCTTCTCCCACTTGAGGTCCACGTGGTCTTTGTCCCAGTCGACCACTTCTGGTGTACCAGGCTTGCCGGGTTCATCTATGAAAGAAAGTATATGAATGGCAAAAACCTTTGGAAGCACAAACGCACATAATTAAAAATATTCCCTGAAAAATCACTCACTGCCATCTAGTACCAAACTAAGCAAAGCTTGTACTACGGGTACTAGATAACTGATATTATACTTAAATACACACCCAGAACAAGACAAACAAAAGTGTTTATTCACACAAATATTTAAAGTTGATTGTTTGCACGTGATGGAACTTTATTATCATAATGTTATAATGGGTCCTTCCACGTAGTCAAAATATGCCTTAGCGGCGAAATCGGTCGGTAAAATTAAATATAATTAGGTGGAACAGTACAAGTGGTTTAATATAACATTAACACAAATAATTGTCTTATGCGGGTATCGAATCCGCAACCTCGGATCAAAGTGCTATTGATAGCCATTCGACCACCGAGCTCGTTGTATCCCAATCAAGCGTCAAGATTAAAATATTTAACCAGTGCGTCCTCCCCGCTGTGTATAACCTGTAAAGACTTAGATACGGTCAACGTCATTGGTCCTTCGAGCCGGATATCTACTCACCGAAAGGATTCTTCGCGATGATGGAATGATCTGCCTCCAAAGGCTCCGAAACACCTTCATTATTGACAGCAGAAACTCTGAACTTGTACTCGTGTCCAGGCACGAGGTTTTCAATCTCGGCTTTTGGATCCTTGGTCTTTAAGGCCGGCATCCATCTACCAGTTTCGGTATCGAGTTTCTCCACCAGATAGTGGTCGATTGGAGCTCCACCGTCGTCGACTGGCGGGTTCCATTTGAGCGTGCAACCTTCTTTGTGTACGTCGGAAATCTGTGAATGGAAAGAGGATTTAAGGTCGTAGCGTAGTACACACAATATAATTTAATTCAAAAAGTTATCGTGTGTGGTTTTTTTAACGTTTGAACATTTTGCAGGTGTGCCATTTTACATATAAGACATCATTTCATTTATCACTCTGTAGAAATAGAAATATATGTATTTCAACTTCACATGACGATACAAAAAATACAATAAACACAACATTACATAATTATTATAGCATGTGATGTTGAAATTTCGGCCTACCCTCAGGATCACTCTATTGTGAGTATATTTTGAATTTGGGCACAATTTCTCTTCATAGTATTTGTCATTTTGCAACTTAGACAATCTGCGACTATAATTTTATTACGACGTACTAAAATTCGAGAATAAAACTCGATTACAGCCTTCGAAACATATTGACTTATTAAAATATAGACTTTCAAAAAATACCTTAAGTGGTCCTTCAGGTTTAGCAGGCACATCCAGTACAATAACTTGAATGGTGGCCTCATCCCTGCCGCTGCTGTTTTCAGCCTTCAGCACATACGTGCCGCTGTGTTTGCGAGCAGCGACTATAACTGATAGCTTGGTCTTATAGTCTTCTGCGTCTACTGTTAAATCATCACGGGTAGACAGACGCTCTTTGTTGTGGAACCTAAGGAGTATACATAAATATTTTTAGACAAATTACACATTGCCACTTACACAAAATACGATAACATCTTACTAGAGGCCTGACTGCATCTAAAATTAATAATATATGCTTCGATAGAGGGGCTTAGAGCGGTATTTGAGTAATACCGCTCTAAACCCCTCAATCGAAGGGATTTAGAGCGGAATATAAGTAATAGTGGTGAAGTATACCACGCTGCTCAAGTGCGGTTGGCGAAGGCCAGTGTTTTTGAAGCCGCCTAACAGCCACTGACTCATCTAACGACAACAGCCGGAACCGACGGTTTAATGTGCCCACCGAAGCACGGAGGAGCTCGAGATAATAATAAACCCATCCATTGCCAGGCTACGGTCGACGTTGCTTGATTTTCGTGATCGATTAGACCAGCCAGGACCGATGGCTACGGACACACTTGCAGGAGAACCGATTTATGTCCGGGTTTTTATCATTACCCTAGTTTTATGACCCTGGATACTGGTTTTATTTTTGTACTACGTCGGGTGGCTCTTCACGCCCTTTTTGAAGAACTCCATGCTGTAGTCTCCTGACGAAACCTCGACAGGCAGTTCATTCCACAGCTTTATAGTACTTTATTATTTATGTGCAATAACGAATAATATCTCACCAGGTCTTGGTTGGTGGTGGTTCACCAGACACCTTGATGTCCAATCGGATGTTCTGTCCTGCTTTGATTGTGATGTCTCGCATGTTCGTGCGATCGATCTTTGGTGGTGCTATAAAAACAAAAATAAAATGTAACATTGATTCATATATCAATCCGTGCTGTTCTGTCTGTGGATACCCTAAAGCAGGGCTTGTAACAGATTCAGAATAAAATGTTTTCATGAAATTCTTGTAATGTTATATTTTGTTTATATCTCCGAGGTATACAAGCATACGGCCCGCTTGATGTGAAGCGGTTACCGTAGCTATTAACGCTCGCAACATTTCATTCACGCGTCGGCACCCCCGCTGCCAACGCAGCAACTCCTTCTTGGTGACCTTTATCACTCGCAGGAACACAACAACCCTCAAGGGGATTGTTATATGGCTGCGGTGTACTGTGAGGTGGAAGTAGTTCTCCAGTCGGGCAGCTTACAAATATGCTGTTTCCTACCTCTCATTTGTCAAAACCGATTTCGCTAATCGCCAAGGTGCACCACGTGCAGGTGAGATTGGCTTTGGCTCTAAAATCGTGATACACTTCCGAGAATTGTAAGTAATGTTCTATAGCTGCTAATTCTCAATGGCGTAGCTTACGCTAGACGAACCCAGTATTAAAATTTGGTGGTGGGCCTTCTACCCAAACAATTCACGGATAAGGAGCTCTTCTATCTACACGAACCGAAGACGCTGGAAGCCCTTGTAGCCCGGTGGCCCATTGATACGGCTGATACAGCGGTAGCCCCTACTGTCTACTAATCCTACCATTACGCCCCTACTAATTCTACCATAATTATACTTACCAAACCTGTCCTTAGCCAGCAGATTTTCGGACGGAGCGGACGGTTTGCCAGGACCAGCTTTGTTTACAGCCTTCACACGGAACTGGTAAGTCTTTCCTTCGATCAGATCAGGAACTTTAGCTTCACATTTGTTCCCGGGTACCTACAAAAGATCATCATTGGTAAAATGTTTGTATGAAACTATAAGCATCCTGGAACACGGGTCGGTCGGATTGGCGACCCCTTGGTGTGGCTAATCCATGGGCGGTGGTGATTGCTTTCCACCAGGTGACACACATGCTCGTTTGCCCCCTCTTAAATATAAAAAAACGGGTCTTTTCTCGAATCAAAGGAGTTTAAAGCGTACTCCAACACGCTGCTCATCTGAGGGTTGGCAGATGCCGCAGTATTTTCAATTTGCCACTAATTTGGCTTAATAACTGTCACCTATGACAGCATTAGATATTGACGCCTGAACGTGCCCTCAGAAGCATGCAGGAGGAGCTCAAGATAATTAAACTTATCCTTAGGCAGGCTATGGTCGTCGTTGTTCAACTTGCGTGATCGATTAGACTAACACGTGCAATAGCTCAATTAAGCTCCTAAAATTCACCAACATATACTATGCCGGGTGGTAGATAAGCATACGGCCCGCCTGATGTGAATCTGTCAAATGACTGACAATTCTATCAATCGACATAAGAGCGTTAATATGGCTACTGTAACCGCTTCACATCAGGCGGGCCGTATGCTTGTTTAGCTCAGAGATATATACAAGACAAAGTCTGTATGATCACCTAATATTTATATAAATAATATCTATCTCCGCCAACCCGCAGTTGAGAAATGTGGTGGAGTACGGTCTAAACCTCTTCGATTGACGGGAGACCCGTACCCCAGCAGTGGAATGAACAAGGGTCAACCCGAGAGATATCTATAGAAATACAATATCATTCACATTAATAGTCTCACTAAGAAGTAGAATTTCAAATAACAATTACCTCAGCAGCTTTCACCCACTTGCCGGTATCCCTGTCCTTCTTCTCGACGATGTAGGCGGTGATGGGGGCGCCACCGTCGTTCGCTGGCTTCTCCCATTTGAGGTCCACGTGGTCCTTGCTCCAATCCTTGAACTCTGGTTTTCCGGGTGAGTCCGGTTCGCCTATAAACGTCATATGTTGTTATAACTTTATTATATGTACAAGGACAATTTTTTTTCTTTTATTAATTAATTAGAGTATATAAAAGATATAGACTGCGTGCATTGCCTATAGCATTGTGCTGTGCGAAAGTTCTTCATACATTTTGGTATTTTTTATTCATTTTAACAATAAAATACGGCTAAGTGATAACGTAAGAGTTGTTAATAGTGTCATCAAAATAATAGTTATTTAAAATAAAATTAATAAAACACCGTATCGTATTGTTCGTAACGTATATTTGATTACACATAAGCAAAAGAGGTCTTCCACTTCTATTGCTTATGTATATTCTATGAAAACATACGAGAACTCAAATCAGAAATTGATTGAACATAACGACATAGACAAAATATTTTTTTAGTCAATGATTTTACAGTTCTGGATAAGAGTCCTTTAGAACTCAACTTTTGTATCATTTCTTCAATATTATACGTCGTGTGTAGGGCATTTCAAGACACTGGTTTCCCGGAAGCTTTCCTAGGAGATTACAGTATAAAATTCTTGCAACAAAAGGTTAGAGATATTTAAAAAAACTCACCATAAGGATTCTTAGCAGTTGTAGCAGTTTCCGTAACCAACGGTTCACTTTCACCCTCGGGGTTGACAGCCTTTACCCTGAACATATAATCCTTGCCCTCGTTCAGTCCAGTGACATCAGCTTCAGGAGTCTTGGTGGTACAGACAGGAACCCATCTACCAGACTCTGTATCCATGCGTTCAACCACGTAGCTCTCGACCGGTTCACCACCGTCGTCTTCTGGTGGCTCCCATTTGAGTTTGCAACCATCTGCTTTGACATCTGATACCTGGGAACAGAAAAAAGCAATAAGTTCTCAAGTGTGGAGTTAACTCCTTGCTAACGTAAACAGGCTACGTTACGTAAACAGGGGTGTAAGAGGTTCATCAACATCTTTGAACCAAAGCCAACTTCACCTGCACGCGGTACACTCTGCTGATTGACATATGAAGCAATGGCGAAAAGAGAGGTAGGGAGCGTAATTGTAAGTTACCCGGCTGGGGAATGTACCTCCATCTCACAGAATACCAGAGCGCAATAACAATTCCCTTGAGAGTTGTTGTGTTCCTGCGAGTGAATGAGGTCACCAGACAGGAAGGTAACTGCTTTACATCAGGCTGGCCGTATGCTTGTCTGCCACCCGAGGTAGTATAAAAAAAAACAGGAGACTACAGTATGTGGTTTTTGAAGAAAGGCGTCAAGGGGGTTTCTACAGGGTCGGCAACGTGCGAGTGATATCTCTGGTCTGGCCAAGCCAACCTCACCTGCATGTGGTGCACCTAACCGACTAATTAAGGCGGCTCTGGAGAATGAGAGGTAATGCTTATCGAGCCCGACTAGGTAAGTACCTATACCTCACCGAAAACTGCAGCTAAATATTGGGATTTAGGTATCTGCAAGTGACACAAGGAGGGGCGTTAATAGCGGGTTGGCACCCGGCAGATAATAGCCGGGACCGACGGCTTAACGTCCCAGCACGGAGGAGCTCGAGATAAATAAACCCATCCATGGACAGGCTACGGTCGACGTTGCTTGACTTGCGTGATCGATTAGACTGCCACGCGTAACGCCATCGAGCTCCTCAAAAGCGATGTGACATCCTATGCTAAGAAGCCACCAATTCTAAGTAGTAGATCTTCTCGAAGAGGAGTATACTCCGTAAATATTCTACGCGCACAAAAAATGCGATCATAGTTCCGGATAAGAGAAAAAAAAAATGAGGTGTGCCAGTGTCATAGACACGGCTGTATGTTGTACGTGAATACGTTATATGCACTAAAATTATCTCAAAATGGCAGCGCTTACCCCTCCCCGCACGCAATGTTCCATAGGCCTTACTTGGCGTAACAAATTCTTTGACCCGTCATCTATCCAATGGTGTGATTGAATTTTAGATATAGATAAATAAATAATAAATAAATATTGTCAGACAAATTACACAGCGCCGTCTAGCCCCAAAGTAAGCGAAGCTTGTGTTATGGGTACTAGACAACTGATAAACATACTTAAATATATATTTTTTTATAAATACATACTTGATACATAGAAAACACCCAGACCAAGACAAACAGACATGTTCATGCGCACAAATGTTTGTCCTGCGTGGGAATCGAACCCACGAGAATTGGTGTCGAAGCCGCGTCATTAACCGCTACGCCACCGAGCTCGTCAGATGATAGATTTGTAGCTGCAACATCAAACTGTATCCCCCGATTTTGTTATCATTCGTTTTTTTTGGATTGCCTCCTTATATTATTATCCTTATATAGACGAGCTCGGTGGCGTAGCGGTTAATGACGCGGCTTCGACACCAACGCTCGTGGGTTCGATTCCCACATAGGACAAACATTTGTATGCATGAACATGTCTGTTTGTCTTAGTCTGGGTGTTTTATATGTATCATAAGTATGTATTTACAAAAAAAAAAAAAAAGTATTTACGTATGTTTATCAGTTGTCTAGTACACATAACACAAGCTTCGCTTACTTTGGGACTAGATGGCGCTGTGTAATTTGTCTGACAATATTTATTATTATTATTATGAAAGCAATTGTAAAGACGTATTCACGTCAATAAAGGTACCTCTCATACTAACCTTCAATGGACCCTTAGGCTTAGCAGGTTTGCTAACAACATCAACCTCAATCTCCACAGTATCAGTTCCAGAGTCGTTCTTCGCAGTCACCACATACTTTCCACCGTCAGCTCTGGTGGTCTTCTGCAGTGCAAAGGACGTGTGGTAATCCTTGTTCTCGATCTTGAGACGCTCTTGGGGCTTTATGACTTCGCCCTTGAACGTCCAGGTGATGGCTGGTTCAGGTTCACCTTTGACGTCAGCCTCGAATTTGAGAGCCTCGCCGACTTTGATCTTGCGTTTTTGAAGGTTTTTACGGTCAATTTTCGGTGCCACTGTAAAATATTATTTGTTATTACTTCATGGAAATTAAAAAAAACAATTCGCATAATTTCTTATCTCATATATAAAATTATTACGGCTTTTATAAGAAAACTACGATAACAATAATTTCTTCGTAATAATTTGACTTCCCCTCTTAGCAATGTGAGAGACGGCAATATGGCAAATAAGGCATTAAAAGCCTAAAGAGATGGCCAGTCAAGTGAAGCTCAACTGCCGTGCATCACGGATTGTATGCATATAACACTATTGAGGACCTAAAACATTGAGTTGTTACCTAACACATCGATTCCAATAATATGAATTGCAAAATCGTCTGAACGCTTGGTAATTCTCCCTTGTTGCTACCAAATCAGAATAGTATACTGCCCCGGATGCAACATGCAACGAATAGGCTTGTTGCCCATGTTACAAAATTATAAAAACTCGTAAAATACATAAAACTAGAACGATCTGCGATCTTAAAATTTTAATAACTTATGTCCGACGTGTTTTATGTTCGGTCAAAGTTTGGTGGGAAAGTCCATTTTGAAGGTATGAAATTATAAAAAAAAATATTACCATTGTAGAAACAATAAAAAATACTATAACTTTTGTTACGGCACTGGCTACATAAACGCAATATTTAACATAGCTGTCGTACAAATTTCTCATTTAATGCATATAAAATAGCACGGTGTGACGTCATAACGTGGTGGCCTTTTGTATGGAGCGTTTTCGGGATAGTCCAAAATTGTGATCTTCAAGTTATCATATCTCGAGAAGTTTTTATGCAATCGAAGTAATTATTTCACCTATATTTATATTATTGTGATGTCTTTAAATAACAAATCGAAAAAAAAATGGGATACAAGCCTATTCAACATGTCATTTCGCTCCCGCCGCCAAAGATCACATGAGAGATTATGTGCTCCCAGAGAACATGGTGTGCTGTTTTTTTCGACACAAACCTCAAGCGTGTCGAGGTCTTTCATTTAATCAGTAGTTTTGGAGCCTATTCATTTCCAAGAGTGACTTTTCGGCGCATATATGCTCCACTCAAAAACCTCTGTTAACACGCCGAGCCCCCTTATGGTGATGTTACACGGTTCAACCAAATTGATTCACTTCGGTTGAATATTAACCGTGTAACATCCCCATTACCACCATCTCTTACTGCGATTCAATAATTGAATAGATTGCTTAGTCATACCAATGAATAAGCGACTCTATTCCATTTGAAATAGACTCGCTTATTCATTAGCATGAATAAGCATTCTATTCAGTTATCGAATCTCAATAAGAGATGGTGGTAAGGGGGCAGAAGCAGAGGTTTTTGAGGACCTATAATACCTAATGTATTTGACTACGAAGGTTATACTTACAGAATCGTGGCTTGGCGATGACAGACTTGCTCGGGTCCGAGGGTTCTCCCGGGCCGGCCTTGTTGACCGCCATCACACGGAACTCGTACTCGTGGCCTTCTTCAACGTCGGTCACGCGCCCGGCGGGACGGTCTCCGCTTGTTCGGAGGCAGTCTTGCCATGACCTGGACAGGACGTTTATATAAAGCATTTATTTAATTTCACTGCTTGTATGTTTGTGACTCGTTGCACGTGTCAGACTAATCATGCAAGGTAAGCAACCGTAGCCTGCTGTAACGTTTATTTAATTATCTCAAGCTCGTGATCGATTAGATCTAACTCTGAGTTTTCGACGCGTCTTCGGTTCCTTTTCGCGTTAATTACATATGAAATTTGCAAACAGACAAATTACACAGCGCCATCTAGCCCCAAAGTAAGCGAAGCTTGTGTTATGGGTACCAGACAACTGATAAACTTACGTAAATACATTTTTTTTTTGTAAATACATACTTATGATACATAGAAAACACCCAGACCAAGACAAACAGACATGTTCATGCACACAAATGTTTGTCCTGTGTGGAACCCAAGCGTTGGTGTCGAAGCCGCGGCATTAACCGCTACGCCGCATCAAATGTTATATTACTTATTACACATGCGTTATACACAAGAGTTCTAAATTACACACAAAATGTGTAATTAATTAACACTGGGCAGACATGGGCACTACGACCGTACAGAGCCAACACGGCACCACCCTTGTAACACAAAATACAGAGCTAGTAATCTCAGAGGTGCCTGTCAATGCTTTTATACGCAATCAGCTAGTTTAGCGATGAACATTGACCTTATCTATATTCAATTTGATAAACTATAACCGAGAACTAATTATATTATAGATAGTATGACGAGCTCGGTGGTCGAATGGTTAGCAATGGCCACTTTGACTCCGAGGTCGCGGGTTCGATTCCCGCACAAGACAAACATTTGTGTGCATGAACATGTCTGTTAGTCTTGGTCAGGGTGTTTTCTATGTATTATAAGTATGTATTTACAAAAAAAAAGTATTTAAGTACATTTATCAGTTGTGTATCCATAACACAAGCTTTGCGCTTAATTTGGGACTAGATGGCGCTGTGTAAATTGTCCAAAAATATTTATTTATTTATTTACCTTCCACCCTTCTCTCTCTTCTGCACGATGTATCCAGTGATAGGTGCGCCACCATCCTCCTTCGGTGCGCTCCATTCCAACTCCACAAAGTCCTTGTCCCAATTCCTCGGTTCCGGGCGACCAGGTTTACCAGGCTCGTCTGAAGACATGAATAATTATTACTTAGTATTTCTTTCGATCAATTTTTATGTATTTAGTTTTCAATCAAAAGCCTTTTAGAGTAAAAAAAAAAATACTTTCTGTTTGAAATTATAATTTACAGTGTACCGATATGAGTAGAAACTGAAGGAAGTCCAAATATGAGCCAAATAACAACTTAGGGAATTGTTATTTGGCTGCGGCATTCTGTGATGTGGAGATACTTCCTCAGTCGGGCAGCTTACAAATACGCTGTACCTTGCCTTTCTTTCGCGAGAGCCTCTTTCGCTATTCGGCAAGGTGCACCACGTGCAGGTAAGGTTGGCTTTGACTAAAGATCGTGGTGAGCCATTTAATACCCAAAGTATAAATACTCACCGAATGGATTCTTAGCGATGATTGGTTTCTCAGTCTCGAGTTCTTCAGACTCTCCTTCTTTGTTGACAGCCTTCACCCTGAACTTATAAGGTTTGCCTTCCTGCAGGCCAGTGATATTGGCCTTGCAGTCCTTAGCTGTGCCGCACGGGATCCATTGACCTGAAAACACAAATATTCCATAGTTATTACAGCTTCATCAATATTAAGACGACGACGACGAGCTCGGTTAGCAATGGATACTTTCACTGCGAGGTCGTGGGTTCGATCCCCGCACAAGACAAATATTTGTGAGCATGAACATGTCTGTTTGTCTTGGTCTGGGTGTTCTCTATGTATTTACAAAAAAAACATGTATTTAAGTACATTTATCAGTTGTCTAATACCCATAACACAAGCTTTGCGCTTAATTTGGGACTAGATGGCGCTGTGTAAATTGTCCAGAATTATTTATTTATTATCTATGCACAATTTTTGTGGTTAATGAATGAGACTATCTTCGGAGGGCACGTTAAGCCGTCGGTCTCGGCTGTAGTCATTAGATGACAGTTAAGTTAAGCCAAGCCAGCCTTTGGGCGGCTTTAAAACACTGGCCTACACCAACGCGCAGTTGAGCATCGTGGTGGAGTATGCTCTATCTAAACTCTTTCGATTGAGAGGAGACCCGTATCCCAGCAGTGTGATGAGTAAGGGTTGACGACAACGACGATAAATCTTCTACCACAAGGTTCGTTTGAAGATATTGCTGCTTGAAAACACTGGCCTCCATCAATCCTCAGTTGAGCAGTTGGTTGACTCAGTTGGTGGAGTATGCTCTAAGCCCATTGGATTGAAGAGAGACTCGTATATCAGCACTGGGATGACTAAGAGTTGATGATGATATAGTCACTCCTGAGATTATCGGCTCCGAGCATATCTCTCTTAATGGTTAGCAATGGCCACTTTGACTCCGAGGTCGCCTCGGAATCAGAGTGTCCATTGGTAACCGTTCGACCACCGAGCTCGTCATACTTAGAAAACACCCAGACACAAATGTTTGTCTTGTGCGGGAATCGAACCCGCGGCCTCAAAGTGACCATTGCTAACCACCGAGCTCGTCTAAAGAAACTTTCACATAAAAAACTACTAACCAGTGAGCGGATCTAATTTCTCGATCTCGTAGTATTCGACGGGCGAACCGCCATCATCTTCTGGTTTCTTCCAGGCGAGCGTACAACCATTCTTCGTGACGTCTGATACTTCCAATGGACCTTTGGGCTTCGATGGCTTTCCTGTGGTTAAAAAAATAATCACTCGCATTTAAATTAAAAAAAAAAAGCTAATAACACATCTGTTTTACGAAAAAAATCACCGACTTACTGCTGACATTTGTTCACTACATCGACTAGTAATATAAAGAAAGTAAAAACTAGTAAAGTAACTACTAGTAAAGTAAAGAAAAGTCAATGAAATAGGCATTGTTAAGTATAATTCAAAACCTACTAACTTTAATTGTAACCACATGAGAAGCAACAGCTTTCAAATAAAAAAAGAATCATTACAATCGGCTCAACTAGAAAATAGTGTTAAGGTAACTAACGCACATAAAAAAATAAAAATAAATAAACACAGTTGACTTAGGAACCTCCCTCTTTTAAAAAGTAGGTAGTTAGATCCTAAAATCACTATAAAGTTACAAATAAAAGTCTATGTCATAAACTAAAGAACAAAGTTGCAAGTAGTGCGAACTACATAGCTACAAATGAGTCAGTGACAACTTAGAGAATATGACTCCGTTCTCTTTTCTCGACCGAGAAACCCTTTCAGGCTCTACAGACTCACGCGAGAAGTCTTGCCGAGAAATTGCGCGAGAACCAAGAAGATCTATGGATTCATAAAGAGCTGTATCTTCCCAACGTGTATCGTTTAGATAACTATCGTAAGATCAACTCCATATTATATAAAGTCTCAATATGGCGTCATGTTTAAAATCGTAAGTAAGCCGTTGCCCATTGAAGTAAAACTTCTCTACGCACGCTTGACTTGGGGAGGAGTAAGCTGGTGAATGCGTGACGAGAGCGTTACGAAAAGTGTGATCGGGCGAAGCGAACGGAAGTTGAGAGGGAGATCAGTTAGTAGAGCTAAAGAAGTTTTACTTAAGTCGTGTGGTCTAATGCATACTCGTTTTTTATACCACGAAGGTGACAAACAAGCATACGGCCTGCTTAATGAAAAGCAGTTACCATAGCCTATGGACGCCTGTAACACCAGGGAAGTTCTACAATACTCGCCCTACTCTATTTTTCATTTTAAAAATACCTATAGAAAAACGATACGATAACCGCATACTATCAAGCAGGCTCTAAAATTTACCAACGAGTATTTTTTAAGCTGCCCGACTGGGGATACTTTTCCACCTCACAGAATCCGCAGCCAAATAACAATTCTCTTGAGGGTTGTTGTGTTCCTGCGAGTGAGTGAGGTCACCAAAGAAAGAAAGGAAAGAAGGAGTATAGGCTGGCAACGGATCGACGACTCCTTGGTGTTGCAATCTCCATGGGCGGTGGTGATTGCTTTCCATCAGGTGACCAACATGCTCGTTTGCCCCCCTTTTATATAAAAAAATCAAATAAATATAAAACATATTAGGCAATCATAACTTACCAAGAATAGTAATCTCAATCTCGGCTTCATCTTCACCAACTTCGTTCTTAGCCTTGATAACGTATTTGCCAGTGTTGGCTCTCTTGCTCTTGGTCATCAGGAACTTGGTGTTATAGTCCACATTGATGATCTCCAAGTTCTCCGTGTTCTTCAACTCCTCGCCCTTGAAGTGCCAAGTGACTGTTGCTGGCGGTTCACCGAAGACTTTGATATCGAGGGAGACTGGAAGACCGGCTTTGACTGTCAGAGGGTTGAGGTTTGTGCGGTCAATTCTTGGTTTCACTGGAAAAGAAATGTTTATTTTAATTTTATGTATATCATCATCATCAGGTCATTTTAGTCTCCACTACAGGAGCACGACCCTCTCTCGTCCGTCCCAGACAGAAGGAGGTATTGGCCTACACTCCCCACGCTGGCCTGACGGGTTGGGGAGGCCTAATTATTATTAGGCCTCCCCAACCCGTCAGGTCGATGTCGTACAAGGCGACTAAGGGTAACTATATTTAGTTACCCTTAGTCGCCTTGTACGACATCCACGGCAAGAGACGGAGTGATTCTATTCTAGTCTGCCGGAAAGCACACTGTTCGGAAGGTTTATGTATATATTGTTTGGCAATAGCTTCCCCTTCACATTTTTTTGTACGTGGCTCATCATCTGTAGAGCCAAAGCCAACCCCACGTGGTGCACCCGGTCGAATATCGAGAGGCGAAAGAGAGGTAAAGCATCTCGAGCTCGACTGGAAAAGTATCTCCACCGTACAGAAAACCCGCAGCCAATTTCAGTATTGTTGTGTTTCTGCGAGTGATTGCGATCATCAGATGTGAGGAGATGCTGCGTAAGCAACGGCGTGCCAGCGCACGAGTAATACTCCTTGTATTGCAAACGTCTATATAATTATAAACGTTTAACATCGGGTGAACCGTATGCTTGTTGACTATGTCAGAAAACATCGAAAAGGATCTCAGGATATGCAACGACTAACATGGTTTCTTCTGGAAAATACGGCCAGCCTGATGTAAAGCGGTTGACCCATAAATGCTTGCAATATAAAAATGATCTCGCGCGTTGATACTCCCGCTGCTAACGCAAACTCTCTCCTATAACTCTTCTCTCAGTTACTCAGAGCAAAACTTATACATCTTCACCAAAAATACGTACAGAATCGAGGCTTAGCCGTATGCCAGTTGGTGTTCTCCGAAGGCTCCGACTGTCCAGCCTTGTTCACAGCTCGCACGCGGAACTGGTACTGGTTGCCTTCCTCCAGCTTGGGCACTGTTCCTTGGCAGACATTGCCTTGAACCTCTGCAGCCTGTAAATACAAAATGTTATTGTAAGACTACTATTGACAAAAACTCGTGAGGGTTACACTGAAAGACCTCTCTCTGGCTCTGGCGAAAAGAGAGGTAGGGAGCGTAATTGTAAGCTACCCGACTGGAGAATGTACCTCCACCCCACAGAATACCGCAGCCAAATAACAATTCCATTGAGGGTTGTTGAGTTCTTGCGAGTGAGTGAGGTGACCAGAAAGGAAGGACATGCTGCGTTGGCAGCGGGGGAGGCGACGCGCGAGCGATATTTTATGTTGCGAGCGTTAATATAGCCACGGTAACCGCTCCACTTCAGGCGTGCCGTTTGCTTGTCTGCCACCCGAGGTAGTATAAAAAAAAACCATATAACGAACACCTGGCTCAGGAACCATAGTAAAGTCGCAGATGCCATCGAGCGAGTGGAGTCACAAGTGGCAGTGGGCAGGTCATATAGCCCGAAAGCAAAGTTCGTGGTGCAAAACGATCTTGGAGTGAAGACCCTGGAGGAAAAACGGGCCCGAGGAAGACCACAGATGAGGTGGAAGGACGACGTCAAAAAAGTAGCAGGGCCAAATTGAATGAGCGAGAAATGAACTTTTCACTTCTGTAGTGTAGCCAAGTATCGTTTGTTATCCATACAAAAGTGCTCAAAGGTTACCATGTGAGGAAAAGGTTACCATTATTAAGATCAAAAAAAATGGGGTGTAGCTGTGTCATGGACAGTTGGACACGGCTGTATGTTGTACGTGAATACGTTATACGAGTATGTATCTTAAAATGGCAGCGCTTCCCCCTCCCCCGCACGCGATGTTCAATAGTCCTTACTTAGCGTAAAAAATCTTTGATCCTTCATATATCCAATGGTGTGATTGAACTTTGGATGGAGATGATAGATATGTATCTGCAACACCAAACTGTATACCCCTATGTTATTATTCATTTTTTGAATTGTCTCCCTATGGAATCAATTTTAAAGACGTATACACGTAAAAGGGGCGCCTCAATTTTCGTCTACGTTTAACGGTAGTAACACAATGGGGATGTTTGATATTTTTTTGTATAAATTAGATGTCGCTAGGTAGGCGTCGGGTCCAGATTGTTAAAATTTACTGAATTTTTTGACAGTGAAACTTTAAGACGACAAGACGTCAACAAGACATTTGACAAGATGCTATGAATTGACAAATGATTGGACCCAATGCTACAGTGCTACCAAAATATCCTCATTGGACCCAGTTATGCAAAATAGATCCAACCCACATTTATTTACTTTTAAGTTAATGCTATTTAGAGTTCAGTAGCCACTCGCGTGTACTGGGATTCCAGTCTATCCCGAGAAAAAAGTAGACCCGCATGATCTGGGTATAGTCCCCTATCCCAGCGCGCCGACCCTATTTCAAAAATTTATTTTTCCAACTTCTCATTATCCAGAACCTTGAAACTTTTATTAAGAATAAGATGGATCTATTCTACTACGCGTCAAAAATTTAAAAAGTGACACTGGCAATACAAAATTTTTAAGAAACCAAAAGTTTTGTCTATTAATGTCAAGTTTTTTGCGCGCCGGCATTACGGTTAGCGGGCGGCACGGGTATTTTAGCTATTTATTGTGATTAAAGTGTTTCTTTCTACGGTTATTATATATCAAAAGAATCGTTGTGATGTGTACTTCGTGTGTGTGTTTAGTTAAATGAGTTTCGAAACACTCATGTTTATTTATGAACACGAAAAGTGGGCGCGCGCGGATCACGGAAATATGGCGGTGTTGTGTTTGTTTGTTTACAATAATTAATATGCTATTTTAGTGTTTTAAAAGCAAGATAAGTGAATAATAGTGTATTGTAAACATATAAAAAATAGTTTTTAACAGAAATATAGTGGTATGTGTAAATAATGACATTTTATGTCAGCGCGCCCGCAGGGTTACGATCGTGATTTTTGTATGGGGACGAATCCGTGACTGGTGAGTAGTACTGATACTATTTATTTTATTTCTCCACACTGTGTAAACCTACGAAAGATATTAATATGTCATTTTAAAGCTGAAATAGTGTAGTTTATTTCAATATAAGTCTGATTGCTTCGAAATGAAAAGTTTATTGATAAAAACTTGTTCGAAAAAAAATTTTCGAGCAAAATGTTGATATACTTTACTTTTACTTTGTTTATTTTTTACTTTAGCTTCAATTATAGCAATTTGTGACAATGTAGTCTCATTCTGTATATTATAAGCTATCCATAGGTATTTTTTATTTCAATATAGCTGTAGTATTACGCCAGTTATAACGATTTTTGTTTGTATCGTCCGTATTTTGGGACCGCCGAACGGTTATGCCGTTCGGCGGACACGCGAGGCCTCCTTGGGTTGCGAACCTGGACACGCGAGTGGGTAGGAATAAAAACATCACGTAATTTAAATTGTGAGAAACATATCGCTCATTCAATGCAATATGGTCACAACTTATATTTATGTCGTCGTTTCACTTAGATCACTTTTATGATTGTTTACCTAAATAACATTATTACCTGCAACAATACTAAAATACAGAAATAACTATTTACATCTAAAATGTAACGCTCCTGTTAAGAAGAATCTGAAAGTATAATTTTCTATATATCAGAATTACATTCGAGAAAGGCACGTCGATGTTACTCGTATAAAGTTTAATTATGTCGTTGTTGCACCAAATTAGCGAGAATGTCATCAAACTACTAGAATCTCTTGCGAATAAATAAAACTCGATTTGAAGTTTCTCGCCATGATACATGCTCTCAATTTGGCATAGTTTGTCGGTTGGATCTATTCTACATCATCATCATCAGCCTGTATCTACCTACTGCTGGATATAAGCCTTCCCCAATGTTTTCCACCAGATACGATCCTCCGCCTTCCGCATCCAGCCGCTTTCTTAAGGTCATCGGACCATCTAGTAGGAGGGCGTCCAACACTTCGTCGTCCTATGCGCTTATTCTACATAACATAACATTAATAGGTATTCTAAACAATTCTGACCTTAACAAATTCTCCTCTATCCCGATCCATGACTTCAATAATATATCCAGTGATAGGAGCGCCGTTGTCTCTAATAGGCGGTTCCCACTTCAGTTTAGCAGACTTCTCGTCCCAATCCACGATGTCAGGTAGACCAGGGGCAGCTGGTACATCATACGGGTTCTTCGCTAGGGTTCCGTGGTCAGTATCCAATGGCTCCGACTCTCCTTCTTCATTGAGAGCCTTCACACGGAACTGGTATGTGTGGCCTTGTTCAAGACCTGAAAAAGATTCATTACAAATTCTATAAGAATGTTAAAAAAAAAGAGTATGCTTTAGACCAGTGTTCCAATGGGGATGTTTGATATTTTTTCTGACACCAGATGTCGCTAGATTGTGAAATTGTACTGAATTTTTTGACAGAGAAACTTCAAGACGACAACACAAGACGTCAACAAGACATTTGACAAGATGCTATGAATTGACAGATGATTGGACCCTACGCTACAGTGCTGCCAAAAGACCCTCATTGTTACAAACTTTTTGTGTTTAAGGTACCTACATGTAGGAAAACGAATTTTTTTGGAGGTTCACCATAAATTGAAAATCAGTTTTTATTTGTGTAAGAATTTTTCTTCCGTCCGTCTATTTAGCTTTATTAGATAACTTTATTTTTCCGAGGCACACCAACTAATGACCACGGTACACCAGTGTGCCGCGGCACACACTTTGCGGAACACTGCTTTGGACCACACGACTGAAGTAAAACTTCTTTAGCTCTACTAACTTATATCTCCCTCTCAACTTCCGTTCGCCGTTTCCGTAACGCTCTCGTCACGCATTCACCAGCTTACTCTCCAAGTCAAGTGTGCGTAAAGAAGTTTTTCTTCAAAAATGGAGAAGCAAAGGGTGTAAGTGGTTCATCAAGATCTTTGAACCAAAGCCAACTTCACCTGCACGTGGTGCACCCTGCTGACTAACCAACGAAGCTCTGGCGAAAAGAGAGGTAGGGAGCGTAATTGTAAGCTACCCGACTGGGGAATGTACCTCCAACTCACAGAATACTGCAGCCAAATAACAATTCCCTTGAGGGTTGTTGTGTTCCTGCGAGTGAGTGAGGTCACCAGAAAGAAAGGAAGGAGATGCTGCGTTGCCAGCGGGGGTGGCGGCGCGCGTGCAATATTTTATGTTGCAAGCGTTAATATGGCTACGGTAACCGCTTCACATCAGGCGGGCCGTATGCTTGTCTGCCACCCGACTTAGTATAAAAAAAAAAGCAAATATCAAGACTTGACCGTTTTTTAAGCACGTGATAACCCTGACAATGTGAAAACTCCAACAAACAAAATTAGAGATTCCAACCTCACCTGCACGTTGTGTACTCTGCTATACTGTGCTGGGGAAGTACCTCCACCTCACAGAATCCTGGAGCCAAATAACAATTCCCTTGAGAGTTGTTGTGTCCCTGCGAGTGAGTGTAGTCACCAGAAAGAAAGGAAGGAGTATAGGATGGCAACGGATCGGCGACCCCTTGATGTTGCTGATCTCCATGGGCAGTGTTCCTTTTCATCAGGTGATCCATATGCTCGTTTGCCCCCCTCTCGTATAAAAAAAACCACTCACCATTCACAGTAGCCTCAGTGGTATCAGGGTCGATGGTACCAGCCGGCGTCCATTTCCCAGTGAGAGTGTCCATCTTCTCCACCACGTAAGCACTGAGGGGAAGACCACCAGTGTGTTTGGGCTTCTTCCACTTAAGTTTCGCATGGTCAGCGTGGACGTCTGAGACTTCTAATGGACCTTCTGGCTTGCCAGGTTTGTCTGGAAAAAAGATGGGTTAAGATTAAAGATCCTGTTGCTTATTGGTTGAAGCTGGAAGTAATGTGGATCGCATCGACAGGGAATTCATCCTCACACATTGGAGCCTAAGTGGTCACGTACTGTGCGGTTCCAGAGAAGTTTTCTCCCGCGTACTGTCAAGCTGTGGAATGAACTGCCTGTCGAGGTTTTTTCAGGAGACTACAGCATGGGGTTCTTCAAAAAGGGCGTGAAGAGATTTTTACAGGGTCGGTAACGCGCTTGTGATGCCCCTGGTATTACAGGCGTTCCTAAGGTACGATAATTGCTTTCCATCAGGCGAGCTGAATACTTGATTTGATTGTCACTTTAGTGGTATAAAAATAAATTTAGCATCAGCCTGGTACGGTAACCACTTTAAATCAGGAGGGTCGTATGCTTGTTTGCCAAAAAAAAATGCCTATCTACATCCCACTTAGGGGTCGCAAACCGGGATACCGAATTTCGAAAATACCGGAATACGGAGCCAAATTTAGGTCTAATTAATACCGGTATTCATTTCACAAAAACCGAGATATTCGGTATTTTCGGTTTTAGTAAAATAAATAAAAAATAAATACAAATAGAAAAAGTTACGCGCCATTGAATTCAAATTATGCGCGCGCGAGTTCGTTCACCTTACGACAAGACCGATGAATCCGGCGACAGCCGAGTAGCCGAACTTCCCGCTCTCTGTCCCGCGCAATGATTAGCGAAAATAGCGAACGAGCCAATGAATGGCGTGGCGCGAATGGTGCAAGTGAGTGAGTTGAATGAAATTAGTTGCGTTGCGACCGACAAGTGTCAAATTTTCTATTTCAACTGTTTACATTTGGTCATCGTCATTCGTCATTGCGTGTTTTGTTGGTGTTGAGGTTTGTTTTTGTTATCCACACTCGGAATTTAGAAAGAAAATAGACAAATTGGTAAGTAAATGATTTTTAATTATTATATTGCATGTCGTAAAAGTATGGGGTTTTTAATTATTTTTGAAAAGAGCTGTTTGTGAAAAGAGAAAGAAGTGCAAATATTTTTCTACATTTGTATTGTATGTATTGTACTGCAAATAGCTAAGATAGAAATTACGATATAAATAAACGTTTAATTAATGGTTTCTTCCTCAATTGTTTTCAACTTATTTTTATAGCTTTGCCCTCTGATTGACCATAATATTTAGTTTTGCTTTTGTTGAACAGTCATAGTATAAATAAACTTTCAAACTAGCTATGTCCGCGACTTTGTATTATAATATTATAAGTATGGATTTATTTTATGTTATTGTTATGTTTTGAAGCAATGTGTTTTTTCAAGTTCAGCGATTTATTTCTTGTAAGTGCAATTTGATATTTTCTTTACAGGTTGTTATTAGTCGAAAGCGATGGCAGAATTGGCAGATCAAGACAAAATTCTATATGAAAAGCACAAAAAATTATCACAAACAGAAACATCAGTATGGAGTCGTTTTCTTAAAGCTTCAGATAATCTTACTGCTAAATGTATAAGCTGTAATAAAATAATCAAGACATCGGGCGGCTCAACTTCAGGGCTTCATACTCATTTAAAAACAGCACATTCTATAGTTTTAAAGCATAAAATTGATGCTAATAGTCAACATCAGCTGGCAACGACTTTTACGGCAAATACATCATTTTTTGCCACTGCTACGGAAGATGAAACACCAAAAAAAAGGAACAAATTAACTGATTATTTTACAACTTCCAATAGCTTACCAGAAACGCTTTCTCGTATGACGTCTGTAGATGGCTTACCTTTCAGTTTTTTTATTACTTCAAATGACCAAAGACGAGTCATGGCGCAATCTGGCTACAAATTGCCTACATCTTCAAATTCGATTAAAAATATGGTGATGAAGCATGGTGAAACTGTAAAATTGTCTATAATAAACAAGCTTCAAAAACTAAAAAATGACGGAGTTAAGGTCTCTGTGACTCTAGATGAATGGACTAGTACAAGTAATAGACGTTTTATGAATGTCAATGTGCATAGTCCTATGATGAAAAACAATTTTGTTAATCTCGGCCTTGTAAGAATAATTGGGAGTATGCCAGCCAAAATTTGCTTGCAGTTGCTGGAGAAAAGATTGTTAGCGTTCGAATTATCTCTGAAGGACAATGTAATTTGTACCACAACTGACGGTGCTTCTGTAATGGTGGCCTTTGGCCGTGATGCATCGATTTTCCATCAACAGTGCCTTGCTCACGGTATACAGCTTGCAATACTAGATGTCTTGTACAAAAATAAAGAAAATAGCCAAACACGGGTAATTGAAACAGAAGTCGATGAGAATAATGACACCTTTGCTTCAGACGATGATGATGAAGATAACAATGATGGTTTCCATGTAATCGTGAGGACTAATCCTAACAAAGAATTTATTTTCAAAGAATTAATAGAAAAAGTCCGTAAAATTGTGAAAGTTTTTAGAAAGTCGCCAACAAAAAATGATTTGCTGCAAAAATATGTGAAAGAGGAAATGATTGGTGAAACTAATTTGATTTTAGATTGTAGAACACGTTGGAACAGTTTAGCAGATATGTTGGAGAGATTTGTGAAGCTTAAAGTTCCGATCCAGAGGGCAATGATAGATTTAAAAATTAATCAAGAGCTATCAGAAAGTGAATACCGACGTCTGGCTGATCTCAGCAGAGTATTTGAAATACTAAAAGCCACTGTCGAAGAACTGTGCAAAAGAACCGCTAGCCTAATTACTGCCGATACTGCTCTGAAGTTTATGTTCACAAAATTAGACGCCATGCAACATGAGTTAGTTGCTCGTGAACTTGTAACTTCTCTGAAACGTAGGGTTAAGGAACGAAGGTTATTGGTTGCTTCAACCTTAAATTATCTACATAACCCAAAATCCTATTTCGATTCAGCGAATGAATACTGTAATGTATTTTTAAGGCCAGATTGCACAGAGATGAGAAAACACATTGTGGATGTTGTCAAACCCAAAGAAAATTTTAATATGGAATCTACACATGATGTTACTGTTTCTGCATATGATGATCTCCCTTCAGCTTCAGTGCCGCTAAAGAAACAGTTAGAAATGGCAGTGGAAAAGCAAATGCTAATTCAGAACAGCACATCAATAGAAACTACACCTGATTTTGACACTTTAATCAAAATAGAAATGGCTCTTTACGAAAACGGTGGGTCTAGAGGAAAATATTTGAGTATGGCCTTCAACAATTTAATGAGTATTCCACCAACTAGTGTAGAGTCAGAGAGAGCTTTCTCTTCATCGGGTTACTTGTGTAATCATTTGCGGTCAAGATTGAGTGATAAAAGTTTAGATACTTTACTGTTTCTACGATCTCATTACAAGGCCAACTAAAAATTTAATGGAGATTTAATAATATTTTGATTACCTCTATATAACTCAATTTGATTTGGACTGAATTTAATTTAAGCATTTTTGTTATTTTGTTAATTAGAATATTGATTGTTGATTAGTAAACCATACTAAGAGTTAATTTTATGTTTATGAGAATTTGTTAATTTTATGTTTTATGTTTTTATTAATAAAAAGTGCATTTTTTGGTTCGTTTTGTTTATGTTGAGACTGTTGTGAGATGTACAAGTTTGATAAACATTTTATTTTTAGAACTGATTCCTAGTAGTGATCCCACTTCCTAGTCAAACACTACATTTGATTAAAGTATTTGAACTAGTTAACCTGAGTTACTTTAATAAAGGAATAAACGGGCATTAATATTAGTAAATTATTGCTAAGAACTAACTGATTGATTACCAACATATCAAATAATAAACCTTGCGTTAATGAATATTTTGTTTTATTTAGAAGATAAATTCATTTTGGTTAGGTACCTACTTACTATTCCTCCGCAGACTAACTTTATTATACTAAATTTGCTAACTTTATCTTAATCCCGGAAATATCGAAAATACCGGATTATCGGTATTAGTCTGAAGCCAATACCGAAAATACCGGTTTTGCTTAAATGATTCGGTATTGCGACCCCTAACCCACTGCTGGAATACGAGTCTCTCCTCAATCAAAGGGGTGTATTACTCCATTACGGTGTGAAACTGCAAGATAAGCCGTCTAAATAAATAAATATTTCTGGACAATTTACACAGCGCCATCTAGTCCCAAATTAGGTGTAAAGCTTGTACAATGGGCACTATACAACCACATACATTTTTTTTTTGTAAATACATACTTATAATACATAGAAGCAAACAAATATTTGTCTTATGCGGAGATCGAACCCGCAACTTCGGACTAGTGGCCATTGCTAACCTTTCGACTTTACCACATAAACGATAGTACTTTTATACTGATAAATAAAGCAATTCGTGCGAAATTATTCCCTAACCATTCCAAAATATTCAAAAATGCATAACGTCAATGTTCAAGTTTTCACTTCTGCCGGCACTCCCGGAGTGCAACCCGTTTTGTTTTTTTTGCCATTATATCAAGTGAGTTTGTAGTGCCAGCTAATGCCCAGTGGCTAACAAAGCTACTGGTACTACTATTAACATATTTATTTGCAAACATAATTTTATATATTAATTGAATTTGAGTGTAAGAATAAATAATACCCAGCTAAATGAATTCTTCCCCGTATAGTATATCAAATAGAAATCTCTACCGCCCCTTCCCCTTGTCCCCCCCCCCCCCCAAACTCATACTCACCAAGTATAGTAACCTCCACCGTAGCTTCATCAACACCAGAGTCGTTTTCGGCCCTGAGTGTGTAAATTCCTGTGTTCTTCCACGAGGTTTCGAAAATCTGAAGGCGAGTGTTGTAGTCCTCGTTCTCCAGCTTCACCCCTGGTCCCGACTCCAGCACCTGAAGATATAAGGGGATACTTGATTAGAAAGATATAACGTGTTGAAACTTCCAGCATGGATATCTAGACATAAACTGATTGAGGGGAGGCTCGCATTTTTTTTATACTACGTCGGGTGGCATACAAGCATACGGCCCGCCTGATGTGAAGCGGTTACCGTAGCCATATTCACGCTCGCAACATAAAATATCGCACGCGCGCCACCACCCCCGCTGCCAACATAGCAATTCCTTTCTGGTGACCTCACTCACTCGCAAGAACACGAGAACCCTCAAGGGACCTGTTATTTGGCTGCGGTATTCTGTGAGGTACATTCCCCACTCGGGCTTACAATTACGCTCCCTACCTCTCTTTTCGCCAGAGCTTCGTTTGTCAGTCAACAGGGTATACCGCGTGCAGGTGAAGGTGGCTTAGGTTCAAAGATGTTGATGAACCACTACACCCCAAAATTAACAATCTCAGTATGCCAGCAGTGGGATAAATAAAGGTTGACGAAGATATAGTCGCTCCTGAATGCCAGGATTATCAGCTCCGAGCTTACCTATCTTAATCGCAGGCTGCGATTGCTATTCTATTTTGGGATGTAAGTGGTTCATCAACATCTTTGAACCATAGCCAACCTCACCTGCACGCGGTGCACCCTGCTGACAGACAAACGAGGCCCTGGCGAAAAGAGATGTAGGGCATAGCGTATATTTAAGCTGCCCGACTGGGGAAGTACCTCCACCTCACAGAATACCGCAGCCAAATAACAATTCCCTTGAGGGTTGTTGTGTTCCTGCGAGTGAGTGTGGTCACCAGAAACAAAAAAAGGAAGGAGTATAGGCTGGCAACGGATCGGCGACCCCTTGGTGTTGCTGATCTCCATGGGCGGTGGTGATTGCTTTCCATCAGGTGACCCACATGCTGCTTTGCTACCCCCTCATATAAAAAAAAAAATCTCGGCATCTACACATACATCCTACTGCTGAGATACGGGTCTTCCTTCAATCAATGGGCTTTAGAGTATACTCCACCACCCTGCTCAACTGCGGGTTGCCCGAGAAGCTATTGCTTAATTTGTTGCAAATTAAAATTAATTAAGCATTTGCTGCAAAGCCTGAGAAACTGAAATAAAGAATGTACCTTCTTTTCAAAGGTCCAGGTCTTTGATGGTGGAGGTTCACCCTTGATGTCGACGTCCAGCTTAATGGTGGTGCCAGCACGGATACGGATGGCATGCATCTTGTCACGATTGATCAATGGCTTCACTGTAAAAGTAAAAAAAAAATACGTTAAATGGCGAATTTACAATATAATACAATATACTTTATTGCACCAAAAGAAAAGAAAAATACATAAGTGAAAACAGTGTGGAGAGGGGGGGGAGGGGACCACTGTGTCTCCTGTGTAGCCAGGTGGAAGAGAGAGAGATGCGTCACAAGCCAAACGCTTATGCCTATCGTGCCTCTATCGCTTGTTCCGCGCACCCGCTTGCACGCTCGGCTCAGATGGAACGTGACAATGCGTCATGCTTTTTCGTGCGTGCAGCCGATGTTCACTTATGTATAAGACGTTATCAAGTCAAAAAAAAAAACAAAAAACGATGTGGGCTTGACCACACCACAGAAGTGAAAACTTCATCTTTCGCTTTGTCTCGTTCCCTGCCGACTATACCCGAACGAGCGTTACAGAGCCAAGCGTGACGTGTTATATACAGGAGCGTGACGGGTCAGTTCCATTCACTAGCTAGAAAAAAGAACAGAACGTGCCAAGAGAAGTTTTCAAATAGTATTGGTAGAATTCTTAGAAATACTTACAGAATCTGGCCTTCGCAAGGTGGGGTTGTGTAGCATCTCCTGGTTCACCAGGGCCAGCCTTGTTGACGGCCTTCACTCGGAACTGGTATGTGTTGCCTTCTTTCAGATCCGGAACCCGAGCTTTGCATTCAGGTGTCTGTAAATTCAAGATAAGATACGTAAGGAGTGGAACTGCAGGAAGAGAGGGATCATTATCATCACTATAAGCCTTATGTGTACCGCATTAAGGCTTATATTGACGTACATATCTACCATAATGTTTTGAAAAAAACGATAACACCTGTTTGTATACCTTGAAAATGCCGTAAGGCGAAACCGGTCGGTAAAATAAATTAATTAAGTGGAACAGTAAACGTGATTTTACCAATAAAAAATGCCTACAAAATTCCACCAAGTACCAACAATCATGAGTATCAACAAAATTATTAGCCTGTTTCTATCCACAGCTGGATTTTTACCATAATGGATATTCTACTCTTTCCACGTCCAGCCATTTCCAGTAGCTTTTTCAGGTCATCGGGTCCATCACAAGAAATTTGAGGAAAGAAGGAAAGTCCTAGTGTGGGATCCACGTATCTTTTGTAGGAATAAATCCTATGTACAGTCAGACATGAAAACACGGCGTAACAAATGTTAAATTGTAAATTTTAAAAAAAATCTAACTCATTTCATCCCATGGGATTACAGACATAAGTAGTTGACGTTTATTTCAATTTGATACCTCAACGCATTCCTGAAAAAATGGTTATTGACAGACGGCCTAACAGTTTGACAGATAAGACAGACGGACAACAAAGTGTTCTTTTAAGGGTTTCTTTGTTACTTTCGGTACAAAACCCTAAACACTGATACATACAGCAACAAATAGCAATATCTGAACGTTTAACTAAATTCGTGGAAAAGTCGCACAGCGAGCGATGGAGAGAGCAATGTTTGGAGTTTCTCTTATGGGGTCGAATCCGGAACGAAGAAATTCGACGGAGAACCAAATTGGTCGACAAAGTTCTCAGAGTCAGCAAGTTGAAGTGGCAGTGGGCTGGCCACATCTGCCGAGTCAGTGATGGCATATGGGGGAGGAAAGTCATAGGGTGGAAGCCACGTATGGGGCGACGAAGCGTAAGGCCGCCCCCTCTCTAGATGGACCGACGACCTCAAAAAAGTGGCTGGTAGCGGTTGGATGCGGAAAGCGGCGGATCGCATATGGTGGAAAGCATTGGGAAAGGCCTATATCCAGCAGTGGGTAGATACAGGCTGATAATGATTACATAATTCGACCTTATTACAATAAATCAATGTGCACTTTCAAGTGCCCTAAGAATAAATAAAAAAGTAACTCACATCAGTAACAAGCGCTTCCTGCCACTGTCCATACTTCTCCTTCTTCTCAATAATGTAACCTGTGATGGGTGCTCCGCCATTATTCTTAGGTGCCTCCCATTTGAGATCGACGCGATCAACATCCCAGTCTTCGATAGTCGGCACTGATGGTTTGCCGGGAATATCTAGAAGGAAAAATTTTTTAAGATTTTACCCAAATTTGATCTTCCAATGTTTTCTCTACGGATTGAATAATGGATTGTGTTTAGAGTCTTGAGATTGACGGTGAGCATTTTTAAAGAATAGATTTTGAAATCTCTGCTTTACTATTCCTTCTATAATAAAACCACCACTTGATCCTATAATGTTTTTTTATTTCATTCTCAATATTTTATTATTCAGACACTATAAAAATAAACAAACATTAATAGTAAATAAACAGAAAAATAATTATGATTATGGGTTAGGTAAGACTGCTTCGTAGAAACCAAAGATTTGTTTCATAGAATGAATTTTGTGTCTAGTACCGCGGATGTATATACTTGTGGCCCGAATAATTGCGATTATGATTTTTGATCTCAACCAATCCATCACGGTGCTGTGGGATCTGTCAAAGTGGTCATCAATGGCCTCACCGAGGTGTTTGACATAAGAGGACATCTGAGGTGCGTACTTAAATATTTTTTTGTTGTCAATACATACATATAATACATGGAGAACACCCAGATCAAGACAAACAGACATGTTCAGGCACTAAAATATTTGTCTTATGAGGGAATCGAACCCTCGGAGTCAAAGTGGCCATTGCCAACCATTCGACCACCGATATCGTCAAAAATTTGCTGTATTATTTCTCATTCAGTAGTTTCACGTCAAAAATTACACTCACCATAAGGATTCTTAGCGATGATAGAGTGGTCAGTCTTCAGCGGCTCTGACTCGCCCTCCTCATTGACAGCCTTCACCCTGAACTCGTACTCCTCGCCTTCCTGCAGACCCTTGATCTCCATCTCAGTGTCGTCAGTCTTGCCGACTGGCACCCATCTGCCAGTCGCTTTGTTCAACTTCTCAACTACGTAACCAGTGACTGGTTTGCCTGGAATTAATGATGATGATGATGATGAAAATTTAGAAATATACCAATTTTCTCGCTAATTATTGCTTATTATTTAGTGTTGGTCGAATTTTTAGAAATATGGGGTGTAAGGAACATCAACATCTTAGAACCAAATCCAACCTCACGTAGTGCACCCTGCTGACTGACAAACGAGGCCCTGACGAAAAGAAAGGTAGGGTTCAGCGTATTTGTAAGCTGACCGGCTGGAGAAGTACCTCCACCTCACAGAATACCGCAGCCAAATAACAATTCACAAATACTTTGTTGTATTCCTACAAGTGAGGTCATCAGAAAGGAAAGAGTTGCTGCGTTAGCAGCGGAGGTAGCGACGACGATATTTCCTGTTACGAGCGTTAATATGGCTACGTAACCGCTTCATATCAGGCGGGCTGTATGCTTGTCTGCCATCCCACGTAGTATATAAAAAAGGCAGCTTAACATAGTTGCAAGATTAACATAGTCGGGTCTTAAGTACCCATATGTAGTACATATTATTATAAAACAGTCCCACGCCGCGTATGTCTGGATGAACCACGAAGATATAGGTAAAGGTGGAGGAGAACATTTCAAATACCTACTTTAAAACCACTGAGGTCAGACTTTTTCTTTCCAAATACATACTAAAGACAAAGCATGAAGTATCCGCTTTCTCTGTCTTTGGAGTGTATTATTTCTCTCTCCACGTTTACCTATAAGCTTCTTGGTTTGGACGTGAAAAACTAACTACAAGAAGGATTTTCCTACAAATTTCATCAATAGATGTAAGTTTGTAACTGTAATGTTAACCATACTTTGTGAATAAATATCATTCATTCATTCATCATTCGTTCACCATTAATTCATCGTTCATTCATCATTAATTCAAAGTTTTCTAACAAACTTTGTCAATGGACGGAGTGGTTTAAGTATATAATTCATTAAGGTTTTTTGTATATCAGCTGAAATATGACGAGGACTGTTGAAGATGTCGAAACTGGCATACGCTGCGTAAACCGATAGAGTCCTAACCTCTATAGCTCTCTCTAGTTTCTTGTAACCTATATAAATGTTGGCCAAGATGCATAAACCAAGCACATACCTCCATCGTCCTCCGGTTTCTTCCAAGCCAATTTGCAGCCAGACTTGGTGACATCAGAGACCTTGAGCGGGCCACCAGGTTTGCTTGGAGACGACAACACAGTGATTTCCACATCAGCTTCGTCCTTGCCATGCTCGTTGGTGGCTAGGATGCGGTATGTACCCGTCATTGCGCGAACTGCTTCCTTAACGTCAAGTTTAGTGTTGTAATCCACGTTGATGACGTTTTCTGTGACCTGAAAAGAAAATGGAAAAGTAGAAAATAAATTACAAAAATAGATATAGAAAATAGCGTATATGTGGAACTTTTATAAATTTGGCTTTACGATCTGTCATTTCAGTCCGATCGATACAATATAATATAGTGTATGTCAATGTTTTGAACGTTTTGCGTTTTGATCTTTGAACGTTTTGATCGTTTTGCGAAATTGTACATTTTGCGTCTTCAACATTTTACGTTTTGAATGTTTTACGTGTTGAACACTACGTGTCGCGACGATCGTTAAAAATATACATAATCAAAGAATTTTGGGACCAGCGACCGTAATGATGCATTCCTAAAATCATCATTACAGTCCAGGAAGGGACCTGAAATGAAAATAATACCAATCTAGATTTCTGCTTGTCGTTAATCAAAAACCTTACCTCTTTCTCATCAGCTTTCCATTTCTGGAACCATTGCACCTTAGGTGCCGGTTCACCCTTGACGTTGACGTCGAAGAATATAGGCTTGCCGGCGCGAACCGCCAAAGCCTTCAGGTTTGTACGGTCGATGCGAGGCTTCACTGTAACAACGAGTTCAAATTCAATGACGACATACATTTTTAGCATATTTTTCATTACACATTTGTCAGATGAAATAAAATTGGCCATTGACGAAGGTAGATGTGAAACTTCGAAATTATTATGTTTAGAAAATATTCCTGAGAGATAATGGAGATCGCAGAGTTCAGTACGGAGAGTTACAAAGGTCGGGCGCGTAGCGAGTCGCCACGCTAACAGCTAGCCACGTCCAGCTACCACTACCACGTCTAGCATTAGATGTTTCACATCAAAAACTATTTGACTAAGGTTCCAACTATCTTAAAGACGTGATGCATGACCTCAAGGTAATTTTTCGATATCCACGGGTAAAAAATATACGTTGTAATCAACGTTTACCCTTTTTACTACCCCGGCCACTCCATACAAATGTCGCGTTGTTTACTACTACATAAACGTACGTACCGTACCGTACAACGTAGTTACCGACGCGACATTTGTATGGAGTGGCCAGGGTATGCTATTAAATTTATATATTATTATATGAGTAACTGACATAAATTACATTAGTGAAGAAACGAATCGAAAATCATTCTCTCTCACTCACTCATTATTCCTTCGCGTACTAAAAAAATTGGCAACTTCTTTCTATGTCGCACCATTAAAAAGGAAATACGTATGCGTATTTCCTCATTCATACAATATGGGATCCTTCAAGAGAAGCGTGAAGAAGCATTTTGTAGGCCAGCATGACAGCGTCAACTGACAAGACATCAAGGTCTCTTCTCCGTTGCCGATGCGATGGGGGCTCCTCTTTTCGCTTACCATCAGGCGAAGCGGCGCCAATATGCTGAGCTAATAAAAAAACATCTTTATTATATTATACTTACAAGCCTTGTGTCTGATGGTGGTCATCTTCGTAGGGTCAGACGGCTCCGATTGTCCAGCCTTGTTGACTGCGATCACGCGGAACTGGTATTCGCTGCCTTCAGGCAGACCGTCCACCTTCGCAGTGGTCATGTTGCCTGGTACCTGGACACGAAGAGTTTATAATGACAACCGATCCTGACACAAAATTTGATTATTAAAATTAGTTTATTTTAATGCATTTACTTTAGCCGTGTGGTTTCCGGCAGACTAGAATAGAATCACTCCATTTCTACCCGTGAATGTCGTACAAGGCGACTAAGGGAAATACATTATAAAATATCGATCAGGCCACCCCAACCCGTTTGGCCAGCGTGGGGAGTGTAGGCCAAATCCTCCTTCCGTCTAGGACGGACGAGAGAGGGTCGTGCTCCTGTAGTGGAGATTAAAATAGACCTAATGATGATGATGATGAATGCATTTACTACAGGGGCTGTTATCAATGTCATTAAGAACATCGACAACGCATCAGTATGGATAAAAAAAAAGGAGTGTGGCTGTGTCGTGGACACGGTCGTGTCTTGTACATGAATACGTTATATGCACTAAAATTATAAGTAAAAAAATAATAAAAAAAAAATTCTGGACAATTTTACACAGCGCCATCTAGTCCCAAATTAAGCACCAAGCTTGTGTTATGGGTACTAGACAACTGATAAATGTACTTAAATACATTTTTTTTTGTAAATACATACTTATAATACATAGAAAACAATCAGACCAAGCAAACAGAAATGTTCATGCACACAAATGTTTGTCTTGTGCGGTAATCGAACCCGTGACCTCGGAGTCAAAGTGGCCGTTGCTAACCATTCGACCACCGAGCTCGTCGAGAGAAATTATCTCAAAGTGGCAGCGCTTCCCTTCCCTAGTACGCAATTTTCCATAGTCCTTACTTAGCGTAATAAATTCTTTGATCCTTCATCTATCCAGTGGTGTCATTGAATTTTGGATGGAGATGATAGATTTGTAGCTGCAACACCAAGCCGTATCCCCCGATTTTGCTAGCATACGTTTTTTTTAATGTCATCATCTTTATGTCCAAAGGAAGTGAGTTTCACAGTCGCTTGTACGGAAAATGATTTGGTTGAGCTATTTTTTTTTATACTACGTCGGGTGGCAGACAAGCAGACGGCCCGCCTGATGCGAAGCGGTTACCGAAGCCATATTAACGCTCGCAACATAAAATATCGCTAGCGCGCCGCCACCCGCGCTGCCTTCGCAGTATCTCCTTCATTTCTTTCTGGTGACCTCACTCACTCGCAGGAACACAACAACCCACAAGGGAATTGTTATTTGGCTGCGGTATTTGTAAGCTACCCGAATGGGGAATGTTCCCCAGTCGGGTAGCTTACAAATTACGCTCCCTACCTCTCTTAAAAGAACAAAATGTAGAGGAATTTTCAGCAAAGGATCCAGGGAACAACGCAAACGGTTAACTATGTCGCGAAATTTAAACCTCTCACTTAAATAACCTGGAGCAGAAGGATTAAAGAGCACATTGAAAAGCAAGGAGAGGATATGGAAGTTATCTCTTACCTCTCCAGCATTCTCCCAGTCTCCACCCTTGGGTTTCTTCTGAATGATGTATTTCTGTATGGGCGCCCCACCGTCTGTCTTGGGCGGGTCCCATTTGATGTCCGCGCCCTGGTTGTCGTGGTCAGCAACCTCCACGTTGGCAGGCTTGTCAGAAATATCTATAAAAATGTGTCTTGTGAGAATTTTCATACATTTGGTACATATACAGCTAGTGCAGCTTGACTTGAGGGGAACATAGAACTCGCATAGACAAATTTCAATATGTACAAGACGTATTTATTATAAGTTTTACTGACAGTCTCCCGTACAGTAGTATCGTCAACCATTATTTATGCTGAGATATGGGCCTCTCCTCGATCGAAGGGGTTTAGAGCATACTCCACCACGCTGCTCAACTGCGGGTTGGCGGAGTCCAGTGTTTTCAAGCCGCCTAAAGGCCACTGACTTGGCTTAACGACTGTCTTCTAATGACAACAGCAGGGTCCGTTGGCTTAACGTGCCCTCCGAAGCACGAAGGAGCTCGAGATAAACCCATTCATGGACAGGCTACGGTTGACGTTGCTTGACTTGCGTGATCGATTAGACTGCCACGCGCAAGCATCTGTGGCTTTATTATTTCTATTACAGATAATAAATGTTAACTTACCAAATGGATTCTTAGCGACAATAGCCCTCTCCGCCTCCAAGGGTTCAGAGTCACCCTCATCGTTGACAGCTGTCACTCTGAACTTGTACTGGTGACCTGGCTCCAGACCTGTGATGTCCATCTCTAGAGGTTTCTTGTCACCTGCGACTCTGCAATATGGCCAACAATAAGTAAAAGGCAGAGTAAAGTGATATTTCTAGGGTAATTTCGAATAGCTCCACTTTTTTTTAACAGGTTCGCAGTCCAGCACATGTGCCTCATGGGTGACTTCACTGGTACGTCCATGAGGCATATGTGCTTCATGGCCAGTTGAAGAGAATGACGTAACTTAATATGAAACTTCATGAGCGTTAGGTGTCATTATTACTATGGGGACGTATACAAAGAAGATCGCAACTTGCTTCGGGACTGTGAACCTGTTAAACGGGACGGTGGCCCACCACGCATTCCCACCACTGTCCACCACTGTCCACCAAAAAAGGCAATGAACAATGAAGTCCAATGCAGTCCCGGGGGTAAGTCTACAGCTATCTTGAAACTCTCAACGAATTTAATCAGAACAAAGTAGTAGGAGTAGGGAGTTTTTGGAATAGCTCGACTGTGAAAAACCTTACAACATTACGCCCAAAATACATTTAACCAGTACCTACGGTAACTGCTTACCATCAAGCGAGCCATATGCTCATTTCCCACCTTAGTTGTATGTAAAAAACCTTCATTAGTTCCAGTGAGCTAGTTAGTCATACAAAGGTCTTTCACACTTCAGACCTTTGAATACAGTTTTGCTTCATCTGGCATCGTGTAAGGAGCGCATTATTTCCTTTGTTTTGCAACCAAATAAGCAATAATTAAAATTGTGATTATAATCCCTACTAATATTATAAATGTGAATGTGAGTTTGTTTGTTACGCTTTCACGCTGAAACTACTCAACCGATCATCATGAAACTTTGTACACATTATCTCAAAGGATTTTGAAAGCACATAGGATAATTTTTATATATAAAAAAAAAACTAAACGCGATGGCTAGTAGATAATAAGTAAGAAATAGGACATCACACTATATATCTTCTACAATTATAGGCATTAATTATAATAAGAAATGTCTAGAAAATATTGAGTACTACCACACCCCGGCCACTCCATAAAATGTCACATCGTTTACTACTACATAAACAATGACGTCAGTGCAGAGCGCGAATGAGCGTGTGTGCGTGCGGCTCCATACAAACTGTTCCCGATTTGTGAGGTGAGGTGAGGTCGACACGAGAGAGCGGCAGGGAGTGGCCATACTGTACGAAGTACTATTACTTATACTGTGGTACTACCTTAAAAGCATAGATATATTTTTAGTATGGATAACATACCTTCCAACTCGGACCCATTTTCCGGTAGCCATGTCCATCTTCTCAACTTCGTATTCCTTGACAGGCGAGCCGCCATCATCCTCTGGTTTCTCCCATTTCACTTTGCATCCTTCAGCGTGTACGTCTGTCACTTCCAGTGGTCCTGAACAATATTGTATAGGGTTTGAAAACACCAATTTAAAACTAATGGGCGAATGCGAAAGATAGGGACGGGCGAGCGGCGGGAGGAATATGCTTCATTTGCACGATAAAAAGTACAGAGAATACAATTAAAAATTAAAATTATTATCAAAAACGTTTTATTGTAACAAGGCGGCCTTATTGGTGAAAGCAATATTTTCAAGGCAACCTTGAAGTAACTAAACAATGCATGAAATACGTAGGGTTCGCAAGAAAGAAAAATATTTTTTTTAAAATTAATTATAAATTAAATCCGTTGCTATATAATATGTAATATAATAATACGGTTGGCTGGAAGAGATCTCTTTCAGAGATAAGCCCGCCTTTATACTGTTTAATTTATTTGTCTACTTTTATTTGTGTTATTTTGTATCGTTTTGTGGTATAATAAAGAGATTACATACATACAAACTATTATAAAAAAATGCTAATAAATAGTTAAATAAATAAATATTGTCACACAAATTACACAGCGCCATCTAGCCCCAAAGTAAGCGAAGCTTGTGTTATGGGTACTAGACAACTAATAAACATACGTAAATACATTTTTTTTTTGTAAATACATACTTATTATACATAGAAAACACCCAAACTAAGACAAACAGACATGTTCATGCACACAAATGTTTGTCCTATGTGGGAATCGAACCCACGAGCATTGGTGTCGAAGCCACGTCATTGACCGCTACGCCACCGAGCTCGTCCTATATACATAATTGCTGTCCCCTTCTCTTGGAATAATTATTATATAAATTAGCAAGTTTTTCTAAATTTTAAATTACGATGCCTCCAATGAACACTACGCCAACTCAAAATACTCATCCAGATACACACCGCTAATATGAGTTATACATTTACTTAGCGGTTTGTATTTGTCGATTTTGATGTGTCTTTGTTGTACCTATAAATAAAATTCAGGTAGCATAATGTCACTAAAGAAATGCCATTCATTTAGATAATACACACCACTTATATGAGTTATACATTTACTTAACGGTTTGTATTTGTCGATTTTGATGTGTCTTCGTTGTACTTATAAATAAAATTCAGGTAGCATAATGTTACTGAAGAAATGCGATTCATTTAGATAAAAAAAGAAAATTATCGAAACTTTAGTTGGCGCAGTGTTCGTTGGAGGCGTCGATTTATCCTCACCTTTAGGTGATCCAGGCTTGCTCAACACGGTGAGCTCAACGGTCTCCTCATCGAAACCATTGCAATTCTGCGCTCTCAGTGTGTATTTGCCAGTGTCGCGGCGCACCGCGTTGATGATAGTGAAATCGGTGTGGTATTCTATGTTTTCGATCTTGATACGCTCGGTGTTCACCAGCTTTATGTTTTCTCGCCACGACCTGAAAGGATTTCATCAAATTTACACTGAAACTAAAGTCACAATATTAAGCCCAATTTTTGAAGTGAAAACTTCTTTAGCGGCGTTGTGCACTTTTTTTTTATGCGTAAAAAAATGTTAAAACTCGCATCGGAGGGAGCGAAGACCGACGGCGCGCCATAGGAGAGGAAGCGATATCCCCCTCTCTTTCTACCGCTCAGCGAAAATGTATGCCTGCTCCTGCTGTTTATTTTTAATATAATGTAAATTGTCATGTTTGTGTACGATAACGCCATAAATGAATATTGTATTTTACTACATAAATGACAGTACTTTAATATTGATAAATAAAGCAATTCGTGCGAAGTTATTCCCTAACCATTCCAAAATATTCAAAAATGGACAACATTAATGTCAGTTTTTACTACTGGCGGCATTCCCGGTGAGCAATTTTTTTTATACTACGTCGGATGGCAGATAAGCATACGGCCCGCCTGATGTGAAGCAGTTCCCGAAGCCATATTAACGCTAGCAACATAAAATATCGCTCGCGCGGCGCCACCCCCGCTGCCAAAGCAGCATATCCTTCCCTTCTGGTGACCTCACTCACTCGCAGGAACACAACAACACTCTAGGGAATTATTATTTGGCTGTGGTATTCTATCAGGTGGAGGTACGTTCCCCAGTCGGGTCACTTACAATGACGCTCCCTACCTCTCTTTTCGCCAGAGCTTCGTTTGTCAGCAGAGTGCACCATGTGAAGGTGAAGCTGGCTTTGATTCAAAGATGTTGATGAACCTTTTACACCCAAAAATTGAATCTTACCAGGTGCATTCAGGTGCTGGTTCACCAGTGACATCCACAGCCCACTTGTGAGTGCGGCCTGCCTTGATGATCACCGACTTGAACGTGCTGCGTTCGATGCGAGGCTTCACTGTAATATAAAATGTTATTATAGTTATAATTCATTGGATCTATATTCATTACCATTATATTGGCCGTGTTTCCGGCAGACTAGAAGAGAATCACTCCGTCTCTTCCTGTGGATGTCGTATAAGGCGACTAAGGGAAATACATTATCAAACATCGATCAGGTCTCCCCAACCCATTTGGCCAGCGTGGGGAGTGTAGGCCAAATCCTCCTTCTGTCTGGGACGGATGAGGGTCGTGCTCGTGTAGTGGAGACTAAAATGACCTGATGATGATGATGATATTCATTACACCCCCACATTCTAATATGTAAATTGTAATAAACACTTTTCAATCCTTATTAATTATTGATACTTTATATGTAGGTATACTCCTACAAATTGAATTAGTTATAGATTCCTTACATTGAAAATTACAGTGTTTGGATAGATATTTTGCACTGCCGTTAGGTCATAGTACCACATAGAATGTGCGGGTGGTGAGGGGACCGACCACAGTATTGTGATTGGCAACTTCAATCTCATAAATTAAAATGAGATTTTTGTCATTATTTTCATTTATGTCCAGTATAACATGATCTCTAACATTCTACTTAAATAAAATAATTAAAAAAAAATATGACCCTCTTGTGATGTTTACGTGTCTAATAACTGGTTGACACTGAATATGCAGATCAGAACCCAATTACATCAATCAATTTTCAATGTACAGACTGAATCCCCATTTGTAAAGAAATGGCAATACTCACAGTTCCTATGTTTACAAAGATGGTTATCAGTTGGCTGGGAAGCTTCACCGACACCAGCCTTGTTGTATGCCTTCACACGGAACTGGTACACCATCTTCTCTTTCAGACCTTCAACTTTATATTCTGTCTTCGTATCTTCTGTTTTCACCACCTAAATGTATATTAGTCAAAGTTATTCACCCGCTTATGGAATATTTTTAAATAGTCTAACATGGTGCCATCTCGCGAATGAAGTGGGAGTGGGCCGGCCACATAGGTCCAAGAACCGACAACCGCTGGGGAAGACAGGTTCTCGAGTGGCGTGGTGACCACATACTAGTGGACGTAGTGTAGGGCGATCACCCACTACATGGAGCGACTACCTAAAGAAAGTTGTAGGCAGTTGATGGAGGCAGTTCGCTCAGGATTGGGGCGTGTGGCTCTCTAGATAGGAGGCCTATGTTCGGCAGTGGAAGAATACTGGCTGATATGATGAATATAACCAAGTCGACACCATTTAAACAATATAAAAACTTCATAATGTAATAGGCTCTTTATAAGGAAAGTTAAAGGAGTGTACCTCGATCCAATCGGCAGTGAACTTGTCCTTCATTTCGACGACATAACCCAGGACAGGTCGCCCTCCGTTGTCTGAAGGCGCCTCCCATTGTAAAGTCACAGACTGGTTGTCGTAATCGATGATCACTGGTTTTCCAGGAGCCTTTGGTGGGTCTGTGAAGTTTTGAAGTCATTATGAACAATAGAAGAACGAAAAGACCTTTTATTTCTCGGGTTTATTTCATTGTTTACAAACAAAAAACAAACAGCTGGCTGGATGTCACTGTCAGCATCAGTTTGACACATTGACACAAATGTCAGCTGTCAAAATTTACGCAGCGTTTCGTTTCATAAATGGCGATTAAAATTTATAATCGATAATTAGATTTTTTTGCTTCGATCATTATAATTTACTAGTCTAATAGTTCTATGTTAGTGATCGAAGATAATAAATAAGTAAGATTTATGTCCTTTTGTCCACCGTCGACAATATTTTGCTTAATTTTTGTTCCTCAGTGTGCATTTATTTCTATATTAATGATCGAAGATGTTTTGTATAAAGGTAAGTTTATTTTGATACTTTTGTTACAATGCAAATAAAGATTTGATTTATTATAATACTTTTTTTAAAGATTGGATTGTATCAATTCTAAAAAAGAAGATGTGCTGCTGGTTACTGATTCGGTTGCGCGCAGCCAACCCTGCTGCCAACGTAGCAACTCCTTCCTTTCTGATGATCGCACTAACTCGCAGGAACACAACAACCCTCAGGGAAAATGTTATTTGCCGGCGGTATTCTGTAGGTGGAGGTAATCGGGCAGCATAAAAATACATCACCTCTTTTTTGCCAGAGACTCCTTCGCTAGTCGGCAGAGTGAAGTGCAGAAAAATCATGGTGAGCCACTTACATGCAAATGTCCTGCCTATACCATAATGACATAAAAATATTATAAAATTTGTGAATTCTACATAATTTACTTACCATAAGGATTCTTAGCAACAATAAATCCGTCCGTCTCCAGAGGTTCAGATTCGCCCTCCTTGTTGACGGCACGGACCCTGAACTTGTACTTGTGGTTCGGAGTCAGGCCCTTCACAGTCAACTCTGTAGGCTCTGGTCCAGTCTCACCGCATGGCACCCAGTTGCCAGTGTCCTGAAAGAATACAGTTAGTAGACGTCAGATGGCCAGTAACTGTACACCAAACACTTCAAATACAAAAGGAAGAGGCCAATACATGTATTGGTTACTGGGTGTTACAGGTGCAGTAGGTACACTGCAACCACGGATCCGCAGATGTTTTTATTTTACTGCCAGTGTCAAGTAATTATATGTCTCTCCTGTTGTGAAGCGATTATCATAGCCATATAAACGTCGGTATATCGATATATGCCGGTATAACGTTCCCTATCCAACTATAACATAACAATCGAACATTGCAGGAGCCGGATTCCTCCTTGGTTACTTCTTACACACAACAAATTTTATTTGGCCGTGGTATTCTGTGAGGTGGAGTACTTCCTCAGTCTGGCAGTTAATAAATAGCGCTGTGCCGTAATCTCTTTTGCTAGAGCCTAGTTTATCAGTCAGTATCATAAACTACGCGCTGTTACTTTTGGCTCAAAGATGATAACAAACCACTGCACCCCAGTTAATAAACGTTTGGACATCAGTATATAGGACTAGGCATGTAGGCATACCGAGGATACCGAGATGCGCGCATACAAAGTCGAACAAACTGAAGTGGACAACTGAGGGCAAAGCGTTTCCAGGGACGCAAACCGGCAAAATGGCTTGTCTAATTTGTTTATACAAATCGGTAATGATTGATTATATTGTGCAAGAACGTCAAGAACCAATGGTTGTAGATGTATTTATTGAGATGTCCAGTAAGAATTTACTGACTGCTGGATCTTGTACCAAATAATTGTTCCCATGGTTGGCAATTACAACTTACCATGTCCATTTTCTCGAGCGTGTATCCAGTGATGTCGGAACCTTTCCAATCGTCCGGCTTCTGCCATTTGACAGTCGCCTTCTCGGCACGGATGTCTGTGACTTCGATAGGACCGTTCGGCCTGTTTGGTTTGTCTGTGGATAAAAAAGTTGATCATGTATTATAAATTACGGTTGGAGTAGGCAGTTGCCTCTCCCGACTAATGCCCACTGGAATTGTTTAAGATTTTTCCAGTATGGAAATTTTTATTACCACACCATGGGGTGGGGTGGAAGGCATTCAAAGTCGTGTCTCGCCTTATTGATTACCATAGTTTGGTGAGAGTGCTTGTGCGAGGAACACGTTTATAAAGCCATTTCTAAAGATAAAATACTAGACCAAATTATTATACCTTAGGCTTTATAGAAGGTACCATAAAAAATCATGGAGGAAATGATAGCTATTGGCTAATTGTATTTTTTCTGTAGGTACATTAAAAGAGAAGTCTTAGGATTAAGTTTGCCTTTTTTTTAAAGTCAACCACTTGTAGGCCACCGTAAACGTAGGTCACTTCTAGTCCAAAATCGTCCTCCGTAACCACAAGACGAGGTATGTCTTGTATAGGAATCACTACCTATATGTAAACCTATGTTGTAAAATAACGATAGCGCCCAAACGTCTCGAAAATAAACTGCCATACCTAGTTACTAAATAAACATCAAAGAATGCTCATGAAGATGAGTTGTTGATATGGATATTATACTTATTATATTTTGTTTTTATTGCCTAGTTAACTCGTAAATAAACGTTACATTTTCTTTTAAATCTGATAATTCGTCTACGTACACCAATCGTCTTTCGGCTACCCTCACATCAACTAACGCGAATTGTCTTTCAGCGAAATACTCATTCTGATAGAGTGGGAATAGTTAACACACTATCGGATGTTTCTTCACTCTGTGTTTTTGTCTTCCAATTAAATTAATTTTCTGATAATACGGTATTCTAATCATACGGATTTTTCGCAATTCCAGACATTTTACTACTAGCTCATTCTGCTTTTAGGTCATGTATAAATTGTCTTTCAGTTATCTTTGCTTTCATGTCATCCAACATGAATTCATGTTAGATGACATTATGTTCGCGAAGGAGTAGTATTGCTACTTATTAGGAACCTTTTATACTGTAAATGTTAAAGTCTACAGACGTAAAGTTTAAAAATACTTAATACATATTTTCAAGGCACACTTACCTAAAACCACAACGTCAGCGATGCTCTCGCAAGTGCCAGAAGAATTGGTGAGTATAAGTTTGTATTTTCCACTATCAGGCCTGGTAGTCTTCCTGACAGTCAGCACGGTGTTCCTCTCATACTTGTCGATGGTGATGCGGTCACCGTCATCACGAATTTCCTAAAGTTGGACGACCATGTCAGAATTTGGTGAAATTTGGGAGTGCGTCTGATCTAGTAGGTAATGATTTTTGACGACGGGAATGTAGTATGTGACAGGTATTTCATTGAATTGATTTATTTTGAATTAAGTAAATAAGACTGTTCCTAATATATGGGTTAAAAAAGTTGATCTCAGAAGGCCAATTCTCATAATTATTTTACATCACAGAATGAAAGTTGATCGAACGGAGATTTTTATAAATTGACTAAAAAATGAATACATACTTGGTTTCATTCAATAGTTAATATCAATTCTTATTGCGTGCAGAATATCATTCATAATTTGTTTGATTATAACCACACTATAATTAAACTTTGAAAACACATATTGTGATACGAGAATACCAAATGTGATATTTGTGAGATCACAGATCTGAATGAATTTTGACTAAATTTTAATTACGAGAATTGCCTCTGATATATACATAATAGTAGAGCTGACCAATATAAAGCCAATTCTTAATTATTTGTTTTTGCTCACAAGTTAGATAGGTATATGACGAACATAACAAAATAAATATGTCAAGTAAATTGGTCCGATTAAGACGTTCTATGTGAGAACGAATAACTTTTTTCTTTTCTATAGCCTTGTTTTTTGACCTTAATCAAAAAACTATTTCCATAGGGCTTTTGTATTTTATTATTATCTTTGTATCTTGGTGATGTCTTTGTACTGGTGATGAATTTTCAATATGAGCTCAAAGACCTTACTTTTGCGAGATTAATCATGATTATTACTATTATAAAAACTTTGCTACATCTGGGAGCAGAAACAATAAATGAAAAAGTTAATGAATATTACCAAAGAAGTGATAGTAATTTTTCTGGACCTCTTATAAATTGAATAGAATAGAAATGGGGATACCATCACTATGGTACTAACTTCAAAATGATACAACAAAAATTTAGATTCAAATTGATCGGGAGAGTCAATAATTGTATATATAGTTTTATTCTAAATGTGCTGTGATGTTTCTGAACGATCAGACGCAAGCCCATTAATTATTTATATAATGTTAATTAATTGTTAAGTTAATATTATGTATTGTAAATGTTAAGCTCGATTCACATTAGTAGATAAAAGCAACGACACGCGGGTCAGCACGATTACGCCAAATCTAATATTTTTATTTAAGAGTATGTGAATTACGCCGATTTTGTAAAAAAATGCGGAAATTATCCCTTCGTTTTCCAAAAAGTATATGAAAGACCATTCCAATAGTTCCTTTTACTACAATTACCGTGAATCGAGCTTCAAAATGTAATTTTTGTATCAATAGTGTTAACACAATAAATGTAATATAGACGATTATTATTAATTATTTATTATAAATTAATAACTTTTGCCGGAATTGTCGATATTAGAAAATTAGAAAGTATTGCATTACTTTCGTCAATCAGTAATACTTACAGTGCAATGTGCGTACTACATAAAATATCGTGATAGATTTTTTTTTTTTTTGGTGAACAGATAGAATTTTGAATAATGTTACGACAGTGAAAGCTTTCAGATTGAATTATGAAGAACTATCGCATCATGGCGATGTCATATTTAATGTTATAATTAATTAAATCGTAGATCATTCATACAATCGAAATGTTAACGAATAATCACTAGATTTGTAACAGCTTGCAGTTGTAAATTACAGGTACGATAAGAAAGTATTTATAAGGTATCATTATCGAGAAGACAAACAGATGCTTGGTGATCTTAATGTTTTAAATGATATACGATTTAATTTGAAGTATTAAAATAAGTTTCCAAGTGTTTGTGTGTAGTTGTGTTAGCCACATTTATGTATAAACAATAATAAAATTATTTGAGTAAATTTTAGAACATATAAAATGAGACAACATTAAGTTTCATCCTCTAACCTTCTCCGTGTACGGCTTTCCACGTTTCTTTTTTGAAAACAAAAGTAAAATCAACATTAATTCCTCACTCTTAAAATCCAAAATTTGTGAAAAGCGTGACAACAAAATTACAAACTCAAAAAGACACTGTCTTTCATATGGTAGGCAAACAGAATAATGCTATAATTGAAAGAAAGTAGTAAAAAATTAATTCAAATGAATAAATAACAATTTTTGTTCGTATTGAATAATTGGAAAAATGCTTTATGCATATAATAATGCATAATGCATCCGAAATAAATTATTTGCTAAGTTTTGGATAAATTACATAAGGTCCTTCTTCAAATTAGAACAGCAGAATATAATCAGTAGACACAGGTCGAAGTATCAATAAAGCAAAATTCCTTTGACAATCCAACTCAACACGTCGGATTAGCGTGTGAATAGGTCCTAATTGATTTTATTTCCGCCTATTATTAACGTAAATAGTTAGGACTATTTAACTATTTACGCCTATTACGTAAATAGTTAAATAGTCCTAACTATTTACGTAATAGGCGGAAATAAAATCAACAATCTGTACCTATTTCGTAGTTTTAATAAATACTCTGTATGTCTTCCAAAAATGAATAAAATATAGGTAACAAAATATAGGTAACAATTATGTTGTTAAACTCAAGGAAATTTGAGGCATTACATTTATGTATTTTGTAAATTCTGAGTTGAGAATTTTTAATTTCTTTTCAGTAGTAAGTTTTTTAATTAAAGTTTTTTAACAAATTAATCTTACCTCTTCACCCTGCATCCATTTCACTTCCGGTTCAGGTTCACCACCATATTTAATGTCGAAGGCAATAACTTGGCCCTTCTTAATTATCATATTCTGGAGCCCCTCGCCAATGATGTAGGGCTTGACTAAATAAATAAAAAACAAACAAAATCATGATTGGGTAAAAGATAAGATGCCATAGATAGGTTTGGCTTAACCATGAAAAAAGTGACGCTGTTACTAATGTGAAATTTTTAAGAAATACTAAACCGGATTCTAGTCCACGAAGCCGAAATTGAGGTTGAATGGAGCGAGAAGACTCGCTAAGTGTATGTTTTCCATTGATATCAATGGAAAATGGTATAAAAACGCAAGGTATTTTCTTTCCGTATATTGACAAGACTACGTCACGAAATTGGTTGTCAACTCTGTCATTTTCGTACAAAATACAGCTGATGACGTAGGCAAATTCAAATCACGTGACCGCATTTGTCGCTAAAGAACATACCTTTTGTCTTAGTAGCATAAATAGAAAGAAGTGTTACAGATAAATGCACTCTCGTCATAAGCATTAGCTCAAACTAAGCATGAAATATTCGCTGAAATATTACATTACATGGCAATGTTCGAGAAAGTGCTGTAGTGGCCTTAGGCTGTATACTCACCTTTAGAGTACCTACAAAAGTTTATGCTACAGCATTTGTTACTAAATTATACTAAGATGGAGACTGAACATAATAGGGATACTAATAATAAAAAAACCAGCACTCATAATGAAAATCTACGCTCAGAAAAAAATATTTATTAGTAAACAAAAATGTAATCCTAAAAGACGCAAATAATACTAAATAATAAAAGACGCAAACCAAAGTTTCTGAAATAATTAAAGTTATAATAAAAAGTAACTTACCAAATCTGCACTTAGCAACAATAGGTTTAGTACTGTCACTAGGTTCACCAGGGCCAGCTTTGTTGATAGCGCGCACCCTGAATTCGTAAGTGCAGCCTTCCTTCAAGCCATCCTGTGTTGCTGCTAAACAATCTCCAGGCACCTCTTTGCCTGTTACCCAGTCCTTGCCGAACTTCTCCTAAAGGTATCATGTCTTTGTTTAAGGATGGTGTAAGCATAAAGTATTTATGAATTATCTTTTTTATCCTTTGCTCACTATAAAACTAAACTCATTGCAATTTTAGGATCTTCCTAAGTGAAAATAAAAAATCACAACTAATCTACATAATCGAAAAAGTAAAATTTTTGACACTGTGACGATTTTCAGAGTGATTTGTACAAGAGTCTCTTAAAAACCTGTATGGGTAAATAGCACAATATTTTACTAATTAATAGTAAGAATGTTTTAAAATCGATGATAGTCCAGAACTTACTTTGTATTCTATAACATAGCCTGTGATTGGTGCACCACCATCATTATCTGGCTTTTGCCATTTGAGATCAGCGTGGTCTTTGTCCCAATCAGCAAGCTCCACATTCTTGGGTTTGGATGGTTCATCTAAAATAATAATGATAAAGTGTTACCGAAATTCAAAACGCAGGTTTATGTTACATACAAATATCGTAAAATTAATGTCGCTCTATTGAACGTCTTTCAGCTACTTAGTCAATCTTACCCCATGGATCTTTAGCGAGCACTGGTTTGCCAAATAGACCAGGTTCACTTGAACCGATCTTGTTGACAGCGCGTATTCTGAACTTGTACGTTTTCTTGGCAATAAGGTCCTCAACCTTGAATTTAGTTGGTTCGCCAAATGGTACTTCAGCCACATTGTCCCAACCGGCCTTAAGTGATAGATCCTGGAATAAACATTAAATTTGTGTTCAGAATAAGTATATACATTAGTATACACTACTTTATTAGTATATACTATATAACAGTATATTATGTATTAACATAATATACTGTTACAACAAACTTAAAAAATAAATCAACTATAGTATCGTAGGCCTGTTGTAAAATATCCCGTGATGTAAAATTTCCTTTAATTTTGTCATGCATTTAGAGCAGGATAGCTTATCCGCTTGCATTATTTCCAATCAACGAACAATTAAGATCTAGGATTGTGAAATAGAAAATAATTTACGAGACTAAACAGAGAAAATGTGTAACTCAGAAATACCTGTCTCTCAATAACATATTTGATGATTGCAGAACCACCATCGTCCTGCGGTGCCTTCCATGTAACCACACAAGATGTTTGGAAAATCTCTGAAACATTCACATCCAGAGGTGGTGTAGGAACGCTCTGCATTGTAATCGTAACATCTTTAGAATCCTCTCCCTGGGCATTGGAAAGTTTGACTTGGTATCTTCCAGAACCTTCTCTGGTCGGTTTTTTGATTTTAAACAATACTTTCTCTTGTTCCACTACTGCCTCAATTTCTTTGACAGGTAGTACTTTTCCGTCTTTCCATAATTTAGCTTCTATTGGTGTCTGCCGGGTGCCAGTAACTGAAATTAAAAAGTTGTATTTATTTTATTCGGAATTTTAGTTATCCACTCTAATATGTATTTTGAAATTAAATGTGTGATACTTTTGTAATCTGATATTATCTATCAAATAAAATCTTACCTTTGTAAGGCACTTCAATGACAAACGGCTGTCCAGCTGGTCCATAAAAGTCATTAGGACAGTCAATAGTTGGTTTCGACTCTCCTTTCTTGACGGTGAGTTTGCACGACGAGGACAGTTTACCAGACTCGCATAAGATCTCTCCGTCATCCTCCATCTCCAGTTTGTTAAATATAAGCTGGTGCTTGCCGCCGCCCAGGTTCTTAATTTCAATCCTGATTAGAGAAATAATTTGACATAACATAATTGTAGGTACATACACGTATTTGGTTGCATAATAATAAATCTGTACATTGCTTTCTAATAAAGTTTAAGTCTGGAAATATATCTTCATTGGCATTTCGCTATTAAGACAAATAGATCCCAAGGGTATTTATTTATAAACATAAGTTTAATAATCTTATCGAATATATTTTTTGTAATCCTTTTAAATTTTGTAACTTTAGCCGCGTACCTGTCATTTGGAACAATAGGTTCACCATTGAAGGACCAAACGGCGTCAGCTGTCTGGTCCTGAAGTTCCACTTCCAACACCACCTTGTCCCTCTCAATTGCTTCAGTATCCTTCAACTTCTTATTGAAGCGATTCGAGTCTAAATAGAATGAAAGAGAAAATTTAAAAATCACCTTCTACTGAACTATTTGCTAAGTGTATTAATGGCCAAAGTCAAATAATATCTTGGATAGCTTGCGATTACACGATACCAAATACATAGCACGTATTGTAACACGATGTAATAGTTTGCAGTAAGATCATTAATTTAGATTCCTCGGGTAACCTATGGTTAATTATTTCACTTTAATATTTAGCCTGATCACAAAACTTGATTTTATCAAACACATAAGTAATCCAACTAATGATAATATTGAGCACAATGCTATAGAGTGCTGCATCTGAATGTCGCATTAATAATGAAAACAAGATATTTTAAAATGGATAGTCTCAGTTTAGGTCTAGTAATTTCAGACAATGGTCTATAAGCCCAACCTTGAGACTTGTTTTTAAAGACAAATAATTGAAGTTTACATATTGTCGTATCTACTCATCATATTCGATATCACCGTGACCGAGCTCTGCCCATGGAATGTGTGCCTTCCGAAAATATAAGATCTTAGTAGTTAGTAAGTTATTTTTCACCAGAGAAATTCTTAAATTTCTTTAAATGCGTTTTAGAGAATGTGATTACACAGTTACATAAAATAGATAGTATAAAAATTATACAGTAATATTAGACACTGTTTTTGGCTTAGTTGATGTTTTAATCATGCATGTCTTCTAGTATTTTAGAATATAAAACAGCATGGATAAAGTGGTACATACTAGTCTTGCTCTTGGACCATTGGAATTAAAGAGATAAAAGTAAATAAAAATAAATAATAATTCAGAACCATCTATCTATCTATCGTTTCAAATTTCATACAAATCCGCAACGCGGTTTCACCGACAAGGGATGATATGCATTAGAACTTCCACATTTACAATATTAATGTAACTAAATACATAATGAAGATAATTTTACTGCAGATATACTTACAATTGACGATCAACTCGCAAGCTGTCTCATCGGCGTTACTTGTACACTTGTAGTTACCGGCGTCAGTGACTTTAGCGTCCTTGATAACCACTTTTCGTTTACGACCGTCCTTCACTATCGTAACGCGTTTGTCTGTCTTCAACGGTTCATCATTCTTGAACCTAATTAGTAAAAGTCAACGTTATTAAAAATAAGATAACAGAATATCTAATTCAAAGTTAAAAAATATCAAGAATTTTTCACATCTACAATTTACTACTGTACTCAAACCAGGTACAACCTTTAAATTTTAATCAGAAGGTTGGCGAAACCTTTCTACCTAATTACGATATAATACATGGAGCAATAAGATGAACAATAACAAGTCTTACCATTCTACATCACCACCAGCATCATCAAGCTCGCAAAGCAACGTGATGGTTTCTTTCTCGATCGCTTGTTGCGACTTGAGTACCTTTGTGAATTTGTATGGATATTCTAAAAACAAAGCAATAAAATTATATTACAAATTCGTAAAGTAACAAACATATGTCTACGACACGTATATTAAGATACTTGCCTATAATCTTGACATCAGTGTCAGTTCTTTCAGTTTGTTTTTCGATCCTACAAGAGTATTTACCAGCATCCTCCATCTTGGCACTCTTAATTGTGAGCTTGCATACTCCAGTTAAATCTTTGGATATAGAAAATTCATCACCGTCATCAAGCTTCGTTTCTCCCTTCCACCAGGAGACAATAGCGAGACTGTTAGATACAGCACATTCCAAGATTACTTCATGTTTCGTGTAGCCACTAGTAGTCTTTTTCAGAGGTTTAACGAATGTGTAGGTTGGGTCGGGTTCATCGACTTGCAAGAACGCTGTGCAAGTAACACCACCAACTTCGATTGTGATTTTACCAGTATCTTCCACTTTCGGATTCATGATAATCAGCTTGTATGAATCTTGTTCGTTCGTCATCTTATATTTGGATCCCGCGAAAAGTTCCTATTAGCAAAATAAGGAAATTTAAGTAATGCAGATTCAGGAGAGCAAATATTGCTGCGGCATAATTGTATCTTTCATACTTTATCAACACGTGTAAATATTGATGTTAAATAAATGACTTACATCTTTGCGGAAAAGCCATTTCGGTTTGGCATTAGGCTTTGAGAATATGGCTTCAAATACCACCTTCTTGTCTTTACCTTCCTTCGCAAATTGATCTACGAGGGGTTTCAAGAACGACTCTTGTTTCTGAAATCAATGGTGACTATTAATGTACCTGCATAAGTATAAAGTTGATTGGTGCAGTCACAAAAAAGTAGTGCTCTTCAATTCAAAGCTGTGAAGAACTTTCTCGATGAATATCATTTTCATCGACGTAATTTGAAGAAAGTCAGATGCAGATATTTAAAATAAAAATAGTTGTGTTTTTAACCGAGGCGTTAGATTCATCAGCCATTCTTTCATCATTGTCACTCACACTCAAAATCCATGCTATTGTACAAAATCTTTTCTTCATTTGAATATGAAAAATGTGCAGAAACGTATCAATTTGGCTTCAATAAACATTTGAAGTCCACAAGTGTATATATAAACATCTAAGTATCTGAAAAAGTGATGAATTTTCTTCTTTATTACCATTGTTAACTATAGCCAATGTATTGTTGAAGAATGTCACATAATTGAATAAAATTATTATCAGTCATAACGTTTTTGATGAAGTTTAGAGAAATTCATCATTTTTAATCTAATACTCTAACATCGATCCACTGTGCGAAATAAAGATCGTATATTTTACATCTTGTGCTTTGTGCTGCTAAATAAACTGACGAAGACTGAAGTAGTGCAGAGAGACAGAAGAAAATATAGTATCACTGTTGTGCTATCTATACATTGAATAATAAGTGATTTGTCGCTAAAGATGTCATGGCCCAGCAAAACCTAGAAACTGATATAGAATAGAATAGAATAGAATATCATTTATTTGCTTGAACATACAACTATTTAGTAGATAAGATGTCATGTTACAGTCAGGTTACAGTATGTTCACCTTATACAGAGGCATGCAAATTTTCCATTTTAAGCAATTGCGTAAATATAGATAATTTAAATATTCATTTGCGTCTTTTCAATTATTACAATTAAATTCAAATTAATATGTCCAACGTGTATGCATATAATTGTCAATGTTAAAATTTATGAAATTGCGAAAAATTATAACAATTAAATAGAGTCAAACTTAATATAAATAAAGAATTAGTTACTTATGTCAAAAATATATGCATATAATTGTCAATGTTTAAGCTTATAACAAAATTAATACCCAAAGTCTCTCATTGAATAGAAGCATTTTTCTATAAGCCATTTCCGAAGTTCCGTCTTAAATCGGTTATTTCGTTCCGTCTTAATTCGGGTATGTAGTAATGTCCGAGTATATTATACATCCATACATATAAATAAAACTATAGAAACTAAATCTGGTTTTAATGGGATATTCACAAGTAGATAAAGAGGTTTATAGATTTTTATTATCCCATAAATATTTTGGATTCCATAAATTTAAACACTATTATTTTGTCATAAAAAATAATTAAGTTTATTAAGCTAGGTAGCCGAAGTCGCGAGTACCAGCTAGTATGGAAAAAAATGGTTGTCTGTAAAGTCGGTTTACTCACGATAGTTGAACGTGACAACGTCAAAAGAAAATACTGATGGAGTGTTTGCATTTTTCAAAAGAAAATTTTTATGGAACGCCTCAGAGCGAGGTAACGCCGCATGAGTCATGTTTTTTCGTGCGTGCAGCCGGCTCCATCGAATTATAAGACGTTGTCACGTCAAAAAAGTAATGGTTTGATTATATTACAAAATCATTTCATTGTAATACATACATATAAATGGAAATGAACCATTGACTAAACCATTTATAACGAGCAATAGCGATAGTAATGACATGCCCTCTCTATTCTGTAACAGTCTAGTATTTAATCCATCTAGATCACCCTCATAGCCAATTTTTTCCTAACACATATTAGTAATAGTTCCAATCGAGACCCCTGCCCATGGGTATATTGTTCTATATAGTTAAAAAGTTTAATGTAATGTTTCACACCACTATATTAAACTTTTTTAAGGGGCCTCTACGCGTTGAATCTATATCCCCGCGCACGCCTACTAAATGACCCGTTTAACTACGTATCTAAGAAGTATAACATTGTTATTAATATCAGCAGTTTTACTGGACCATCAACTACGAAAGTGAAATAGATATTTAAGTGCGACAAATTGCATTTGGTGATACAACAAGGTGCATCGTGTCATCAGTGGACTTATTGCATCGGTGTCAAACCTCGTCTCTTTTGAACGAGTGCAGCACCGGCCAGTCGGGGATCAACTCCGCTAGAGATCGTCTTCTATTATGGGGTCTCTATAAAATAGCCATTCATCCTTAATCATCTCTTAAAATCATTTTTTTAAACTAAGTATCTTCGTTAAGTAGTTAATGAAAACTGATTAAACTCTTTGTTTCGTGAAAGCGTGTCACAAGTCTCTCCAATTACGATGTTACGGATTCTGCTAATCATATTATTACCATAAAATTATAAGCGTAACCCAAAAACAATATGGTCACAAAAATCACCAATATTTGTGCATGTGCCAATTACAATTTTAACAAAAACAATTGTGATTACCACAAGAAATTATTAAATTTTAACATCTGCAAAACACCGGATGCATCAGCTGAAATTAATAATGATGTAAATGAAGAGGAAAATCTAAAATTTAATATTAATGACGTGACAGAAGCTCCTCAATCCGACGTCAAAGATAAACCTGGAAATACAAAGAACGGACAAAAAATCCAACAAAAATTGTGTAATAATCAAATTCATTCCACTTACATTCCCTGGAAATCATGTTCAAGTTAAACGAAACGTGAAGTGGTGATACAAAAACTTGTGCGAGTTATTTTAAAATTCAGTTTTAATGCATAGTTTATTTAGATCGCTCAGAATTTACTGCCCTCAAAATTCCAAATTTCAATAAACTTTCATAAAATTCATAATGTTTTATCTATATTTAAAAGTACTAATAATATTTTATGGATAAGGACAGCAAATTCAGAGGATAATTTTAGTTCAGTTATTTAATCATTCATTTGTTTAATTTAAAGAAGTATTTCCGTCCTTTTGAAACACTACTACTTATTATATTATTGATTTTAATATAATTTTATAATCTACACTTGGAATATAAATAGTGATTTTCTAGCAGGTTCCTTTTGATATTTGAGTCTAAACATAAGTTTTAATGCTCATTACATTTATTAAGTGATTCCTCCGCATTGAACAGCCTTGAATGAGAATCGCTTTGCATTAATTGAATAAAAAGTGTGTTAATTAAAATTTTGTAAGTATATCAATAAGAACCTGCATAATATTTCAAAAAGACTGAAATCTTCTGAATTTAACGTGTGATTTTATGTGTCCTTTTTTATCGAACCTTAACTTTGACAGCCTCCATCAAAGCGGGCCAATCAGGTATCATTTCTCTGAGAGACATACGTCTCTTTATGTCAAATATATCCTAGAACCGACAATAGATGTTACTAATAAAATTAAGGCAAAATTATTTACATTGATAAAGCTTTACTTATTTAGAGCCAAGCTGCTAGTCAAGCGTGAATGAAAGCGATATAAGAAGAAAACTTATGCAATGAATATATTAAAATGTACTAATGTTAAAGAAAGAACACCTAAGAGAGATATTGAATATTGATTTGACCACTTACGTCTTAAGTTCTGAGAAGTTAGTCGCGATTATAATAAAGTCAAGATAATTAATAATACCTACTTACTTTAAAGACATGAAGTACGTGCTTTATAAGCCATAGAGCCATGCTGCTCGTTAGTATTTTAATAGCGTTTACATAAAGTTAGGATTTATTGTAATCAAAGTAATAACAAATTATTTGAAACCAAATAGATCAAAGAGTAGTACTCGATTCTAATTACATGTTACGTCAAAGTGAGTGACATTGAAATGATAAGTATGTTAGCATTAATAACAGAAACGAAGTTTTATTGTAATAATAAAAACTTTTTGTACCTAATTTTATTTCTATATAGGGCGTACTCGTAGAATGCTTATGAAATCAAAGACAAACTTGAAAAGAGTAACAACGTAAAACAATCAACGACGTCTGTGACGAACAACAATCTTTAGAGTAATCAGATAAAATTTTACTGCTCAAAAATCAATTGACAGTCTGTCAATTTCAAAAAAATTGCAATTCAACTGCAATGTCTCAATGAGATTTGACATGTTTTCATAGTTTTCATTTTCACTATTAATCACAATTCCTTCACATCATTCCACATAACATGTTTATTTTATTTTTTTGATTTGATTCAAAATGTTTATCCTATTGTTGAAATGCCACTTGTTTTTTTTAAATATAAATCACTTTACGTCTTGACTCCAATTTCACAAACATTCTGTGCTATGATGTCACCATTATTTAGATTTGCATGCAAATGTAGCTTTTATGTTTAAAATTTATTACTTTTATTTTTATGATAAATTTAATTTGAGCATTTGTATCACTTTCGTATTTTTGATTCCAAAAGGGACACACACACCCGAACGCGAATAATATTTTATCACAGATAATTTAAAACTATCTAAATTATGTATTTGTTATTGGAGAAAGATAGAAGGAAAAGAATCTGAAATGTAAGATGGAATGAACGATGATGTTGCATTTTAGAATACTGAGGACCTTAATCCATGACCAGTTTGAAGAGCTGAGCTTTTCAGCTGGGAATCTATACAGCTGGACACCTTCAGAAACGACCACTATGTCGCCATCCTCTTCGAAATATCCCGTTTCTAATCCCTAAAGATGCATACGATGTTATACATAATGTTATAAGCATACAATTTAAAACAGACGAAGTACATTTGATTAAATATTGTTTTAAATTAAAGCACGCTTATCAATAATTATGATATCTCATTAAAACTTAAACGTTAGATCATATTAGTGTCCATAATACCAAAAAGTTAGCTTCTTCTATCACAGCTAGAGATAGAGTTTATTAATATAGCTTGAGTTGTTTAGAGTACCTATTTCCGTGTATTCGGAAATAGCAACGAACATAAATTCAATGTTTTTTTTTTTCCGTCCAGATTTGCCCGATGGAGTTATCTTGTTTAAAGTGTCTAAGGTCAATATTGGAATTATTTTGTATAAATCATCAAACACCATCTAATAAAAGTTAAACAATTCTGCAAAAATAATTCCATCATTACTTAATATATTTATTTTTAAAATATTTTTAAGGCAGCATTTATATCACCAGCTTCATTAATGATATCATCATCATTATCTATTTTAGATTTCTTTTTAACTATCAAGTCACATCGCTTACCTTTTCCACTTTCTTCAGAGGAGGGATAGGCTTCTCAGTCTCTTTGAGATCTCCCCAATCGGGATCCTCCTTCTTTTCACCCCATTTGGCGTACTTCCTCTTTTTAAGCATAGCACGGAAGTCCATGCCACTAGAGTCTGTATATCATTAATTAGTATAACATTAATTTATACGGATTTTTATGGAAATTAGATAAATAAGATTTTGAGTATTGAACGCAATTGAAAAATTATATATCTGAATTATTTGTAAAATATATTAGTAGAAATCCAATAGAAATTCTCAAAAATCTTTACATACTGATTACCCTTGCACGTCATTACGTCATTAATGAAAAAAGTTCCATGAATTTTTTTAAACTTTTTCTTAGCATAACCCTTTCGAAATCTGATATTTATGACAACTTTAATCTAATATTTCATGTGAATTTTACTGCCTTGATTTATCAATGGGGATAAATACTAAAACTTATGAAGATCGAAGTAAAGAAAAAAAAATAAACTCACCAGAAACATACAGCTGCATCTCAGCTGAATCTTCTCCATGAATATTGCTAACCACAACTCTGTATTTGCCTTCATCATTAGGTTTAACTTTCCTCATGCAAAGTGTAATGAGACCAGTTTCACCATCAGTGACGTATTTGAAACGGCCACCCTCAATAATCTCAGTAACACCTTTGTAGAATTTGAATGTTGGTGGAGGATTTCCCTCCACCTGTACTGTGAGGTATCCAGTTTGATCTGCGGTAAAAACAACACCATGTAGATTGGTGACTAATTGGAGGCGAAAGCACGTAAAGTGGCGTAGATCAATTTGCCTGTAAATTTGACTTCCGCAAAATAACACCTGAATCAATTAACTATCATGTAGATTGTTGAAATAAATTTATAGCAACTTTTAATAATAAAAAATAGCTTGGGTTTTTACTAAGATGCGGTTCTCGGTAAATTAGACAAAAATTAAATCTATGATATTTTCTGTTGTAATGAACATTTCTACTACTATCTATCTATCTACAGTAGTATCTTTACTGTAGATAGATTGTATATCATATTTTAAGATCCATCCTGAAAAAAAGCGTTCATGTGTTTAATTTTCCATGATCCCATATTATGGAATCCATAACAGAGAGCGTTCAAAATTGTTCCCGCCCGGAGACCTATTTTTTTGTACACTACGTCGGGTGGCAGACTAGCATACGGCCCGCCAGATGTGAAGCGGTTACCGTAGATATATTAACACACGCAACATGAAATATAGCTCTCCCTCTGTTAACGTAGCAACTCCTTCCTTTCTGGTGACCTCACTTACTCGCATGGACACGATAACCCTCAAGGGAATTGCTATTTGGCTGCAGTATTCTGTGAGGTGGTTGTACATGCTCAGTCGGCCAGCTTACGTATACGCAGTACCCTATCTCTCTTTTATCAGCCATTTTAGCTATTCGCTAGGGTGCACCATTTGTTAAAGGGAACTAGCTAAGCCATTAGCTATTCAATAGAAAAGTTTGCATTGAAATCGGTCACTACTTTCAGTTTAATTACACAATTTTTTATACCACTAGGGTGGTAAACAAGCAGACGAACTGCCTGATGGAAATCAGTAATCGTAGCATATAGACGTTTGCTACACCAAAGGCATAACGCATTGCCGACCCTTGCAAAAACCCCTGACGCCCTTCTTGAAAAACCCCGTATAGCCTCCTGGAAAAACCATGGAATGAAGTTCATTCTACAACTAGACAGCTCGAGGTAAAAAAACTTCTCTGGAACCGTACAATACGCGCCCATTTAAGTTGCAACGTGTGAAGATGAATTCAATAAATTGACAAGAATCCTAAAAAAAAAAATATTATAAAAGAAATGCATGTGATTTCATAACAGTTAAAAAAACATTCTATGTCCAATCATATTGCAATTTCGAAACTAATTTAATCTTATTTAACATGTTCATATTCTGACAACTCGTAGACACCTATCTACTCGTAACTATTTAGTTAATAAAAAAAACCGGCCAAGTGCGAGTCGACCTCGCGCACGAAGGGTTCCGTACCATTATCTATAAAAATGGCAAAAAAAACACGTTTGTTGTATGGGAGCCCCCTTAAATATTTATTTTATTCTGTATTTTAGTATTTGTTGTTATAGCGGCAACAAAAATACATCATCTGTGAAAATTTCAGCTGTCTAACTATCACGGTTTATGAGATACAACCTGGTGACAGACGGACGGATGGGCAGCGGAGTCTAAGTAATAAGGTCCGTTTTACCCTTTGGGTACGGAACGTTTGCTTGATGATGCCTTGGTAGTGCTGTATAGATAGCTTATGGATGGATAAAGTTGGACTCACCTTCAACAGCCGAATAACTTTCTTGCACATCCACAATAACTGGGGGTCCTTCATTGCCGAGCGGCTTCAACGGCACTGAGGGCTTGTTAATAAGATCTTCCAAGTCCTGGATTGATGGCCTCCTGGTGTCAGCAGACTTTCGTCGCTACATAATCAAATTGTTCGTCAGCACATGTACAGCTCAAGAGCATCAATGTTAATCACAGTAAAACTAACAGATAGATAAAGTATACGATTTTTTATTTTAGCATTTATATACTTAAACACGTTATTTACAATTTTGAGTGACAATATTTCTTAAAAAGTTTTAAATTCATTCAACGTAAAGACTGTTTTAAATAATAAAAGTGTAATAAATAGGTACTAATCGTCTTTAAATTAAAGAGTTAGAAGGATAATAACATCAAACAAGAACTTTTTTTTTCAAAATAGTCAAAGGTCTTCAAAATATTACATTAACTAACCACTTGGAGTTGAGTAAATTTAGATTGAAAAATTATATTACTGAAACTAAATACACGATACGATGTGTTATTATGACAGATGTTCTACATTAGGAACGTAAGCCAAATGACCTGACAATGAAGATCTGGACTTCCTGATAAATGTCGCACAAGTGCTGAGCAGACACGAAAATATGACAATAGTATATAGACATTATATATCCCAGTTATTTTGAGAATATAGTCTTTAATTAAAAGATACCAACAAGTCTCAGCTGAAGGCAGAATACTCACTTGTCGAGTACAGTACAGTAAATAAAAACCATCCGATTCAAAGGCCTATAAGATTTTGATTAGGATTCAAAATTCCTAGTCTTATTTCAGGAAAGGAATACTTTTTCTTCTAATGTTAGGCAGAAAAACACTATATTAGTAAAATATATTTTTGTTACGAAATAATTTACGCAAAAAAAATGCTTCTTTGCTTTTCTTTTCTAAACTAAACCACTAGGTTTACTTAACCAGCTAGTAAACCAATATCTTGATATATTTCATATTCTCTGCCAAAGAGAGATCAAATTCGGTTTAAAGATCTTTATTACTCACAGGAACAAATTAGTGGTTCGTAAGGTAATTTTGGTTCTCAAAACAGAATAAGCTGTATAAAAATTACTGTAGACGAAATATAACGATTTTACTTAGGTCAAATTTTTGTAAAAAGATTTGCCTCGAAAGAAGACTAAATTCTTACCGAAAATACTAAGAATTGTTTTCAGACCGAAACATGTAACATTGATGCAAAGTTTTGCAGTTTTAAATATATCGCCAGTAATGAGCCGTATTTGTCAAGACATCAAATATATTCAAACTAATATGAATTTACGTACCCTACTTACGTCTAAATAATGAATGTCGGGTTTCATCTAGAACATCTAATTTATGATATTGCGTCTGCTAAATATTATCATAATAGAAATGGATCAGCCGCTTGCTAAATTATTAATTACCAGGTAATTTGGCATACATCTGGACAAGAGACAAAAGTAAATAAAAGGTAAAAGAAAGTTAACGATCATAAGTTTCCGTTTAATGATTTTGATGTTACCTCTATACAATCTTGAATATAAATTAGTTTATATATAAGAAAAAAAGTTCGCTATTATTGCACTATAGCAAAAAAAAAAATGCTCAGAACTTACACTTTACACAGTAATACAAATTAAAAGTCTTTACATTGAAATAAAAAATGTTTAAAGGCCTTTGACTATTTGATTAACCATGATTTCAAATTGTAGCATACACGGGAGATACTTACCGGATCTGATTTGGGTTTGGGGACAGCAAGTGGTTTCTTTGCCACTGCTGCCATGGTGTTAATCACATATAACTACAAAGATGCCACAAAACACCCAGAAAAAAAATGGTCCTTCGTAAATAAAAAAAAAATTACATGTCACAGTATCTTACACATTCTCATCGCACGCAACTTAAATATTTAAATGTATCTTTCTGATTTTTCTCATCACATGAAAAAATCATACTGTTAAAAAGCTTTGAACTTTAAATGCTTAAACATATTTTTAATACTATTTTATTTTAAGTGTTACACCTTGGTTTCTATAATGTTTTTCTTTTTTTTTTGTCGTTATTTTAAAATTCGATTTGGGATATTTCGTTAGTATCGTTCCATCTAAAAATGGGCGCGAATGTCAAAAGACTGAAGAAGGGGTCGCGTAGACATGGTCGCCTAGCCATCGAGGGGCGTGGGGAGCGCGGGCTTCTATTTGTGCACAGCACAAATCAACAGAGTAATTCAATTAATTATCAGATTAAGGTGAGCCATCCGTGAAGCAAGCTCTTGGATGGCCGTGTTGATACGCATGTAGTCCCTTCTCTTCGTATCAATAGTTTCAAGAAGATTATTGGCTATAACTTTAGGAAGTCCCTCCAGTTCATGTCCAGTTGTATTAATCAATCACTATTATTAGTATGATTTTAAATTTAGATCGACATGTCGTTCTCGTTCCGCTCTCTCACCTTGGCTATAATGGTTTTTAGCCACATCATCTACCAAACACGACATATTGACATTAAGAGCGATGGCTCTTGAATTGGCAGCCAAAGACTGAATGTATAAGAAATTTTCTTAGGATGGACATGGTTGTCTTAGCTTCATAAATTAAATCAGATTGATTGCGTAAGAACGTCTGTAGATTGATTGGCACCCCGTAACGGACGAGTATAATTCGCACAATTGTCATCGCTGGCAACAGATGTGGTGTCTAAAATATCTGCATAGCTTCATTGTTAACACGGTGATAAATTTTTGATGAACGTTGAGTGGTAGTTATTTCGCTTGTGGAAAACCGTTTGATAGGTATCATCAGCATCATAATTAACATATATCTAACAAGTAGTTGTCCCTGACTTTGTTCATGTCCATCCTAGTCTAGTATTCCGCGAAATTTACATGAAATCATTTGAATGCTTTAAGCATTCGCCCTTAACTGGATGCAAAATTTTCTATAAAATGTAGATTTTTACTGGCTAGTTACTTCTTTTTATTATTTACCGTTAAACGTGGTTTTAACAGGCTCAGCAACGCGTGAACGATACCTCTAGTATAGTCCATCAGGCGGGTCGTATGCTTGTTTGCCATCTTAGTTGTATAAAAAAACCTACCTCAATCCATTCCTAAAAAGACATGTTTTTTTTTACATTTATAACCCGAATAATTCAACTATTGTGTTAGAATAGAATATCAATAACATAGAATTTCCAAATAAACTTTGCTAATTAGCTTTTAGACCAAATTCATCATAACTGATGTCTCCTATCAAAATAAAACTGCTTATCTACAAATTTCAGCTTCACAGTTCAAAGTTACTTTCGAGATTTTGCCTTTTAAGGGATTTTATATTTAGTTCTGCTGTAATAACTACATTAGTCAAAAAGATGTAACATTTAATTATATAGTGTTGAAAATCGCCTGTCGAAGCTTTGATTGATATTATAGGAACCTCCGGCCAACAGCCACAGTAGCGTTGCCAAAACTTTTCAGTAACATTGTGTACCCACCGCCGCACTAACAGTCCGTCCGTGTGCATACCCACGCGCATTCTAAGGTATAGCCTTGCTTTTTCCTTTTGTTGATTTTGCTATCAGCTATTAATAATTTGGCCAGTATTTTTAGTATATCTTTTGTGGATCGAAACTATTTTAATTGCGTGACTATATATTTTTAGCAATACTATTTCAATACGTCGTTAATATCTATTATTATTTAGTTAATTACGAGTAATATGAACCGAGATAAGAAAAATTTGTAACCAAATTTTCGAGAGCACAGTTCTTATAGCATATAAGAACTGTACTCTCGAAAACTTGGTATCGTAGATTAAATTGTGTTTAGATAGTGTTTTATACTACTAAGATAGTCAATAAGCCTGTTGGTAAGCAATCATTCTAGCCCTAATGGCATTGGTGACGTAAGCAGTCATTAAAACCATTTTTACTTTTCAAGATCATGTGGATCATTATCGTCATCATCCGTGAACGAAACTCGCCTGCCCAGATATAATTTTATTGTACGATTCTAGTTCATTAGTAGTTTAACATAAAGATTCATGATCACAAGTGCACTGGCAACTTTGTCTGAATGCTAAACTATTTCAATCAGTTTTTCTATATTCATCAGGTCGACGTATACTGACAGCTGGCTACGCAGAAGAGTTATGTCTTTTTAACAATAGTGCAGGACATAATTCATCCGGGCTGGCAAAACATCGCAGTTAAGGGTGAGAACATTTCAAGATCGCTTCTGCTCGCTCTTGGCCTAGTTCTTGTAGTCATCTTTATAAGAATAACTATCAGTCATAATACATCAGTATGCTGGCGCGTCCACAGTTTCGTCTGCTTCATTAAAACGATCGCGTCATTCTTGAGTGCAATGGCATTAACGACAGGTGTGTTTTCTTTATCTACTTTACTTATGATTATGTGTTTATATACAGTCTAATTATTTTTTGTTTTTACTAAATATTTAGACACATCATTTATTATATCGGTTCATAATAATTATTATGAAATATTTGCTGAAAAATTACTTAATTTTATTTCCGTCGGTTTATAATTCCAATTTTTAATGGACTGAAGAATTTCCAGTTGGATCATTATTTCTTGAACATTTCCCAATTATGCATAACTAATATCATTACTTTAATTATATTACGGTTATAATTTAGTTCTGCATGGCCGGGGTTAGAATATTTATATTATTTGCGTCATAGGTATAGCATTTGGCAACTTATTATTGTTATTAAGTATTTATAGAATCTTTGTTTAGCTTCCGCTGCTATATTCAATACATAAGATTTAAAATAATTGTCTGCGACATAGTTAGACACAACAATTTGAGTGGCAAGTTATTTCTTGGCTTTACGCTTTTATGTTTTGTGGCATCTTTATTATAGGAACACATCTTTGGTCTTACACACATTATTTCGTTATCTTTGAATGTTTTCAATGTGTTAGAATTATAGCGACGTTACATGCGGATCATAATGTAGGCAAATTATTAGTAGTTTGTACTAGATGCTTTAGATCGTGCATTTTGGTAGGCATTTAATTAGCGGAATAAACGTGTTGGCCTTACAGTCTTAGAAATTTATTATCACTAATATTGTTAAGGCCAACATCACAAGATCGTAAATGGACCTTGAAATTTTTTTGACTTTCATTAAGAGCAGTTTTATGAACATGCATTCATATTTATCATATGCAGGCATATTCGTTTATTTGGATACATGCGATCGTTTAGATTATCATCGCTGTTAATATTATAATTAGTATTTCACTAAAGGTTATAGTGACAAGGGGTTAGTAGCTGTTTGTATTCATATAATTTTAATTATGTACATTTTTTTTTCATTATCTGAAAATGAAAATACCTTATGCCAAGGTTCTTTATCGGAATGTAAACTATCAATTATAAAATGTTTGACCACTTTACAATTGCCTTAATTTCTCCTCATCAATTTAAATTAATCACTGGGAAAAATCTATGTTAGCCACGTCTAAAATATTTTTTTTTCTATAACATAGAATCTAAACATATATTTTCACACATTATATACCTCTTCCATGAGTTCACCGGGCCTGCTCCGTTTCTTTTTTGGAAAAAAATATTCGTTTTAGTAAATCATTCTCTGTTAATCGTGTGCATAAATTAAAAGTTTAAAAATATCAGTACTTGTGTGCATGTTATATATTATTGTTAAATCAAATATTACAGTGAGTCATAAAATGTAGGTGTTAAGGTATTGTGTGTAGAGTATATAGTGTTGCAAATTAAGAACACTGTAATACGAGTAGGTGAAATGGAATGTCTACATGTACTTATGTAATATTAAATCAGTGTTGTACACAATCTATTACGTGTGCAATCGAGAATTAAAGGATTAGTGGAAAGTCTAAACTAAAACAAGTTATTGGGTTTAGGAAAACTAAAGCCATTCTAAATGTGTACTAAGAAGCATTGTCAAGAAGGAATCCATATTAGATTATTGTAGATTTTTATATGGATGCCTTATTAACAAAGAGACAAAAAGTTTGCTCTAGCGATATAACGTCATAATGCCATCGCTAGCCTGCAAAGCAGCAACTAGCTACTAGGTACTGTAACTTGGACAAGAAAAGAACATCTATAAGAAAACTAAAAGACAAAATGAACAGTATGGACTTTGTGTTTACAGTTGATACTAAAGATAGTAAACTAGTAGAACTTTAATTCATATAAGATAATAATAATTCACAGGATGTCATCGTGTTAATTGTATGGAAAGGGGATACTGACAAGCTTGAATTTATTTGTATAACAAATTGGAAAACATATTTTACTATAGTGTCTTATGTAAAATAAGTATTTGTAGTCCGTAAAGTCTTGAGTGTAACAAAAGAAGAAAAATAAAACTAAAAGACAAAATGCTTGGCAAAGCGAGCAGCGTCCACCTAAATGGCCAGATCCAGTCGATCTCACCTTTTTGTCGTCTAAAACTTCTCCTGGACGCAATTTGGTGACCTGTTGTTAAAAAACATTGATAATATCCCCTTACATAATCGTCTATATTGTTCCTATCTCTACCGCCGAACCTGTGCCCTACCTGCCTACTCGAATGCTTATTATTCGGTGCAAATAAATAACAGCGAGTGCAAGAGTTATTACGTTACGTTTTGCATCATTTTAAGGTTAATGTATATTGTTAGTGGTCGTTTAGAGAGCACGATGTGTAAGAGAAGCTTTCTTAAACACACCATGTGCCCAAGTCCTTATCGCTAAGTCCCTATCACACGACCAATCATTTTTACCGTTATTGTGTGCAGGACGTGCTTACAAGCTGTGCAATTTATCTGTGTGCGTGGACTCAACAATAATGTGCTGTTTAGATTTGGTGCGATCGACGACAAAACGCTTTATATTTTTCTGGATAATTACATATTACCACTCAATATCGTCACTATATGTAGTGTCATGGTTTACGTGATTATCCAGATGCATAATAGTGTAAACCGCGTCAGATGCAAACGCATTAATAATTCTGTTTTAAGATACAGTTAAGACTTTTTCACGGCAATATAACGGACAGCATTCACGTAATATTCTTAGTTTTTTTTACGTTTACCTTCTTTTCTTCGACCACCTCACCAGGTCTTAGTTTTCTATTTTCCTGTGGATTACGTTTTGTACGGTGTTTATTATTACTACAAAATAGATCGTCAAAATTAAGATTTGAAACCTATCGTGTGGTAATCTAGTCTAGAAGCAGGGAACAAAGGGCTCTAGGACTAAACCACTGTAAAACTATATCTCTTCGCTACTACTGAAGCATTTTAGATCTGAAACTACATCTTTCTATAGATGATTATTGGTAAATTCTTAGACGGGAAATAAGGTCAATCTAATGTTATGGGTTCGGCTTGAGAGAATAGGGTATCTAAGCTACGTAGAAGGGCTAGATGTATTTATGTCAATAAATAATTGCTATCGTCCAAATCTCTTTAACATAATAAAGCAACATTATTGACTTTACAATATATTAAACCTGATTTCATTTATACTTATTAAAGATTTGGATGTTAGCTAATAAAATATTTTCTATGCTACATTTGGACGGCACAATACAATTAAAGAGAAAAATCAACAAAAAGTTACAGTTCATACCTTAACTGTAATTGATCATTTAAAAATTGTAGAAAATTTAACTTTCGTTGAAATCTTAGCTAAAATTAATTTTATTATAAACTGAGAGTTACATACCTCATCGCTGATGATGAGAGAAGGACGTCTTCCCATTTCTTCTGGAGGAGGAATGAGTGATCCACGTCGTCCCACCGGAGCCCCAGGAACCAAAGATGGTTTTCTAGGCATTTCGGGCTTAGGCGATTTCTCACGAATTACTTCTATCTTCGGCGCAGCCAGCTTTTCATCAGGTGCTTTGATTTCAGGTACTTTTGGTGTTGGCTGTATAAAAAATAGGAATTTCTATTGAATTTTTAATCATAAATGTGGTATTTGGTCAAACTAATCTAAATCATCTACTCGTAGTTTGGTTAATATACCAAACTAGTTGATTAGTTAACACAATTATCATCATAGTGTTAAGTTTCTAAATACCTTCTCCATACACATGTATTTTGATAAAGCCTTCCTCCAAAAACATTTAAACCAAATACTCCATTATCATATCACATATTATGAATAAATGTAAATGTCCAATCGATTGACTTACCTTATCTTTTTCCGGTTTTTCTCTAGTGGTTGGTGTAGGAGAAATCTTTTCATATTTCTCAAGGTCTGGTCTATCATAGTCAGCAATTTCAGGCAAATCTTCTGCCTTCTTCTTAACTGAAGTAACCTTCGCCTTCTTGGCTACTTCTTCAATTTTCTCTTCTTTGACTGCGACTTTCTGTAATTGAAAAACTATATTACATTCTTATTTAACTTTTATATTTTAGCCATTATATATGTTCTTTGTCTTCCTTTTTCTTTTCTTTGATGAGGCTGTATCTTTTTACGACTGATATCATTTGCATCTACCTACTATATCTTAATAAAACAAATAGTTATTTTTAAAATTGTTTACTCACCATAACAGATATAGAAAGAATAATAGTTATATTATTAAATCGTAAATAGTGATATGGGTTATGGATATCCTACCTAATTTGTTAATAAGCCAAGCAAAGCAGAAAAATATGTTAAGTACGAATAATAGAAGGATACACAAATTATGTGCAAACAATGCGATGTGTTACAGTTATTGAACACTGCATTTTTTCATATAGATACTGTGTATTATAATACAAATAACAATATTAACGTACTAGATACTAACAACAAACATACTAAATTGTGTATATGCATACCAAATAATACTCTATATACTATCTACGAAATTGACGAATAAGGTGCAGAATACTGTTTGATTTCTATGAAGGACCACTATTTCTTGTAGTCATTAATAGAAATTTTGTGCAACGACAACTACCTCAGACTACAATTCTGTGTTTGTGCTAAATGCTAGGTGCTGTATCAATACAATGAAAATAGGTGCATTGTGCCAAAATTGTTGTGCCTTAACTGGATGGTGCCAAGGGCAATACCTCGTCAGGTTTTTGAGGTCTGCTGGTATAAGCGGGCTGTGGAATTTCTAGTGTGCTTGCTTTACTCTCGTCTTCTGTCGTCTCAGCCTACAGAGTAAATGAATTAATGGCGACCTTACGAAATTTGACCACCCTTCCAGATATTTCACATATTTAACTTAGGCTAACTTTTGTACTCCAAATATGAGATCAAATGGTAAAGAGCCAATAATTTCATACTGCTGAGCTAGCCCATGTTAAAAATGCGATTTGTGTAATATAGCTTGTGTCTGCAATTTAGTTGAATTTCCACTTCAAAACACTCTATTTTTGCCAAAAAAAGAAAATGTGCTTGAAAGCTAATGTGTGTATATGTCAGTAATGAATGATCATTTTGATGATGACTCAGAGGCATTCTGGCTTAGAATGCGTGATGACAACCAATTTAGTTGAAAGCAAAAAAGGTGAAATGTCATGTCATTCAGATTAAAATTGATGATTGTAAAACTATTTTTTTATCGTGTACCTGAGGTGACCATGGTCTTCTCCGTGGCATAGTATCAGGTGTTTCTAATAATTTTGGTACATATTTATCCTCTAGTTCTGGTGTTTGTTCGGCCTGACATTGAAAATTATATTTTACTACTCAGGCAATAAGTAAATTATTATTAAAATAAAACTTTCATTACAAATTGCAATTGATCAATTATTTTTTTTACCTTTAATGTAGATTTTTTTCAATTATTTTTAAGTGATATAAATGAAACGGACATCATAATTAATATTTTATTAGTTTTAAAATTTATTTTAGTAACTACCTGTGGTATTTCTGGAATGACTTGCCACGAAAATGGTACCTCATTTTGTGTTTTCTGATCAGGTGTAGATATTGCTGGTACCTAAAGTTTATAAACATTTTTGTAGTGGCTGTGATAATCATGTATCAATGTGTATAGACTGTTTTGAAAAATGTAGGAAAAAATTAATTTTTATTGTGAGCATTTACCTCCATGGATGGCTTTTTCTTCCACGGGCTAAATGGTGATTGTATTGGTTTATCAGGTGTATCTACTGATTTCTCTATTTTTGGTTCCTCAGCTTCCTGATGAAATGAATTTTAAAACGTCAAGTTACGAGTGTAAATTTATTTTGTATGTATGTATTGTATGAACGTCTTAAGTAATTTTTAATGTACCTCTACTTCAATACTTGGTTGCTTCAACCAAGGCGAGAATGGAGACTGAACAGGCATATCCAATGGTTTCTCGATTTTAGGTTTTTCTGGTTCCTATTAGAACATAACTTTTAGTTAATAAATTTACCCTAAATAAATAAAAAATAATAATAGCATAGAAGCTATAATGGTCTGAGTACCTTAACTACTGGTTCAGAAATGTCATCGTCATCGTCAAACTGGAATTCCTATAAATTAATGAATTATTATCATTATATATTTTTGTAATAAAAAAAAAATATTTACGTATTTGAACTTGAAATTTAACCAACCTCCGCAAATGGCTTCTTTTTCCACGGGTTAAATGGAGATTGAATTGGAGTGAATGGTGTTTCCGGTTCCTAATAAATATTAATATAAATATTAATTATTCTAATAATGTTGCTTTAAATTTCTTAAATATGTTCTTTCATATTAAAATTAAATATTTTTATTAAAAACATAACTACCTTAGGTACTTCAGCAACTGGTTCTAATGTTTCTTCATCGGAAAGATCCTATAGAACGTGATAAATTACTATTAGATTAAAAGTTCTAGATTCCCCAAATAAACTAATAAAAATTCACTAACTAAAAAGAAATATAAAAAAATTTACTAACTACCTCAGTTTTGCTTGGTTCACTCCAAGGAGAACTAGGTTCTACGGGTTTATCAGCAGGTTTATCACTAGTCTTTTTAATTTTACTGTCAGTGGTTTCCGTAATTTCTGTAACTTCTTTTGTTTCCTGTTTAAAATACTTATAATTAATATTTGTTTATGGTAAAATATATGTATATTTATGAAAACGTATCTATCTACCTCAGTCGTTTTGCTTGGCCGACGACGTGTCTTTTCAGCGGGAGCTTTTTTCACATCCTTTGTTTTGGTTTCCACAACCTCATTTCTTTCCTGTTTATAAATCGATTTAAATATTGATAATACCGAATAACTTTAATGTTACATATTTTTTATCCGAAAAAAATTGTACTGATTTTTACGATTATGTTGATGTGTAGTGATGTACTTTAGTGTATATACCTGAGTGTCTGTTTTCGTAGGTCGCCATTTCTCTGAAGGTTTATCGACAGATACTGGTGTTACCTTGTCTTCTACCATCATAGTGTCGTCCTATTTACAAAAATATATATAGTTATATCTATTGCTAAACGTGTTCCTGTGCTAACATAATCCTCTAAAGGAAAACTATAAACTATTGAACATAAATTATTATCACAAGTTATATACATAGTTATTTACTAAACAAACGTTTTTCAAACAATTGTTTGAAATAATTTTATTTACAAAGAACATAGAAAAACAGATGTGGCGCTCTTTTCACTTTTCTGTTTGAAAAAGTGTTGAAATAAGATAAGAATTAAATAATAAATTTAATGTTTTTGAATTAAGAAAGTATACAGAAATAACAATCCTCGTGCAACAAGGATTGACGGAGAACTTACCTTCAATTTTATTTGGTTCATTTCACTTTCCTCCGGTTCCTTAAGGGTGCTCTATAAACAAGTTATTAGGAATATGATTAAGCATAATTTGGGGCGCGTGTACGTGGTACTGACTAACAAAAAATAATGCAGTAAGAATGTATTAATATTTAATCTGTCACTTAATAAACTATAATCAATCAAAATTATATTTTCTACACTGAGGAGAATGATATTAAAAAAGGAGCACCCTCTTTTGATTGTTGCCAATTATTGACACGAATCAAAAAAGGTAGCTTCCTTTTCGTTGACACGAATTAAAAAAGGTGGCTCCTTTTTATCATTCGAGTAGTATATTACTCATTATTGTATAGGTCTTTTTTGTTTTGAATTTTCATTAATTACTGCATTATTGTTTTAAACTAGGGAAAAGGGCTGTGTTTTGTATGCATAACATACGGATTCAGTGTGGGTATCAGAAATAAAAACATTGTCTCAATGTAGATTAAACGTTCAAAGTAATTTTAGTAATTACAATCTATCATTTATCCGTTATAATATGATGTTAATAATAATTGTAATTAATATTTGTATATTATTTAATTTAGAAAAAAAAATGTTGGGTAACGTCATAATGTTCCGGTTTTTAAGCCACCGTCATCTTGTGTGCAGCGTCTAAACGGACGCCTTTTGTAATTATTGCCTACATTTATATCAAGAAGTCAATTCTCAGACATGTACATTGAAATTTCCACGCCACCAAGATTGTGGGCGATAAGTAGACAAGTAGAATAATTATTATTATTTGTCAATCTACATTGAAACAACAATGTTCAAGAATGCAAAAGCCAATACCCTATGTGCATTGCCGGATCGAAAGGGTCACAAATCCGCAATCATGTGCTTAAACGCCATCAACTATTTTCAGAATGCTATTGATTTTAATTTTATTTCTAATTCACAAAATAGGAATTGCTTTTTATGTAGCCACTAAATTGGGGAACTAAGCTTATCAATCTGTAATTTAAGCATTAACATTGTACAAATCGGTAAAATATCTACGCGATTATTAACAATCCAATCTATGGACTGTAGCTCCGAATTTAGCATCTATATTTATGCAAAATTTAAATTATTTATTGAATTTTAAGTAGTGTACAGTGAAACATATTAACAAGTTAAAATTTCTTTGGTGGTCTTTTGGATATTTCGTGTATTCCATGACATATGTTTGTCATCATCGCTATAGTTTTTACCGATCTGTGCATTCATAGCCTGTGATTTCCAATTTCGTTCTTACCTTTTGTGCCGTTTTCTTGAGTGTTGCAACCTGTTGTTGCTCTACCACCGATGATATTGATGATTTTCTACTTTCTGCTGACTCCTTTGTAAGCTACAGGTGCAAAAATATTTTTAATTGATCTCATCTCCAATCCAATCCTATTAAACTTGTCATTTAATTTTGTAGTATAGTCAGTCCATCCCCACGTTTCAGACTAGTATTTATTATGTGGTTCTAGCCTAGTAGCATAGTATAAGTAATGTACTACGTACTAGTAGTGAAGATACGTTTACAAAAGAAATAATTGCAAAGTTTTAAATTCTTTCATAATTATAAGTACTCATTAATGACAAACGGAACACAATGTAACTAATTAAAGATGTAAGTTACGTAAAATTTAGGTATTTGTAATATTATTACTTCACATTCAGGCTTTAATTTAAATAAAATGTAGTCTTATGTTCAATAACGAGCATTGAACCATTATTTAAAGAATAAAAATCATTATGTCCAAATTTTCCCTTAAATAGTCCTGTAATAACTGTACTATTTTCAGCTGCTCTATAAATCATCGTTAGTAACAAAATCTCTATCGTACAAAATCCTACGGACTTGATCATATTTCCCGAGGGCCTAAAATATCTAAATACATCGCTGATAAGACACGTTAATGTTAAAATCTAACCAGGCATTAATGAATGCATCATAAATTATTCTTATCGTGTTTGAATAAGACTATTAAAACATTTATCTAATCTTCTTTATAGATGATCTCCTTTACTGATCATTTCGGGCCATTAAAGGGTCAAATTGGCTACTTAATACGGGTAATTTGGCATCAAAAGAGACCGTCTAATGATAAATTCGATTGGTCATGTTGAACAGGCGCCAAACTGATAATATCATACGTTGCGACGCATGAAATTATTTTTTTTAAATTGGTTAGACAAGCACTTTTGAGTTAACAATGCGATGAAAAAGTGTAGAAACGAAACTAAATTGGACGTGTTTACGCAATAAGGTTCCAAACCTCAACTAAAAGAATTATAGGGTTATAACATTGACTTTGTTCATTCAAAAATTCGCAAAGATTACTACTAATATTAAATTTATTTATACGAAGGAAGTGGCTCTTTTTGACTTATTTATGATTACTTGAATAGGTGATTTCATTAAAATATCGGTGCTTAATTTTTTTTTTTTTTTAGTATTTTTTTTGTGTCATCATAAAATAATATATTCAGCCAGCAACGAAATTAGATTAACATTCTCATAAACGCTTCGAGCAGTAGGTAAGATAATTAATTTGTGAGTGACTGTTAGTTAGTCATACCTTCAAACTATTCGGTTGTCTAAATTAACTTGTTAAAAAAATAGCGTTGCTTTTCAGATCGTTTTGCTGCTATTGATTACTCAGCCATGTCTTTAATAATGTAGTCAATCGAATCTAATCCAACTTGTTTGACTTAAATAAGATATTCATAATCTTTGAACGTATTTTGTTTTCAAATTACTACTATATTTACCTTCACAGCCTGGTTTTCAATGATGGAACTCTTTCGACTTTCTGTCTTAACTTCTTCTTTGATCTAAAATATAGAATAATAGTGATTTATGACTCATAAAAGATTGACTATAATTGGGTAAATATTATCACCATCATCATCATATGTAGTTGTCATCAGCTGCCTTTGACAAGTTTGACATAAATTTACGTTACATTATTACTACGTTTGCATGTACTCGAAACTTCGTATCGAAATCTATGTCTCCGAAACCTTGGACCCCTACCGTCGAAGCTGAAGCTGATTAACATCAGATTTTTTTGATTGCAATAATCAAATTTCAACTTAAATTGGTGGTAATTGTGTTTAGCTTAGCTGGTAGAAACCCTAGAGCTCTGCCGATTAAGCTGAAGATGTTTGTCATTGTCTTTAACCTAAAACCTATTTTTGGAAACAAAATATATCGGATCGGCTTCAGATTAGGCGGTAGAGCCACAGAGGTCGTTACTAAGTTTTCATACAAACTATCAAAGTAAATGCAAATTTATTAGCGTAACTCTTTGTCTAACATACACTTGTGCTAAGAATGTCGAAGAATGCTTGTGCTAACACATAATATGATAAACAGCATGACGCGTTCTATTCCAATATGGTTTGGATGATTGAAAGCAATTTCGGATTAGGGCCTGTACCCTGTAGCCAACGAAGCTATGATGAAGGAGAGGTAACATAAAGCAGTAGTCGTTTTTAAGGCGGCCGAGGATATACAAATAGCCAAATTTGAGTTACCTACCAAGTTGTATTCCTCCCAACGAGCGATGTTACTCCCAAGCGGAGGTACTTTACAGTAAATTAATTAATTACACTGGTCACTCACGTTTTCTGGTGAGTGACCCATTCACCATCATCATCAGCCTGTGTCTACCCACTACTAGATATAGGCCTTCCCCAATGCTTTCCACCAAATACGATCCTCCGCCTTCCGCATCCAGTTTTAGTCGAGCCATTTAAAAAGTCGCGTAGGGCGACGAAGCCTTGGACGCTCTGTCCAAGGCTTCGTCGTCCTACGGGCAGCCTCCACTCTAATGCCTTCCTCCCCCATCTGCCATCACTTACTCGGCAGATGTCACCAGCTCATTGCCACTTCAGCTTGCAAACTCTGAAGGCTATGTCGAACTTTGGTTCTCCTTCGAATTTCTTAGTTCCGGATTCGATCCCTCAAACGAACCCCATAGCCCTCTTCATCTCTCGCTGCGTGACCTTAAGCCTGTGGACCAGTCCGATGGTATGTGTCCAAATTTCTTTACCATAGCTTATTGCATAGAAGACACACTGGTTGAAGACTTTAGTCCTCAAGCATTGGGATATCTCTGCGGCGAAGATGAGCCGATGTTTTCCAAAAGCTGCCCACCCCGATCGAATGCGCCTATCTATCTCTTTGTTGAAATTACCCCGGCCAAGCTGTATGGAATGTCCGAGGTAGACATAGTCTTTAACCACTTCAATAGCTGCATTTTCTACGATAACTGCGCTAGGGATAACAAAAACGTTATACATGACTTTCGTCATAACATCCCCAGCCCCATGTACCGAAATGCAGCATTGAGATCGGTCAACATATGGCCAGAATCCTCCAGCGATTCAGCCATTATTCTACGTGTGTGTGTGAAAGGGTTGGTGACCCATTAAAATTAATTAATTAATTTACTATAATGTGTCACATGAGTTTTAACAATACTGCGTTACGTTTATAAAGGGATCGTACAAGCAAAACCCCCGTGTTGCAAGCACAGGCTACGTTCGTCGCTATAGCATTATTTTCCACTCAAAAAAAAATATATATCAGCAAATGATAAAAGCAACCGAAACACGAGAAAAGACCATACAAACCTCGTTCTGGACAGACGTTCTTCTGCTTTCAGTCTATGGAACAACATATCTTTGATTAGCACAGAGGTAGATGTATACATACGTTCATTCCAACATGAGATATATGATCATGTACAGATGGTAGATGGATGTTGCAGCATGGGTTTACATGCGCAAAAAGGACAGAACAAACATATTGATATCGTTCATTTGAGACAAAGATAATTATTTTGAAAAAATCAAAGTACCTATTTTTTCAATGAATGGAACATTGAAACGTCAGTCGATATATTTTCAAATATCTTTAGTAGTCACCTTAGATTGAGAAAAAACGCGTATCCCCACAGTGGAAGATTTAGTTAGAAGAGTTGATGCCGAAATTAAAGCGAGGTCTCCGTTTGGGGTTTCGTTTTATACAGTCTATGACCATTATAGCCTAAGAGCCCAGTGAGATAAAGGTCTAAATAATTATTATATTAAATTATATTTGTCGCAAATGTACGATATATGTTCAAAACATATCTATTTACATAGGATCGTAACAAACCCACGGGGAACTATATAAATTTTGATGATGCAACAACGTCAAATTAAAGAAATTATAAAACAAATTATTTTTAGTTATCTCTTTGTAAATACGGGGTTCACCACGATTGATAATTCTAAACTTTAACGGTTTTTTACACGACTATAGTAAATACGGTACTTATCGCGATATATTTTTATATTTTCCCGATATTTCGGTAACATTGTAGATGCCATGATGACGAAAGAGATCATTTTGAACTTTAATGGTTCTTTATTTTTCAATTTTCTCGATATTTCGGCGACATTGCAAACTCCATGCCATAGTCACGGGATAACTGAAGCCAACGAGAAGATGGTAGACTAAGAACTAAGAAAAGAAAGACCACCATTTGTTCTCTTAGATCGATGACTACCATCTACTAACTATCTTCAATCATCACGCGACTACGGCATGACATCTGCAATGTCGCGCGAAAAAATCGAGAAAACATAAAAATCAATCGTGTTAAATCCCGTATTTGCAATAGTTAAAGTTTAAAATAATCTCTTTCATCGTACGATTCATATGATGAATAATTAAAATTATTTTATAGTTTGCATAATTTGCAACCGAATTTGATTATTTAACTTTATTAAATTTAAACTTGTTTTATAATTTTATCGACGTTGCTCCACGAACCTAAAGAAGGTATATAAACAATACATATTCACAAAGTAACATATATTTGGGCTGTAGGTAGGTGTAGTTGTTTTATTTATCACATTGTCATAATTGTTGTGTATAGTGATTAAATAAAACATCAAGGATTCATGCTTGACCATGTTTCATTAAATTTCTACCTTAACTTCTAGTCGTTGTTGTTTCGCAACCATCGTGACCTGTTTTTATTTAAATTGTTTTAAATTCTATATTATATATAAATTTAATTGTTAGTTTTATATATCAGCCATATTGCAGTTATTAAATATAAATTAAACATTTATTAGTTAATATTTTATCACATATTACAGCAAATAGGGAGGGACCTAGTGCTCTAAAATACAAGCAATACAAGTCCCGGCCAAGTTTAGGCTCCAGCCCCCTAATAGAGTCGCTTATTCGTTGGTATAAATAAGCATTCAATTCAGTTATTGAATCGCAATAAGAGATGGTGGTAAGGAGGCAGATCTATCATAGATTGCATTTATTTTATATTATAAATGTAATATCATGTTTTCATCATTTTGAAATAATAAAATCACTTGTTTTATTCCTTTTAATTATTTTTACCGTCCGGTTTCGCTTTTTAAAGTATTATCAAGGTATATAGATGATTTTCTCGTTCCTACAAAAACATTCAGGTCATCAGGTAGAAGTCATTTTATTAAATCAAAATGTTGACAAAAGTCCACAAGTGCCAACAACATTTCTATGTTACATAACATTATTTATGAAATATAACAATTTATAACTTTTGTTATACAACATTTATTCAGACGATATCGGAGTGTGTGCCCGGCAACTTTACTACTTAACACTTATGCTTTAACTAACGCTTTAACTTTCGATTCTATATTCTCTTTTATTTATAAAATGCTTTGGTTAAGACGTTAAATGCTATTAGAATTTGAGACATTGGAAGAATTAAGCAGTAGTAATAATAGGCGTAAAGAATTCAAAACTACAGCAATTTATTAGGCGATAGACCCTGAGACCTTGGCACATGCTCCGATACGTGTTATATAATAAAAGTTTACCAATCCAAATCCATCACAAGAGCGACCAACTTCTCCGGAATGTAGATCCGAACTGATGGTTATATAATGTTATGTGGTGTTGTATAACACTTTTCAATTGTTTTTTTCAGTGTTCGAGCGTCAAAATATCTAACGGTGTTATACAACAGTGTTAAATTTATTTTTATCACTATGTAGAAGCATTGATAACGTCTTGTAAATCGTTACAAATTATAACATAAAATTAGTGAATGTTATAGTGTTAGATAAACATATTATAACTGCAATGTGGCTGTCTTACTAGGGTGTTATTATACCTGCACGGTTGTCATAGTTCCGTGGTATTATAAGGTAATTTATATGTGAACAGTTATATCCCGGAAGGCCTATATCTTGTATAACTCGTGTCTTATAAGGTGATATATGTTTTTTTATTATAATAACTTTTAAACTTTCACATTGCATGATTTATGAAATATAAGAACGGAAATTAACGCGATCATGCATAATGGTATTTACATACCTTTATTATTGACTGACGTTTCGACCAGGTTGCACTGGCCGTAATCACAGGTAAGTATGTAAATACCCTTATGCATGATCGCGTTAATTCCCGTTCTTATATTTCATAAATCTTTTCATACATTTTTAATCATATCATCATGAACTTGTGTGATTTTGTGATCATGTTTAAGTAAACTTTCTTGGTTTATAAATTCTCTGTGGGGTTTTTAAAATACTTTTTTTATATAAGTAAATTTTGTAGGTCACACTTGATATTGCTCGTATTTCTACTTCTTCTTAACAACCTATATTATTACTCCACTGCAGTTGACGTACTATGCATAAAACTGTTCGTTGGCGTTGTTACTTAAGCCAGTCAATTCGCACACACAAGTCAAGCAACGCAGTCTGTCTACAGAGTGCTGAGTGCGAGGTTTTATTCACGTTCGATAATGTTAACGTAAACAAACCGACCAAATAGATAAGTACTCTCATGTTGTGAATTTGTATGACGCGTGTTACATATCAAAATTATATAGCTTACCCGCTCACATTTCGAAGTGAGCAACCCGGCTAATTGGATTTGTAACACGTGTCATATAAATTCACAACATGACAGTACTTCTCTATTTGGTCGGATTGTTTACTTTGACATTATCGAACATGAATAAAAAACTCGCACTCAGCCCTCAGATGAGTTCTACATCTCGAGCTTCGATTAGTTCTGGCTTCGTTAATCCGAGACAGTCATCTTGGAAAGGATTACTGGCATCCGGCAACCCGCTTTTGAGCAGCATGGTGGAGTATACTTTAACATCTTTAGTCGAAGGTATTATTCCCATAATTGGGATGATCATATGTTGGGGTGTGTATGATTATGCGTGTGCGCCATCAATAGTACATAGATCGTGCAGGTATAATAAAACCATAATATACACTTTGACACCGTCTTAAAGACGCAGATCTTTATCATTTTATTTTTGAAATTTAACTTAGATTAATTAATCCTTCGCACATCTCGTATATTTTATTTCAAAATTTTTAAAAAATCACTTAATTTACCTTTTGTTCCTTTTCTTTCTTCTCTCGTTGTGAAGGTGTAGGAGTGACCTTTTCATATTTCTCCAGGACAGGTCGTTCATAGTCATCAACAAAGTCGAGTTCATACTGTAAATGATAAAATATAAATTATTTTTTAATAATTTAAGCAGACATTTATTTATAAAAAAAATGTCCGCCATCAAAATAACTAAATGAAGTGGCTGCAAAGATTTCTTCAATGTGCAGAAAAAACTTAGTGCTGAAAATTACAAGGTGCAATTTGAAATATATCAAAGGCAAGATAGTTATTTGTACTTACGTATAAAGTTCCTGTAAAGTTATATAAAAGACATACAAACAAATAACATGCGACTTTGCAATCCAACAATCAGCGACAACGACGACGAAGTGATAGGATCCAAAATTTTTAATATTCAATAGATTACTAGACATTCTTTGAATCAGGTATGGTATATGAAGGTATGTGCCATAGAGGTGTAAAATAAAAGTATTTAGTGCTGGGTAGATTTTGGTACATTCTGGTGCTGTACATAAAATAGTGTTCACGTGTAATAGAATATAGAGATAGAAAAAAAGACGTCACTTTAGAAGTGCAAACACTGAAATCATGATTACCCCGTCATTGTAATCTTTTGATCCAGCTTCGGCTTTTTTAGGCTTATCTGCTGGCTTCTTTGCAACAGTTTTCTTGAGTTGTGGTTTTTCAAATTTACCATCTTGTACTGTCAGAGGTGCCTAAACAAGTAATTAAAAGCATTTAATGGATTAACTATAAGCAGTATTTAAATGCGGGTGTAATACAGTTAGTTGACATGTGCGCTGTGAAAACTCAGTGAACTTAATAACACGCTGTCTAATCTCTACAGATTAGACTATTCTAGAAAAATATTAGTCCAAAAATCTTTCTAATTATCTCAGCATTTTATCACGTTGCGATAAATCTACATAACCAATGAACACCGTAGTAAAATTTTATCTTTCTACCTCATCCTCATCGTCCCCTTTCTTGACAACAGCCGGTTTTTTGACTTTTAGTTGTGCTGCTTCTGATCCCTCCTATTTAAAATTAATATAATATTTATTTTCTTTTTTAAATTAGATCTGGTAACCTATTGACTCTTAATAGGTAGCAGCTCGCTAATGCCGCCATGAATTAAAAATCCACAGCTTCTGAATGAAAAGTAAATTATTTTTAATCGTCCCTTAAGGAGACAATGAAGTATGATTACATCCATCACTCTTAAAATGTCGTTGTTTGTCTAAATCTAAAATATAAATAAAAGATTGTTATAAACCATTAGGTCTAGCAATATGTTTGTCTAACTAAACAACCATATTTTATTTGTTATATGGTGTCTAAAATTCGTTTTAAGGGACAATAAAGAACATGATTACTTTTTGTACGTTTGCATGCTGCTTAGACCCTTATAGTATATTTTAATATCAGTAACTTCTAAACTGAGATAATTAAAAATATCTAAAAGTAGTACCGTGGGCTTTTTCTTGGCAGGCGTCTTTTGTGTAAGGGATGCTTCTTCAGGGGCAGTAGTGCTAGTCTTAGTTCGAGGTTTGGTAAGGCTGACCGCCTCCTCAGTGTCCTCTCCCTGACCCCAAAGATTAAACACACATGATTTGAAAATGGGAAATGGAGCAGAAAAGATAAAGAAAGAGATAGGATTGCTAATGTGATTTTAAAAGAGAATTATATAGTAGGACAAACATTTTCATAATGTTTTAAAAAAAGTATAAATAAATTGAAATGTGATCAACAAAGTGTAGCATAAATTGTGTTTGTGATTGTTCTACGCAATCTACTATTTCCTACTAATATTTACGAAATAATTTGGTGCATTTTCTACCATTACTCTGTTATATTTTTATTTAGTTCTGGAAAATACCTTGACAAGAATTAATAATCGCCTTAAAACAGACTGTCCAGATGACATGTCATTGTCGACAGCCAAAACTTCTGTCTGTGAATGATTTTGCAAGGATATTTCAGGATTCTTTTAATTTCCTATGTATTATTCTTATGATATAAATAAAATATTGTACCTTAGGGCCTTTATCGTTAACTGATGGTCGTTTAATTGTTTTTTCTTCAACGATTTCAGGTTTCTTGACACTGAGTTTCGCTTCAGCCTGACCTTCCTGAAGTATTTACCATTATATCAGTAATATTTTTTTTATTTCCATAAAAATTATTAATTATAGTATAAGTAATTCTATGAAGTAATACTTAAAACGACTTGTACAAACCGTAGGCTTAATTTCGGCGGGAGTTTTATGTGTAAGAGATACTTCTTCAGGTTCTGGTCCTGGCTTAGCTGCAGTCTTTGGTTTCGACAAACTCACGTTTTCATCTACGTCCATTGGCTACCAAAACATTGTATATTTTAGAATTTTAATTTATTCGATGAAAGAACTATTTGTGTCAAGTCAATAATCATACCTCAGGTTTGTCTTTGGCTTTAACAGAACGACGTTTAGCCGTAGCTGTTGCTGAAGGCACCTCTTCTTCTGGTTTTTTATCGTCCTAATAAATATATAATATAATATGTTTTATAATTTTATTATCACTATTCTATAGGCAAAGCAATGTGCATGTTTATGTCAAGCTGGTGCAAGGCTAATATTTGTGTGTACCTTCTTCTTTTTCTCAGTAGGTGTAGGTGTGATTTTCTCGTATTTCTCAAGAACTGGTCTTTCATAATCATCGATAAATTCTTCCTCTTGTACCTTTAACATTACAGGAGTGTCAATATTTTTATCAAACTGCACGAAACAACTGTAGCGTCGTTAAAGATAAATTTACTGTAGTTTTTATAATTAAATAACTCAACAAAAATCTTATGACGAAAGTTTTATGACATTAAAATTTAATATCCTAAAGTAACAGTATTACAAAATGAAATTAAAAATTGATATTACGTCAATAGTACAAAACTGCATCTTGCTGCTTGCTGCAAATAGGCAAAACAATAAGCAAAGCATTTTACAGCATTTGCCATGCATATTGTTAAAGCAAATATTACCCAAGTACTGCTGATGTCTCATAAAAAAATAGCTGAAAATTCAAATACCATGGCTCAATAGACGATTAAGACGCAACTTGTGTAAGAGAAAACAATGTAAATGTGAAGCAAAAAGTATGTGAAATTTAGTGTTATGATTAGAGATAGAGTGCTTGAGAGAACAGTTTCAAAAGTGCTAAATAATTGTGTCATACTTTGTGTAGTTTTTACCTCTTTTTCTTTAGGTGTGGGACGCTTTTTAGCATCGGGTTCATCTTTTTTTACTGGTTTTGCCTTAGGCTTTTCATCGGGTTTAATTTCTTCTCCCTATTTCATAAACAAATGTTTTAGTAGATACCTATTTCATTTATGTAATTTTTTTTTTAAATGATGTTTAAGGAAAGAGTACCTTGTCTTTAGTAACCGGTCGTTTGCGTAGAGTAGGCGTTTCAGGTTCTGGTTCTTTTTCTTTTGGTTTGATTTTGCCTTTCATCATTTCAACATCGTCCTAACAAAGAACATTAATGTTTTAAACGAATATGAATTTGTGTATACCTATGTACCAAAATTAATATTTTTTAATAATTGTCTTTACTACTGTTACCTGTATTTCACTGGTTCGACGTTTATCTTTAGGTGTAGGAGTACCTTTTTCATATTTTTCTAGCTCAGGCCGTTCATAATCATCAACGTATTCAGGGGCGTCCTATAAGATATAATAATCTCTACTTAAGATAATGTTTTAAAGAAGATACCGAGTAAAATGTTAAGTTAATGTTTTTGTAGAAAAAAGTATATCCTTATATATATACCTCAACTCCATTCTGCTTTTTAGTTCTGTCAGTTGGAGTAGGCGTCATTTTATCATATTTTTCAAGTTCAGGTCTTTCGTAGTCATCGATGAATTCTGACTCTTCCGGCTAAATATGAACATAATATAAATGTAATGCGATATTTTATTAATATTGTAGTATTTATTTTTATACAGATTTATACATTTTTACCTTTTTGGACACTTTTTTCGCTTTAGCAACCTGCGGCTCTTCGAGCTTTTGTTCCGTAGGTTTTGTTGCTGTTTTAGATAATTTAACTTTTGATAATTCGTCAACGGGTTCTTCTGGCTTGGGAAGACCCTTTTTAATACTTAGACGTCTAGGTTCAGCCGTTTCTTCGACCTGTGTTGTTAAAACCATTAGTTACCGGTTGAAGATGATTATTTAATATTTTTAGTTAATATAGTTTTCTATATTTTGATTTAAAAATTGTGTAAACTTGTACCTTTTCTTTTCCTTTAGGTTCAACTTTTGGCTTTTTCTCTGGAGTGGGTGCAGCGACAGAAGGCTCTTCTTCGCTGTCTTGTTCACTTTTAACACTTTCCGAAACCGACCCCCGTTGTGGCTGTTTAAATGTAACTTTAGTTTATTTACCTACTTCTTAACTATTAAATATTAATACTTTTTTTTTTTTTTATTGTAACGTGAAGTGTGCTGTTGTGTGATTACCTTTTGTGTATCCTTAGGTTTTTTGTCAAGTGGCGTTGGTGTAATCTTTTCATACTTCTCCAATACTGGTCGCTCGTAATCGTCGACAAACTCCATTTCCTCCTAAGTTTAAATAACGTTTAGCACATCTAATTGTTAATACAACACTCACAACAGAAAAAGTTATCACAATGTACCAGTCGCTGTAAAGACTAATTTGTACAGATCAAATTACATAACATGTAAAGAAATTGATCTGAAATTATGATGCTATTATACATAGATTTTTACATGAATATGAATCTTGTCTACATTTAGAAAAAGTTCAATAAAATCTCTGGCAAGAAGTGTATTTATCGCCAAATATACACTTGCTATTTAAAACTGCTCTGCACTAATTGTTAGAGATTTCATAAATAGGAGTCCACATCTAATATTTGCACTTTTCCTATATCTAAAATAGATAAACATTCTATTTCTCAATTATCAATGTCACTATAAGCTTTTTATACATCGCGATTCCTAAAGTAAGACGAATTGTACTTACCTCGTCTTTTTTTGATACGACCTTCTTTTTGACCGATCTTTTCTTTTCTTCTGTCTTTTCAGTCTTTTTAAGTTCTTTTTTCTCTTCAACTGGTTCCTCTTTGGGTTTGACAGATTTGAGTTTTGGAATGCCTTCAATTTTAGACTCTTCAGGTTCCGGTTTCTTCTCTTTTTTCTCAATTTTCTCCAGAAGAGCTTTCTTTTCTTCTTCTGTCTTAGCAGTTTTCTTTTCCATGACTTTCTTGGCTTCTTCTACTTCTTCAGCTTTTTTGATTTCCTCTTTTTTAACTACCTTTTTAGCTTCAACTTTAGCTTCTGTTTTCTTAGCCTCAATTTCAATTTCTTCTTTCTTTTCTTCAATTTTAACTTCCTCTTTCTTAGAAACCTTTTTAGCCTCCGTTTTCTTTTGTTCTTGCTGTAATTAACATATTTTGATTTAAATTAAATGGTTACTGTAGCATATGATGCTCAGTATGTAGTATCAAATAATCAGTCAGCGCTTTGTTGTTCTTTTATAAAATAATTATAATTGATGTGTTTAAATGTTGCTATGCCATTTCTCAAGACAGTAAAAAGCGAAATACCATAGAAGTGAAACAGTACGCAAAACTCTAATTTACGTTTTCACACTTCACAATGTTAGACAAAAAGATTTTATCTTTATAACATACTATTAGCCACTTATAACAAATTATTTCACGTAACTATGTTTACAGTAAAAAGTATGTAATAATATTACATTCCTTTTATCTTTGCATTTTTTTTTGGAAACAATAATGTTAATTTTAAAAAAATGGATCAATATAAAAAAAATGATTTGTACCTATTATTTATTTTATATTATATCAAATTATATTTTTTCTTATGTTGAAAAACTCAAATAAATGTAATAAAATAAATAAATTTATAGCTTACTTTTTTCTTTTCATCGATATGATTTTCTTCAATTACAGATTTCTCTTCTACAATGGACATTTCTTCCTCTGATTCTTCAATAACGGTTTTTTCTTCTACTTCCTCCTCTTCCTCTTCCTCCTCCTTCTTCTTTTTCTGAAATACATTTTAACCAGTTGTGTTTATCATTTCTGTTGATAATTTTTGGTTCAACTAATATAGGAATAGGGAAGTAAAATTGGTTATATCGTAACATTGCCTATTGAACATTAAAAATAATATAAAGAGAGAGAATTAAATTGCACTTTAGTATTAAATAACTATATTTCTCACTATGTCTTTTCGAGTCATAGTCGTACTGTTAATTTTTAAATGAAATGATTAATTTTAAATACCTTTTCTTCGACCAATGTTAAGTCGGCGCTCGATTCATCTTCACCAAACTCGTTTTTGATCACCACTCTGTAGTTCGCTACGTATTTCGAAGTCACTTTCCTGATGATGATACGAGCATTTGTGCCGTCGAAAGATGTGTTCACCTCCGACGAATCTCTGATAACGGTTGAATTTTTGTACCAAGTACATCTGCAGGATTGATCTGATGTCTTGAGTACAGCGATAAATTCCGCCTCTTCGTTCTCTTTTTTAGCCTATAAAATAATTATAAGTAAAAATTATTAAATATCAAGTTTAAACCATTTTAATGAAATATATTTCAGTTTTTCATGTCCAGACTTTCACTTTACAAAATATGTTTTGACATTTATGTTGTATAACCTAACAATTGCCTAACAATTATATGCTTGTACAAGAATTTATTTTGATTGGTACGGTATATGAACATATGATTATTCTTTCGGAAAAGTGGTACTTTGGGCTCTAAACTACACTCAAAGGCTGTAATATTTCTAATCCTTAACATACAGTTTTGGAATAATATAGCTAGAGTTTAGTGTGAACTTCTAAAATTACTAACACATGTGACGAGCTCGGTGGTCGAATGGTTAGCAATGGCCACTTTGACTCCGAGGTCGCGGGTTCGATTCCCGCACAAGACAAACATTTGTGTGCATGAACATGTCTGTTTGTCTTGGTCTGGGTATTTTCTATGTATTATATGTATGTATTTACAAAAAAAAAAAAAATGTATTTAAGTATAATATCAGTTATCTAGTACCCATAGTACAAGCTTTGCTTAGTTTGGGACTAAATGGCGCTGTGTAAATTGTCCAGAAATATTTATTTATTTATTATTTATTTATGTGGCATAGCATATGGCAAAAGTTCTCTATAGTTTTAATATCGTACATTAAAGTTACAATAATTTTAGACGTTTAGTGTTTAAAAATTTTACAAATTAATAAATTTGTATTCTTACCAAGCTTCTGAAGTGTTTGATGATCTGAGGTTTTTCACCTTTCTCTTCTGGTATGTCCGTAATCTCAACTTGTTGTGATGTCGCCTCACCCTTCTCGTTCTTGGCGACCAGTTTGTATGAGCCTTTGTCATGTTGGGAAACGTTTGAAATTTCCAATTTAACCGTGAATTCGCCCTAAAATATGAAATTAATATTTGCCAATTTTAACATAGTACAAAAAATCACTAAGTTTAATGATGCTCTTGTTGACACTATACTTTATATCACACAGACAGGTTGACCGGTAGAGATTCGGTACATATAAAATCGCTTTTTACTATTTCCTTTCGTCAGTAGTTATGTTCTTCATATATGTATACTAAACATGACAGAAATGAAAGAAACAAAAGTAATAAAGGATTTCACTAATAAAGGATGGATTTTTAGTTTTAAAAGATGTTCAATTTGTGAATAATTCTATAACAATAAATCTATAAATAAAGCGTAATTTGCTCAATTGATGACAGCGATGACAAAATCATTATTATTATTTTATGATGTTTTTTTATCATAGCTGTTCACTGATAACTTTCATGAATTTAATAATATATTAATACAAATTATGAATCTCACTTACTTCTCTAAGAGGCTCGATGAGCACTGTATGCCTCGAGTCCTCCTTGACGGCGTTAGTTTCCTTGAACCATGTGCACGCAGGTGCAAATTTACTTAATACTTTACATTCAACAATAACAGTCTTCTTTTTAACTATCTTAATGATCTTTGGTTTCTCTTTGATAACTGGAATGACTGTAAATAGAAACAGTAAATTAGTTCGTTCAAGTATGTATTTCAGTAAATGATAAGCTAGACTATTTTCCATCACTTACTTTCAATATTGAGCGTAAGATTTGCATTGAGCTCTCCAAGTTCATTTTTAATATTGCATTTATACAATCCGGAGTCTTCTATACCAGGATCGATGAGTTCCAATATAATTGTGTAAACGTCTTCTTTGACTTCTACCCTGGTTTTGATTTTCGACGAGTCCCTGATCTCTTTACCTTCGTGGTACCACACTATCGTCGGTTTCGGGCTAGCTTTCACCTTACATCCCATTATAACTAGTTTACCATTGTCTTTAGACTGAATCGTGGGCTTTTCAACAAATGTTGGGCCATCACCTTCGGGTTCAGGTTCAGCCTCAATATTTAAATTCAAATTAGCATTACTTTCACCAAATTCATTCTTGACGTGACAGCGATAAGCGCCACCATCTGCTGCCGTCGGATTGGATAAAAGAAATACTAATTCATAAACATCCTCCTCTATTGTTGATGATTTGATTTCAATTCTACTGCTAGCCTTAATGACGGTCGTGCCTCTGTACCACGTAACTTCTGCCGCCGGCTTGGCTTTGCAGACACAACGCATCGTAATGAGAGTGCCATCTTCGTTGGGAATGATTCGAGGTTTCTCAATAAATGATGGTGCGAAACCATTCTCGTCATCCCCACCTACAGATAAAATAAAGTTGTTATTCTAAAACTTTTGAGCTCCTAAAATAATAAGCTCCATGCAGCTCGAAAGCACAAAGCCTTACATGCTATTGCTAACTGTATGCGTACTTATATTAACAGGACTAATGTATACATGTTACGCAATACACAAATGTTTACCTTGAAAATTGAGTGCAATGTTAGCATTGCTCTCACCAAACAAGTTGAAAGCGTTACACCTATAATTTCCACCATCTTCCCTTGTGGGACCTAAAATTTCTAATGTCAAATTGAAGGTATCCTTTGCTATAGCTTTTCTAGACATCTTCATTTTAGCTCCATCGTGGATTTCTGTATCACCATGAAACCACGTTATATCTGGTAAGGGATATGCTTCTAATACACATTCCATTATAAGCACATCCCCTTCTTGTCTAATTGTTGGTTTTTTAGGAAACCTTGGTGCTTTTCCGTCGGGGATTCTGTTTAAAGGATAAGAATTTAGTCATAGACGAAGTAGAACGTTAAGTAAATAAGTAATAGGATCATGCCTTACTTCGGTTTATCTCCACCTTCGAAGTTGAGATTAATTTTTGCTACACCTTCACCATGTTTGTTTTTCGCCAAAGCCCTATATTCTCCTCTATCCGAATTCTGTACGCCTAAAATTTCAAGTCGCGCCATATGATATAACGATTGGTCCTCTTCTAATGTTATTTGGTATCGACTGCTTTCTTTTATTAATTTTTTTCCATGGTACCTGCATCGTCGATTGTAAATAGTTAGGTTTTGTGAGATTAATTCTTATGTGGTAATGTTTATGCGTTTTGATCTTACCATGTAATGGTTGGTTTCGGTTTGCCAACACATCGACATTCGAATGTGATTTTGGTACCATCATCCGATTGCCTGATGACCGGTCTCTCCGTAAATGTCGGTTTGATAAAGTCTTCAGGTACGGGCGCTTCGTCGCCTACATCATTCATGAACGTTTTAAAACCAATCTTATTCATAAAATTTACACGAAGATTTGCAGCTGTTTTCGTCTCAATACAAAATTTAAGATGTTTTCTTTAATAACGTGTGAGTCTGATCACGATTTGCATTCTAATACGGTATAAATGGAGTTAATCGAGGGATGTATAAGAATAAATATATAAGTCTAATAGATACATAAATTATAATTTGAATAAACTTGGATTACAGGATTATATACGTGTAATTTTCTCAATCTACATCCATTCTAACAAACAGTACGCATTACAGTTGCTTCTGTTAAATTGTGTGTTATTGTGCATTTGCTCAAGCACAGATTTGCATAATATTGCTAACTACATAAGAAATATCGGCGAAGGTAAGTCAATGTTAATGGAAGCACAATTGCAAAATAATTACAAAGATGGTGATGATATCAACTAAAATAAATATAATAAACTAAGGATACGTGCAACATGAAAAAAGTGACTTTTTTGCAAAAGTGATGTCAGTTATTAAACAATACAGAAAGTGTGCAGTGTTGTATGTAAGAAAGATAATATCATTCGTGTATATAATTTATACGAATAGAAGATATTAAGAAAACATCTTAAATAAAATTATAAAATATGGGTCAATGACTATAATTATACAAATCTAGTGTATTATGTAGAGTAATTGGTATTCTGAAGGAATTAGTTTATGATTATACAAGCTTTGCTGCAAAGTCTACGTATAAAATTAAGGACATAATAACCATTATTTATATGCGATTAGAATCACACAAAACAACTGCACTAATGTTAACTACTTAAGCGTAATTTCTTAATAATAGTGGAATATTCATTTATGATTATAATAACTGTAAATTATCGAAGCCTTTTAAGCAAATTTTATTGGAAGTTTAATGTTAAATGTAAATAATATTTATGTTCATAATAATGTTTGTTTTACTATTAAATTTATATCAATTTATAAGCTTAAGAGTTTAAACTATGACTACAGTCTAAATATTGATATAAAGATTAAAAATGAACTTACTGTCGAAGTTTAAGCTGATAGTGGCGTTACTCTCGCCCAGTTCGTTCTTGGCTGTCACTCTGTACTTTCCAGCGTCTTCCACGGTAACATTGTTGATTTCCAAGGACGCATAGTAGGATTTGCCGTCTTTGTTTACTGTTAACTGTAAACAATTTAAAAATAAAGAAATATAAAACTAACATCTAAAATAATGCCAGAAATAAAAATATTGGAAACCTTAATTACGAGTACGTAATAATTGCAATCCCTAACATTGACAGCAATATTGCGAAACAAAAGAAATGTCCCATCTGACAATGCATAATTCTTTCATTATAACTAGGATATCTGCTTAAAGATTTGAAAATATTTTCTGTGTATAAAATCAGAATCATAATACGTCAAAGTCTTAAATTGGGTACAAACTCAGATCTCAGATTACTGAGAGGTCAATTACTGTGTTCAATTACTTAGTTCAAAGGATCTACTGTCTACACGAATGCTATCAGTATTGTTCAGGCTTTCAATTTCACAAACTCATTATTTTATCGATAGCAGCTATCAATATCTCCAATTCTAATGGATCACCTTTTAGACAATAACAAAGCTCTGCATAAAACAAATACTAATAAAATCAAAAGCATTAGTCCCTGAGGCATTGGATATATCGATGCACCAAAAGAAACTGCCTTGATCATGAACAAGAGATTGTAATTTAAAATTTATTCATATAGTTCTTCATTGATATTAGCAACACTAAGTATCACCATCCAAAGTTTAATTTAAAAGTTACAATTATAAGTAAATCAATTTTGAAAGATCTAATATTAATAGACTGACTAAATTAATAATGCAGATTTCGTATGAAAGGTCATCGTGCGAGACTGCGACCACCTGGCCACTGTCTTAGCCAAGTAGATCGGGGTCAAGGCCATTTCTAAGTACTTTTAAAACTAGAGCATCTCAAATCGTCCCTCTTATTTTTACTTTCACGCCTTCAGAATGCCAGGCCTAATTACGTCTGTGTTCAGTGTCTTTGCCAATTACATAAACATTTTCAAGTACAATTGACTCATTTCTACAATGAGTTTGGAAGGTTGCCTTATTTTTTTTTTACATATTTATACTATTTTACATTTTTTCGTTTACATTTGAGCTGACTTCATTAAAATTGTTCTAATAGCTAAAAACAAGTATGTTTTATACGTGTGCCAGATGTTGCATAAGCATTTTCATATAAACAACTATGTGATCATTTGATGGCAAGTCATCACCATCATGGTTCGCTGACAGTTTTTTAATGCTATAATTTGTAACACCCACCCAAACTTACCCACCCAAACTAACCCACCCAAACTTACCCACCCAAAATACCCCTACCCAAAATTAATAGCATAAGTAAGGTTCATTACTTTACGCTGTTAATTTTGGGTAGGTTTACAAGCAACAGCAAGCGATGGAGAGAGCAATGCTTGAAGGTTCTCTAAGGGATCAAATCCGAAACCAAGAAATTTGGCGGAGAACCAAAGTCGTCGACTTAGATCTTAGTTGAAGTGACAGTGGACTGGCCATATTTGCCGAGTCAGCGATGGCAGGTGAGGGAGGAAACGCCTAGAGCGGGTGCCACGTATGGGACAACAAAGCGTAGGGCGCCCCCTCTCTAGACGCATCGACAGCCTCAAAAGCGTAGCTGATAGCGGTTGAGTGTGGAAAACGGAGGATCGTATATGATGGAAAGCATTGGGAAAGGCCTATATCCAGTAGTGGCATAGATAGATACTATTAATGTAATTATCCATTTTATGTCAATGAATTATTGAACAATTCCTTGCAAATACGCTTTAGTTACAAGATTCGTCATGTGTGATTCATTTTACTAGTCATCTAATTTCCAATTTCATATACCTGTTAATTCACATGTTTTGACGTCGAAATATGTATTTTAAACCTTTGTGATTCTGGCCTGACATAAATTAAAAATTTACGGTAATACTAGCTGGCCCGGGGAATTTCGTATCGCCTTTAAATATTTTTACGTATTTTTTTCCGATGAGTGATCCTATCTCTCGAGTTGGATCACACTGCACACACTGTGCAAAATTTTATTAAAATCTGTTCAGTAGTTTTGGATTCCATCGCGGACAAATAACGTGACACGAAATTTTTATATATTAAGATTAGACGAAAAAATAGATATTGCCAACAATGCTAACGATCGTCATTCGCTTCAAATATCGTCTTCAAATATCAAATATCGTCATTCGCTTGTCCTTATATGATTATTTGTGGTCAGCGCTGTACGTGTTTTACTTCTATTCATTTAAGCTGTCATGATTACAGTTACCCCTTTCTTACCCTTATCGTTTTTCACACAATCCAATCTTTTTTTCGGTCTTCCTCTCTCATTATATAATAATAGTGTTTTAGATCTTACCTTGTGTCTTGATCCGGGATTGACCTCTACTGTGTTATGGAACCATGTGACACTGGGTACAGGCTCGGCCTCGATGCGGCACTCAAATATCAGCCGCTTGCCATCGTCTTCCTGCCTGATGGCCGGCTTGCGCGCGAACGTTGGCGCTTTACCGTCCACTTGTCTGAAAAGCCAAGCGCAAAATAGTCACTGACAAGATGGTAGAGTAGGTAATCCAGACTGCACGCCTTTGCAATGAATCAAGGGCATCCTATACATCCATCATAAGGTATTTTGCAGACCCTTCCCAGAGTTGCAAACAATATTTACGGAAAAAGGATCCCATACTATTATTGCGTATTAGCCATACGGTAAGTTGTTATTCTAAATGTAGTTTATGCTTGATTATGAAACTTTTTATATACTAGCTTTTTGAGTATTTTATCGTGTTTCTTTTTGTATTAAAATCGTTGTTTCAAATAATAATAAAACAAGTAATACTCACTTCTGTTTTTCTTCGTCAGCGGCTGAAAAATAAAGAAAAATAAGATTACGAAATTGATCTGATTACATCTTGTACTCGGAACATAAAGGATCATTTATATCGAATGGTGAAACGCAAAAATAACTCTTTGGATCGAGAACAGAATCCTAACACATCATTTGTATGTTTACAATTTGCATAACATCTACCAGACGTAAACATTGAGAATCATAGCACGGTGATAACTCTGAGAATAGACGAATTTTCTAGGAGCTTATGATAGATTTTATGTAGGATTGGACCAAATTGTTGTTTCCATTCTCTTAATATTGCAAAATACAAAACTAGAGTAAATACATGGAAAGCAAATGAATGTAAAGAGATATGTGACCAAGATTGTGAAGAACATTGTCGAGGAGTGTTACATGATTCTTCATAACATGCGTACTTATCTGCTATTTTTACGCTTTCAACATAATCAAGTAATGTATTTACCAATGAAACTACATAAACACTATATATTTATACAAACGGTTATATTAGTGAAATGTAATTAATATAAATAAATGAATTTGAAGAATCAATATTTATTATTATTTAAATAGTTGTTTTCAGCCAACTTACCATAATATTATAAATATTAAAAAAAATTGGAAATATTCACCTCCGCCACCCTCATCCCACCTAGGCAGAAGGTGAATTTTTCCATCTTTTTTAAATATTTATAACAATCAAAATTTGTAAAATTTTTCAATAAGAATCAATATTTGTAATATATGGTGCATATTACAAATATTGATTCTTTCTTTTGGAAAACTGTTGAAGCAAACTTATGATTGATGCTTGTATATTATGTTGTAAATTGGCGGAGGGCAATGTTATCACACTGCATAGTTTTAAAAGTTAGGACCTATTTAAATGACTGCATATCATGGCCCTTGTCATCATTTTTAGTTCCGTAATCATTATCATTATCGTAGATCGGAGTCAATAATATTAAGTCACTAACAATTACTGTGGTCGAGATTTATATTGAGCCAGAAATAGATTTCCAATACAGACGAACGTAGGTTTGATTGAGACCTCTTGCATTATTTGCATTGCCTTGCCTATAAATATTTGTTTCGTATCTGGGTGTAGATTAGAAGTCGCTATTGTAACTCTAATTTAGGGTCAGCCTGATCGATGTACAAGACCATGTAATCAGTATTTGTTTATTATGCACAATCTGTCTTCTATGAAGATTCTAGTGCTGTGTAAGAAATATTAACTACATATACAGCTTGAGGATTGCTGAATTGTTTTTTACGATCAGTAAGTTTAGGCAGATCTTGTTCATCTAATTCTCCAACAGTCACATTTAGAACAATATCAATAGTGACGTTAAGCGATGCATGACGGCCAGAATGAGTAACATACTTAAAGAATAGATCTACATTCGTCACCATGTTTACACTATTTGATACTTCGTCACTGACTGTCGTCGGCGAATTCAGCGGAGCGCCTCTTGTCTTACCGCTGCCAACGTATGCGCATGTACATTTTGGCTCGTATCAACGAGCGTGGGTTAATGCTCAACACTAAATTTTTTGTAGACATTTATTTCTGTGTATGACTAATACCGTTATTTGTGAAGGTATTTTTATTGGCCCAGTATTGGATTACGAGTTAATATTGTGACAAATGTTTGATGTTCTTTTAACAATGAATTGAATTCTTTTCTCTTTTATCAAAGTCCGTAAACTGAGTGTGTGTTTCAGGTATTAATTTAAAGAAACGTATAGAATGGTTAATGCAGTATTTAGATGTCTTGATCATTCTCAATTTATATATGATATCACGAATCTTATTTCACATCTACACATCGAAATGAAAGCTAATATTCAATATGATAATACTGATACTGGTGATGCTAAATGATACTTACGGCTGAAGTTAAGGTTAATAGAGGCGGCCACCTCGCCCATTTTATTTTTAGCCTTAACTTTGTAGAGCCCCGCATCAGTCTCGATCACGTCGTCCAGCTCGAGCACCACCAGGAATTTGTTGTTGGCGATACTCTGGATCCTGGAGTAGAAAAAAGTACATTATTAATTTCTTAGATAACACACCATATAGGGATGTAGAGTAGAAAGGAAAAAAACGTGTTGATTGTTGGTGTTCGGTGGAACCTTGTTGACATTCTAATAAAGTATTAGTACTGTTCAGATTGGTTTCGCCGTTACGTATAGAAAAATACTAATCAGTTATTAGGTTACTTTTGAAAAATAAGACTTAAAGCTTAAATCTTGCAAAATCATTTTTTCCTCTGCCTCTGTCTGTTTTTCTTTTTATTTTTCCCTGGAGATAGTAAGTACTTAATAATATTTTTTTTTTCCTATTATTTATTACAACGGGTTAGCCATCGAGCTTCGCTCCGCCTCTAACTATATTTATATATTTTTTTGTCTAATCCGAGATACGAAAAATAATATAATAATCAGCTACAGAATGTTCTTTATTTATTTGCTCTTTATAGTTATCATTATCGTTGGGTAGGTAGTTAATGTATAATATGTTTTATAACATATTTTACATTAACTACCTTACTACTACGTTGTTTGAATAAATAAGCATCAAAATCAAGAAACGAGTCGCCGCCATAATGGATCAAAGTGATTCTTTTAGTTGGATTTTAATTCATTGGCCATAACGATAACATATATGTAAGGATAAAGTACATACAGACACAGAGCAAATATAGCTGCAAAATACTCAAGAACCGATATTGCTTTAGGCAAAAATGCTTCACGGTATCAATATCTAAAATCACGGTATCAATATTAAATAAAGTTAATATGCGATAATTTATTTCATTTAAAGTTGTATATAATTGAATGTTTAAAAATCCATTTGTATGTCTCTTTCTTTACCTTGCAAAACCTGCATATGTTTATTCACATATCCGTTACCTAAAGGTTGTCTTGAAAGTATTGTTTTTTATCAATAAGGTCGCCTTGTTATATTTTATATACTATGGCCCTCTTTTGAAAGCTCAACGACACGAACGACAGAGAGAGCCGTGCTCGGATAAGCTCTGGAACGAGTACATCTGACGTAGAACTAGAGAAAATATGCTGTGCCCTACCCCTCTTTGGCCAGAGCTTCTTTTGCCAGTCGCCAGGGTGCACCACGTGTAGGCGAGTTTGGCTTTGGCTCTAAAGATCGTGATGAGGCACTTACACCCCAAATATAATGTATTTCCCTTAGTCGCTTTGTACTACATCCACGGGAAGAGACGGAGTGATTCTATTCTATTCTGCCGACCACACGGCCTATGTTATGATTAATAAATTATATTTCGTTACTGAATAATATTTGATATTCTTTCAAAGTAAGCCAAAATCCCTGTTTACACACGCTTAGTATATGTAGAGTTGATGTATATCGTCTGTATTATATTGCATTATACTGAACATGGGCCCTACCGCCGAAGCTGAAGCCGTTTACCATTGAATATTTTGATTTCGAAAATAAAACTTCAGCTTAGATTAGTGGTAGTTGTGTTAAGCTTAGCTGTTAGAGACCCTAGAGCTCTACCGGCTAAGCTGAAGATGTTTGTCATTAACTTTAACCTAAAACCTATTTTTGGATTCAAAATATTCGATCGGAATCGGCTTCAGCTTTGGCGGTAGAAGCCCCGTTTCCAGCTCGGAAACGGTTCAGTATAATACACATCAATTTTTGCATGAAATGGCATGAAACGTTTTTTATGTGTCAATCCAGATAAGAAACTATCTATGTATTTCATCTAAATTCGTTGAGGGGAGAGAATTTTGTGAGTAATTGCATGAGAAATCGCGAAAAAGTTGACCTTCATCACGACAACGCAACCTCACATTCCGCTAAGGTGACGAATGCGATTTTGAAGACCTTTTTAAAGAAAGACGATGACGCATCAACAATTTTTTACCTTGCTCTTTTTTTTTTGCAAAATTGAAAAATATATATCGAGACACAAGCTTATAATGAATAAATTTATTACAAATGATTTATTTGCGAACAATAGGGTACAATAAATGCGGTTGGATTTTTAAGAAAAATTGTTTATACCTATTTAGACATATTATATTATTTATAGTCATAATTTTAAGAAATTAGTCCATGCATCGACAAACCTGCATTAAACAATTTTTTTTAATAATTCAAAAATTCGTCAATGTATTAAATGCAAGTTTTCCAATAGCGATTTAATAAATATATTTTTTTAACTTGTTACATGGTAAAATACAGAGATCTACCTACAGGTCAGATCGGGAGCCACACATAGCTCGTATCCATTTTTACAAATAAAACTTTGTAGATAGCTTTTCCTCAAAGAAACAGTCCATGGCTGATTGTAGATTCGACATATTATGCGATAGGCTGTGACTGTGACTACAATATGTTCAGAAGCCACTTTTGTGAATTTGTAAAGTGAAAAATGAAATCTACTTAGTTTAGAGCACACTTTCTCGATTTATTATTTCCAAGTTAACATAAGGTTTATCATAATCTCTAGGAACATTCATTCTTGCTCTACTATTCTGAATCTTATTGTTATAATAAGCATTCCGTAGAATTTGTCCATCAATATCTATCGGAATAACGTAATGTTACGATTTTGAAACTTATTAAAATTAATAACTTTTGTCTTTTCCAAATTAATTTCTAGATATGTTTGTGTAAGCATTCAATATAGCATGTCAATGTGTTTCTAATGTCAGATTTATGTTGCAATAATGTCTAGTCTTTGTCGGAAATGTCATCTGCGAAGAAATATTGTTTTATTATTTGTAAAATTAGGCAGGTCATTTATGTATATTAGGAATAAAAGTGGTCCTAATATACTTCCTTGAAGAATTCCATAATTATTTCGCTGAAGGTCTCATCTATGGATTTGTCATCTAGCGTTCAACATATTGTTGCCTATTTTCCAGATAGGATTTCAGCCACTTTTGCACTGTTCCTCCTTATTCCATGCTTTTCTAACTTCGACAATAAGAGATCATGTGAGACTAGATCAAAAGCCTTGGTCATATCTATAAGATTACTGTCGTATATTTCTTTTCGTTAACATTCTGCGTTATCATTTACTAAATTGAATGTAGTGAGCATTGTGGACATTTGCCGGAAGATGAAGGACTAGATGGCGTTGTGTAATTTGTCCAGCCTGCCATAATTATTTATTATTATAATCCCAACGACGACTGTTGCTCGTCGTCAAATCCTTTGAAAGCATCCTAATATTAGAAAATATTAGTATAAATCATGAGTCAAATCTATTGTTGAATCCGACGCCTTCGGTTTGTGTGGGTGGAGACAGTTTTTGTATTATCTATTTTAGTCAGGGCATCAAAGGACGCATAGTTCAGAGAAAAAAGTAGCTTTAACACTTGTATAATATAAATTTTACAAAATATTAAAGAAACTACAGCCTAAAGAAGGAGACTACAGCATGTGATTCTTCAAAAAGGGCGTGAAGAGGTTTTTACATGGTCGGCAACGCGCGTGCGATGCCCCTGGTGTTACAGGTGTTCACAGGCTGCGGTAACTGCTTTCCATGAGGCGGGCCGTATGCTTATTAGTCACTTTAGGGGTATACGTTATACATAAAATATTTTTCTTTGCATGAAAAGCATATAGCATACAATTTTACACCATAAAAAAGCTAGTGTTTTTTTATTTGTGAAATTGGCCTAAAAAGAAAGACAGTGTACATAGAGTAAGTACTCTTGAAATTATGTAAAATATATTTCTCTAGGTCTAGAAGATGTATACGATAAAACATCATAACTGTATTTTTTCATTGCGATAGCGGCTTTACCTTTCCGGTAGGTAAAAATGAAATAAAACAAGGGTGTCCTAAATAAAATCAATATTCCTGGACAAATTACACTCGACCATCTACTACCAAACTAAGTAAAACTTGTGCTATGTGTACCAGATAGCTGATATTAGATTTATATACATTTTTTTGTAAATACATACATACGAGTATACATGGAAAACACCTAGACCAAGACAAGCAGTCATGTTCAAGCACTTAAATATTTGTCTTGTGCGGGGATCGAATCTGCGACCTCGGAGTCAAAGTGGCCATTGCCAGTCGACCTCAACCATTCGACCACCGATCTCGTCATGTTATACAATGTGTAGTAATAAAAAGAACATCTAAAATTGGAAACTAGGCGACTAAAGTTGTTATAAAACTTAACCTGACCTAGTATTGCCCTCACTATTAGTATATAGTATTTTTTGTGGCTCATGTTATTATTTTCCTTATATTTTTATTATTATGTATTACAGTGGAAGCAAGGAAAGTTTACCACAGCCTCAGCAGAATTTTTTTAATAGACCTGTTTACATAAACTATTATCATGAAAGCGCTGGTTTACAGTCGGATATTAACCTACTAACAGCTGAAATTTATAACCACTTTATTACGATTACGTATAGTTGTCTCAATATAAATCAAAATCATGTTTTCATTAATTTTTCAGTCCAAATTGTGATGTGTAAACTGCGGGGGATTTCCAATATGTTCTAGAACGTTTCGTCATGCCGTGCCCTTATTAGAATACTTTAGTTCTTGTAATTAGGTTCTGCCTCCACAATCGCTAACCAATTCAGTTAGACAGCAGTTTTCAAATGTAATATATGTATGTATTTGCGAAAAAAAATGTTTTAATTATAATGTCAGTTATCTAGTACCCATAGTACAACATGTTCGTGTACACAAATAATTGTCTTGTGCGGGGATCGAACCCGCGACCTCGGAGTCAAAGTGCCATTGCTAGCCCGATTCTAGTATTCGACCACCGAGCTCGTCTTAACTGTATGAAAATAGTGATTTGTTGAACTTCATTACCAGGTCACAAAGTAATCGTACGGTTTTGGTGCTATACTATTGCTTCACATAGTTCCAAAGATATGTACCATTGTTTTTGTTAGCCGGCACTTTTAAGAAATGTTCAAAAAGTTTTCTTCTTTATACAAAACAGCACAATGAGAATTCTCTAGTGTAGGGGTTGATAGATTATTATATATATATATATATATATATATATATATATATATATATATATATATATATATATATATATATATATATATATATATATTTAAATAAAATCCGGCTCGAAGGACCAAAAAGCTATATAGGGGTTGATAGATTTCATTGATACGATTTGATAATACGAAACGGATTTTATTTGCTAATTGATAGATAATGCAAAAATGATATAATGATACACTGAGCTCGCGCCGGCGTCTAACGTGAACTGGCCCGTTTTTGCATAGCATCGCGTAAATTGCTGCCGTTAGCAAATGAACGGGCCGTGGCCCGTACATCTAGAATATGAATGAGTTCCTGAGAGTAAGGTCTAGAAAACTCTGTCAATAGCAAAAGTAGTGAGTGCGACCGTTGTGTACAATGTGCTTCCATCGTAGGCAAAATGGCTCCGTCTGGTATCACCACTCAGCTTTTATCGGGACATGGTGGGTTCTCCGCGTACTGGTACAGGCCGATCTGCGCATACTCAGTGGCATTACACACCGCTGAGTGTGCGTGCATTGGCATTGGCGTATAAAAAAAATATTAAGTGGGGTGTAAGTGGTTCATTAACATGTTTAAACCAAAGCCAACTTCACCTGCATGCGGTTCACCCACTGACTGACAAATGAAGCACTGGCGAAAAGAGCGGTAGGGAGTCTAATTGTAAAATAAGTAAGTGACTGGGGAATGTACCTCCACCTCACAGAATACTGAAGACAAATAACAATTCCCTTGAGGATTGTTGTGTTCCTGCGAGGAAGAAAGGAATGAGATGCTGCGTTGGCAGCGGGGGTGACGGCGCTCGCGCGATATTTCATATTGCGAGCGTTAATATGGCTATGGTAACCGCTTGACATCAGGCGCTTCACTTCACACAGCGATAGTTACATTAGAAAGCATCTGTAGGTACGGTGCTTCACAACATATGCCGTATACAACTCTTTTTGTTTTGAATGGAGTTACTAGATTGTGGAGTAGGATTCCTATTGACATATGCGTTTTCCATTACTGCTTTAGACCGGTGAGCAGTGCCAAGTGTGTCGCGGCGTCTCCAATTATTATACATCAAAGGAAACTGAACAAACAAATCGTAAACTAGCACCAAGGTGATTTAATAGATCGTTGACCTAATATACTTTGTTTTTTAATTGAGTTCTTTTGTCAGTTTTATAAGCGCAATCTGGTTATAATAATAACAATAATACAACATTACATCAAACTTGTCAAAGAGGCCTCTGCGCGTTGGATTCATGTCACATGTCCTATCAAATGACCGGGCTTGACCCGTGAATCAAGAGATACAATAACAAGTCCGCAGGGCAGCTTGTGGCGAGCTGTTGGAGAGTAACGACACCATGGGTATCGAATATCCAGAGAGTCGATCAGGGCCTTCGACTCCGGGGTGTCTTCATCAGTCGGAGTGTAAACACTAGAAGGCACGCAGGGTTCTTAGCTCTGGCTTGGCTTCATTGGCCGTCCAGAGAGGAGCCGCTAGAGCTATATGCTCCAGGGGTGGAAGTGTTAAAGGGCATCACGCCGCGAGTAACTTCGGAGAAAGCGCAGCACACCTCTCGACATCCCTGAGTCACTCACACCGGTGTTGCCCCCGGCCGTTTTCCTGGTATTTCAGGAGCCCATCTAGTGAGTGGCAAGAAACCGTCTGCCGCAAATAACTAGCAATAAAAGCAGTTATGGCAGGCGTCCGTCCCTCTTCTGTAATAGCCCGGTATTTAGTTCACCCAGATCTCATCTCCATAACCCATTTATTTTCCATCACACTTCGCAATAGTCCCAACACCTGCCGAGACCTGCTCATGGGTATGTCATTCTATTGACATATCCTGGAGCGGGTCACGGCGCGGCGGGCGTACAACATTACATTAAACTTCTCAAAGGGGCCTCTACGCGTTGGATCTATATACCCGCACACGCCTATCAAATGACCGGTCTTGACCCGTGATTAAAAAGAGATACACAATAATACAACATTACATCAAACTGCTCAATGAGGCCTCTGCGCGTTGGATTCATGTCACCGCGCACGCCTATCAAATGACCGAGCTTGACCCGTGAATCAAGAGATACAATAACAAGTCCTTAGGGCAGCTTGTGGCGAATTGTTGGTGACTAACAACACCATGGGTATCGAATATCCATTTAATCGGTCTGGGCCTTTGTCTCCGGGGTGTCTTCATCGGTCGGAGTGTAAACACTAGTAGGCCCGCAGGATTCTTAGCTCTGGCTTGCCTTCATTGGCCGTCCAGAGAGCAGCCGTTAGAGCTATATGCTCCAGGGGTGGACGTGTTAAAGGGCATCACGGAGTCAAGTACCTTCGGAGAAAGTGCAGCACACCTCTCGACACCCCTGAGTCACTCACATCGGTGTTGCCCCCGGCGGATTTCCTGGTATTTCTTGGGCCCATCTAGTGAGTGGCAAGCCACCGCCTGTCGTAAATTACGAGCAATAGAAGCTGTTATGGCAGACGTCCGTCCCTCTTCTACAATAGCCCGGTATTTAGTTCACCCACATCTCATCTCCATAGCCCATTTATTTTCTATCACACATTGCAATATTCTCAACGCCTGGCGAGACCTGCTCATTGGTATATTTTTCCGTTGATATGTCTTGGAGCGTGTCACGTTAGGATGTACAACTTTACATCAAACTTCTCAATAGGGCCTCTACGCTTTATATCCCCGCGCATGCCTACTAAATGACTGGGTTTAACCCCGTGAATCTAACAGATATAATTAGTTTATTTTTCTCTCCACACAAATATAGACAACAACTGCTTGTTAATTTCGCTATGTCTTTGTGCATATTTCATTCTTACTTGAATTGTATATATTAAGATGATATAGTTTTTTTGAAGTGAAAACTTTAGCGGCGTTGTGCACTTTTTGGGATGGGTAAAAAATGTTAAACTCGCGTTATCCGCTGAATTGCCCGTGTCGACCTACGGTCGACAGTGACGTCACGACCTTGAAACGCTTGAATTGCCCGTGTCGACCTACGGTCGACATTTGCAGTTTGGCGTTCAGTTTTGGGCAGATTGAACAATACTCATCTGTCATACATTCAGGCCCATTTGTTTATGTTTTTTTCGTTTCTCCGCCATATTAGCTATCGGATTAAGGCCAAAGAATCATAAACTCAATGGAAAAAAAAATAAAAAAAGGGGTTTAAGAGACTCGCCTTAACGGCGCCAGATGTTCGGGCCGGTGTCAAGTGCTATAAAAACTTATTTTGTTTAGGTAAGTGTAGGTTTTTGTTTATTAACATCGGGTTTTATCTCCCTAGCGTATTTGTAAATAAAAAACTATACGTTATCGCCTTAGTTCATAAGGTATTTTTTTGAATGCAAGTAGGGCTATGAAACACCACTTGAGAATGTTTAGACCATCGTAATTCTACACTATAGTCGAGTGTTGAACAACAAAAGACGGCATTGTATAGTGCTGTTCTTAGTAAACGTAAAAAACACCACTTGTAGGCACTCAATAACAAAGTTGCGTCTCAATGACAGTTTATATGGGGCCCCGACCACCCGCGGCGCCGGGCAGGTAGAAACAAAAAACAAATGGGCATTGTTCCGCCGCGTTTTTGCGCGGGGGGGGCGCGGGGGGCTCAACGTGGGGGGCATAAGAGCGGTTAGGATCACGCGTCCTAATCAAATATTTGTGAGATAAAGCTGCGAAACTACAAAATTCAACTTTAAACAAAGACGATACGATTGAGAATTCTTTGAATATTTTAATCATTCGAAATAGTTTCGTAATGACAGTTCGTAAGACAAAGCTGCGAGACTACAAAATCCAACTCTAGGCAAAGACGATACGATTGAGATTGCTTTGAATAGTTTATGTTTGTGTACGATAGCGCAATAAATGAATATTGTATTTTACCACATAAATGAAGTATATATACCGCATATGTTACTGTTTTTATTTATAACTCAAAGGTGTTAGGTATTATAAGTATGTTATAAAGTTACGCAACTATTTTGTACTTTTTTAAACGTTTATCGTGAAAAACTGCAAGTAACTGATGTGGTCATCCCCGCAAGCGCTGTAAATTGGTTTTATAGCCATTTAACGTTCCAGTTCCAGGCACCAGTATATGATGGTCCTTCGTAGCCACGCGACGTAGCTACGTAGCATTCGTAGCGCTACGCGGGATCCTCTTATCTATAGTATTCTATTCTATAGTACTCGTACTAGCACGTATAGATCATATCCTACTAACAAGGTATATTTTAAAAATACGAATATACTTGAATCATGAACTTATTATATTGTTATAATTTAATGTATTATATTCGTCAATTTTAAAAAAAATATTTTCTAGGGGCTTACCACCAACTCTTATTGCGATTCAATAACTGAATAGAATGCTTATTCATACCAATGAATAAGCGCTCTATTTAATAACTGAATAGAGTCATTGGTATGAATAAGCATTCTATTTAGTTATTGAATCACAATAAGAGTTGGTGGTAAGGGGACTGTTTGTTGCCAAAATAAAGAGAGAAAAAAATATTAGTGACACGCCCCGACTTCGCTAGTATAAGACAATATATGTCGCATGAGAGAGATTCCTCTTGACTGTGGACGCATCATTGTACATGTAGAACAACAAGGGTTTAGCTCGAGATAAGAAAAAGACACGTTGCTCTTATTACTTTAACAACAATGACTATACAAATATGTTTAGAACAGATAAGTCTACTCGAGGTGTACGCGCAGCTAAGACTGTCCACGTGTTGACGCTTTGTCTGCTTTTATCTGTTCGCCCCACTTCGGCCCACCTCCAAGCCAGCGGCATGCGTTATAGGCACCAACAGTCAATTGAGTGTCTTTATTTCCCCTATTGATTGATTTTTAATTTTCAACACCAATGAGCGACTTATTTTCCGACATATAAATGTATTATTATACATATTAACCTTTTGAAAGTCATTCTCTTAATGATAGCTAATACCACATCAAAATCCGTCGCGCGGTTTAAGATGATTTAACGGAAATACAGATAGACAAACGCGGATAACGACTCAACTTTATAATATGTACGGATACTGGAAGCTCTACGTGCGGCTGATATATATATATATATATATATATATATATATATATATATATATATATATATATATAATAATCATATACGAAATCAGCCGAAAAATCATATACGAAAAAAACGAAGTTATTGGAATGTGAGTATGGTGAGTATGTGAGTCACCTATATCACCTGAGTCACCTCTCTTAAAAAAATAGAAGTATGGGAACCAAGCGTGCCGAAAACACACAACGACAGGCAACAATATGAGTATACTACCAATAATTTCGTGTTTTGTAATTAGTTGAATTTGGTTGTATGAATTCTGGCAATGCGTGAGTGATAGGAAAATATTTTCCTATCACTCACGCATTGCCATTGAATTTGGTTGTATGAATTTTGGCAATGTGTGAGTGATAGGAATATATTTCCTATCACTCAACTTCAATCACACAAATTCAACTAATTACAACACGAAGTTATTGGTAGTATACTCATATTGTTTGCCTGTCGTTGTGTGTGTTTGGCACGCTTGGTTCCCATACTTCTATTTTTTTTATATGAGAGGGGGGCAAACGAGCATGTGAGTTACCTGATGCAATCACTACCGATATTTGAAATGATGATGATAACTTAATTTCTGTTTTTTTTTAATCGCGTAACTTTTTCTTTTCTTTATGTATAAAATATATAGATTTTTAGACTAGTTTTAGTTTAATTTAGTTTTCTATAATTAGATTGTATTTTCTCAATTAATAGTAACTTGTACAATTATAAAAATTGAAAGACTTACTTGAATTTAGTTCTGGTATCTTCGTTGAGCAGTTCATCGCTGCGGTACCACGATATTTCGGGCTTCGGTGCAGCCACCAATTGGCACTCGAAGATGAGTTTGTTCCCGTCATCTTCCTGGCGCAGTTGGGGCTTCTGTGTGAAGCTTGGGGCTAAGTCGTCAGTCACCCCCATCGTGCTAGCTGAGGGTCATTACCGCGGCGAAGTGTCTACCGTTTGGGTGATGGGACGAGCTCTTCTATCTGTTGAGGAAAACAAATTATATTTTACATTTTGCTCCTTCAAGTGAATCGTTGTTGTTAAGCTTTTTAGTTCCTAGTTAACACAATCAAGTTTTCGCGCAAAAGCGATGGTTTTTTTTAGGGTTCCGTACCCAAAGGGTAAAAAGGAACCCTATTACTAAGGCTCCGCTGTCCGTCCGTCCGTCCGTCCGTATGTCACCATGTTGTATCTCATGAACCGTGATAGTTAGACAGTTGAAATATTCACAGATGATGTATTTTTGTTGCCGCTATAGCAACAAATACTAAAAAACAGAATAAAATAAATATTTAAGGGGGCTCCCATACAACAAACGTGATTTTTTTGTCGTTTTTATAGATAATGGTACGGAACCCTTCGTGCGCGAGTCTGACTCGCACTTGGCCGATTTTTTTTGCTATCTCTATTTTATTAAAAAAACCGGACAAGTGCGAGTCGGACTCGCCCACCGAGGGTTCCGTACCATTATCTATAAAAACGACAAAAAAATCACGTTTGTTGTATGGGAGCTCCCCTAAAAAAATTGTTTTATTTTTATTTAATTATTAATTTTTAAAGTTTATTATAAAATTGATATTTTTCATCATAAATAAGAAATAATGCATCGGAAAAAATAAATAAAATATATTTTGCAATGTGCACATCAAGCCCTTTCATATGATACTCCATTTGAACTAGTAGTTTCAATTTGAAATTTTGACTCCCTATAAAAAAATATACACCCCCTATTTTTTAAGATTTAATTACAAATGTATCGTTTTGAGATTTATTCTTGTACTTGTAGTCTATAGCGACGTTACTTGCCAAAATTCATAGTTCTAGGTCAACGGGAAGTACCTTATGAGTTTTGATTCCCTTGAGAATGTCGAAATATGCGTTTTTTTTTTTGCTGAATAAACGGCCATATCTTTTTTCTACGTAGACTTAGCAGTTTCATGGGACCATATACCTGAGTATACAGTTCAAATTTCAGCTTGATACCTCCACGCATTCTCGACATAGAGCGTCTTGACAGACTGACAGACAGACAGACGGACGGACAACAAAGTGATCTTATAAGGGTTCCGTTTTTCATTTTGAGGTACGGAACCCTAAAAACACCGAAATAAATAACAGTGTAACAACTACATATATATGTGTAAAATAATAAAATATTACTATAATTAGTTTTCGTAAAAATAAATATCTAACATTACACGAAAACTCGGCTTAAATTGTGTGTCTACGTAAAGACTTTTTAAATAATGTCTGGTTTTTTTTTTCGAAGAGTTTCCTTAACCATATCTATAGAGACAAGGCCATTTCCTAGAACCATGTCCATAAAATCCGCGAATACTGTTGTCAAATCGAGTTGGAATTATTCAAATGAATGTATTAAATAAACAATATAATTATTTTGTTGTGTCAGAATTGGAATAATCTTTCACAACATATATGAGTCCGAGTGAGTGAGGTCACTAGAAAGGAAGTAGTTGCTGGCAGCTAGGGTGGCTGCGCGATATTTCATGTTGCGAGCTAATATAGCTATGGTAACCGCTTCCGATCAGGCGGCCCGTATGCTAGTCTGCCACCGTATAAAAAAAAACTCAAATGCAATGTGTATGCAGTGTGCATAGTATGTATACTCTCTGGAAAACGAAGGGAAAAAGTTGAGTATATTTATTTTTACAAAATTGGCGCAATTTTTGGTACCTACGGACGTCAAACAAGTCGCTCCCTACGCTACTCATGCATTCCATTTGCTATAGTAATCTGGAATTTGAGACACTTTGCTAAATGGACAAATAGGCTATTGCGTTCGAGTTTAGATGGTCTATTCATTTATCAACTGCTTTTAATGTCTACATTTTTTATTGCTTTCAACGTCTTAAATCATGTTTGACGCAAAACATGTAAACAAAGCTGTTAAAAAATAACGTGCATCTAAAATCGAAAGCTATAACAATATCGAAAACAATAGTATTTTTAAAGTCAAATTCAAAGTGGAAGTATATTTATTGCTTTAATAAACTGCTTTAAAGTCAGTCAAAGTCGTAGAGCTTTAACACACAATAAGAATAATAATAATCGCTATGTAACGAGTAAGCTTTTGGAATATGTTAATGAGAATATTTTATTTAAACTATGAAGAGAACATTGAACTGAAGAGGTTCAATATAAAAAAATAATATTCCCGAACAAATTACACACCGTCATCTAGTCCCAAATTAAGCAAAGCTTGGACAATGTGAACTAGATATCTTACAAATATACTTAAATACGTTTTTTTGTTAATATATAAATATGATATAGTACGTTGCCTAAGGCAATGCATTCCACTAACGGTGAAACTGTGGAATCAATTTCACTCAGCGGTATTTCTGAATAATTACGAAATGGGAGTCTTCAAGGGTCTTTATTTTCCCTTTAAAGGCTGGCAACGGAGCGACCCCTTGGTGTTGCTGATCTGACAGCGATTGCTTTCCAGGTGACCCATAAGGTTGTGGGTCACGTGAAATTGATCTAACTACGTCTAATCTCCATGAAAATTTGTTTTCCCTTTGAAAATGCCCAGCGAAGCTTAGTCATCCAGGTGCGGTCGGTTCCCTCAACTGAGGCTCCACCGCCTAAGCTGAAGCTGATTCCGAACGAATATTTTGATTCTAAAAATAAGGCTTAGGTTTAAAGTTAATGACAAACATCTTCCGCTTAATCGGTAGAGCTCTAGAGTTTCTACTAAGCTAAACACAATTACCATCAAACTAAACTGAAGTCTGATTTTTGCAACCAAAAAATCTGATGGAAATCGGCTTCAACATCGGCGGTAAATCGGCTTCAACAGGGGCCCTGTGCCGTCCGTGTGTCCGACCATTGTGACCATTTGACGAGCTCGGTGGCGTAGCGGTCAATGACGCGGCTTTGACACCAACGCTCGTGGGTTCGATTCCCACATAGGAACATTTATGTGCATAAACATGTCTGTTTGTCTTAGTCTGGGTGTTTTCTATGTATCATAAGTATGTATTTACAAATGTATTTACGTATGTTTATCAGTTGTCTAGTAGTAACACAAGCTTCGCTTACTTTGGGGCTAGATGGCGTTGTGTAATTTTTCTGATAATATTTATTTATTATTATTATTATTTATTTTGCCACACTGAAATGTATAGCAGAGAGTTCAGTTGTCCGACTGCACATTACGATTAAACATGACTGACATGGATGGAGCTGCTGCGTTGCCAGCGGAGTTAACGGCGCGCGAGTGATATTTTCATGTTGCGACCATTATAATGTCTGCCACCCGACGTAGTATAAAAGAAACACATGCAAAACGACCTCCACTGAGAGCATACAATGCCTGCCTTATTACGAACTTACTGGAGGACTTTCTGATGGGTTCGGGTAATGGTTCCAGCCCCCTTACCACCATCTCTCATTGCGATTCAATAACTGAATAGAATGCTTATTCATACCAATGAATAAGCGACTCTATTTCAAATGGAATAGAGTCGCTTATTCATGTTCGTAATGTGATTCGCAATGTAAAAGAGTATACATTAAACTAGAACAGTAAAGGGGGCAATGTGCAAGAAAGTTATTAAAACGATTGTCGCGTTTATGAAAATCATGGAGATACTAGAGTTTACGAGTACATTTAAAATATTTCGGAGAAAGAGGATTAGAAAGAAATTGAGAAAAGAGTGCTACGCGAACTCTTTTGTCTGCGCTGGCGAACACGAAGCCACCGGTATGGCAAAACAATGCATATGATGAAACGGATAGCTTTTCATGGTCCTGCTAATCGAAGGTCTTCATTAAGGTCAGGATAACAGACGTCACCATAATCAATGAATGGAATAATAAGAGACGTGACTAGGGTGACCTTAGTGTAAGCAGCTGACTGAAACTTCTAAATTTATTGAGAAATCGGAGCGTAAAGTGCATGCACCGCTGACCTCTGTGATTTGTGTAAGTCTAACATAGCGTGGTTATAATATGTTACTTCTATATGTTATCTGTTTGTGTTGTAGTCGTGTATCAATATGAACGACAGGTGTCAATTGTCTGAATGACAAGTCGATGACAATTGACAGCCTGTCAGGGTTCGGCTTTTTCACCTTGCGCCAGAGCCATATAATTCTTTATTGCATAACAACAAATACAGAATTTAGTGAATAAACAAGATAAGGTGAGCTTATCGAGCGAACGAGCTCGGTGGTCGAATGGTTAGCAATGGCCACTTTGACTCCGAGGTCGCGGGTTCGATTCCCGCACAAGACAAATATTTGTGTGCATGAACGAACATGTCTGTTTGTCTTGGTCTGGGTGTTTTCTATGTATTATAAGTATGTATTTACAAAAAAAAAATGTATTTAATGCATTTATCAGTTGCCTAGTACCCATAAGACAAGCTTTGCGCTTAATTGGGACTAAACGGCGCTGTGTAAGTTGTCCAAAAATATCTATATCTATCTATATCTATATGGTGAAAAATATCTCTTCAAGAGATTTTCCTTCCCTTGTCTCGACTGTATGGTCAAATCGAGTTGGAACATAATAATACCAAACAAGAACACGGTTTTTGTTTGGTATTATTATGAAGCCTTTAATTTTATTTTTATGAAGATCTTAACGTTACATAGCGCAGCCGTTCTTCGAACTTACGTTGGCGATAATTTTTCGATATACGAAGATTAGAATAATAGCCCAGGTGGTCAATGTCAACACCAGAACGCATGACCGTGAATAAAGAAAAATAAGAAAATAGGGTACATATCGAGTACTGAATGCCCTCAATACTATCACTGGATCATCATCATCTGCATCAACCCACTGTTGGATAGATCTTTCCCAATGCTTTCCACCATATGCGATCCTCCGCTTTCCGCATCCAACCGCTACCAGCCACCTTTTTGAGATCGTCGGTCCATCTAGAGAGGGGGCGCCCTACGCTTACCCCCCGCCCTGCTGTTACCGAGACCCGCCACCTTGTTCCGGGATAGCAGGGCTGCCGGGTACTGGGGGCCTATCAGTATATACTAGGGGTACTGTACTAGGGGTGTAAGGGGCACGACTACCATCTTCTCAGCTAAAGTCAACCTCACCTGCACGTGGTGCACCCTGCTAGCTGACAAACGAGGCTCTGGTGACAGTCGCCAACCCGCCTGCCCAGCGTGGTGACTTTAGGGCATCACTTCTAGATGCGTTTATCACTGGATACGGTGAAGAAACTAAATAAGAACTGCAACCGAACTAGCGCCGCCGGCCGGCACTCACTAGTACGCCACTAGCGTTAATAGTAAATTGATTATTCCGCAAAAAATTGGGGTGTAAGTCGTTTATCAACATCTTTGAACCAAAGCCAACTTCACCTGCACGTGGTGCACCCTGCTGACTGGCAAACGTAGCTCTCGCGAAAAGAGAGGTAGGGAGCGTAATTGTAAGCTACCCGACTGGGGAATGTACCTCCACCTCACAGAATACGGCAGCCAAATAAAAATTCCGTTGAGGGTTGTTGTGTTCCTGCGAGTGAGTGAGGTCACCAGAAAAGAAGGAGATGCTGCGTTGGCAGCGGGGGTGGCGGCGCGCAAGTGATATATTATGTTGCGAGCGTTAATACGGTTACGGTAACCGGTTCTTCACATCAGGCGGGCTTGTCTGCCACCCGAGGTAGTATAAAAAAAAAATCAATAACTATCTAGTTCAAATACTGCAAGAGTGAGAGTAGTTGAATGTGTTAGTTAGTGTGTTCTATTAATAACTGGAACATTAGATTAAATAAACAAAATAAATAAATATTCCTAGACAAATTACACGATGCCATCTAGTCACAAAACTAAGCATAGCTTGTAACCTAGTTTTAATTAAAATAACATATTATAAATATATATTTTTAGATTAAGGTATCTATTTTATGGACTTATTGTTTTGTAAATTTGCATGTATTGCAATTTTGTCTGAAATAAATAATTATTTTTATTATAGTTAAATATAAACGTATAATACATGTAAAACACTCAGAGTAAGACAAAAAGACATGTTTATGCACACAAATATTTGTCTTATGCTAGGATCGAACCCGCGACCTCTTAATCAAAGTGACGATGCTAGTTATTGGACCACCGGGCTCAATGGCTGGTAAAGAAGGATGGATCTAATGATATCATGGAGTATGAAATCTCATGAAGTTGAGACGAATGGATAGCATGAATTGGACGGTAAATAATACAATAAACTTTGCAAATTTTATAAGACATAAATTTATGACGTTTTTTATAAAACTTTTTTGGGTGTAAATGACTCACTAAGCCTATCTTTAGACGTTAAACCAGTCTCACCTGCACGTGGTGCACTCAACTGGGTGAGAAGGAGGAGGAGGGAAAAGAAGAAACTGTATAAATGTGGCTTGGACAATGATGATAGAAATACTACAGATATGGCATATCCATACTAAATTAAGTCAGAAAACGGTTTCCGTCTCGGCTGGGATCTCTATGACTATCGCTATCATCTGGGCGCTTTGAAATATTTGCTATCTCTTCCCCGCGCTGAGTACGTAATCGGCGCAATTCCTATTTTCTTGCAAAAATATGAAATTAACCTAGCGTTAACAGTATGATATGTGATCCATTGGGCTTTAGATAGTTTATGGACATATATTGTGCATTTTTGTAATACAGAAGACGGCCCTTTTACGTTTTCCAATCAATGAGGGTATTTTGGCAGCACTGTAGCGTAGGGTCTAATCATTTGTCAATTCAAAGCATCTTGTCAAATGTCTAATTAACGTCTTCTGTTGTCTTATCGTCTTAAAGTTTCACTGTCAAAAAATTCACTACATTTTGACAATCTGGACCCGACGCCTACCTAGCGACATCTAATGTCAGAAAAAATATCAAACATCCCCATTGTAACAAACGTCAGTTTCGTCGGCTTGCTTGTGCATTGCTAGATAAGAAAATTACCTTTTCTGTGTATGTTTTTGACGCTTTTTTATATGAAAGGGGGCAAACGAGCATGTGGGTCACCTTATGGAAATAGGTGACCCACATGCTCGTTTGCCCCCTTTCATATAAAAAAAAATCACCATCGCCTATGGAGATCAGCAACACCAAGGGTTCGCCGATCCCTTGCCAGCCTATACTTCTTCCTCAATACAATACTCAATATTCAATATCTTTATTGCATATAATATGTAGGTACATGTGGATCTTAAAATACATGTTAGTTTTAAGTTATTACATATTATGACCCTTTAAGGGTATGGCAACAGTCTGAAGTGTACGGAACGGTTTATTTAATGTCATCTAATTTATCATTTAAAAATTCGTCAAGAGTATAATAACATTTGGCTACCAGTAAGGTCTTTAATTTTTTAATGAAGCTTGCTCCTTGGTCAATATCTTTTATTTTATTTGGCAATTTGTTAAATATTTCGACGGCCATCGAATTAGGGCTAGAACTATGCATAGCAAGATTTGATTTTGGTTTTATTAGCTTGTGTCTGAACTGCTTTCTAACTTTACGTGATCTATTGACTGCTTTTGTAAAGAAGTCGGGATATTTTTTAACAAATTTACATATCTCTAGTATGTATAGAGATGTTACGGTCAGTATTTTATATTTAACAAAATAATGTTTGTGAAAGTTAGGTGTATAGATGTCGGGAGCTTTTATCTTTTCTCCTTTCTTTCGGGTGCCTCATTCGTCGCAGGAACATAACAACTCTCAAGAGAATTGTTATTTTTCTGCGGTATTCTGTGAGGTGGAGGTACTTCCCCAGTCGGGCAGCTTAAACAAATACGCTATACCCTACCTCTCTTTTCTCCAGAGCCTCGTCTGTCAGTTAGCAGGGTTGCTTGTGGTATATCTATTGTATTTACAACCTTCTTGTATTATTGAGTGTTTTAGAATAGCTTGTATTTAATAGAGTAACGGTGTAATTGTGATACAATTCCCATAGGTTTTTTCTAGTTGTCTAATTTTCCTCGCGACGACGCGAATTTGTGTTTTGTATTTGTATTTATGTTCATAAAATGAAATTTGGCACATATACTTTTAGTTGTTCTGGATTAACATACAAAATACTTTTTATTCCGGAAGTGTGTTAGCGCGGCGCGAGGTCGCAGCCGGTCAATAATAATTAAGTGGTTCTCCTGCGTAATGTACGGCCATTTTCAAAGTTCGTGTATAGCCCAATTTCCTGCTTTCTCTTCCTTAGGTTTTCTTTCCCCTATCTCATATTACTGCAAAGGTATTGCAGAAACCCGTTTGTAAGCAATTATTATCACTTATGTGCGACAATTTGATTTCAACAGTCTTTTTAAACTTCTCAGATTTGTGTCTCTAATTGTGTCCTCTTCCGAGTTTAGTCGCAGGTAAAAATAAAAATCACAGAAAATCAGAAGCTATTATATATATTATATTTGTTTTCTCCCCCATTATGAGCATTTTTAACACCGTTATTGTGGTGAATAATAAATTGTTGGGTGTAAATCGCTCACCACGATCTCTAGAGCCAAAGCTAACCTCGCCTTCACATGGTGCACCTTGCCTACTAGCAAAAGATACTCTGGCGAAGGAAAGGTTGGGGACAGCGTCATATAACACTCACAGAATACCGCAATCAAATAACAATTCCCTGGGGGGTAGTTGTGTTCCAGCGAGTGAGTGAGGTCACCAGAAAGAAAGAAAGGCTGTCAACGGATGGGCGACCCCTTGGTGTTGCTGATATCCATGTGATTGCTTTCCGTATTTCGGCAAAATTGTTTGGCATGATACTAGCGAAAATCCCAGGAACTATATTTTGCTAGGAACTATATTTAATAATCCATATATTTTATTCTGATTCAAGGCTTTTTCACCATCCCATTTTCCAGTTAAAAAGACTTCAACTACATTTTAATAGAATATTATTCAGATTCTTTATATAATTTAGTTATCGCTGAGAATGTGATGGTAAAGATCTCTTCATATTTACACTGAAGAGAGGACAATTAAAACCGAGCTTGCTTTACAATAAATTCATTCTATCTAAGTATCATCAGATGTAACAGCAGAGAAGTTGGCTACAAGCTCTCAGATTCACCGTGAGTCATGCCGCGGTCAGCGCCATCTGTCAGGCAAGGTGAAGTGTAAGCGAGTGGGTGTCCGGTTGTTAAAATTTTCTCAAGTGTGAAACGAACGTCTCGAGCTATTTTTACAATCGTTGAAGGTCTCTAGAAACTGGACGTTTCAGCACAGAACTTTTATAACTGCACTGTTTCACTTCCTATGATTACCTAACGGATTATTGCTTTTTCATGGATTGAATGAGATCCGATTTCTAAAATGACCATCAATATAAATGATGAAGTAGGCAATAACATCAATAAAGTAGAAACTCCTGATAGTCCGAAGTTGATCGAAGAAATAATTCATGGAGAACGGAAAAGGACGTACTTACAAAATGAAACAGCAAATAAAAATCCAAAAAAGGCACGTAACACTGTAGCCTACGATATATCACAAACACTTGGAGCAAATCAACAAAATGTTGATCGAGATATCGAAGAAGTTTCAGAAACTGGATTCGTTAGAGGAATCGGTATTGTCGCCGGCGGCGGGACGCGTCGGTTCGTTTTCGAAATCGTAACTAAACTATGAAAATTTTGGCGACGCGCCGAGGCGGGCGAACCGGAATGTGAGTAGGCGGTTGCACCCATTGGATAACTCGGACTCGTCATGTGTGACGTAGGGGTTGCAGAGGTGTTTTCCGACGAAGATAGAGGTGATCTAACACATCGTTTAGCCTTTAGACAAAAGCTAATTTCTAAAGTTTCATTTAAATTCTTGCTGGAAGACAATATCCTTCGACTGATTAAGATCATAGTCATAATATTAATATGAATTTCTCTTATTATCTATTCATCGTACTAAAAGACTACTTACAAGTTGTTACCTTAGACCACAGTATAAGTAATAGTACTACGTACTTAGACGTAATATTGTGACGTCTCAATTAGTAAATGGTTTTTCTGATATATACAACTACAAAGAAAGTAATATTCATGGAGAATTAGCGACTCATTTTTTGTATACCACTAGGGTGCAAAACAAGCCCCTTGAGGCCCTACAGGCATCAATCATACGTTGCCGACGCAATAAAAACCCCTTTATGTTTTTCTTGAAGATTTCCATATTGTATTTCTTCTCCTGGGAAAACCTTGGCAGGGAGTTCCGCACAATACACACATTTTGGTTCCAAAATGTGAGGATGAATTATCTGCCTGCCTAGGGTAATTCGACTATAGAAACTGAACACAACTCTATCTTCTACCGACTGGTAGAAAAAGCAGAGAGGCAAAGTCTCTTCTAAAACTTAATGGCCCAATATAGTCCATAAACTTGAAATCATTTACTTTCGTCAGGGCTTGTCTCTGAAGCGAGTTCCAAGATGCAAGCTGGCAATTGGGCGCTCCCGCCAAGAGATGAGAACAAAGCTTCATGTGAGATGGCACTAGTGCTTTGTAAAGCAGAAGTCTTTGTCGCGAACTGAAGTACGGTTTGGTTCTATGGAGTACATTTAGATTTTTCGACACCAACTTGACTTTCTTCTCCAGTTGACTTTCGAACTAGCCGTCACTGGAGATCTCCACGCCAAGAACCCTGTGTGTCTAGGTGCTCTGGAATTAAATGTTGTTTTCTTAGCGGTGAACGACTTGCCTTAATTAAAAAAAAGAGTTAAATTGTTCCTAGCTCAGTTGCTCCCGTTGAATACTCAAGACAAAATATTCTTGATTAACACAAGTGGTAGGGCAACGAATATAAAAGCATCGCCTGTGCTGTTATTCGCTCTATCGGCCCTGTGTAAGTACATAATCACAATATTTTCATTAAATTTTAATCGCTTTTAAGTCGTACAATATTTTTGTTCCAAAATCATAACAACTGATTAATTTATGCGACGTCAAATTGCCAAAGGGTAATAGCACAATGGCCGTGTGGTTTCCAGCAGACTAGAATAGAATCACTCCTTCTCTTTCCGTGGATGTCGTACAAGGCGACTAAGGGAAATAAATACATTATAAAACATCGATCAGGCCTCCCCAACCCATCTGGCCAGCTTGGGGAGTGTAGGCCAAATCCTCCTGTCAGGGACGGGCGAGAGAGGGTCGTGTTCCTGTAGTGGAGACTAAAATGACCTGATGATGAATAGCACAAACCGTCGTTACATATGAATTTGATGATGATATTGATTAGGTATTATCATTATCATGAAGTTTGTTTGTTTGTTTGTATTATCATTATTGTTCAAATAACATAATGAATAAGTACATGATAAATAAACCTGCACAAAGGCGGACTTATCCCACATGGGGATCTCTTCCAGTCAACCATAGAGTACCTGCGTGGAGTGGACATTACATTAGAACATCTAGTAATTAATGAAAGAAGGGAATTCGCAAACAAATAAAATTATACTAAAAAAGAGAAATTAATTTAAAAGAGAGGTAGGGAGCGTAATTGTAAGCTACCCGACTGGGGAATGTACCTCCACCTCACAGAATACCGCAGCCAAATAACGGTTCCCTTGAGGGCTGTTGTGTTCCTGCGAGTGAGTGAGGTCACCAGAAAGGAATGAGATGCTGCGATGGCAGCGAGCGTTAATATGGCTACGGTAACCGCTTCACATCAGGCGGGCCGTATGCTTGTCTTCCACCCGACGTAGTTTAAAAAATTAAAAAAATGAATAAAATACACAAATAACTAATTATAAAACTATAGTACACAGGCTATGAAAATATTAGGTAACTTCAAGTCACATCAGTAAAGAATTATTTTAATCCAGTTTTGAAGGAGAATAACATAAGAGGAGGAGACTTTTATACGAAAAGGCTTCTTGGAGACATGCTTAATATTATTTCAATAAACAAATAAAAATATTCGTATATAATTATTACAATAAACTTTAAAAAAGTGAAAATCTCAATTATACGTGGACGAGCTCGGTAGTCGAATGGTTAGCAATGGCCACTTTGACTCGGAGGTCGCAGGTTCGATTCCCGCACAAGACAAACATTTGTGTGCATGAACATGCCTGTTTGTTTTGGTCTGGGCGTTTTCTATGTATATATTTACAAAAAATATATATTTAAGTAATAAACCAGTTATCTATTACCCATAGTACAAGCGTTTCGCTTAATTTGGGACTAGATGGCGCTGTGTAAATTATCCAGGAATATTTATTTATTTATTTGATTATACATTTATTCGGTATGTAACAAGATAAATAAAAATGTACGTGGAATGTATTATTGTAGAAACAGCAAATTAATTATAATGAAATATGACGTCGAGTATATTATTTTAAAATGTAATGGTGACAAATGGATGGACAGGCGGGCGAAAGAATTAAGGTCAGCCATGATTGATGGTACGACAGGGTTGGACTGGTTTTAATAATACATATAATGACTGGACTAAGATCATAATAATAATCACTAATATCTGACTGGAGATTTATGTCCTCTGGCACATATTAGTGATGTAGAAATTAAAGCCGTGATATTAGTTGCCGTGGGGTTTCCGGCAGATTAGAATAGAATCACTCCGTTTCTTCCCGTGGATGTCGTACAAGGCGCTAAGGGAAATACATTATCAAACATCGATTAGGCCTCCCCAACCCGTTTGGCCCGCCAGGGGAGTGTAGGCCAAATCCTCCTTCTGTCTGGGACGGATGAGAGAGGGTCGTGCTCCTGTAGTGGAGACTATAATGACCTGATGATGAGAGATATTAGTGATTGACCAAACCAGTGGTTATAAGTTTTTAATTCTAATACGCTAAGATAAAGTTCTAATTCTAATACGTTTCTATAACAATAATAATATATATCCTGGAGCGGGTCACGGCGAGTGTACAATATTATATCAAACTTCTCAAAGGGGCCTCTACGCGTTGGATCCATATTTTCAATATAGAGCAGATTTTCAATATAGCGCTATTTTTTTTATATATGACCAGGTATAACTTTTTTACCTTTTGTGTAGTCGAATTGGATAGTATCATTTCTGTTCGAAATAAAGCACCCACGCTTTGGTACCAAATTTTATTAAGATCCTTCCAAAATCCAATCTGAAACTCTAACGTCCATCGCCTAAGCTGAAGCTAGATCAGGTTGGCTTTTGTGATTATCAAATATTGATAGATTAGTGACTATGATTGAAACGGAGGACTAGTGGATATGTAATGATACGATAGCAGATTGTGAACGAATATAATGTAATTAGGTAAAAATATTTCTCAAGTGGTACACACACGATTCAAGAGTAAAGACAAAGACAATTGGTTTCTATGGAAATAGTTATTAAAAAAAACACTAAATTCAAAATATGTTAATAGAATATAAAAGACGTCGCAACAATGATGTTTAGCTTAGCTAGTAGGGTATTTGAAAATTTGAAGAAATCCAAATAAAATTTGACTTTTGCAAAAATTAATAGCATTATTATGTACTCGCACAGAGTTGGTATAGTGGATTGTAGCTGCCCCCTTACCACCAATTCTTATTGCGATTCAATAATGAATAAGCAACTCTATTCAATTTGAAATAGAGTGGCTTATTCAGTGGTATGAATAAGCATTTTATTTGAAATAGAGTCGCTTATTCAGTGGTATGAATAAGCATTTTATTGAGTTATTGAATCGCAATAAGAGTTGGTGGCAAGGGGGCTGTACTAACTACATGAAAATGTCTGAACGTTAAAAGTAATATTTTTCAAAATAATATAAAAACAATGTTAATATGACCCCTGGAAATACTCTATTATGAACTATAAATTGTAAAATGTTTTAAATTAAAAGAGAAACCGATTTCGTAGAAGTCAGTACTTATCCTAGAAGTGTCTACTTTATTAAAGCCAGTTCCTTTTACTACTTAAGAGATAGTAAATAAAGATCTTCTAGATTACTATTACTGGATGTACTAAATAAATAAATATCGTCTTGTTCTTCTTTTCCCCTTCCCACTTTATATAGGGTCGGCTCTCCTAATTCTTTTTTGCCAGGTTGTTTTGTTCTGCCCCCCTAGCTAAGTGTAATTCGTAGCGTAACGAACGTTAAATAGATCACGTGACATTTGTCAATTCGAACATTTTAGTATGAGCTCCACAGTTCAAACTAGCGATCGCTACGCTTTTATACTTCGCAAACTGCCATTTGGCTAGCCCGCCTGGGTTGTCTGTGGATGGAATTATGCCTTGTTCATAATTCGGGCCATACTCGTCCACCACGACTGGCGAAATATAAATAAATAAATATTTCTGGGCAATTTACATAGGGCCTATAGCCACGAGCCCCGTGGTCGAATGGTTAGCAATGGCCACTTTGACTCCGAGGTCGCGGGTTCGATTCCCGCACAAGATTAACATTTGTGTGCATGAACATGTCTGTTTGTCTTGGTCCTGACCAATTAATGTAAATAAATACTTATAACATAGAAAACACCCAGGTGTTTTCTATGATATAAGTATGTATTTACAAAAAAAATGTATTTAAGTACAATTTTCAGTTGTCCATAACACAAGATTTGCGCTTAATTTGGGACAAGATGGCGCTGTGTAAATTGTCCAGAAATATTAATTTATTTTTTTTGTAAATACATAGTTATAATACATAGAAAACATCCAGACCAAGACAAACAAACATGGTCACAAATGTTTGTCGAACCCGCGACCTCGGAGTAAAAGTAGCCATTGCTAACCATTCGACCACGGGGCTCGTGAAAGAATAATAGAAAGTCAAAACAGTAGAATAATGCTTTGGGCTGATTCATTCACTAGTATATTTCCACAACTTTGTATTTGAAAAATTTTTCGTCCGAGTCTAATATTGACCTAGCATTTTCTAAATAGGTCCAATGCATCATTGGAATCTAACACGTCACTATCTATTTCAATTGTATGGACGTTCAGAATTAGATCTATTGGCTCAAATGCCTTATTTATAGAACGATTATATCCGATGAGTAAGCGATGCGCTGCATCAGTCAGTAGATTTTCTTCCGTATGTATTCTTTTATTTTGTGCAGTTTATATTTAGATTAATGACTGATTTGCTGCCGTCGGACAAACCAAGCATTGATTTAAGAGTCGTGTCAAATTATTGTGTCTGTTATCGTCTTATATAATTATTAATAGACGTATTTTACGCCCCGGTATAGCTTTTAATAAAATTACAAGGATTTCGAATTTTCACCAGGGGAGACCAAGAGTCCTATCCCGGAGAAGAAAGTTGTATGGCATATATATGACATGTAACTTTTTTCTTCGGCCATCCTAGACAAGAAAGGCTAATGTTCGAAAATTTTCAGATTTTCAGTCGATTGGCTAGGTGAAAGTGAACTTTTCATCCAGCAGGCCTAATTTATTGTGTAAGTAACATAACAGAAAATCTTCAAAATATTCAAATTTTTCATTCAGAAGAGTACAGCCATCTGACAAGATATTTCAGAAGCGGAAAATTTACATGATATTTATGTACTGTGTTTATGATGGTCACGTCTATGATTTAGATTTGAAACTGAGCAGAAAGTAAGAAGTAATAATTTATTCCTAATCGAATCTTATTATAATTACTATCCTTCATATTTTGTCAAAATATTGCACAAACTTTATGATCTTATTTATATCTCTAGGATCTCTTCAACGTCTTCAATGATTTCGATGAATTTTACAAAACTGGGATTTACCGGTCCGAAAAATCCGGTGAAAAAAAATTGGTTTCTCACAAAAAGATTTTGGGGTTTAAGTAGTTCATCAACATCATTTGATCAAAACTAACCTCATCTGCACGTGGTGTACCCTGCTGACTGACAAACGAGTCTGTCGGACTTGGAACGTACCTCCTCACAGAATACCGCAGCCAAATAATAATTCCCTTGAAGGAACTTAGCATGTTCCTGCGAGTGAGTGAGGTCACCAGAAAGAAAGGGCTGATCTGTTGCCAGCCTATACTCCTTAGTATAGGCTGGCAACAGATCAGCGACCTTGGTGTTGCTAATCTTCATGGCGGGTGGTGATTGCTTTCCATCAGGTGACCCACATGCTCGTTTGCCTCCCTCTCACATAAAGAAAAAGGAGTAGACCTCGATCTTCTTAAGACTATTATTAAATTAATAGGAATAGCCATTCTATTAATTCCCATGGCAACATTGGAACATGTTTTATACGTCATTATAAATTAGGTTGAGTAATTTTGTTTGTCCGTATGCCTGCAGGTGTTGGCAACTGGAATATATCATGTGATCACTAAATCATCAAACATCGTGGTTTATGATAGTAAATGACTATTTGGACTATGATATATGTTTTGTGAAGAATTGCTCTAAAACATCCTTTCAGGTGTCAATAATGGTAGTGGTTTATCAAAGTTTTTTTTTTATACTACGTCGGGTGACAGACAAGCATACGGCCCGCCTGATGTGAAGCGTAGCCATATTAACGCTCGCAACACAAAATATCGCTCGCTGCCATCGCAGCATATCCTTCCTTTCTGGTGACCTCACTCACTCGCAGAAACACAACAGCCCTCAAAGGCTGTCAGTCAAAGTGAGTACATATCATGAAGTAGCTTGCGCCAGTAACTTTGTACACGTGTATCCCTGTATCCGTGAGAATTGTCAAAAATCCTATTTTACAAGATGCTTACATCTTTAAATATATACCTGCTGTATACCACATTTCAACCAGTCAGTCAGATCAGTCAGTAACGGTTGCTTTTAAATATACAGAAGTCTGTTGGATAATATAAATGTACGATATAGACGGTAGCACGGTACCGGGTTTCTCTGAGGGATCGAATCCGGAACGAAGAAATTCTACGGAGAACCAAAGTTTTCGACATAACCTTCAGATTTTGCAAGCTGAAGTGGCAATGGGTCGGTCACATCTGCCGAGTAAATGATGGCAGATGGGGGAGGAAGGTATTAGAGCGGAGGCCGCGCATAGGACGACGAAGCGTTGGGCGCTCTCCTTCTAGACGATGTGGAAGATCGTATTTCGTGGAAAGCATTGAGGAAGGCTTATATCGAGCAGGGTAGATATATGCCGATGATGATGAAGATATGAAGCAGTTATCGTATATATACGATAACTGCTTCACGTCAGGCAGGCCGTATACTTGTTTTTCACCCGAAGTTGTATAAAAAAGATGAAACTATATCTGATAGCTCTCTATCTACTTATTAAACCCCTATAAACTTTGAACACCAAATGGATCATGTCAACAACCAACATTTGAATTCGTACTTCACTACACGACCGACTTTTATTTCAGTGTTATTTATAGTGAGAAATTTCACCACATTGAAGACGTCGAGTGTGTGTCAAAACATCAAGTGAGACGTTATTTGTGCCGTGTGTCGAAAAAAAAACACGTTTTTATATCTTAATACTGTTCAAAATTATTTGGGTTCACTATCCAGCTATCTATATCATATAACACGTATATATCGTATGTCATTTGACTAGCCATCTCTTTAGGCTTTTAATATTTGCCTTACGGCTGTCTTTCACATTGTCGAGAGGGAAAGTCATTTCCAAAAGCTTCCTGCACCTATTAATTCCTTCTGATTAATCAGATTCATTGTGAGTTCTAAGGCAGATGTATTTTTACAACCGGTATAGTAATGGACTTCATTATTAATTGCCGTTTTGGTCGCGCCTTTTATTTTAATCCTGGCTATTTAACCTTACAACTAACTTCGGTCGTCGATATATCGGTTATGTTGTGTCAAAAAATATCCTTTGTTCTACCTCGGGATATAATATATGTCCAAGCCACATTTCTATGACTAAAAAGTCGCGAAAATAGTTACTATTTTATGACTAATCGGATTGTTAAACAGAGAGATGAACAAAGTTTTGCATTTATAATAATAGTATGTTATTATATTGGTATATCATATATAGTTATAATATATAATATATAGTTATAATAATAGTATATATAATTTAATTCAATTTGGTAAAAAGTCACAGTTAAGCTATAGTTAAGTGACATTTTCAGAAAGTAGTTTAAATGGAGCAAACATTATTTTAATTATTTACGATACTCTATTGTTAATCTCTACTCATATATTAGAATGAATGAATGATGAATGAATAATATTATTATAATAATTTCAGATTCAGATATAATTTCACATTATATCTGTGATTACAATGGAAAGGACAGGAACATGTAATAAAATAATAGAAGGACAATTTTAAACAAACTTATCTTAAGTTTGTTTAAAATTGTTATCAATTTTAAAACAAATTCGAAATGATGCAAAATATAGGTGATAAAATCTATAAATTAACGGATAGTGATCAAGATTCAATTACAATTTAAAAAACAAGATATTCAGTTCAAACTATTCCATGAGTAAACAGAGTCAGTTTCAATGTTCGTTGGGTACTATTTCACCTCGCATGCCAGAACACCGCAGTGCGTAAACATGTTAATTACGAAATCGCTCAAGATTTCGTCTCTAAAGGGTTTCATTATCGAACAAGCAAACCGATCGAGGTCTATAAATGAATGAATGATACGAATGATTACTTACTTCATTCACAAAATATGTTACTTTATTCACAAAATATGGTTAACAATAAAGCGTTATAAATTATATGTTCTTCAGCATATTGCACCAAAATGGCATGTGAATATTTGCTTAAAAATAAGAATCATCATCATCAGGTCATTTCAGTCTCCACTACAGGAGCACGACCCTCTCTTGTCCGTCCCAGACAGGAGGAGGATTTGGTCTACACTCCCCACGCTGCTGGCCAGACGGGTTAGGGAGGCCTGATCGATGTTTTATAATGTATTTCCCTTAGTCGCCTTGTACGACAGCCGCGGGAAGGGACGGAGTGATTCTATTCTAGTCTGCCGGAAACCACATGGCCAAAATTATATATTTAAACTAGCTGACCAGGCAAACGTTGTTTTGCCATAAAAAATAGATAAGAACCTATTCTCAGACCTACTGAATATATATATAAAATTTCATAAAAATTGGTCAAGCCGTTTCGGAGGTGTATGGTAACTAACACTGTGACACGAGAATTTTATATATTAGATGAACATTGTACAAATTAACTTAATTATAAAACGAGTTAGGGCGAAAAACATATGTACTTCCACTTATTATAATAAACAAGCTAACCCGGCGAACGATGTCCTCCATACAATTTAATGAAATATAGTTTACCTATTCTCCTAGGACAAGTTGAATGGATGTATGGACAGACGACCTCATTAAGACCGTAAGATCGCGCTGGATGCAAGCCGCTTCCAACCGGTCTTATTGGAGATCTAGAGGGGAGGCCTATGTCCAGCAGTGGACTTCCAATGGCTGAGATGATGATGATGATGATTCTACTAGGGGTAGTATACTATTCTGATTTGGTAGCAATAAGAGAGAATTACCAAGCTTACAAACGATTTTGCAATTCATATTATTGAAATCGATGTGTTAGGTAACAACTCAATGTTTTAGGTCCCTAATAGTGTTAGATATTTACAAAACAGGCAATGGTCTTAAATAACAGTGGTCAAACAACACTATGGTCCCTAACGTCAAAAAGAATTTAAAATCCGTGGTGCACTGCAGTTGAGCTTCATTTGACTAGCCATCTCTTTAGGCTTTTAATATCTATTTACCATAATAGATGTCTCTCCACATTGCCAAGCGGGGAAGTCTTTCTATTCCTGCTAATTTCTTCTGATTAAATTCGTTGTGAGTTCCAAGGCAGCCGTAGTTTTACCCCCCGGAATAACTATTTTCAACAAACGGCTGATATATTTTGTTGAACCTTGGTAGATTTAATAAATATGTAAATAGATGATTAGGTAGAATAATTTATTTATATACAAATTACATAAATATGGAGTAATGTAATCGGTTTAGTTGTTTTTGAGATATATCGAATTGTGGGAATGCTTTTCCATTAAGTTCGCCTTTTAAGGTTGTGTGCAATAAATTATAAATAAATAACCGTAATAAATATCATAATATTGTTATTTGGCTGCAGTATTTTGTGAGGTATACTTTCCCAGTCTTCCCCAAAAAGGGGGAATTCAAATCTATGATTTAATCATTACCGTAATACATTTTATTTTACTCATGCTATTTAACCAGTACCAGCGATAATCGTATTCTTGTGAATGGGCCAATTTTATTACTCTCCAGTGTAGTAACTCCTAACCGGATGTTGTCCTGAACCGAAAATATCCACAGAGTGGGTAGCAATATCAGTTTGTTTATTGTTTGAAATTTATTTCCTGTGATCTGATTGTAGTATATTTGGAAAATGGCTAAGTGTGAATCGCAACATGCGATATTTTTTTATGAGAGGGGGCAAGCGAGCATGTGGGTCACCTGTTCGAAAGCAATCACCGCCAATGGAGATCAGCAACACCAAGGGATCGCTGATCCGTTGCCAGCCTATACTCCTATTCTTTCTTTCTGGTGATCTCACTCACTCGCAGGAACACAACAACCCTCAAGGGAATTGTTATTTGGCTACGGTATTTTGTTAGGTGAAGGTACTTCCCCAGTTGGGCAGCTTTAAAAATACGCTATGCCATACCTGTCTTATTTTTCTCTTTGCATCTCTTATTATTCTGTTTGCAGAATTCTTATTATTCTATTTGCTCATTAATGCGTTGTGTGGCGTAGTCGCAGCATCAAAGTTGCGTCGTTTGCTAAGCAACGTCGACCGTAGCCTGTCCATGTATGGGTTTCATTATCTCAAGCACCGAGGGATTCGGAGGGTACGTTAATTCCGGTCCAGTCGCCGGTCCCGGATATTTCCATTTATGTTCGTCAGTGGCCTTTAGGCAGCTTGAAAACACTAACCCGCAGTTGAGCAGCATGGTGCAATATGCTCTATCCCAGCAGTGGGAGGACTAAGGATTGAGGACGTTATGCGTTGTGTCGTCGCGCACGACATTTCAATGCAGCGATAGGATGAGAAGCAAAGCGGAAGGAGGATGAAGCACTGAGCAGTCGGAGTTCCGATGGGTCGACGGACAGTATTCTAGTCTTGCATATATGCAATAAAATACCTATAGGTAAATAAAAATACCTATAGGTATATAGCACGAACTACTACCTCTGTCTGTTGTCTGGAGCGCTCTGTTTAGTTCGCAGCTACTCTGCGAACTAGGTCGCTTTACAAGAATACGTTTGTTCCGATCTATTTTGTCGAATGAGGACTGAAATTTACACTATACGCTGCCCTACCAAGGCGTACATCGCCCTCTTATGTTTCGACGTCGTGCGTCGTCGCAAGGCACATCTGGCATTTTTTATACCACCAAAGTGGCAAACAAGCATACGGCCCGAGTGATAGAAAGCAGTTATCGTAGCCTATGAGCGCCTGTAACATCAGGGGCAGCACACGCGCGTTGCCGACCTTGTAAGAACGTCTTCACGTCCCTTTTGAAGAACCCCATGCTATAGTCTCTTGAGAAAACCTCTATAGGCAGTTCATTACACAGCTTGACAGTACGAAGGAGAAAACTTCTCTAGAACCGCACAGTACGCGACCACTTAGGCTCCAATGTCTGAGGATGAATTCGCTGTGGCATACAATGCGTGGATCCGTAGTGACGACGCAATGTAATCTTAGCGTAAATAATCTTTTTTATACATGAATATTAAAAGAAACTATGCCTGGGTCTATATAACGTAGTCTATAAGTCTATGATCGTTTATATATAACTACATACTCGAAACTATTTTTTCTTACTAATCCGTTTAATATGCAAAGAGTTGAAATAAACATGTCACTCAATTAGTGGAATAGTGAAATGATTTAAAACGAAGAGGATTCGTAGTGGGAGGCACTCGTGATCGCATCACGAGTGCTAAACAAATTGCTATGACTAACTGACGGACATTGAGATGAGGAAATTCTTGGGTAATTTATATACCGCGTACGTCAGATGCATATTCTGTGAGAGACGTTAGGTACAAAGTGATAACTACTGATAACCTATCATATCTTAGAGTGATTCCAGTATCGGTGACACGTCGACCCTCATAGATCTTTTGTGCTCTCCCTATTCCATTAGTCACTCTCCCCTGACTGTCTGGAAACATGCTCCATGTTCAGTATGCCACTTAATGGGAAGAGCCTGTAGTCCTCCAGGTCCGGGTATGCCTTTCCTAGGATTTCCATTCGTTTGCCGGCTAGGGCGTCACATTGACACATCAAGTGTTTCATGGTCTCGTTAGATCCTTTGCATGTAAGTGATAACCCATACTAGCGAATTTAATACCGCCTACCTCTATTTTCTCGTAATTATATTAATCACTAGCTGTGTCTTCCGACTCCTAATAATGTCTTCTGATTAAATTTGTTGTGAGTAGAAGTACATACAAGGTCGCTGTAGTCTTACCCCCGGGCCTGCAATGGACTTCATTGTTCATTGCTTTTTTGGTAGTGGCTGCTTGCTTTTGTGTTGCGGCATAAACCCTTCATAGTAATATAAGTGTACAACGTGTATAAATAGTTGTTGTGAAATAGTAGTTTATGAAACTGTTGCAAAATAAGGGTTCTTAAAATACGAGTGTGAGTTTATCACATGAGCCGAAGGCAAATGTGATAATATATCAAATGTGTAAGGCAAATGTGTAAGAATATATACAATATACATATATATATATATGAATTAACATTATAAATTATAAAAAAATTATAAAATTATAAAAAAAAAATACATATATGTATATATTTATATGAAATAATTATGAATACCTAGATGGATAGGTATTCATAATTATTATTGACCATTTAAATATTAACATGATCTAATCATGGAATTTAGAGATATTCAATAATAAAGTAATAAAAATTGTGAAATATGTTTTTTTTTTATAAAAAAAAGGGAAAACCATTAACGTCCATATCATCATTAGCGATCCTCCGCCTTCCACCTTTCCTTTGAGGTTATCGGTCCATCTGGTATCTATACCATACAGATGACATATTAATAGGAATAAATTAAGTTTTTTTTTTATTTTTTTATACCACCAGTGTGCAAACAAGCATACGGCCCGCCTGATGGAAAGCAGTTACCGTAGCCTATGAACGCCTGTAACACCAGAGGCATCACACGCGCGTTGCCGACCCTGTAAAAACCTCTTTACGCCCTTTTTGAAGAACCCCATGCTGTAGTCCCCTGAGAAAACCTCGACAGGCAGTTCATTCCACAGCTTGACAGTACGCGGGAGAAGTTCGCTACGATCTCTACGCTGTGACACTGTCGCAACGATTGTGACTCTACGCTCTACGCCGTAGCTCTACGATAACGTTTCTAAATTCTTTACACAAGCTTTTATTTAGCGTCATCGCGATGTCTGTAATCAAATCTAACAAGTTAAATTTGACCCCCCTCTCACCGTCCGATTGAGCTGAAATTTGGCATACTCGTTTGGTTCTCGTGTCAACACAGGATTATCTACAACAACACCATTTTTAATCAAATATGCAATAAGTAATATAGCTATTTATAATTTCCACACTAACCTCTCTAATATGGGAATCAAATGTGTTGTGTTTCTGCGAATGAGGAGGTTACTAGAAAGGAAGGAATTGCTACGTTGGCAGCGAAAGTCGCGGGGCGCGAGCGATATTTCATGTTCAGAGCATTTATATAGCTACGGTAACCACGTCACATCATGCGAACCGTATGCTTGTTTGTCTTCCAACGTAACATAAACATCACGAAATACAATTTAGCACATAGATAGTTTCGGCGACGCCTTGGTGTCGCTGGGCTCCATGGACGGTGGTGATTGCTTTCCATCAGGTGACCCACATGCTCGTTTGCCACCCTCTCATATAAAAAAAAACCTACCTATGGAACCCAGTTCTTAGAATAAATTTATTTTCTAGGATAATTTTTATTACTATCTTTTTGGATTAATTCTAATTTAGTTTAGAGACAGTTTATGTGTATTGATTTTTAAAATAAATTTATTATTCATTTAAATTATCTATGCTATACGCCAAAGCTGAAAGAATAAGATAATAGAGAGAGTTGTAATGAAACGCTCAATGCATTTCCTGTAATTCCGTAACGTCACGGACGCTAGCCGTGAATGTCGTGACGAATTAATAAGAATAGCAAACAATTAGGTATTTATAGACGGGAAATGTTTATCGTGCACTTCTCGAAGTAGCAGGCACTAACAATGCGTCACACTTACATGGCACGAAGTGCAACGCGTAGGCCGCTAGGGTTGTACAAAAGAGATTCTAAAGATTTTTGTGCAAAATATTTGATTGACTTGTTGATTGATTGATAGATATTTTAAAAATGAAAAAAATCACCTCCCACTCCCAGGTGGGAATTTTCCATTTTTAAAATACCTATAATATTCTGGCAACGTGGCCAAATCAACTATTTAGATAATAACTTATTTTATTTTGAAATTTAATTAATATATTTACTTCTAAGTTATTTAGGTATTTATTTCTTGTCTGTCTATGTTTCACGTTTCACAACTAAAAATTCTCATTCCGAAAATTGCAATGAACGATGAACTCCATTGCAGTCGCGGAGGTAAGACTACGACTGCCTTGGAACTCATAACAAATTTAATCAGAAGAAATTAGTAGGAGTAGGAAACTTAGCAATATGAGAGACAGCTTTATGCTTTTATATAAAAGCCTAAAGAGATGGATAGTCAAGTGAAGCTCAACTGCCGTGCACTACGGATTACAAGAGTTGTTACCTAAAACATCGATTTCAATAATATGAATTGCAAAATCGATATTTTGATATTGATTACGCTTCTCAAATTGTTGTATAACATGAAACATGATGAACGGTATTCTGACTAAATAATATATTGCTACGAGTGGTTACAACTGTGGCAACCCTATTGTTAAAACATTAAGATATACAAATATTCCGAAGATTTACACTCCTGTCTGTAATTTTCAGTTACACAATGCAATATGAGTATCCAGGTCACTGGATCGTGTACACTACACATCATCATTATTTCTGCACATATTCGGTTTTTCCCACTGGTTACTAATACTTCGAAGTGGAAATCTGAATATTCGAGCGTATGTTCTAATTTTTTTAGATACAAATTTTGTTTAATTGGCACAGTGGATGTGGATTTTTCATCCAGTAGGGTCAAGTTTTATTATCTATATAACACAATAAATTGGCCGTGTGGTTTCCGGCAGACTAGAATAGAATCACTCCGTCTCTTCCCGTGGATGTCGTACAAAGCGACTAAGGGAAATGCATTATAAAACATCGATCAATCTTCTCCAACCCGTCTGGCTAGCGTGGGGAGTGTAGGCCAAATCCTCCTTCTGTCAGGGACGGACGAGAGAGGGTTGTGCTCCTGTAGTGGAGACTAAAATGACCTGATGATGATGATGATGATGACAATAAATATGAGATATTTGTTGTCTCGAAGACACTACAAAATGTATTTTATAAAACCGAACTTTTGGCCGTTCGAAAAGGCCCGCTGATACTGGAAGTCGTCCACCCATATTCATTCCACTACTGGGATACGGGTCTCCCCTCAATCGAAGGGATTTAGAGCATACTCCGCCACGCTGTCTAACTGCGAGTTGGCGGAGGTCAGTGTTTTGAAGCCGTGTAAAGAACACTGATTTGGCTTAACCACTATCATCTCACGACAACAGCCGGCACCGACGGTTTCACGTGCACTCCGAAGTAGCTAAGTTGGCAACAGTATTTCAAGCATTGTAGTATTCATTTGTAGTTTACATTAAATTTTATACCTAAATGTATAAATTGAAATAGTTTTCATCATAGTTATTACTATTTCAATATATTACCTTTCGATAATAACGCAAAATATTTTATGGTAATTAATCTATTTTCGACGATATATTTATTATGAAAACAAACATTCCCCACACGTGAAATCGTTAAATTACCGAATAGTCCCCCAATTCCGTCCGAGCAGTCCGACTATGTTACTGGGACTATTAAAACTTGGTGTAAATTCGATAATAAACGTTTTATTACTGCACCAATCGGTATATCTCGTAGGTACATAAAAATAAACTCAAGGTTGTTGCAATTTGAATCATATTTTCGCGAACGGTTTTAAAAAAGATGAAGCCAAAAATAATTATAATGTAATTACATCCGCCAACCTGCAGTTAAGCAGCGTGGTGGAGTATGCTCTAAACCCCTTCGATTTAGTGGAGACCCGTGTCCCAGCAGTGGGATGAATAAGACTTGACGAGGATGTATTTACAAAAAAAAAATAAAAAAAAATAAATAAATATTTCTGGACAATTTACACAGCGCCATCTAGTCCCAAATTAAGCGCAAAGCTTGTGTTATGGGTACTAGACAACTAATATATGTACTTATTATTTTTTTGTAAGTACATACGTATAATACATAGAAAACACCCAGACCAAGACAAACAGACATGTTCATACACACAAATGTTTGTCTTGTGCGGGAATCGAACCCTCGACCTCGGAGTCAAAGTGGCCATTGCTAGCCATTCGACCACCGAGCTCGTCAATATTTATTATAGTTATGTGTTATATCAGAGAAGTAATTCTCGTAATTAAAATGTAGTCAAAATTCACTTCCGATCCAGTCTCGATCTCACAAACGACAAATTTCGAAACCGGTCGATAAAAATGAAAATAAATTTATTTACGTGGAACAGTGCAAGTGCTTTATTGTAACATTATGATACCAAGTGACAACAATGTTCCACCAAGTGACAACAATCAACGACTTTATGTAAAATTTGGTATTCTCATATCACAATATGTAACTTCAAAGTTTAATTTAAGTGGGATTATATCAAAATATGACCGAAAATTAAACAAACTAAGAATGTTACTTTGCCAACAATAAGAATTGATAATAATTAATTAATGAAATTAAGTGTTTAATTTTAGTCAATTATCTTTATTTATTTATTTATTTAACATTTACAAGATTCACAAAAACATACATATAATTAGCATTATAAAACCACTGAGGTTTGTCTAAATGCTAAGTAATTCCACGTCAACTACATTTTAGGAAAGATAAAGTGTTAAGAACTTATTATTTTACATCTTTCACTCTCGATTCGGTCAACTTTCAATCTGCGATCGAAGAAAAATTAGTAGAAGCCTTCAGTTATCTACCCATAGCCATATAAACTTTGCTTAGTTTGGACTAAATGGTATGTAACTTGTTCTACAATATTTATTTAAAAAATATGACATCGAGAACGACATAACACTACGACCTTATGCCCTATTTACTATTACTATAAATACAAACTCGACAGATGTCTAAAACATTATTTTTTGCGACTACATTAAAACTCCACGACACCACAAATGTGCCAAAGCTATCACTTTTTAAATAAACAGTGACATTGCTACTAATTGAGCAGCGAGCGACCACGCTTGAACTTCGAAATACACAGACAGACAGGACAGCCAACAATTAATTAGGCACAGTGGACCTTGATTGCTAACGGTGTATCCACACATGCCGCCGGGTTTGCCGCCTGCCTGCCGGCTTGCAGATAGGCAGGCGATCGCTTGCCGCGCGAGCCGGGTAAGTCTCAAACCACACTAAGACGAAATTCCGCGGCCGATATTCCGCGTGATTAAGATTGGTATGTAAAAAACGCAACGTAATTTTGGTCAAATGTGTCGATAGTCATTGAAAAAGTATTGCAGCCGTATGCATATATTTAAGCCGCGAGTGCCGGCGGTCCGGCCGCCGCGCCGGCTTGACCGCCGGCCATGCCGCCGGGTATGTGTGGATACACCATAAGAGGGTGAGTTACTTTTAATTATAACATTAAAATAATTGTAATTGACGAGCCCGGTGGTCGAATGGCTAGCAATGGCTAGTTTGACTCCGAGGTCGCAGGTTCGATCACAAGGCAAACATTTGTGTGCATGCACTGGTTGTCTTGGTCTGGGTGTTTTCTATGTATTTATCAATTGTCTAGTACCCATAGTACAAACTTTGCGCTTTATTTGGGACTCACCTAGTCCCAAATGCGCTGTGTTAATTGTCCAAAAAAAATTTGTACCATCATATATTTTTATTGTATACATTTGTTGTACCTCTAAGTAATAATATGGTATTCAAATCAAATCAAATCAAAATATCTTTATTCCTCGGACTTTATACAGCACTTAGAAACGTCATACAAATTAAATATAAAAACATGTATCTAAATCATTACTACTCTAAATCCGGAGAGCTTAGATTCACTTTCATCACACTATCTTGAATGTGAAAGTGAATTTAAGTGCCATATGAAATAGGGTAGACGTTACAAGTTACAACATCGAAATTATTATGTTAATTAATATAGTCTTATAACACTGTTAAAACATACGACAATATACCGTTATTTTTAACATTCTGTTACAAATAATTAATTTTATATTCACTACTGTTATCAACTCAAGTATGAGGAAACCAACCTCACTATTTGTTTATTTTATTTAACATAGCGTTAATACGCTTTAAATTAATTATTATGGATAGAAAGTTAATGATGAAAAAATATGAATAAAAGCGAAATTAAGAGTTATTTGAACGTGCCTGAATTAATAACATGATATATCAATTAACAGTATTTTAACATGTTTCCTTTAACTCATTAAAATAAATAACCTTTAACCCCATCTCTAGAATGAGAACGTGCCAATGTTACAAAAAACATTAATAGTCTTTCAAATGACACACAAATGTCTTTTGAAATCAATCATTGAAAATGTGTGATAGATAGATAGATGTATGGAACTTCAATAAATAACTAAAACAAAAATAAATATTGACAAACAAAATCAGACGTAAACACTGGAATTTTTACGGCAAAACTATTTATTATGACAAAATTGCAAGATCTTGCAGTTTTGTCATTATTGCTGATGTTGATGCGGAATGCGAAAACGGAAGATCGCCTATGATAGAAATAAATAATAAATAACTAAATATTCCTGGACAAATTACACACGGCCATACAGTCCCAAACTATGGAAAGGTTGTTACTAGATAACTGATATAATACTTAAATACATTTTTTTTGTAAATACATACATATAATACATAGAAAACGACCAGAGCGAGACAAACAGACATGTTCATGCACACAAATGTTTGTCTTGTGCGGGGATCGAACCCGCCACCTCGGAGTCAAAGTGGCCATTGCTAACCATTCGACCACCGAGCTCGTCGAGAAAGCATCGGTAAATCCAGCACAACAGGCTGATAATGATGATCTAAGCACATCTTGAAATGCGCTTCATAGTTTACGGGTTGGTTCAATAAATAAATAAATATTCCAGGACATGCTGGTTTTATATGGATGATGCTAGACGTCACAGTAATATCACTTGGCTGCTGCAAAAAGATTTTAGTACACGCCATGACAATCGGAGCCCCATTTCCGGTATTGTGATTTTCCCATTATTATGATTTGTGATCGATCAAAAAATATAAAACCTATTATTGTACATGTCAAGAGATATCTCGACATCTACATACCTTTTATATTTTTTTGTGTGGTATCTGTCTTTGGGTTTTTTTTCGTTGCCTCATTTTAGTATTTTCAATTATCATTTTCCAAACTTCATACAACACGTTTGTTAGTAGCATTCTATACTCCATTTTACAATAAATAAATAATAATAAATAAATAAATATTGTCAGACAAATTACACAGCGCCATCTAGCCCCAAAGTAAGCGAAGCTTGTGTTATGGGTACTAGACAACTGATAAACATACGTAAATACATTTTTTTTTTGTAAATACATACTTATGATATATAGAAAACACCCAGACTATGACAAACAGATATGTTCATGCACACAAATGTTTGTCCTATGTGGGAATCGAACCCACGAGCGTTGGTGTCGAAGCCGCGTCATTGACCGCTACGCCACCGAGCTCATCAACTAACAATATAATGTAAAGATTAACGATAAGTTTAATAAAGGAGGAGGAGAAGACTTGGAAAGGGGGCGGAGGATCATATTTGGTATTATACATGTATCCAGCAGTGGATAGATACAGGCTGATGATGATGAATAAAAAAGGAAAACCTATAAGGAATCCGTTGATACGGGACAATATTATGTCTCACAACCAAACATAAAATTATAATACTCTTTTAGAACAATATCCTGAGATAATGATAATTAGTACAACATTTTACGTATCATTATCAAAGGACACTATTAAAGTAGTCAGCCTGTAGAATCTGTTTATAATGAGCTGAACTATTTAAATTGAACTACGTAATCGCTGCAGTAGACCCAGTTAATTGACTAGGATCAACTGCAGCGATTAACACAGATACATACATTGTAATAATATTTATTACAATGATGATATTTGCACGTAAGTAATTTACTCTGAGATGATACCAACAGAAATGTAGGCCAGGATCATTTCACATGTGTATGCTGTCAGAACAACCACCGTGAAAAATGTCATTGCTGAGACATTAAAAGTACAAAATGCAACTTTTATTAATAACGATCTTCATAATTAGATTTCACATTTCGTAACAAGTGACGAGGCTTTGGCCAGTAGCCATGGAGAAAGAGACAGTGTTGTGGTTTCGCATGAGTGCGAGTAGGATAGGTGATAATCTTGTGTGAAAAATATTTATGTTAAGGCCTTCTGTTGCTATGATTTCAGCTATGAATAGTCGCAGTCAGTTCAGCGTGTAGTTATTTTTGTTTCAGAGTTTGAAGGTTACTTAGATAATCGAACGAAGTTACCTGAAGTGAAGCTCAATATTAATGATTCTACGAAAATTTTGGAGACAAACACTGGAAAATTCGTAGCGTTCCGTTTCATGTTTGCGCAGAAGTATTTAGTTAACCGTTTGTGATTTTTTTATCTTCTTTTTCCGTTCATTGTCGGTATTTCCTGATTATATTATCTTCGTTCATATGATTTGGGGGCATCGCTAGAGGGCGCTGTGCTGTATAGGCGGTTCTAAAAAGCTTCCGCAAATATTAGTGTAAAAAAATATTTCTCAGTGACTTTCTCTTGCTAAAACATTTAAATTGTGTCATATGTGTGTCAATATTAATGTATTACTATAAAATTTACTTTTTCAACCAGTGACAACGTAAATATCTGATAGTGATATAAACTCAGTGTCGTACAAAAACATTCAAGACCCTGCTGTTTGCTGAATACACGAATGTTTTTAGTGACCGGAAGGACTGTCTATATGTTCAGTGGGGAAATTATCAATAACTTAGTGCTATTTTTCCCTTTTACTATTTGTCTATTAATGATACAAAAAATCGATATTGCTTCGTCATTCTGGCTGACTTTCGAGACGAGTGGTGACATCTGCCGGTAGAAGCTTGTAACTACTAAGAACAGCATATCGGTAGTGCTTGACTGCTTGCTTTGACTTGTTGCTTGCTGCTTTGCAATTAATTGTTTTGATAGAAGTGGCGGGTGAGACTGCTGCTGTACTATACCGTCCTAACGCCGATTTATACTACTGGAGGGCGCTACTTGTATGTAGGCAGTCTTGCAGTACGTATAATTATAATATAACTGGTGTGATGGCTGCATGTAATGCCTGCTTGAACCCCATTGTCGAATCTCAGAGCTTTCTGCAGTGCCAGGGATGTAATGCACGGTTTCATAATGGGTGTCTCAATATTACGGATGATCACTATAGGACGCTATCGATGACATACAAAGCTACATGGTTGTGCCCGTCCTGTCACATATCTCACAGACGAAGAAATAACGCGGACACGCCGGTGAGGCGGGGTCAAGTGCCGGTGGACGACATGTCTATGAATGTCTCATATGAAGTCCAGGATGAAAATATCAGCATCGTATCCAATCACAACCAGCCAGACGGCAGTGAGGCGGAGAAGGGGTCGCAGTCACGAATCGAAAATCTAGATAACACCGCGCTGAACGTGACAGTGGAAATGACTGACATACAATCACTCGTATTTGAAATGCGACAGTTCCGTAATGAGATGAGGGAAGAAATGAGAGCTAATAGAGCACAATTGGTGATGCTTAATGCCACGTTGTCGACTCTCACTGGTAGAGTTATCACTTGCGAAAGCCGCATTGACAAAATAGATGAACGTCTATCATCCTTGGAGCAACGTGACACCGAAGGGGTCGCTCGGGGGGATGGGGTCGACGATACAATGGCGGCAACTATAAGGGAATTGAGAGCTGAGCTGAATGAACGGGATCAAGAAGCACTGTTGAATGATCTTGAAATAAGTTGCATTCCGGAACAGAAAAATGAGAGCTTACCACACATTATATCGACCATTGGCACCAAGCTGGGTGTTAACTTAGCCATACAGGATGTGGTAAGCGCGGTGCGTGTGGGTCGTGTAATATCGGCTGCATCTGAACCATCAGCGGGGGTGGCCTTAGCATCGGAGCCCCTCCCACTACCGGAGAAGGGGACCTCGTCACGACCGCGACCTATAGTCGTGCGGTTGGCTCGGCGGGTTCTTCGTGATGAGTTGCTGCAGGCCGCCAGGGTGAGACGTGGGGTCACTACTGAGGGCCTAGAACTCCCGGGCGTGCCGCGTCGCTTTTATATAAATGAAAGGCTGACGAAAACTAACAGACAGCTGTTTCGGAGAGCACGGGAGGAGGGAGCCCTACATAGATGGCGCTATATATGGACACGAGATGGTCGTGTCTTCGCACGACAGCATCATGGTGTAGAGGCACCACGTCACCGACTGCGGACAGAGGCCGACCTGGCCCGTGTTTTTGGTCGTAGTGCTGTTGGTCCCTGAACCTCACAACCTGTGTTTTTTAATTGTAAATTCTTTTTTTTGGTTTCTTTGTTGTGTAGTTTTTCACATATCCAAGCCTTATATCAATTTAAAAACTGTACAATATTTTTATGTGGCGTATGTCTCCTCTATCATCTCAGAAAATAATAGTATATTTCCTCTGTTAATATCGCTCACTCTGCCACTTTTATATTTTTGTACATTGAACGCAGCAAACAGATATTGTTACATCTGTGAAGTGGATATAGCCTTTTCTTTGTTGATGTCACTTACTCTGTTGTTCGTATATCTCTATGCACTGCATGCAATAAATAGATACTATTATATACATAGGAACATGTGTAGTTCAGTCATACAATTTTATTTCATTATTTATGCTGATTCTAATATCATATATGTCATTATTACGAGGTCTTATGAAAAATGCGTATCATTATGTATAAACAACTCACACACAATACACACATTTATACCTATCTCAGTTTCTAAAACATGATGAACAAAACATTTTTTTTTAAATTGGCTCTATATAATGCTGGGTCTCTGAATACGGGTCGTGACAATTTCTTAATTGCAATGAATCGCTTTAACGCCGACATTATCGCTATTAATGAAACATGGATACTTGCCGGGCAAGAGGCTCGAGCGCCAGCCCCTCCTGGTTATCGGCTTTGCAATGCACCCCGTCCGAGCAATATGCGTCGTGGGAGGGGAGGGGGTGTTGCATTTTACATCAGGCGTGATCTGCGTGTACGGATCCTAAAGCATCCTGACGGAGGGATTGAGCAATTATGGTTGTCAACACAAGTTAACAGACACCGCCTCATCATAGGTACAGCTTACAGGCCGCAATGGTTAAATGTAGATCATTTCATCGATGCATTAACTGACACCATTAGCACTTTCTCTAATTATGATTATATTGTGTTATTAGGCGATTTTAATATCAATATGCTTAACAAGTCGGATAATAATGTTTCAAAATGCAATCAGTTCCTACAGTACTTAAATCTCCAGCAAGTAGTGAACGGGCCAACACATGCCTCAGTTACTGCTAAAGAGGACACTCTTATAGACCTTGTGTGCACTAACTGCCCAGTTCGAAGTGTATCTATTAATAACATCACTGGATCCTTGGGTCACTCTATGATTAATGTAAATCTACTATTAAAAAAAAATAAGCCACTGTCTAGATTACTAACCTTCAGATCCATAAGAAACATAAATTTAAACAAATTCAATAATGATTTATTTGCATTGGATTGGGGGTGTATATCTGAGCTATCTAATGTGGAGGATATGGTTGATAAATTTAACTCTTACCTTCTAACTCTTTTCGACAAGCATGCTCCGCTCATCTCTAAAAGGCTAAAACACAAACAATCACTCCCGTGGATAACAGAAACAATTAAACTTATGATTGACATTCGTAATCAAGCTCATGAAACATATCGTCGGACTAAATCGGATATTCACAAACAATCTTATATGGACCTTAAAAAATTAGTAAAAAAAAGTATTGATAATGAAAAGAGTGCATACTTTAATCACTACATCAATTCCAATACCGATAATGGCAAAGTCTTTTGGAAAAACGTAAAAGAAAAAATTATCACTGACCCCAGCAAAAATGAATATCTACCAGATTGTTTCACTGACCCCGAAAAGATTAATGACCACTTCTTAAATGTGCCTGGGGCAGCCTATGTTCCCATCTCACAGCTATCATACTTCGAATATCACCGATTCAATCCCTCGTTACCACCATTTACATTACGACCTGTAACCGAAAATGACGTTGCTAAATATATTCTTTCCATTAAATCGAATGCCATTGGCAGCGACGGTATCAGCAGAGACATGGTTTTGCTCACTCTTCCACATACATTGCCTGTTATTACCAAAATAGTTAACATGTCAATTGTTACAGGTATTGTACCACCACAGTGGCAGAAAGGACTAGTTACTCCTAAACCTAAAGTAGATAATCCTAGTGAACTTAAAGATGTACGACCCATAAGCATTCTGCCTTTTCTATCCAAAATACTAGAGAAAGCTGTGTACAATCAGGTTATTACGTATATTGAGGGTAATGATATTCTACCGACTCATCAATCTGGTTTTAGGCAGGGTAGGGGTACTGTGACTTCCCTACTTGACGTAACTGACAACATCCTGACAAACCAAGATAATGGATATGGAACCGTGTTAGCACTATTAGATTTTTCTCGGGCTTTTGACTGTCTCAATATTCCACTGCTCCTTTCCAAACTTTCTTACTATGGTTTTGACCAGAACGCCATTAGATGGTTCAGCAGCTACCTAAACAATAGATCTCAATCCGTCAAACTCCAAAAAATTGATGGTACATGCTCATTATCAAGTCCTAAACCAGTAAAACGAGGAGTTCCTCAGGGATCTGTACTTGGACCTTTACTCTTCATTATCTACACAACAGATCTTCCTAAAGTGATTAAATCATGCCGGTACCATTGTTTTGCGGACGACGTACAAGTATATATCCCTATAAAGCCGAATAACACCGCCGAAGCTCTACGAGCCATGAATGAGGATCTGGACGCTATTGCCAACTGGTCTAAGGACAATGCTCTTGTGCTTAACCCGTCCAAGTCCAAGTTTATGGTTCTGGGCACTAAATTACAAATAGAAAAAATTGGGACCAGCTATCCGGTTCTGCAGGTAATGGGTACCAACGTTGAACGGGCCAACGAGGCGAGAAATCTAGGCATCGTCCTTGATAGCCAATTACGTTTTGAGAGCCATGTGCTGGGTCTTGTCAGGAGCTGCTTTTACAGACTAAATATAATTTACAATGTCCGAAAATATCTCAATGATAAAGCACGAATCACTCTCTGCGAAGCACTGGTACTGTCACGGCTCAACTATGGCGATCTTGTATATGGACCACGCCTGTTGGACAAATCCAAGCGGCTAATACAAAGAATACAGAATGCTTGCGCTCGGTTCTGTTTTAATATTCCCCCGCGAACACACGTTTCTCCATTCTTGAATGATGCGTCCTTGTTAAACATGGAGTCACGCAGGAAACTGCATATGGCGGCTCTCATGTTTGACCTAGTAAAATTTAAAAATCCCACTTATCTATATGAGAAATTGAACTTTTCTACCTTTCACAATAAATATGGACCTGGAGTCCCTAGATCAACGAGACCACCATTATCCGTACATCGTCATGGGTGCAGTGCGTTTAGGGGAAGCTTCCGCTACCAGGCGACCAAGTGCTGGAACAATATACCTCCTCCAATACGAAACTCACTAACTAAATATGCGTTTAAAAGTAAATTAAAAATATCACTATTAAAAGAACAAAACTTATGTATAAGCCAAGGTCGCACTGGTGGTGCGCATTTGAAAGCACGAGTATGTGACATCTAAAACCTAGGTCAGGATTCTCAGTTTTTCAGAAAAGAAACTCAATTTTGAATATAGAGACCGGTGGTGGTCGAATAGCTATAGATATTAGAATAGAATAATAGAATATATGTGTGCTTTGCCTAAAGAATTACGAGACCAAAACTGATAGAGGTATAATAACTAGAGAAATACGAGTGAATATGTACCAATTCTTCCTGTCGCAATAACAACTTAAATCTGAGACTGGCGTTGAGTTATATTTTGGGATAAAATGGATTGATTGCATTGCGTGAGATATTTAGCCCAATTTTGTATCATGGCTAAATTTATAAATGTCCAAATGTTCATACAATAATTAATTATATTAAGCGGGTCAATAACGTATGTTTCTCCGAAAACACAATATGTTGAACACTAAACTCTGCACAAATCTTATGCAGCCCAAGAAGATGTAATCGAAACCGATAAATGTCTCTGCAAGCGCTTTGCTCTTTAGCAACACGTACTGTGGCGTACCTATTTTATGTCTTAAAATATCTATGCTATGTCATCCTGAAAAAACTTGCTGTCGTCAAATTATATTATTTTGACTACAGGCCATTATCGATCATAAGATCGATGGATCCAAAAGAAATATTGATTTTTATCAACTTTAAGTGTGCTGCTTATGCGATCGATATAACAGCTAAGAGTAAGCTCTATTTCAATAATATACACAGTAACTATTTATTACTTTGTAGCAATATGCAGTTTTCACAGAACAGCCACGAGAAGACACAAACCGCACATTGTTTTACAAGAGTTATGAGATTTCTAAGAAGTTAAGCTATGAGGTTGTGGCTTAGATTTATCATTAATGCACGGCTGTGACTATGCTTACCATGTAATAAAACTCCCGATTTTGTGGAATATATATATCAAAATGTTATTTTAAAAAAAAGTTCCTAATAATATTCTAAAATGTCTTATCTGAAATTACTTTGACCTAAAAATAATCCCCAAGACCCCAGTGTCATTCAAAAAAGTGGTTGTCTGTAAAGCCGGTTTACAGACGATAATTTTATATGATAACGTCATAAGAAACATAGGCCGATCATGCGTCTCTATCGCTTATTCCGCGCAGTCTCTTGCACACCCGGCTCAGGCGGAACGTACTGACAATGAGTCTTACTTTTTCGTGCATGCAGCGGTGCAAGTAGATATCACGTCAAAAACAGTACAAAATTATATTATATTTCACAATACTTGGATCGTTCATGTGATGTACCTATTTATAAACGTTTATGTCATATGTTTTGACACACGACACCGCCAATAATTGAAATTGCTTTAGTAACACTGTTAATTAATTATAAGTAGTATATATTCCATTCACTTCCTCCTCCGGCATAACTCATTCATTTGGATCACGTCCGTCTGTCGACACCTACAAACGTTCCGATCTGTGTCGCATCACCGTTGAAAGGTATCTGACCAATTTCTTCAATGAGAACTATTAGGATTGGGCACGAGTTTAAAATTTATCAAAGTTCTTTGAAATTTCTACGAAATAATTTGAGACAAACTCTCTCTTTCTAATAATCCAAGATACCTGAGCCGCCAGACTTCACTTATTTTCTTATATCATTCTTTATTGCACATACAAGTTTACAACATAGTGATATAGGACATATACAAAGGTGAGCTTATCTCTACAAGAGATCTCTTCCAGCTAACCTAGAGATAGTAACAATAGTAAGTTATTGGACGGGAGACTAAACAAACTAGTGCAACGAATATAAAATGGTTACTTAAAACAAAACATAGTACTTTGATAATTATAAAAAATACTCTCTACTAAATCTAATATATACATATATATATATACATATACACATACATACATACGCATACATACACATATACACAATGAGTACATATATATTCATAAACTTACATAAACTTATTAAAACACAATATATATAAATACACAATATGCATACATAAATAAACCAGATAAATATACATAATATTATTCCAGAGTCTGAGTTAAATAGTACTCTTTTAATCTATTTTTAAAGGATGTGACGGACAGGCTATCTCTAATCTCCGGTGGCAGTTTATTCCACATTTGCGCTGCACGAACAGTGAAAGAGTTAAAGAAGAATTTAGTGTTAGAAGACGGAAAATCCAATGTTTTTATATGACAGGGTCGTTGTGATCGGGTTGGCGGTGGTAATAATGGGAAACGGGACAGGAGGTACTGTGGAGAGTTAGGGTTTTTAAATAATTTGTATAAAAACGATAGCAAGTGCACATTTCTGCGAAATCGAATAGGGAGCCACTTCAGTTGAGTTCGAAATTCAGACACGTGGTCAAATTTTCTGAGACCAAAAACAAATCGGATAGCAAGGTTTTGCAGGCGCTCCAACTTATTCAAAAGCTCCTCTGTCGCATCCAGATAGCAGATGTCGGCGTAATCGAGAATCGGAAGTAAAAGAGTCTGAGCAAGCGTAACTTTAGTTTTAAATGGCAAAAAGTTTTGGAGTCGCTTGAGTGAATGAAACGCGTAATGCATGCGCTTACTAACCTCGTTAATATGAGAAGACCATGACAGTGTTTCATCAATGATGAGACCTAGATTTTTTGTTTTATTTGTAAAAGCAATTTTGATACCATTGTATGAAATATCCGGTAAATCGTAAAACCTAAACCTATTTTTCATCTGGGCGCTGCCAACCACTATTGCCTGGGATTTGGTTGGATTTACTAATAACCCGTGTCTATCGGCCCACATCTTGATCTTATGAACAAAATGGGCATGATTGAGTAGTGTTAGGGTATATTATGATCGTAGAACTACTTGCCTTGGCCAGACGGCCATTCTCCAGGTATCAGGTAATCAAGGTACGTAAAAACATTACTCACCTCATCCAAATTCTGATAACTGATTTGTACATAGGTATATGTTACACAATATCGCTACAAATCAGTTATCTTCTTCCAGGCACTTCCGGTCGGCAGGTAGTCATACAATCATAGTACACCCGATATTCAAATCATGCACATTTAATGCATCAGAAAATAAGTAAGGTCAGGCGGCCCTGGGATCTTCCTCTATAATATATATGTCGTGGCCATATCGTAGATTTGCTCACTTTATGAAATGCTCGAGAATTTTATGAAATGGTCGCATTTCATGATGAGGGCAACTTAATTTGACCAGATCATTAAATCGTCAGCATTTCACGATTTTGTCATTGGCCGGATCGTATAAATAGGATGTCCATAAAATATTGAATAAAAATCCAGAATATGTTAAGAACTTGTTTAATGTCATTTAAGTTCAAATGGCAAAAAGAAAATGAAACAATTTTTTGTAACAAAATTAAACATTTTTTTAGCAAACTTATTTACCTAACTGTAACTAGGTATTTCACGATATGATCAAAATAATCTCGACCATTTCATGAAGTAATCATTTAGTTGGCCATATCGAGAAATGATTTCTTATCATTGATCTGCTCAAACCTCATCATGATGTGGCCAACAGACACTGAAATATTTCATGAAATGCGACCATTTCATGAAATTCTCGAACATTTCACGAAGTGAACAAATCTACGATATGGCCACGACATATATAAGGAGTAAGCAGTAATAATATAGACACCACGAGAAGGGAGGGATACATAATTAACTTACGAATAAATACAATTACTAATGAATGAAATAATAAATAAATATTCCTCGACAAATTACAGCGCCATCTAGTCCTAAACTAAGCAAAGCTTGTACTATGGGTACTAGATAACTGATGTACTTATTATTTTTTTTGTAAATAGATACATATAATACCTACATAGAAATCATCCAGACCACTCAAAAACTACGAAGATGTGAAAATATCTAAGAAAATAATGGTCTAATGGTTTTTCCAGTCAGGAACCATCTCGTTGTGATTTTCCCTAGAAATTAAATATGTTCTGGTCGATGTAACATAAAATTTGTAGCTTTGGCCAACTCGTTACTTTATTATATTTATTCATTCTTTTAGTATGTTTGTCAGTCGGCCATCTGTCCCGGCTCACGTTTTACTCTCTTTTATCATTCTCAAGTAAAAATTCTTTACATTATGATATTAACTACAGATTTACAACTTCGTCAAAATGTTTTTCAAAAGGATCTGAGTTATTTATCACGTCATTAATCAGAAGTGGCGTCATATTTAACATTTGAGTAACATTGTTTTCAAAATGAACGCGTATATTATGTTTCTAACCGCAGAAGTTTTCCCAGAATTAAAAATGAAAGAAAGAAAGAAGAAAGAAAATATGTTTATTAACATCACAATACGATTTGATCTAATGAGTGAACCGAGAATGCCTCGAAGGATTTTAGGGTGTAAGTGGTTCATCAACATCTTTGAACCAAAGCCAACTTCACCTGCAGGCGGTGCACCCTGCTGACTGACAAACGAAGCTCTGGCGAAAAGAGAGGTAGAGAGCGTAATTGTAAGCTACCCGACTGGGGAATGTACCTCCACCTCACAGAATACCGCAGCCAAATAACGGTTCCCATGAGGGCTGTTGTGTTCCTGCGTGTGAGTGAGGTCACCAGAAAGGAAGGAGATGCTGCGATGGCAGCGGGGGTGGCAGCGCGCGAGCGATATTTTATGTTGAGAGTGTTAATATGGCTATGGTAACCGCTTCACATTAGGCGGGCCGTATGCTTGTCTGCCAACGGACGTAGTTTAAAAAACAAAAAAAAAAGGCTCAAACGAAAAAATCCTCAGGATCTACTGCTGTAGAGATGTGTGAAGATGTCCTGTGATGTGATGAAGACACGTCTGTCTGAATAGTTCTCACTGACACGTCTATCAGTGGACATGTACCACACAAGCTCAATATTCCATACTGACCTATTAACATCGACAAGAAGATAGATTGCAATAATAGTTTTTTTTTTTTTTTTTTAAGAAAAAATCATCACTATTTGAGACAATAATTGAAACAATACTCAATAACATTTCAAACACAATGTACATTATCATGACGTTAATTTGGCCATCGCTCGGCATTAATGCTGTGTAACACACACTGCGCCGGTATTCTACGACAGTCAACAGGTGCCGACACGGACATCGTCGGACGAGGTACCTTACAAAAGTCACTACATCCAGGGCCGCCAGGCTATATCGATATATTGTTATTATCACTCAGTTTGTAACATTTTTTTAAAGTGTCAATAAACTTCTAACATTCAGGCCATTTGAAGGTGATCCAACATCGGCATGACGACGACTCATTCGCATGACTTTTTGATATTCAAATGATAATCTTCATTTAGACCTTCGTCTTTTTATATACAACTAGCGACCCGCCCCGACACTACACTACGCACGGGTGCAATGCTAATACTAAATGTAAGTACTACATTGTCCACCGCGCCTCCTCCGGCCGGGAGGTACCACGTCAACCATTATGTCCCTGCATTTTAAAACTGTAATATCTTCTAAAATATTCATTTAAATTACATGCTGTAAATGGTCATATTGATCTATTTTAAATGCACAATGTATTTAAGGTACTTAATTGGATAAGAATTAATGCTGTGTTGCTTAAAATCGCTTCGTAAATAAGCCTAATTATAATCATTCTTGTAAAAAGTAAAGGATAAAAAACGGTAATAGTGGGTTATCCCTAATAGATAGACATATACCATGGCGGACTTTTTTGTAGACCATTTTAAGGTGAACAATACTGTACTACATTATTTTGATCTATCACGTACGGTTCAGCCAGCGATTGCAATGTAAGCGCAAAAAAAGTGTTTATTTACGACATCACATTAGAATCCTCTAAAATTATCAGTGTTTCTCTATTATATTATGCATGTATTATACTTATAAACTTTCCTCTTGACTCACTCTATCTATTGAAAAAAACCGCATCAAAATCCGTTGCGTAGGTTTAAAGAACTAAGGATACATACGGACGGACAGACAGGGAAGCGACTTTGTTTTATACTATGTAGTGATAATAACTTTGAAATATATTCAATATTGCACATAAATAAATAAATAACAAGGTGTACCTGTTACGAACAGACACAATAGAAAAAATCTTAGATCTAATACAAATGCAACAGTTTGTAATTTTGCAAAGGAAAGTTTATATTAGAGATTTATAGAGATCTCTTTCAGCCAACCTGTGCTGTGGGATGTTTTACCAGTGATGAAGAAGATAAATTTTGTATTATAGAAAGCATATCGCATAACGCATATCTTGCTTAGTTCAATAAGGACATTCCGAATACTGTGTTATAGAAATTGGTCCCAAAGTGAATTATTTGCAAAATTTTCTAAAAATAAATAAATATTCTTGGACGATTACACACTGGCAACCTAATCTAACCTAAGGTTGGCAACGGCGACCCCTTGGTGTTGCTGATTTCCATGGGCGGTAATGATCTCTTTCCACCAGGTGACCAACATGATCGTTTGCAACCCTTTCATATAAAAAAACATATACCACTAGGCAGGCTATTGTAAAAAAACAGCAAAATATGGCATCATACAAGCTGCATTTGAAGAAACATCTGGGTGGTGCTACAGATGTCCATAGACTTAAGTAAAAAATATATATTTATAGTGTAATATGTTCTAACTTTCATTGTTTCAAAGTGTTTATTAAATAAGATTAATTATGACGTAATCTGTCTTGTTTTATAATTATTTTGATTTTATTTTATTACCAATAATTTGTATATTCAGATTGTACATAAGTTTTCGCACAAATTTTATATTATTTTAATTACTCATTTAATGGTTGACTGGAAGAGTTCCCTTATGGAATAAGTCCTCCATTGTACATGTGACTCTTTTATCATCATGTTTATGTAATTTATTTTGTACAATAAAGACTTTACAACAACAACAACAGTACAGAAACACAACGACATCTTGCGTACGCTAATGAATAGGATTTGAATCGGGGCCATCAGGAAGACACAAGTTAGAATATGCAAAGACAGAAAATGAACCATTAGCATTGGCAATAAGCCGATCTAGAATATCGAGAACATCCATTATTCATCGAAACAACACATTAGTCAATAATGGAGAATATGAGATACATAACTCATATGTATGACGAGCTCGGTCGAATGGTAAGCAATGACCACTTTGACTACGAGGTCGGGGGTTCGATTCCCGCACAAGACAAACATTTGTGTGCATGAACATGTCTGTTTGTCTTGGTCTGGGTGTTCTCTATGTGTTTACAAAAAAAAAGTATTTAAGTACATCTATCAGTTGTCTAGTACCCATAACACAAGCTTTGCGCTTAATTTGGGACTAGATGGCGCTGTTATTTATTATTATTTATAACTAAATTGATCTTATTATTGACAGGATATAATTCCTAAACCGATTAAAAACTGCAAATCTCTTAAGTACAATCAATGTGGAGGCCAAGGATTTCGACCTTGTGACTAAGAAGAATAAAGGCGTTTTCAAACATGACGGACAAGATAGAATCCTAATCGATCTTTGCAACTTCTACGTTCAAAGTAAGTCAAATTCCAAAAGCTTCTTACTCCTACTATTTTCTTCTGATTAAATTCGTTGTGAGTTCCAAGGCAGCCATAGTTTTACCCCCGGCACTCCAATGAACTTCACAGTTCATTGCCTTTTTTGGTGATCGCCACTGTTAATCCTGGCTATATAGGAGACACAGTGATGAGAATGCGTGGTGGGCTCCCGTCCCGGAAAAAAAAACTTCTACGTTCAGATAAACTACCCATAATGGCACTTGGCGGGATTGATCGAAATCCCAAAATTTTTGGACTGCTCTCTACATTACACAGATCGCTATTTATTTGGATAAATACATCTACTTCCTCCACAGCAGTTTGTATAAGCATATATTTAAATATAATCAGTCTTAGAAGGTCAACTGTTTCTGAATTCTAAAAAGTGTTTCTAAAACATATACGTGATGTTTGCTGACGTGAACAACATCCGAAGCAAACATGTAGCTGAAATATTGTTAGTCAGTGTCAGTCAAATACATGGCTTGAGTTTCGTTTTTTTCTTTTGCATCAATGTTGTTTACTAAACATTACTAGCTTTTGCTGACAGCAATGAGTCATCAAATCATTGGCCGTGTGGTTTCTGGCAGACTAGAATAGAATCACTCCGTCTCTTCCCGTGGATGTCGTACAAGGCGGCTAAGGGAAATACATTATCAAACATCGATCAGGCCTCCCCAACCCGTCTGGCTAGCGTGGGGAGTGTAGGCCAAATCCTCCTGTCTGTGACGAACGAGAGAGGGTCGTGCTCCTGTAGTGGAGACTAAAATGACCTGATGATGAATGAGCAAGTGTATTGCTTACTAGTATAACTAGGCCAGATTCTAGCCTATGGGGCAGAAATCGAAGTTGACTGGAGCGAGTAGATTCGCCGAGTGTATGTTTTCCATTGATTTCAATGGAAAATGTATTTAATGATCATTCCGCAAGGACATGATCGATCTCAATTTTTTTTCGACTTAATCCTCAAGCATGTCGAGGACTTTAATTGAGATAATTATCAACAAAATCGGTTAAGTAGTTTTGGAGCATATTCATTTCCAAGAATGACTTTTCCGCGTACATAAGTGCTCCGCTTGCTCCACTCAAAAAATCTACAGAAAAGCTTGCAATTCACCTAGGACATAATAATGCTCAAAATACTCTAATCATTTAACCGACCGTGAAATCATTATAGACTAACAAAATTACTTTCTTGGCTGCTAGAGCCTATTACCCAGATAATGTTTATGATGACATTAGTTCGCTGCAGGTACCTAATTAAATTACATTTCATAATAGTCCTTATCACGGTTGGCAATCCACCAGCGGTATTGTCATATCATTAGAGAGTTAGTCATTTCTTGGAGATGATTCTTGGGATATAATTGAATTGTACCTACCTAGAAAGTAGATTAAAAACAGATAACATAAATATTAGTGATACTAAGGAATGTAGTTTTATTTTAAGTTACTGGAAAGGATTCTATCCAGCAATTATTAAGCAAATATTCTTTCTGGACCATAAAAAACTTAATTACAAAAATCAAGTACTAACAGCTGTATCATAGTAATAAGATGAATATAAAAAGGTAATGTATAAGCTCCGTAATGTATTTATTATATTTGACTTGGATCCTAAGCATACAACAAATAATTTACACTATTTGTATCTATTGAAGTCAGTTATTACTGACTGATCTATCAACGCACAGGTCAAAGTACAGGTACAGTTACCTGTACTTTGACCTGTGCGTTAACTTAACGACCTTACTTAATAATTACTCCATTGAACGGATTGGATTGAAATGTAAAAGTTTTTGAATATTCCTACAGGATACCGTAATGCCCGTGGATAAAGTTACGGGTGCAATCCAGTTAGAAACTAGAAGTACTGATTAAAATTTGGAGTTTAAGAAAGCATTGGTCGTAAGCTAATATAAGCTGACAATCAAGACACGCAGTGTTTGGGATATGTATCTAATTAATGCAACAGTTCTAGAACTGACATTAAATATTTTTGTTAGTTCTAGAACTTTTCTCTTAGCAAAACTACGATTCTTACGAGAAAATTTATGGAATAGTCGAATGCTTTTGATTCAAAGGGATACCCATATTAAAAAATCGGTTGTCTGTAAAGTCGGTTTACTGACGATAGTTGAACGTGACAACGTCATAAGAAAATACTGATGGAATGTTTGCATTTTTCAAAAGAAAATTTTAATGGAACGCCTCAGAGCGAGGTAACGCCGCATGAGTCATGTTTTTTCGTGCGTGCAGCCGGCTCCATCGAATTATAAGCCGTTGTCACGTCAAAAGTGTTCATATTGCGACGTGATTATACGAAACTGTTCCAACTTATAATCAAACATAAATTAACCTTAGGTTGATTGATTTAAACTTTAATTCATTTTATTTGGTTTCTTGATAAGATAGCAGTGTGAAATGATCCTAAATGTACAGTGAATCCTAAATGTAATTTGATTTAACTGCAAATAAACCAGTTAATGTCAACCGTAGTTGTAACAGCAGTGTATCTAGCACAAGTATAAACATATCATAGAGTTTTACGAGTAAATGTCATAGTAATATACACATTGCTTGTAAAACAAATATATTATTGATATTTAGACCTTGGAAGATTATATTTGAATTATTTTCTGGAACTCAGTTAATATTTTCAACATTATTTCCGTGTCAGCTAACATGGGCCGGGTTCTTGTTTGGTTACACTTTGTACGGGTTTAAGATAAGAGGTTTTTGAACGAGATACTCGAAAACTCTGTCGTTGGATGTTATAGCTGCGTGATGTAGTTACATTGTCCTTTTAGATAGTTTCATTGTTTTCATGTCCGTACATTATATTTACACTAATATCACAAAGAAGTAACGTATGTAAATTTGTGTATGTAGCAGGTAATATCAGAAACTACATATCCGATCTTAAAAAAACATTTCTCCTCTATTATATTTCTCAAAATATCATACATGTCATATTTCTATAGATATGTCCAAAATAATATCCCTATCTAAGACTCAAAAGTTAGCTGATATAGATCTCTTACAGAGATATGCTCGCTCATAATGGTTTTTCTAATCGTCAAATGGATACCGAGGAAATAACTGATTTCAGTTGCATGCCAGATCTGCACATGCACAAGTCAAGCCTGTCATTACAAAGGAAAACCGAGAAATATGAAAACGTTGATGTTATCCTAAAACCTTTCCTTTGCGTCACTATTTGTTTACTTTTAGTCAAAAAGTACTTCTCTTTCAAACTTATAGGCGTGTTCAGCTTATTTCCGGATTTGTGAGCATTATTTCGTATTCTTTATTTAGTGATAAGACGCATGCTCACTGATCACCGCTAGTATTAACGCTAAAACGTCCAAATCTCAGTCTTGGTGGGCTTTGGAGGTTCAAACTTTCAGGAAACAAATTAAAAGTTAGACACTTTTGCACGGCAATGCAACAGTCAGAAAAAAATTGATGCCAAACCCACAGAATGCATTACTCGCATTACATATAATAGAAGCCTTACTTGGAATGAAAGAAGTTCTACGGCAGCATTGAACACATGCAAATAATTTTAACAAAAACAAACCGACTTCAAATATTACTCTACATTTAAGTATGTAGATACAGGCAGGCTGATGATGATGAATAAAATAAGGGGCCAATCTGGAAGTATACTCTTTCAAATAAAAAAAAGTATTTTTCAAATCGGTTTATAAATCACGGAGTAGTTAAGTAACAAACATAAAAAAAATACAGCCGAATTGAGAACCTCCTCCTTTTTTGGAGTCGTTAATAAAGAAAGGAAACTTCTGCTTATTAATTACTGGAGCTTTAGTAAACATACTTTTGAACAACCATGTTTTATTCAAGGTGCTCTCAAAGATTTGAAAAGGGTAGTTATTAATAAACCAAAGGACAACTATTATACTAATCTGGCGACTAGACATAATAAACATACCAAATCTAACTCTAACCTAACCTATTATTCCATCCGCGCATAGTAAATTTTAGTCGTTCACATATGATTTCCCATTTTAAAAAATAAATGTTATGTCAAAATATTTTCATGTTAAAGAAAAGTATCCTCAGATAAACCTTAGTTTGATCTTATTTAAATATTTACTAATGAAAGCAATGAAAGTCAAGCAGATTGAGAACCTTATAAGTTTATCATCAACGAAATCGTATAATTTTAAGATTTTATTAGCTTTAATTGATGATACCAGAAATAGCAAAGACTGTAAGTGCCAAAAACAAAAGCGGAGGAATTCGAAAATTGAAATAATAAACACTTCAGTTTGGATTGAAATAAGTGTCATTCGAAAAGCGACATGATGCATTTTATTTCTACCCAAAAACAACAGTTCCACAAACTTTGCCTCTCCTCACATCCTTCGGGAGTATAATTTTAAATAGCTCTTCTTAGTTGGAGGTCTACAATGTAAAATGAGCATTCTTTTGTGGCTGCTGCGTTTGAAGTTGTTGGAAAATAAAATATTTGGAATCCTATTTGTTCCTTCAGAATTTGGATAAAAAAAATGTTAAAGTAGATATTTCATTAAGAAAAATAACACGCTTGGAGTCCTTTTTGTTCCATCAGAGTTAAAATAAATGCTGAAATAGCAGTTTCATTAAGTGTCTGACTCAAATTTAAGAGCAAGTAAAGCAAACCAAAAACAAAACCTAAACAAAGTTTAACCATTTTTCTTTCTGAATTTGAAAAATCACTTTTGACTGAACGTAAGCCTCCAACGTAAGCTCTCCAAATTATCAAAATTATTTGCAAAGCAGTTTGGACTGGCCACTGAAGAGTCAATAGAACAATGCATAGAACAGATTAAAAACATGAAACAGATAACTATATCTTTGGGAAAGTAGTTCGATGTCATTATTACATTCATATGTTTTTAAATAGGTCACTAATGTCCAGTGAAATATATGTCAGAAATAAAATCAACAAGAAAATATGTGTTCCTACTCATAGACCATCAGAATTTTCTAATATTTTTACCAACCACACTCTTTAAATTTATAATCATGCCTCTAATCTCTATGCCTATAAATAAAAGAAGCAGTCTGATAGTAGTCACGTGCGCAGGTTCATTAAACTTTTTTCATTTTACGATCCATTTGTTGGAAAGAAGTCAGTTTGGATTTTCAGTTGCGGGTCTGTCATTTGGACTATAACGTGGGTTTTATATCAGTCAAATATATTTTGTAGTTCTGTTCCCTGACAGATGACTAAGGATTATTGGAATAGCTTACAAATATCAGATTTTGTTGTTTCATAAGATCAAACGTTTGAAGTTTTTTTGATTTTTTTTATTTCAAAATGCAGGCTTCGTAGTCTGCGTATGAGCTGCTATTATACCTCCACTAACCCGCAGTTGAGCAGCGTGGTGGAGTATGCTATGAATCCCATCGATTGAGGGGAGACTCGTATTCTACAGTGGGTTGATGCCGATGCCGATACCTTTGTAGTCTTCAAGTAGCGTACAATCATGTACAATATATAATTATTTTATATGATATGTATTTGCATACGTAATTATATTTAAATTAACATTGAAATTTATTTTTTCAATTATAGTCTCCTTGTGCACCTATCCTATCACCCTAAGATTTACTGGTAGAGAATGTTTATATAGCATTAAATCCGCTTGAGTACACTTATTTTGTGCATGAAGATTAAATAAATAAAAATATATACTTCATTTACATTTAACTGCGAAATGTAGATCACTCTCATCTCTTATGTTTTAATCACTTAATATATTATCGGATGGAAGACTTTGTATATTATATGATAACATGATATTAACACGTGGCTTTATGACATCAAAATGCAAATAAAATATCTAGGAGAGTTGTTATTCTATATGTCATGTTCTCAAAAAAATTCCAGACGAGCTCAAATATATTTCGGAAACCTCTCCATAGCATTTATGGTTCTAAACCCAACAGTAACTGTATAATATACCTATCCTGTATCATTCAGTGGAATTAGTTACTTTCTGAATATAGTCATTGCAAATCTAAAAAAACCTCTGAATAATCTCTAATGTGCTTTTCAATTAATCTAAAAATGTTCTTGAAGCAGTAATGAACATTGGGGTGTTTTAGATTTGAAATTCAAAATAATAGCCGAGGTTTTAGATCTTCAAAATCGGTGTATAGATTTTCAACTACGATATATTATAGTTTAGATGGCTGACAAAAACATAATTTTGCAATACAAGAAAATCTGATAAATGTCTACTACCTACTTCTTCATTTATTACGTAGGCGATATCTACGTCAAATCACGTGCTAAAGCTCTTGTGTAAGGTTGATATTGTGAACTTGTGACTGAATTTATTTTAAAATGCCGCCATTAATAAATGTAAGTTGGCGAATATCATTATCAATATAAAAACATATATTCAAGTGTGTATTTAGATATTTAACATGTCATATTGATTTATTATTAATGTAATAATTTAGAGATTGAATAAGGGTGTGACATACAAATTAGAGACAGATATAGCACAATATTTTGCCATAAATTTTATTTATGGCAAAATAATGTGTTTAATTAAAACTTTTTTTATAATAATTTCTGTAAATCAAGCTGCATGCAAAGCATATTTTAACGACATTGATTATCCTGTAAAAAATTAACATAATGCGTGCGACATATGATTTCATAAGATGACTACATCCGAAACGCGGCCGCCGCTATCGGCAGCTTTCGGAAAATAGCCTCGTCGTGCGCCGCGACGGTTCAAAAATAGTCTACCGAGCGCCGCCGACCGTCGGTTGCATACAAAAGTGGCCAGCCTTACTAACACCTCGGCTTATCAAATTTCCCTGCCTACACCCCGCCCACGCACTCAAACCCGCTCATGCATTAGTGTGTTAGCACCGAAGCCTTCGTCCACTTCACGACACAAGCACTATTAATCAATTAATAAACACTTCTCACTTACACTTGGAGGACACTAACACTGCTCACTACAACGCGGGGGACGGAGCGCTCGCGTCCGGCGCCAGCCACTGCTAAACTGCTGCGAACCCTACTGTCGGGCCGACGCTCCAAAAATACCCATCATTGTGTACACAACACTTATAATACCTAGGCTTTCGTATAAATCTTGCAAACTTTATAAATAGTGAAATTGGAAGGTATAAAAGTGCATTTAACCTGAATGAGCGGCAACACGCGCGATTCTGCCGAACGGCCGATGCGGGTGGACCGGGAGCACTGTTCTCAGAACATGCGCTCCAATTATCAGGCTTGGCGGCTATATTCTAACGTGGCTAAATGCCGGTTCAATTTGCTCGAGTCTTGAGTTACTGTCTTCGCCGAAATACGTTGACAGCATATTAAATAACTTATATTTTAACTGTCGTTGTAATTTCCGTACTAGCATATTTTAAAATAGGTTCAAATTCTTAGGTTTCACTGTCAGTCTTTTTGAAATAAACATAGAAGAACTTGAGCCAAAATCTACAGGTGAAATAAGCATGCTTTAAATTACAATCAACAAAAAACATAACAATAACATCTCATCATGTTATTAATGTTACTATGAGAGAGCTCGAGAAAAATAATGGTGACAGAAGAATGAATAGTGAGGACACATCGCCAACTCTGAACAGATAACGAACAATTTGTCGACAATGTGACAATTGTAAAGGTGATGGATACATAGAAATATCCAGTACAGAAAGTTATTATATTACCTCTTATTTGAAAGTATCTGCAAGTATTTACTAACTACTTAAGCACTTAAGTTAGATACTTATAGTCTCATAAAACATAAAACTGACTCCGGGCAATGTACGTAAAGCGTATGCTCCGGGTGTAACGATTTTCAAGACCTAATTGATAATGGAAGTCTTAAGTCATCAAAACCCATTTACAAGAATTTTCACAAAATAATATTTACATACAAAACAAATATCTTAGCTGACTGATTGACAGACTTTAAAATGAAGTTGCTAATTTTGTAAGCATCGTAAATAAAACACTGAAGCCAGATATACGATATTTGAACACAAGGAAAAAATAAAAAAGAGCGGAGAGGAAAACATTTAGAAGTAGATTAAGAAGTACGTAAAGAACGAGAAGGAAAGCCATTAAAGCTTAATTTAGTTTGCATGATACGGTAGTACAGGGGAAAGAGAAAAAGAAAAGAGTAGAATAAAGAAAGGAAGGTCGAAAGGTAATAGAAAACAAAAATTAAAACTCAAAATTATCGGGACAGCTGTAAGATGAAAGGTAGGGAAAGAAAGAGAAAAACGGAAACATGCAAAGCGCGATAAAAACGCAGTTACTTCATCATAAACATATTTTTTAAGCGGATTAACTCCTATTTCAAAGAGGACTAAAATGAGGTTTTAAAAGATTGAAGGCAATTTCTATTCGAAACAAGAGCTCATCGAAAAATCATACTACAGTACTTATACTGTGCTACAGGTTAATTAGCTCCACCGTTGAAGCAGTCATTTCATCTGCATTTCTGTCGTCGTGTTTTATGACGTAAGATAATTCTGGCATCGGCTCTAACTGCGTGAAAAACTGACTTGTTTTCAAATTCTACAGGTTTGTTTCCGCAATTATAATAGACGTGAATAAATTAGAATGTAAAGACACCAGTTTTCGCTGAGGTGAAAATGGAGTGGTCGGACGGTGAAAAATATTGACTGAATCAATCAACTCGTTTATACCGCAACCGAAGAAGTATTACGACTGTATCGTTTGAGTTTAGTATATCTTTATGTAGTCTATTGTTTATTTCTGCCAAGGCTTTTCGGAGTGTCTCTATTTGTTTGACTCAGAAATGAGGATAATATAGTTTCGATCAATTTGGTATATACGAACAACAGTTACTGGCTTACGATTAGCAGATACCAAAATACTATTTAGCCCATTTATTTTATTAAGACCATTAGACTTCATACAGGTTTTCCTAAATTATAAATAAGAATATATTTATCACAAATTTTTCAAAATTATTGACTCAGTGTTCAGAACAAACAGCGCCTATCTACCACAGTTCAGTCACGCATTCTAACCTTCTTCGGCCATATATCTCGTCATGGTGATGACTCTGTGAAACGTCTTGTAGTCCAGGGTAAAGTTGAAGGCACTAGACCACGTGGTAGGTCACCCATGAGATGGACGAACCAGATTAAGGCCGCAACTGAGTGTTCGGTTTGCGAGTGCACCAGGAAAGTGATCAATGGCGCTGTATTGTCAAAATGATCACTCATCGTTTTTTCACCGTCCGACCACTCCATTCACAATGTTGACCATGACCACTCTGGTAAGAGTGTACCGATTAGGAAGAATTTTAGAACATAAAGGGGGAACTTCAATTTTTGTTCATAGTCTCAACAATTTAAAAAAAGAGACTGTCGAATGCCGGGGCGGCGGCAGCTGAAACCGTTCAGATCATTTAATCAGACCATAATATGAATAAACTTACACAGCTCTCATGGGGTCCGGCAGTTGCGAAGACATTTCAGCGTCAGCGACTACGATCACGATTTTGTTTAGTCGCCTACTAAATATGCAAATAAATTTAAAGAATTGAATAATATTTGACATGTTTAAATCATAAGTCTGTTATTAATAACAGATACCCAGATTCAGCAGACTTGGAAAGTATCACCAAGATTTTGGAGGCAGAATGTAGCTCGTAGATTCACAGACTGCGTGTGTTTGGTGAGGCATGAAAATCATTGGCGACAGCATAGAAAAGCATTAATTCGTGCATGGCATTATGGATATTCACTGCAGTAGCATAATAGCTTTTTGCTTTAATAAAGTTGATACTTTAGATTGTTGGCACGTGGTGGAATATTAATATTTCTCTTTGATGTTCTCCATAAAAAGAATTTCTAACAAGGTCAACATCATCATTATCGACCTGTACTATCTGACCGCTGCTGAATATAATGTCCTGCCTTCCCTAATGTTTTCCACCACACGCCATCCTCCGCTTTCCGCATCCAACCGCTGCCGCATCTGCTATCGCGGCCACTTTAGCTTGCTCCATCTAGAAAGCTATGGTTCGACTGGGAACCACAGGATGGTTCCCCGTCAAATTTCTTGTTCTAATAAGGTTAAAGTTGTTTAATAAAATATATAGTCAGAATTTGAAAAAAAAAAACAAAAATGATGCATTGATTAGTTAACAACCAAGGATTTGAGATAAACCGCGAAATTTATAAAACAAAAATAAAAAGAAAGATTTTATTATTTTTTTATTGAGAATAGAAATACAGTGATTCATGAGATTTGTAGAAACGGAGTGCGAGTACGCCATGAGCTGTGTGAGGAGGGGCTAAAGAAACGAATAGCGATAATATTTTAAATAATAGAGTAACGTATAGTCATCATCATCATCATTATAGGGAGATAACCTCAACGTATAGTAGAGAATCCAAATTGAATATCATCTGTATATATGCTATCTAGGTGGACTGACGACCTCAAAAGAGTAGCTGGTAGCGGTTAGTTGCGGAAAGCGGAGGATTGCATATAGTGAAAAGTATAGGGTAAGGCCTATTTCCAGCAGTGAGCAGACACAGGCTGATGATGATGATGATGATCTCAACACAATCATCATCATCATCAGGTCCATTTTAGTCTCCACTACAGGAGCACGACCCTCTCTCGTCCGTCCTAGATGGAAGTAGCCTACACTCCCCACGCTGGCCAGACGGGTTGGGAAGGCCTGATCGATATTTGATAATGTATTTCCCTTAGTCGCCTTGTACGATATCCACGGGAAGAAACGGAATGATTCTATTCTAGTCTGCCGGAAACCACACGACCAATGGATGATGATGATGATGATCACATCACAGAGCACAGCTCAAACCACGCTTGATTTGAAATTTTCAAAGTTTCAGAAGTAATTTGTATTAGGATATATGCTTCTGCTGTGAAAGGACTTTTGAAAATTCCCACGAGATATCGGGATACGATCTCTCGTGGATGTCGTACAAGGCGACTAAGGGAAATACCATATCAAATATCGATCAGGCCTCCCCAACATGTTTGGCCAGCGTCGGGAGTGTAGGCCAAATCCTCCTTCCGTCTAGGACGGACGAGAGAGGGTCGTGCTCCTGTAGTGGAGACTAAAATGGACCTGATGATGATGATGATCGGGATACGACTGTGCGCGAAGTCGCGGGTGCAAACTAGTTATTAACATAATGTATATTTATTGGCGTTCGTTACGGTAGATGAAAAAGCAGTTATTTATTATAAACACAAGTAAAGAGAAAAAATTTACTTATTGAGGAGCTCGATGGCGTCGTTGCGCGTGTCAGTCTATTTTTTTATACTACAACATCGGGTGGCAGACAAGCATACGGCCCGCCTGATGTAAAGCGGTTACCATAGCCATATTAACGCTCGCAACATAAAATATCGTTCGCGCGCCGCCACCACCAACTGCCAACGCAGCATCTCCTTCCTTTCTGGTGACTTCACTCACGCGCAGGAACATAACAACTCTCAAGGGAATTGTTATTTGGCTGCGGTATTCTGTGAGGTGGAGGTACATTCCCCAGTCGAGTAGCTTACAATTACGCTCCCTACCTCTCTTTTCGCCAGAGCTTCGTTTGTCAGTCAGCAGAGTGTACCGCGTGCAGGTGAAGTTGGCTTTGGTTCGAAGATGTTGATGAACCACTTACACCCCCAAAATTCTAACCAAACAAGCAAGTTAAAGAACGTCGACTATAGCCTGTGCATGGATGGTTTATTTATCTCGAGCTGCTCCGTGCTTCGGAGGCCGCGTTAAGCCGTCGGTTTCGGCTGTTGTTATTAGATGACAGTCGTTAAATCAATTCAGTAGCCTTTGTGTGGAAACACTGGCCTCCGCCAAATTCGCAGTTAAGCAGCGTGGTGAAGTATGCTCTAAACCCCTTCAATTGAGGGGAAGCCCATATCCCAGCAGAGGGATGAATAAGAGTTGACGACGACGATCTTTATAGCCGGTTAGAGTTAAGTATGGCAGCTTCATGCGGGGCCATAAAGTGGTTTATTACCCTGCATGGGCATGTTGTTCTCCGTGGCAAATAGATTATGTGATTTGAACGTTAAAAAAAATTCAAACTAAAGTTTGTTAAGCTAAAGCTTAGATTGACGGTAATTGTGTTTTGCTTAATTTGTGGAAACCATAGAGCTCTAGCAATTAAGCCTAAGATCTATTTACCCAATCAAAAAATCCAATGGTAATCGGCTTCAGCTTCGGCGGTAGTGCCCCTGACCCCCGGGGACCCCGGGGGTCAGGGGCTCCCTTTTTTAACAATCTTCTCTTTTTATATCACTATTTTAATATAAATAAATAAAAAAGACGTGTGGCACTCGGGGACTGCCGCGGTAAAGCTATTGCATAGCATTTTGTATCAACTTATGCAATTATAATTTTATTTATTTATTTTATTCATGCAGTATTGCTTTTTCTTTGATATTAATTCAAGTTACACTTTTTGAGCGTGGTGACCGATAAGAAAACAAATTTTTCTATTATTAAATAAATAAAACGAGTTTCGTAGAGTCGTACAATACGTCTAATCGCACGCACACAACGCCGTGCCGAAGACTGCCGAACTGAAACGACGTTAGACGATGCACGGCCTTCAAGCCACACCTCCTTGCCCGTCGGAGTGGGGAGCGTGAGGTTTTTTCGTTACGGAATTTCTGGATTCGGTCCCCGCGCTCAAGGCCCGCGATAGAAACTATGCAATAGCTTAATAAATAACAATTTATTAATTACTCGTCGCTATTATGCTAATAATCATACTATTACGCTATTTTCTAAATAATCGTATTAGTACTGAGCTACTACACCTCAAAACATACAACACACATTCAACACATTTTGGGGAAACTAAAACCAAATCGGCCCGAGAATAAATTTGATTTTGATAAACACATTGAGCAACATAGTGGGCATTGTGAATTATGTTTTGAGACTAAAAAAATCCACGACGATATTTTTGGGGTGTAAGTGGTTCATCAACATCTTTGAACCAAAGCCAACTTCACCTGCACGCGGTGCACCCTGCTGACTGACAAACGAAACTCAGGCGAAAAGAGAGGTAGGGAGCGTAATTGTAAGCTACCCGACTGGGGAATGTACCTCCACCTCACAGAATACCGCAGCCAAATAACGGTTCCCTTGAGGGCTGTTGTGTTCCTGCGAGTGAGTGAGGTCACCAGAAAGGAAGAAGATGCTGCGATGGCAGCGGGGGTGGCGGCGCGCGAGAGATATTTTATGTTGCGAGCGTTAATATGGCTACGGTAACCGCTTCACATCAGGCGGGCCGTATGCTTGTCTGTCCACCCGACGTTGTATAAAAAAAAAAAAAAAAAGATATCCGCTGGCGTCATGGCCGCGCCCGCGCGCTGTTTTCAAACGGTACATTTGTTCATTAATGTGGTCGGTCAAAATGTCTCCACCACCACAGGTAAAGAATGTGAGGACCACCATCACTGCAATTAGCGTAGTGACCCATGTAAGTATTTCTCTATATGACGAGCTCGGTGGTCGAATGGTTACAAAAGACCACTTTGACTCCGAGATCGCGGGTTCGATTCCCGCACAAGACCAACATTTGTGTGCATGAACATGTCTGTTTGTCTTGGTCTGGGTGTACAAGCTTTGCGCTTAATTTGGGACTAGATGACGCTGTGTAAATTGTCCAGAAATATTCATTTATTTATTTATTCTTCACGCTTCGTCTGAGCGACTCTGACTTATAGAAAGGAAATTTCACTTGGTCATGGCATCACGCGTGAACAGCAGAACCGAGTTCGCTAATTCATTTTTTTTGTTCTATTTGTTATTGTCAGGAGAAGATTCTTATGAAAGAAAAAAAATAAGAAAGTTGCGTGAAAAATTAGGAAATTTTTCGAAAACTGAACAACCATATTAACTTTTCTCATGTACGAGTAACTCTATTCGTTTGACAGAACTGCCCCGTTACCACCATCTCTTACTGCGATTCAATAACTGAATAGAATGCTTATTCATACCAATGAATAATTCAGTTATTGAATCGCAATACGAGTAACTCTATTCGTTTGACAGAACTGTCCCGTTACCACCATCTCTTACTGCGATTCAATAACTGAATAGAATGCTTATTCATACCAATGAATAATTCAGTTATTGAATCGCAATAAGAGATGGTGGTAAGGGGGCTGTTAGTCATTGGACAGATTGCGCGAAACCAAATCAAATTCAATATTCATTGTTAAGAAGTCAGGACAACGCTGGCGGATCAGCTAGTATTGAATACAAAACAAGCGAGAGCGTCGCTTTCCGTTATTCTACGCAATGCCCCTCCCCCGCCGCCCCGACCGACTCCGATGCAAACATAAGGTCTTAACAGCGTTTATTTTATAGTTTTATTTTATTAAGAGAAGAAGATATAGACACATTACATTCCAGTTTTCTGACCTGCCCGCTTACCACCATCTCTTTTTGCGATTCAATAATTGAATAGATTGCTTATTCATACCAATGAATAAGCGACTCTATTTCAAATGCAATAGAGTCGCTTATTCTTTGGTATGAATAAGAATTCTATTCAGTTTCGATTACCATCAGATTTTTTGATAGCGAAAATCAATCAAGTTCAGTTAGATATATGGTACATGTGTTTTCTTTAGCTAGAAACTCTGAAGCTCTACCGAGCCGAAGATGTTTGTCAAAAACTTGAACGAAAGACCTATTTTTCGAATCACAATATTTGATGGTAGTCGGCTTCAGCTCCGACGGTAGCCCTGGTACCTGTATGTATTGGAGTCATTTAAATTTTGAAAACATTTCACGTCAATAAATAAATATTTAATTGAAATCCCTCATTATGGAATATCCCTCACTTAGGAGTATGCAGTAGTTCGGACCAAGTCGTCAGTAGGTATTTCTAATATGGTTGGTACTTTACTAAGCGCTCTGTGAGAAAGAGATAGGTGCAATGATGAACAATTTATTAGCTAGTTCACACACATGGAGGAGCTCGATGGCGTCCTTGCGCATGTCACTCTAATCGAACACGCAAGTTAAACAACGTCGGCCGCAGTCTGTCTATGGATGAGTTTTAATTATGTCTAGTTCCTCCGTGCTTCGGAGGGCATGTTAAGCCGTCGGCCTCGGCTGTTGTTGTTAGATGACAGTCGTTAAGCCAAGTCAGTGGCCTTTAGGTGGTTTGAAAATACTTACCTCCGCCAACCCGCAGTTGAGCAGCGTGGTGGAGTATGCTCTTAGCATACTCCACTCCTTCGATTAATCAGTATGAAATTTCGCACACTTTTTAGTTTATATAAAGAAGGAATGCAGAATGCTAATGATGTTTTTTTTAATTATGCTTTAAAAATACATTAAATAAAAAAATAAAATAAACATTACACACACTACCATGTATTTGACACACACACGCATTTTCTATATTGTTAAAATCATAATTTTAATTAATTATGGTCGAATTTCGAAAACTGGGCTACCACTTTTATACATTATTCTTCGTAATCATCACATTGAAACTATATACTACTTACCTAATCCAATTCTAAATTATCCTAATTAATTCAAAGTCCACAATTAAGACAAAACAAATGCGAAACAAAGACTACGAATCTTAGCCCAATTATAAATCCTCGTGATACATTACGACTGAAGATGTATGTCGCGTGGAGGACAGCGTTTAATACGCCTGTAATTCTAAATGACCGAGTCTAATGTTTTACGAAATAATAGCTCGTGTCAGATGGTCTAACTATTATATTCCAGACGGTCCATTGCATCATGTTGAGCTAGTTCTTAGTGACTTTGAAATAGAAGATAACATTTTTCATAACATAAGCACTTATATGTAGATACCTTAGCCTTAGATCTAGAATCTATTCAAGAAGACCCTTACGGGTATAACAATTTCTACCACTTAGAAATTCTGATCATTAAAATGATCACAATATTTATTTATTTACTTTAAATTTCGTTGATTTATTTATTAATAAAGGAATAACAATTTATGTATGTACCTCTAAAGAATAATAATAATAATTTGTCCGTAGGGCAGCTTGTGTGGCGAGCTGTTGTGTGAGTAGCGACACCACGGACCCGAGTCTCCAGAGAGTCGGTCAGGGCCTTCGTATCCGACGTGTCTTCATCGGTCGCAGTGTAAACACAAGAAGGCCCGCAGGACTCTCAGCTCTGGCTTGCCTTCATTGGCCGTCCAGAGAGGAGCCGCTAGAGCTATATGCTCCAGGGGTGGAAGTGTTAAAGGGCATCACGCCGCGAGTAACTTCGGAGAAAGCGCAGCACACCTCTCGACATCCCTGAGTCACTCACACCGGTGTTGCCCCCGGCCGTTTTCCTGGCATTTCGGGGGCCCATCTAGTGAGTGGCAAGCCACCGCCTGCCGTAAATAACTAGCAATAAAAGCAGTTATGGCAGGTGTCCGTCCCTCTTCTGTAATAGCCCGGTATTAATTTCACCCAGATCTCATCTCCATAGCCCATTTATTTTCCATCACACTTCGCAAGTCTCAACGCCTACCGAGACCTGCTCATGGGTATGTCGTTCCATTGACATATCCTGGAGAGGGTCACGGCGGGCGTACAACATTACATCAAACTTCTCAAAGGGGCCTCTACGCGTTGGATCCATATCCCCGCGCACGCCTTTCAAATGACCGGGCTTGACCCGTGAGTCCAAGAGAGAATAATAATACTATATACTCTACTACTAAAATATGTCCGTCCCTCTTCTGTAATAGCCCGGTATTAAGTTCACCCAGATCTCATCTCCATAGCCCATTTATTTTCCATCACACTTTGCAATAATCTCAACGCCTGCCGAGACCTGTTCATGGATATGTCGTTCCATTGACATATCCTGGAGCGGGTCACGGCGGGCGTACAACATTACATCAAACTTCTCTCAAGGGGCCTCTACGCGTTGGGTCCATATCCCCGCGCATGCCTATCAAATGACCGGGCTCAAGCCCGGTCATTTGATAGGCGTGCGCGGGTTGCGGGTATATATAGTATTATGTATCTCTCTTTCATCACGAGTCAGCTCGTGATGAAAGAGAGATACATAATACTAAAAACAAACTTACAATAAAAAAGTTTCGGTTAACCCTCTTCCCTGGGTTATAGTGCCCATTTAATTACGCTGGCGGCATTACCTCGCTGGATCGCAAGGCTTAGCAGCTGAGCGAAGTAAGCACCAGCTTTAAAGTCGCTTGTGGCGTGGACCAGTCTGGTGGAGATGTCCTTCACGATTTATTTATTTTATTACTAAAATAAATAAATATTCTTGGACAAATTACACACCGCCATCTTGTCCCATACTAAGCAAAGCTTGTACTATGGGTACTAGGTAACTGGTATTATACTTAAATATTATTACTTAAAAACAAATTAGGTATTATAACTTAAACATATGTACATAGAAAACACCCAGACGAAAACAAATAGACATGTTCATGCACTCAAATATTTGTCTTATGAGATGAGTCCTCGGACTCAAAGTGGCCATTGCTAACTATTCGACCACCGAGCTCGTCAAATATGACTTTCTTGCGGAATACCATTTTCTACTGGACGAGTCGAAATTGTAGACCCGTGTGCTAAAATGAAGTTTTTTTTTTTTGCGGGACGGGGGCCTACCACGCTTTCCTACCACTGTATCTCTTGTGTAGCCAGAATTAAAACCGGCCATCACAAAAAAGGCAATGAACAAGGTAGTCCACTGCAGTCCCGGGGGTAAAACTACGGCTGCATTGGAACTTACAACGAATTTAATTACCTAGAAGAAAGTAGTGCGAAATAAGGTTTAGGAATATAAACTTTGAGTGGTTCCACTGTTGGTTATGTAAGAGACCGCTATATGGCAATTAAGGTATTAAAAGTGTGAAGAGATGGCTAGTCAAGTGAAGTTCAACTGCCACGCGTCACGGATTTTAAATATCTAATACTATTGGGGACCTAAAACAGTGAGTTTGTTACATAACACATCGCTTCCAATACTGTGAATTTCAAAATCGTCTGAACGTTTGTTTTGAACGTTGAACGAACGTTACGAAATCAGAATAATATACTACCCCGAATGCAATATACAAGGAATTCTACATGTCGTCCCGCTCCCGTCGCCAAAGATCAGACTCGCAGAGAACATGGTGTGCTGTTTGATCGAATTCATGTTTTGCAGAACATTTGCATAAATGCGGCGGCACTAGTTGTTTAGCCTTAAAACTGCCATGCCCATTTAAAAATTGCGCAACGCGGTGACTTCTAAGCACTTTTTATTTAATCTTTCTCTTATGGATTGAAAGAACACAATAAATGTTTAAAAAATAAGTATATAAGTATGAAAATGGGGTGGTAGGGGTTCATCATGGCATGTAAGTGTAAGGGTTCATCAACATCTTTGAACCAAAAAGCCAACCTCACCTGTACGCGGTCCACCCTGCTGACTGACAAGCGAGCCTCTGGCGAAAAGAGAGATAGGGCATAGCGTATTTTTTGATCTGCTATTTTATAAGCTATCTCCACCTCACAGAATACGGCAGCCAAATAACAATTCCCTTGAGGGAAGCCGACCGAGGGAGCGGGAGGCACGGAAGATGATCCAGACAGCCCAGCGCAAGAGGAAAAAAGCGAAGGTGTTGCTGTGGTCGTCGCTGCCCCAGAAGGGGCAAAGAAGGGACACGGATGTAGATTAAATAATTTGTAGAGAGTCAAGAATTGCCCGCGGCATAAAAGAGCCTTAGAGCAACGGTGCTGCGCGCATCTCTCGCGATTCGGCTCATATAACCGTGAGGTCGGAGGAGCCATGGGAAGTGGTGGGATTTATGATTCCCTTGAGGGTTGTTGTGTTCTTGCAAGTCACCAGAAAGAAATAAAGGAAGCATAGGCTGGCAGCGGATTGGCGACCCCTTGGTATTGCTGATCTCCATGGGCGGTAGTGATTGCTTTCCATCAAGTGACCCACATGTTCGTTTACCCCTCTCTCACATAAAAAAAGAAAACCAATATGAAAGACCAGCAGCTCAGGAGTTCTTCTTATAATTCACTAATTGATGTTATTTGCATTGCAAGTAACAAAGTATGTATTGCAATTTAATAATATATTCAAATGTTCTCATCGACTTATGAGTAACAGTTAACAAGTCAGATTATATTAATGACAAATTTATTGTTGCTTCAAATTACTGCACAACACTAGCGTTCGAAATATTCAACGTGAGATTGTTTTCAATGTCGCTGTGCTTAAATTAGATTCTTCGAATACGTACCCATGATGCATACAACATATTTGCGGTGAAAGTCTATGCGAATACTTGTACCATGTGTTTAGGACCTAAATCGATTTCTGGCGATTTTTTTTAAACTACGTCGGGTGGCAGACAAGCGTATGGTCCACCTGATGAAGCAGTTACCGTAGCCATATTAACCCTCGTAACATGATATATCGATCGCGCGCCGCCACCCCCGCTGCCGCTGCAACTCCTTCCTTTGCGGTGACCTCACTCTCGTAAAAAAACCACCCTCAAGGGAATTGTTATTTGGCTGAGGCATTCTATGAGGTGGAGGTACTTCTCCAGCCGGGCAGCTTACAAATACGCCAGAGCCTCTTTCACTAGTTAGCAGGGTGCAGCACGTGCAAGTGAAGTTGGCTTTGGCTCTAAAGATCGTGGTGAGCTACTTACACCCCGCTTAATTCCCCGATTATGTTCCCGTAGTCAGTTCTCAGCGATTGATTTGGTAGTACGGAGGATTCGAATTACTTTTGTTAGTCTTCAGAAGCATTGAAGGTCAGCAGACAGGTTGGAAGATCGTACTAAAACTTTTACAGCTCTGTATATTTTGCGTAGACCAAAATATAGACTATCATCAATGTTTAATTAAGACGACAAATTTGTCGTGGCTGCCGGCCTTTCATTACTATAAGATGTAGGTTCCCTATGCGTACTTACACATGTAAGAATTTAGATCTAAGCTAGGTGACGATATAAACTACGTTTTTTCTTCGCGATCAGAATGCTATAGCCATCCTGTATATTAGCACAATATTAGTCTAAGATCCGAACTAGATGCGATCTTCACCCATCTATTATATTGATGACACCGATTTTAAATTGAATTAAGTATGTTAACAAATATATTTTGAATCGGTTGTCTAAGAAAATCCTGGCCAAACTATACTTGAATAGTAATTGAAAATTGACTTTTTGTTAAACATTTGTCGAGCTCGGTGGCGTAGCGGTCAATGACGCGGTTTCGACACCAACGCTCGTGGGTTCGATTCCCACGTAGGACAAACATTTGTGTGCATGAACATGTCTGTTTGTCTTGGTCTGGGTGTTTTCTATGTATTACAAGTATGTATTTACAAAAAAAAATGTACTTACGTATGTTTATCAGTTGTCTAGTACCCAGAACACAAGCTTCGCTTACTTTCGTGCTAGATGGCGCTGTGTAATTTGTCGGACAATATTTATTTAATTATTGCACTCACAATTTTAACGAATTCTAGTCTGATCCTCTACTATATAGGATCCTAGAATAAATCCAATATACAGACTGTTAATAATGATGATAATGATCACATTGGCCTTTTCGCCGAAAGACAATTCAGCTACATGAATTGCTTATGCAATTACTTGAATGTTTTTACAATTCAGCAATTATTTACACTTTCGTTACTTTTACTCTATCATAGAATCAGCACTGCATTTAATTCAACAAGCAAACAAAAGTAATTTGTTGGGGATAGTCTCAATATGATAACAATGGCGGTATAGAAAAGAAACACGTCGACATCGGCCGGTAAAAAAATGATCTGTATAGTTTCTAGCTTTTAAGATAGATGGCTCTAGCATCGTAGTTGAATCGCGCTATGAAGTCTTTTTTGTTCCGCATGACATTAGTCCAGTCGTGGAATTACGTTATCGCTTCTCGGCCTTTTGGCTAAGATCAAAGTGTAGTATCTGTTCTTTTCAGCTTAATATCTGAAAGTTCCTCCATTGGAGGACCAGTATTCCAGGTTCGATTCGTGAGCCATGTCCAGCTAGTTTTTAATAAAGTTTATCATTTGGTTGAACCAAATGGGAGTATAGAAAAGTGTTGTTTTTAGACTTTTCCAGGCAATTTTTAAAATTTTTGTCTACGTAAGAACCATCCTCGTACTTCAAGGAATATTCTAAAAACAGAATTAGCGAAATAAAAAAAATATCGTTTTTTTTTTTCTCTAAAGAACCTAGCAGAATCGGTGGAGCAATTTAGCGATTAATTTTTAATAACGTTTATCGATTTGGTTCGATTCTGCTGTAATCGACGCTAGGCCTAATTTTTATATGTAAATAAGTTTATTTATGTGGGCCAATCCCGGCGGTACTGCAATACCGGGCCGACCCGTGACGGGAGTGGAGCGAGCCCCGAACATCCCGTCTGTTTACAAAAATCAGTTTAATATACTGGTCCTCCAATGGAGGAACTTTCAGATATTAAGCTGAAAAGAACAGATACTACACTTTGATCTTAGCCAAAAGGCCGAGAAGCGATAACGTGATTCCACGACTGGACTAATGTCATGCGGAACAAAAAAGACTTCATAGCGCGATTCAACTACGATGCTAGAGCCATCTATCTTAAAAGTTAGAAACTATACAGACCATTTTTTTACTGGCCGATGTCGACGTATTTCTTTTCTATACCGCCATTGTTATCGTACTGAGACTATTCACAACACATTATAATACTTTTGTTTGCTTACTCAGTTAAATGCTGTGCTGACTCTATGATAGAGTAAAAGTAAAAAAGTGTAAATAGTTGCTGAATTGTAAAAACATTCAAGTAATTGCATAAGCAATTCATGTAACTGAATTGTCTTTCGGCGAAAAGGCCAATGTGATCATTATCATCATTATAACAGTCTATTTATTCAAGAATCCCATATAGTAGTGGATCTGAACTAGAATTCGTTAAACTTGTGAGTGCAATGTTTAACAAAAAGTCAATTTTAATTTTGGCTAGGATTTTTTTAGACAACCCATTCAAAATATAATTTTTAACATACTTAATTCCATTTAAAATAGGTGGCATCAATTAAATATATGGGTGAAGATCAATGTTTCTAACTTTTAAGATAGATATTTTAAAAGTTAGAAACTATACAGACATTTTTATTTTACCGGCCCATGTCGACGTGTTTCTATAGCGCCATTGTTATATTACTGAGACTTTCCGTTGCACATTACTTTTGTTTGCTGGCCGAATGAAATGCAATGTTGTCTCTATGATGTCGTATAAAAAAAGGAGCAGTTGTTCTAGGCGCCAGATGGTAACTGCGAACAAATGCGAACAGTTCACGTTTCACACAATTGCGTTAACTAGTAGATCCTATATAGGATTGCATAACTAAGTGTATATATACACTTAGTTAGGCAATAAAGGGTTTTGACTTCGACTTAAAAGGTGTATTATAATTCAAATTAAGTTTATAAAATGTTAGTAATTTGAAGTGCATCAATTTGCATATTAGCACCATTCTTGTTAACATTGTTTATATATTATATAATACACTAGCGGCCCGTCCCGGCTTTGCACGGGTGGACATAATTTTCTATACTCCCATACTTTTTTATATTTTTACCTTTTATTTAGCAATAAATATAGCCTATGTTACTCAGAATTGATTTGAAATCGGCACAGTTGTTTTTGAGTTTATTCATTACAGACATACACACACACACACACAAATATACAAATCTTTCCTCTTTATAATAGTAGTGTAGATATGATACATATAACAATGTTACCATGTTAACACAAATTTATTTTAGGGATATCCCTAAAACAAATTTGTGCCATGTTTTTGTGATGGATTGTGTACGTAAGTCTCATTTCAGTACAAGGGATTTTTTAATTGTCAAAAAATATATTTTCGTTAAAAACGTTTACGCTAAATTTTATTTTAATGTTTTGTATAAAAACTATTTTCAGCGAAATTCATTGGCTTATGAAATCGTCCTGTCGTTCTGTCTGTCCGTTGCCATGAAACTCAAAATTTCGAAATTCTGACTTCGGATTCGTGTAGAGCATCAAAAAGTAGTACTGTAAAGTGACCTTGGTTTACCGATATCAATTCGGGATTTCGAATTGAAAGTCGTTCTGTCTGTCCGTCCGTTGCCATGAAACTCAAAATTTCGAAATTCTGACTTCGGATTCGTGTAGAGCATCAAAAAGTAGTGTAAAGTGAACTTGGTTTTCCGATATCAATTCGGGATTTCGAAAAAAAAAGAAAAAAAGAATTCGCTATGGTGGCGCATGCTGCGCGTCAGATGTTTTATTTTAATGAAATGAAATGAAATTATTTAATCTGTCATTGAGCCCTATGTGTGGGCACTTATACACGCCTTACACATTTTTACGACCATTGGCGAAGAAGAAATGCTTGAAAGAAACTTACCAATATGGGTATTTTTTTTTAATAATCAGATAAATATAAAATAAAAATAAATATTGTCAGACAAATTACACAGCGCCATCTGTATCTGTATCTCTCCCAAAGTAAGCAAAGCTTGTGTTATGGGTACTAGACAACTGATAAACATACGTAAATACATTTTTTTTTTTGTAAATACATACATACTTATGATACATAGAAAACACCCAGACTAAGACAAACAGACATGTTCATGCACACAAATGTTTGTCCTATGTGGGAATCGAACCCACGAGCGTTGGTGTCGAAGCCGCGTCATTGATCGCTACGCCACCGAGCTCGTCGAGATAATACAACAATTACTATTTAGTTTGTATATAATGTATGTCAAATAAATAATGTCAAATAATTGCATATCATATTGTATATATTGCGCATGCTACACAGTAATAGGTACACAATATGTATGTATTATGTTGTAAACACAAATTGACGCACATAAAGTAGTACGTCGATTAGGTTGTCGATACAAAACTCTGCGCTTGACATTAATGACCTCTTCCAATTCACCATACATAAAGATATTTATATCAAGATATCTTAAAATAGGCAAGCGTTCCATAGTAAAGCGGAAGCTATTAAAAATCAATCCAAATTGGTTCGTCGGATTAACAAACACGTGTTCGTTGTGCAATAACGCCCAAATATTTATATGACGGGACGGGGGCCCACCACACATCCCCACCACTGTATCTCCTGTGTAGTAGTCAGGGATTGAATAACCGAAAAAATTTGGATATATCGGTTAAAGGTATGACGTCATACCTTTAAATTTCGATACCTTAAAGTAAAGGTATCTTAATAATTTCGGTATTGTAATATTCCGGTATCGTTATTTTTTTAGGTATCTAAATTATAAAATAAAGGTTTTCTTTCCACAATGTCGGCCGCATTGGTAGGTAAGTACTTGATCACACGCCAATGCTACCTACGTCGCGTCATTGTCGCATCATTTTTTCGGTACCGAAATGGTTTTGGTTAAGGTGCTGGTAATATAAAGGTATAATGGTACCGTAAAAAAATAAAGGTATTCTTCTTGTTTTACCGGTATCGTAACCACAATTATCAACCGTTTTGGCTCTACCTTTAAATCAAAACGATATCGTAATTTTATACCAGTACCATACCCTTATACCTTTACCGCTTTCAATCCCTGGTAGTAGTTAACAGTAGCGACCACCAAAAACTCAATGAACAATGAAGTCCACTGCAGTCCCGGGGGTGAAACTACGGCTGCCTTGGAACTCACAACGCATTAGCAAGAAATTAGTAGTAGTAGGAAGCTTTTGGAAAAAAGGCCTTAAATAATAATAATAGTAAACGGACTTATAGCTAAGAGCCTCGACCATTACCTCGAGAGGCTCTCGCTAGGCAGTTGGGTCAAGAACCAGATACAGAAGGCGGTTCTCCTGGACACGGCCCGCATCGTGAGAAGATTCTGGAACCCTGACCATCGGTAGTTTGGGTCTTCGCTCCACTACCAGCGGGTGCCCCAGTTTTTATATATTTTTAAATGTATTTTATTTCTTATATTTATATTTAAAAATGAAAAAAAAAGAGAAAAATATTAAATAAATGATAATAATAATAATAAATATTGTCAGACAAATTACACAGCGCCATCTAGCCCCAAAGTAAGCGAAGCTTGTGTTATGGGTACTAGACAACTGATAAACATACGTAAATACATTTTTTTTTTGTAAATACATACATACTTATGATACATAGAAAACACCCAGACTAAGCTAACAGACATGTTCATGCACACAAATGTTTGTCCTGTGTGGGAATCGAACCCACGAGCGTTTGTGTCGAAGCCCCGTCATTGACCGCTACGCCACCGAGCTCCTCAGATAAATAAATAAATAATAAAAGATAATAAAAGAAAATAGTAAATAGGCAAATAAGACATTAAAAGTTTAAAGAGATAGCTAGTAAGTGAAACTCAACTGCCGTGCACCACAGATTATACATATCTAACACTATTGGGGACCTAGTCATTGAGTTGTTACCTAACACATCGATTCCAATAATATGAATTGAAAAATCGTCTGAACGCTTGGTAATTATCCCTTGTCGCTAGCAAATCAGAATAGCATACTACCCCGAATCGACATGTAAGGAATTCAACAATCGTCCCGCTCCCTCCGCCATAGACCACACTCGCAGATAACATGGTGTGCTGTTTGACCGTATTCATGATTTGCAGTAGAACATTCGCATAAGGGTGACGGCACTAGTTTAAATAAAAAGTGTTTAGCTTTAAAATTGTCATGCCCAGTTAAAACTTTCGCAACGGGGTGATCGACTTCTAACCACTTTAAAATCTTTCTCTTACCGATTGAAAGAACAGAATTTTTTTACCTTGTATCTGATACAAGTTGCGTGCTTTGGTAGAAATTCATATGTATACAAATACTATATACTGTGTATATAAATACTATATACTATAGGTCTAATTCTATCGTTGTACTTATATCTTAGAGTAAGGAGGTAGAAGATGTTAGTGGCTCATTACTAGAGCCAAAGCAAACCTCATCTGTACTTGGTGCACCCTACCAACTGGCGAAACAGGAACAGGGTATGTCGAATCCTACTGAGGAAGTACCTCTACCTTACAGAAGACTACAGCTCCTTAAATATACAAAAACGATTGACAAAAGGCCTTAAAAACATTTCAAAATTTTACTTTATCAGAAATTGATAAAAGTCTAAGCCGTTTTTGGAACCGCAACTAGTTGCAAGAAGTGTGAGCTACACAGAAAATGTACTCTATGGTGACAGAGACGACATTATTGAAGTGTTCAACCCACTGCGACAACATAGGACGTGCGATTTAGGCTTGTGGATTTATATAGAGTATACAACATCCCATCGTATCGCATTTTGACCTGAATACATCTTTAAAATTTCCATAGGGAGGCAATTAAAAGAAACGAATAATAAATAAATAAATATTTCTGAACAATTTACACAGCGCCATCTGGTCTAAATTAAGCGCAAAGCTTGTGTTATGGGTACTAGACAACTGATAAATGTACTTAAATACATTTTTTTTTGTAAATACATATTTACAATACATAGAAAACACTCAGACCAAGACAAACAGATATGTTCATGCACACATGTTTGTCTTGTGCGGGAATCGAACCCGCGATCTCGGAGTCAAAGTGGCCATTGCTAACCATTCGACCACCGAGCTCGTCAATGATAACAAAATACAGTTCGGTGTTGCATCTACAAATCTATTATCTCTAAAAACATAATCGCCCTACTTTGACAAGTAATTGAGACTACAAAAAAGAATATTCAATTCGATTCGTCTCAGATGGACGACCAAGAAAAAATCCGATTATCATGTACATAGATTTTTTACCAAAAAGTTTACCTACATCAACTTGTTCTTCCTTCTTGACAACCTTGACAGAAATTCAGTCAGCCAAGACAAGAAAATCAAAACGTCATTAGTCTTTGTAAATGTAATTTATTGTAACATAATTTTTATACAAAAAATCTAAATATCCAAAAAAAATGTGAAGCAACAATAATGGAATTATGTTAAGTGTCAGGGCTTACCTAAGGGCACTAGTGGTGATGTTGAGAAGCGCATTCATAGTTGCATTCCTCGGCGTTTCTAACCCTGTAGTAGCTATCAGCACCGGTCTTAAAAACTGGTCAAAAAGGGCTCTTTACCACAAAGTCGATCTCTGCACACAAGCCTGCTACAGCTCAATCGTCCCAGGGTTATATTTGAGCAATGCCCAAGCCGCCGCTGATAGAAATGTTCTTAGACAACTTAACATCACCCATGTGCTCACAATTGAAGCTCATAGGCTGCCGAAGTCCACTTTCGAAAATACCAATATTAGCACCCTCTTCATTCGGGCCTATGACAATCCTCACACCAATTTGCTACCCTACTTCCCAATGGCCAATGCTTTTATTGAAGAAGGAATTGAAAAAGGGAACGTCATCGTTCACTGTCACTTCGGGGTCTCCAGGTCCGCCACGCTTGTCATTGCCTACTTGATGGAGAAGTATAAGCTGACGTACGAACAGGCGCATGCTTACGTTCGGCAAAGGAGGAAGTTCATTAACCCAAATCCAGGGTTCGTAAACCAGCTCCGCGAGTACCAACGGTTAAACTACGACGTTAGAGGTTTTCAGAGGTTCGAAGCTTTCATGAGCGTGAACGCCCGAAGGCACAAGTACAAGATAGCGTCGTTGGCTGCTGTGGCCGTGGGAATCCTCATCCCTATTGTTGTCTTGGTTGGTTGATAGTTCATCAATAAAGTGCAAACTGTGTATAATAAAGTTTTTTACCATAAATATGTTTTGTTTCTTTTACACTTTGTTTGGTTTCAGGTATTCTTACAGTTACCGTTACATTAATGGAATTGTTATCTGTATCATCAAAGTGCAAATTGTCTATAAATACAGTGGTATGGCAATGAAGATGTTTTGTTTTTAAAAACTTTGTCCCAGTAATATTTAATTTCATTAACAGTATGACTCTAATCATCATCCTGTTAACGTCAGTCTAGTTGACGGGGCTTTAGAAATATGTGAGAACATGGACCACACGCTATTTGCTCGTTAAAACGCACACTTACGAACATTAAATAAATTTTACTTTCAATAAAATCTCTTCTCAGTTGCTGTTTCAAAACAATAAATCAGAAAAAGAAAGTTTCTAGGTTTATTACAGATCTTGTTTAATGTATACGACTCACACGACATTTTTTGTTAATACTACCTATTATTAATAAAGTATTAAATCGTGGGGTATTTTGTAAATGGTACATATAAGGGTCATAAGTGATGTACCCGGCCAGGTTGCACTGGCCGTGGTCACAGGCTGACTGTCTCAGCGATGTCCCTCTACCTCCATTGCCGAGGTCGACGAATATTCATCTTCGGAAGCAGCGGGAAATCGCTGCCACCAAGCACGTTACACGATACTACTGTGCTCATATCGTTTCCCAATGCTTTCCACCATATACGATCTTCCACTTTCCGCATCCAACTACTACCAGACGTTTTGTGAGGTCGTCGGTCCATCTAGGATCGCCCTACGCTTTGTCGCCCCTTACGTGGCCTTTTCCCCTCTAGGACTTTCCTCCCCCATCTGCCATCGCTGACTCGGCAGATGTGGCCAGCCCACTGCCACTTCAACTGGCTGACTCTGAGAGCTAATTCGACCACTTTGGGTCTCCGTCGATTCGATCCCTTAGGCCTCGTTACGGAGACTCGACGCGTCCCGCGACACATGCGGCGTGGCGTCTCGCGGCGCGTGGGACGTTTTTTCCGTTCCTAAACAGGCATAGACAGGTGCGTGCAGCAGCCCGCGACATCGCACGTGCAAACAACGTATGGCAATATATGATGTTCATAGAGCGCGGGCATCACTGCGGCGCACGCGGGGCAACACTCGAACCGACGTCCGACCAGTTTCTTATATTAAATAATTCACTTTTTAACATAGAATTTTTTTCTAAAAAAAGGCGATCATATCGTACTCCATTGCGACTGTGACTACATCTGCTTTGAGTGATTTCCAAATTAAGACTGGCAGAAGGATCCCGCCGCGGGCGCCGCTGCGTTCGCCAAGCATTGCTCTCTCCGTCGCTCGCTGTGCAACTTTTAGAATAAGAGATAAAATAATATAATAAATAGAATCGGACGCTGTAAATGTGATTCTGGCACAGATCAAGCGCTCACGCACGTTGGCAGGAAGTGCATAATTAATTGGTCCCAAAGATCTGTTTTTTAATCGACCGTCACATTGCCTACGCCTAGATACAAAGTCTGTGCACGAGTCTCTCGGTCTCGAGACTGGACAGATCTGAATACAGATTCGCTTTTAAAGATCGTTCTTTTTCTGACGTGAATATGACGCTCCGTCTTGAGAAATGAAGCATCACCCTGGAAAAAACGAAGTAGGTATAATCTTTCAAGAATTTGGTAAATTAATTAGAACAAAGTCCAATGTATCAGTTTTAAACATGGTGTAATTGTGCTCATTGGCACTGCTTTACGGACAGTATTCATCATTACAAATATTTTTGACGTCTTCAAATTTGCTTCCATAGGGAGGCAAATCAATAAAACGAATGATAACAAAATCCGGGATACAGTTTGGTTTTGCAGATATAAATTAATCATTTCCATCCAAAATTCAATCACACCGCTGGATAGATGAAGGATCAAATAATTTATTACGCCAAGTAAGGACTATGAAACATCGCGTGGGGGGCGCTCCCCAGGGGGAAGCGCTGCCATTTTGAGATAGTTTTAGTGCATATAACGGATTCACGTAGAATACACGGCCGTGTTCATGACACAGCCATACTTGATTTTTTTTTGCTGTGACTGGTAGTAGCCAATTAAAAAATTTACTTTATTATAAGTGTGCAGGACAACGATTACTAATAGATATTATGTATAGATAACGGTTATACGTAGTTATAAGTTTATAAAGTTATAAGATAGTTCGTAAGAAATAGTAAGAATCACTTTTTATTATGAAAATTTGAAAGTCGTATAACTTTGCTTGTAATAGATCCTTAAGTGTAATTATTGTTTTGGTTAATAGATGATAATGTATATTTTACGTGTTTAACATTAGATTGTAAGTTTTAAACCAATAAAGGATAGAAATTGACGTTTTTCAATATCCCGCTAGGGTGCCCTGAAGAGGCGTTACCGCGACGTAAGCACTTTGCACTAAAATGCTTATAACTTTGTAAATAATGATCGTATTTAGATAATTCTTGTTATAATAAGTTAGTTATATAAGCCCTCGTTATAGAAAAATAGATTGTACAATATTTGTAAAACTTTCGAATGTCAGGACATGCCGATAGGAAGAGATAGCAAATTTTAGAAAGAGATAGAGATAGAGTCGATTATAAATAATTCAATCGCTCTGATTGGTCAACCCTTTTCGCGACCTTATAGATTGACCTACTTTTAATTTCATTTTATTAATCGGAGCATGTCCTACGTTCGTCAGTTCCAGTTCCAGCTCCAGTTGAAGACGACGGGCAAACAAGAAAAATACTCAAGCGCTCCTGAATAAGAAAATAGAAGAAAGAAAACACTGAAGCGCTCCTGAGTAGAAAATAGTTACTCTGTAAGAAGACTTGTGGCAAATAAATCCACGCTGTGTACCTAGTGATTTGGCATCGGATTTTTACTCGATCACACTCTCTCCAACAATCCCAGCATCTCGCACATCGAGTGGTCCTTCGAGCCGGATCTTTTGGGGAGAGATCATCGAGTAATTTCCAAGATGCCTGTTACCAGGTCACAGCATGGTGGAAAACCACGAGGATCCACACCATCGGGAACAACGGCTACAGGGTCATCTGCAGAGAAGACTACGTCGTCTGAAGCCACCACCGCGACGGAGTCTACAGTCACCGGCGCCACATCCGCCACGACCGAGCAGACATCATCGCCACGGGCTGCCACAGCCAACGAGTCCAGCGCCGTGCGGCCAGTCATGCAACAGGCCGCCCTGGATTCACACGCGCCGCGTCTTGAGCAACCTGCCGTTCCGCAGGCTGCCACCGAACCTTTCGCGCCGCGTCCAGAGCAGCCCACCGCGCCGCCTGCTGCCACCGGTCATCACTTCCGTGCGCCTTCAGCCGTGCCGTCGCGTGTCAAGAGCTCAAGCCATAAGTCTGCGAAAACCCGTCGTCTTGCCGAAGCCCTTCATGAACTCGCCAAAGCGAAGCTGGAACTCGCCAAAGCTCGTATAGCAGAAATAGAAGCACAATCAAGTGATGAAGAAGACGCAGCATCTGCAGTCGACAGCGAGGGAGGAGAAAAACGCGTCCGCACGTGGCTACAGACCAGCCACCTTGCCATCACAGAGGGACAGCATGAACCAGAACCAGAGGCGACTATTGAACCGGCTCCAGTGATCACTGCCGCATCCTGGAGCACCCCAGCGCCAACACCGGCGGGAGTCACCGCCGCACTCCCGTCGGCTCCGCGTCTCTCCGTGAACGAACACGCCGCAATACTGATGCCGCCTCCTCCGCCGCCAGCAGGAAGATCTACGCCTGCACCTACACCGAACCAGACAGCGATGCAGCCCTACAGGCCAACGGACACAGCCGCTCCGTGGCCACCGATCTCCAGCGCACCGCCTGTCAATGTGGCACCGAACTTTGCGACGACGCAGCAACTCCAGCCAGCAGCCTTTGCAGCTCCCTGGCACTTGAACTTCTACGCTCCGTCGTCTGCCTTGCCACCAACGAACATGACGCAGCCGTCACAGCCAGCAGCCATCGCAGCGCCCTGGCATCCGAACTACAACGCTGCGTCACCAGTGAACATCGCAGCGACGTCACAGCCGCAAGCAAGCACAGCAGCTTCTTGGCAGCCGAACAGCTTCACGCCGCATGCAACCGCGCCTACTCAAGAACAAGAACGGCGAACCGAGTTGCAAGAACTAACAGCAGCCATCTCACAAGCCGTCCTATCAGCCCGACACACAGGATCAAGAACGCACGAACTACCGAACTTCAATGGAGCGTATCAAGATTACTTGACGTTCAAAGCAGCGTACTACGAGTCGGCCCATCAATATTCAACAACGGACAACTTGTCGAGACTACGAAGAAGTTTAAAGGGAGCTGCAAAAGAAGCCGTACAAGGATTATTTATAGCGAACGCAGACGCAAACTGCATTATGAAGACGTTAGAAACAAGATTCGGGAGGCCAGACTCAATAGCAATGGCAGAAATGGATCGACTACGAGCATTGCCACGCCTCACCGACTCACCACGAGATATCTGCACTTTCGCAACGAAAGTCGAAAACATCGTTGCAACAATGCAAGCCCTCAACTGTGTGTATTATCTGTACAACCCCGAAGTCTCGAAGAATATAGTTGAGAAATTGACTCCAACAATGAAGAGGCAGTGGTATGAATATGCAGCCACCCAACCGAGAGAAGAGCCCGACCTGTTGAAGTTTAGCCGTTTCATAAGAAGAGAAGCGGAAATATGCAGCCCGTATGCACCGCCAGAGAACATAGGAGGATCAACAGACAGTTATGAAACTCGCCGTCGTCATCGAGTAAACAATATGCAGAATCAACAGTGGCAGCCGAAATGTAACCTGTGTGATCGCCAAGGACACGCCACAGCTGACTGCTACAAATTCAAGAACGCAACAGTGCACGACCGTTGGGATATGGCGAAGAAACACCGACTTTGCTTCCGATGTTTGCGATATAGGAAAAGTACACATAGCTGCCGTCCCAAGAGATGCGAAGTAAACGACTGCAAGCACTACCACCACCGAATGCTTCATTCACAGAAGGAAGACCTGAAGACCGAAGTCGAAGAGAAGATCAACTCAGCATGGGCGCCGCAACCAGCCTCGTATTTGAAGATTGCACCAGTGCACATCTCCGGACCGGCGGGAGAAGCGGACACCTTCGCGCTACTGGATGATGGTTCCACCATCACCCTTATAGATGAAGAACTAGCTCAACAAATAGGAGCCAACGGCCCGGAGGAAACGCTGCACATCTCGACCTTCGATGGAGACACCGCCACCTACAAGAAGTCTCATCGTGTAACCTTCAACGCAAGAGGACGTGGAGCAAACAAGCTACAGATAGAGGCGCGCACCATGAAGAACTTGGACTTGGCAGCTCAGAAGATACCTCAAGAAGCAATCACTGAGTGCGAACATCTACGGGACATCTCTCATCAACTACAGCATGGCATCATGAAGCCGAAGATCCTCATCGGCCAGGATAACTGGCACCTTCTGCTGTCTACAGAATCCCGAATAGGTAGAAGAAATCAGCCAGTTGCATCGCGTACACAACTAGGATGGGTGTTACACGGCGGGCACACTCGAACGTTGGGACATCGAATCAACTTCATCAACCACTCTGCTGATGAAGTCATGGAACGAAAGGTGAAGAACTGTATAGCCGCTGACAACCTGTACAAAGATCGAAGAAAGCTTCACACAGTTGAAAAAAGAACAGGTAGTAACACGGAGCTCCGGAGGAGGTACTGCGAACAGATGAAGGCACCCGTAGCAAAGGGCTACGTCGAACCTGCGCCGCCTTCAAGTACAAACACCAACAGTTGTTACCTACCTACGCACTTTACTGTCTACAACCCACAAGAAGCAGAAAGAAGTACGCAGAAGGACACGGGAGAAGAAAGAACATACGCCGTAACAAGCAAAGAAGCGTCGCCGAGCCTAGTATACAGTCTACCTACAGTCGAGCGATTTTCAAAATGGGAACGCTATCTACGCGCAACAGCTCGAGTACTTCAATTTATCGAACTATGTCGACCGCCAAAACAAATAGTGAGTTATAAACGAACAAAGAAAAATGCTACGGATGATTCAGATTGGCGCCGAACTTATAAGAAGAAACAAGCAGTCAAACACACAGAAAAAATCACTGCAACTTCAATAGGGCACTATAGGCCGATCTCAGCTGACTTGTTACGCCGCGCCGAGAACTTAATCATCCGAGCATCACAAGAAGACTCCTTTGGTGAAGAAATCGGCGATATGAAGATCGGAAGACCACTACAGAAAAATAGTAAGTTGCATCAGCTGACCGTCGAATTCACCGACAACGAACTACGGCTGAAAACACGAATAGAAGCAGCTACCGGTGTACCTGAAGACTTGAAGAATCCACTGGTGGTGCATGGGGAACACCGTGCAACAAGGCTGTGGATTGAACACATTCATCAGCAGCTCCATCACGCGGGCGTCGAAGCAACCGTCAACGAGTGCCGTCAAGAACGATGGGTCATACGCCTCAGACCCACTGTGAAGGCGGTCATCAGAAGCTGCATCAGGTGCCGAATGCGTACGGCGTCTCCACCGCACCCTGCGACTGGTGACCTCCCTCCATGTCGCCTCGCACACCATCAGCGAATCTTCACCTACACCGGGTGGGACTTCTTCGGTCCACTCACAATCACCGTGGGACGGACCCACCAGAAAAGATACGTGGCTCTATTCACGTGTCTCACCACGCGCGCTGTCCATCTGGAAATGGCCGCCTCCCTCAGCACCGACTCCGCCATCATGGCGCTGAGACGCATGATCGCACGCCGAGGACGTCCAACGCAACTGTGGTCCGACAACGCAACCAACTTCCACGGAGCCGACAAGGAACTACGCCAGGCGGTCAACTCGGCCATGGCAGAGGAAGCATCAAAGAAGACCATCGACTGGCGCTTCATACCCCCGGGCGCTCCATTCATGGGCGGCGCTTGGGAGCGTATGGTGCGCTCTGTAAAGACAGCGCTCTCTGCCACACTGCATGAGCGCCACCCGTCGGAAGAAGTCCTGCAGACCTTGCTCGTCGAGGCCGAGCACACGGTGAACAGCAGGCCACTCACGCACGTCTCCGTCAGCACAGAAGACCCAGAAGCCCTCACACCAAACCACTTCCTCCTGGGCGGGCCAGGACGCCTGCAGTCACCGGGCGAGTTTAGCGAGCGCGACCTGAACCTGCGCGCCTGCTGGCGCGCCTCACAGCGCCTTGCCGACATCTTCTGGGCCCGATGGGTCCGGGAGTACCTGCCTGAACTCCGAAACCGGCGGGAGCCCCATGGACGAGGGCCTGCTCTGCACAACGGCGACCTGGTCCTCATCGTCGACGGCAACCATCCACGCAACACCTGGGTACGTGGACGAATCTGCGCCACATACCCGGGCCCCGACGGAGTCGTCAGAACAGTCGACGTGGCAACCAGAGGTGGAGTGCTCCGACGGCCAGCTAAGAAAGTCATCGTCATCCCGGTGGACACCAGCAAGCCTGCACAGCCATCTACTGCATCGTGTCGAGCGGCGGCGACTACGATGCACGGCGGGAGAAATGTGCAGGACAACGATTACTAATAGATATTATGTATAGATAACGGTTATACGTAGTTATAAGTTTATAAAGTTATAAGATAGTTCGTAAGAAATAGTAAGAATCACTTTTTATTATGAAAATTTGAAAGTCGTATAACTTTGCTTGTAATAGATCCTTAAGTGTAATTATTGTTTTGGTTAATAGATGATAATGTATATTTTACGTGTTTAACATTAGATTGTAAGTTTTAAACCAATAAAGGATAGAAATTGACGTTTTTCAATATCCCGCTAGGGTGCCCTGAAGAGGCGTTACCGCGACGTAAGCACTTTGCACTAAAATGCTTATAACTTTGTAAATAATGATCGTATTTAGATAATTCTTGTTATAATAAGTTAGTTATATAAGCCCTCGTTATAGAAAAATAGATTGTACAATATTTGTAAAACTTTCGAATGTCAGGACATGCCGATAGGAAGAGATAGCAAATTTTAGAAAGAGATAGAGATAGAGTCGATTATAAATAATTCAATCGCTCTGATTGGTCAACCCTTTTCGCGACCTTATAGATTGACCTACTTTTAATTTCATTTTATTAATCGGAGCATGTCCTACGTTCGTCAGTTCCAGTTCCAGCTCCAGTTGAAGACGACGGGCAAACAAGAAAAATACTCAAGCGCTCCTGAATAAGAAAATAGAAGAAAGAAAACACTGAAGCGCTCCTGAGTAGAAAATAGTTACTCTGTAAGAAGACTTGTGGCAAATAAATCCACGCTGTGTACCTAGTGATTTGGCATCGGATTTTTACTCGATCACACTCTCTCCAACAATCCCAGCATCTCGCACAATAAGCTTTGACTGTAAACAAATATATCAAATTAAATTGACCCACTTTCCAATGACCGACGGAGCCGAAATTTGGCACTTCATTTTGGTTTCATGATAATACATGATTACTTACATACCACACTGAGGAGCTCGATAGCATCGTTGCGCTTAGCAGTCTAATCGATCACGCGAGTCAAGCATCGTCGGCCGCAGCCTGTCCATGGATGGGTTTATTTATTTGTAGCTCCTCCGTGCTTAGAATGGCACGTAAAGCCGTCGGTACCGGCTGTTGTCAGTATATGACAGTCGTTAAGCCAAGCCTGTGGTTTTTGGGCGGCTAGAAAACACTGGCCTCCACCAACACATAGTTGAGCAACGTGGTGGAGTATACTCTAAACTCCTTCAATTCAGGGGAGGCCCGTATCCCAGTAGTGGGATGATGAATAAGGGTTGACGACTATGGTAAATTGGTAATATGGTATTTTTTAAATGTATAAATACATTTAAAAAAAATACCAACTATTCCAAGCTGCTCGTTATATTCGTTTAAAAAAAAATACCACTTAGAATAAAATCTTTTTGTAACACTTTTACATAATATGTATTTGTAAATTTACAAATACATAATATGTATTTTTAAATTTACAAGTAATTTATGTAAAAGTGTTACAAAAAGATTTTATTCTAGATGTAATACCCTTAAAAGAAAAATAGATCATTAGTCTGACTCACCTTTTAGAACATTTATCATCATTGGTACATTTTCGAACATCTATCATCAACGGTTTCCAAAATGTACACAATTTCACAATTAATTTCTAAGTAGGTAAACAATGAAAGTCTTAGTGACGACTTTACACATTTTGGCATGTTATAAACTAACAATGGTGTTGGTACGGTTGGTAGCTAGGTGGAGGCGTATGCTCTAAACTTTAGAGTATACTCCATTAAGCTGCTAATTACGGGTTGGCGGAGGTCGCACTAATGACAACAGCCGGGTCGAAATAAATAAACCCATCCATAGATAGGCTACGGTCGACGTTACTTAACTTGCGTGTTCAATTAGAACAACACGCGTAACGACGCGATCGAGCTTTTTTTTTTTATATGAGAGTACTGGCAAACGAACGTGGGTTACCTGATAGAGAGCAATCACTACAGCCCATGGAGATCAGCAACACCAAAGGGTCGCCGATCCGTTGCTAGCCTATACCACACCCCGGCCACTCCATACAAATGTCGCGTTGTTTACTACTACATAAACAATGGCGTCTGCGCAGAGCGTGAATGAGCGTGTGTGCGTGCGGCGCCATACAAACTGTTCCTGATTTGTCTCAGAGGGGAGGTGAGGTCGACATGAGAGAGCGGCAGGGAGTGGCCATACTGTACGTAGTACTATTACTTATACTGTGCCTATACTCCTTCCTTTCTTTCTGGTGACCTCACTCACTCGCAGGAATACAACAACCTTCAACGGAATTGTTAAAAAAAATTTGCTGTGGTATTCTGTGAGGTGGACGTACTTCCCCAGTCGGGCAGCTTAAAAATACGCTATGCCATACCTCTCTTTACGCCAGAGCCTCAGCAGGGTGCACCACGTGCAGGTTAGGTTGGCTTTGGTTCAAAGAAGTTGATGAACCACTTACACCCCAAATCAAAGTTTAAATAAATGAATAAATAACATCAGGAGAGACTTTTTGAAAATTCAGCTTTTGTATTGAAAGCAGTCTCCAACGATATAGAAGTGAGTGCCAAATCTTTGTTTCTCGGCTATTAATTGGCTCGGTATTTTTGTCCAACTAAATATATCCTGAGGTTAAATACGCACAGGTGCCCGCTTCAGATATTCACACAACTATCCGTTTCACTTCCACTTGTTTTCAGTCATTACTCTGAAAATTAATATAGAGTTTGAGAACTGTTACTGTCACTTTAAAGAGTAAGGTTTGACGATGGCAATATGGTAGATATATGGTATATACTCGTATATGGTAGAAATCCTGATTGAGTTACGACCCTTAGGTCTTAACTACATTGGTCTTAATTACTTAGGTCTTAAGTCTTAAAAATGCGATGGTGATGTAGCCGATAGGCTTCAGCTTCGGCTGTAGGGCCGCAGGTTTGTAAGCCAACAAGTCCATGAAACCAAATTCTTCAGGAGAGATAAAATACTAAATAGGTAATGTTCAGACATTATAAATATACACGTTTACATATTCCCAAGTATTTTGGATAGAAAAAAGGCCGCATTTTTGAAATAATGTATCAAAATTGATGGACTTAAATTGTTGCTAGAATTTCTCTAAAAAATAAGAAAATGTATTGGATTATCTTATATTTATAAAACAAAGTCGGGTTTGTTCGAACACTTATAACTCGAGAACCGCAGGACCGATTTTCATGGGTTTATTGGATTTCTCTCCGTCCCGAATAGCAGAATAACTATGAAAAACATTGGAAAATTGACGAAAGAAAATAAAAGGAAAAACATTTTCCCATACAAATGGAAGTGTGAGTTGAAAAAGGATTGCGATATTTATTGGTTGTCAAATATCAAAACGTCAAATCGATTGGTGTCACTTTTATGTCGCGAAAGTTGTCTGTGATTTGTTTTGAAAATTGAAAAATGTAAAATCGATGGGGGTGAAAACGCTTGGCCCATGGGGTTTTTTTTTAAATTATTTGATTAAACAATAAGGAAATCTTTATTTTTATGAAATCTTCAGTTTTTATGGATACGGGTCTTACCTCAACCGAACCGAACATACTCCAACACGCTGCTCAACTGCGGGTTGGCGGAGGCCAGTGTTTTCGAGCCGCCTAAAGGCCACTAACTTGGGTTAACGACTATCATCTAATGATAAACACCGGGACCGACGGTTTAATGTGCCTTCCGAAGCACGGAGGAGCGCAAGATAATCTAATGATAATAACCGGGACCGACCGCTTAACGTGTCTTTCGAAGCATGGAGGAGCTCGAGGTAATATAAACCCATCCGTGTACAGGCTACGGTCGACGTTGCTTAACTTGCGTGTTCAATTCGACTGACACGCGCAATTATCCCATCGAACTTCTCTACTATTCATTGTTTTAATTCCATAAAATCATAAATTTAGTTCAGCCAATATGTACCACGACATTCATTGATTGTTAGGCGGTACGAAGTTCGCCGGGACAGCTAGTTAATCTATAATTGAAAAAATACCGTCTTCAGCTTCAGCGAGTTCAGTAGGGCACCAGGACCGGGTATGCCTTTCCTAGGATTTCCATTCGTTTGCCCCAATGAGCTACTACACCCTCTTACTTATTTTAGTTTCCAGCCTATGCGGTATAAAAAAACTGACCCAAAACTGTCTCATAATATAAACTCTCTGTTCCACTGTTTGTATAGTCTTACAATAGAATTTATTTATCGGGAGATGCGTTGGTTTCATTTTTACGTTTCAGTTGAATTTCAGTAGGATTAGCGGATAATAACCGAGAGACTTTAATATAACATTGGTATATGTTATTAGCGATGAGAAGTGAAATAAGAAAACCATTTTTGCAAATATTTAACTTAGCTTTGCTTCAAATTTTGGTGTGTAAGTGGCTCACCATGATCTTTAGAGGCAAAACTAATCTCACCAGCATGTGGCGCAAGTGCTGGCAATAGAGATGTAGGGTACAGCGTATTTGTAGGCTGCCCGATTGGGGAAGTACCTCCACCTCACAGAATACCGCAGCCAAATAACAAATCATTTGAGGATTGTTGTGTTCCTGTTGAGTGATTGATGTCACCGGGAAGGAAGGATTTGCGTGCAGTGGGTGTGCAGCGCATGAGCGATATTTCTTATTGTGCATATGGCTACGGTAACCGCTTCGCATCAAGCCGACCGTATTCTTTTTTTGCCACCCGACGTAGAATAAAAATAGAGTCTGGATGTGTCATAGACACGGCCGTGTGTTGTACGTGTATACGTTATATGCATTAAAATTATCTCAAAATGGCAGCGCTTCCCCCTCACCCGCACGCGATGTTCCGTAGTTCTTACTTAGTGTAATAAATCCTTTGATCCTTCATCTATCCAGTGGCGTGATTGAATTTTGGATGGAGATGATAGATTTGTAGCTGCAACACCAAACTCTATCCCCTGATTTTGTTATCATTCGTTTTTCCTCCCTACTGAAGCAATTTTAAATAACATAAACGCTTACTCATATAAGGCTACGGTAGGCGAAAATGCTTGTCACCAGAAAGGCCAATGCTTGTTTTTCTCAAGAAATGCACAATCGCTATACTAGTATCATTCGTGTGCATCGAAAACGCTATGATGCCTGACGCATGGTCATATTTTTAACCGCGACCGAATGACTGACGTGTTATGTGTTTGACCTATTTACTTGTTATTTACAGATGAGATTGAGATTAAGACATTGGGTTTTATTAATTGCGATGAGTAGTTCGATGGCGTCGTTACGCGTGGCAGTCTAATCGATCACGCACGTCAAGCAACGCTGATCATAGCCTGTAGATAGATGATAGTTTTATTTACCTCGAGCAGCTATTAAAATTTTAATAAAACCTCTTATCATGCAAAAACGATTAATTATTAAACGTGGCGACGTTGCACTTGTCAGTCTAATCGAAAACGCAAGTTAAGCAACGTCGACCGTAGCCTCTGAATGGGTTTATTTATCTCGAGGTCTTCCGTGCTTCGGAGGGCGCGATAAGCCGTCAATCCCAGGTGTTGTCGTTTGATGACAGTCGTTAAGCCAAGTCAGTGGCCTTTAGGCGGCTTGAAAACACTGACCTCCGCCAACCCGCAGCTGAGCAGCGTGGTGGAGTACGCTCTAAACCCCTTCGAGTGAAGGGAGACTCGTATCCCAGCAGTGGGATGAATAAGGCTTTACGACAATTGTGAAATGTAGAGCTCTCTGGATTATGATTTTTAATTTTTAATAAACGTGGCCATATTGTTCATACCAACGTTATGTGTTGAGTATACCAGTTGGTTATTAATTTATATAACTCTTTTTATCCCGCGTCTTCGCTCGAGTAGCTTGAGTAAATATTTCGACACAGTTTAAATAGCAAGGCCAAGGTGCATGTGCGTCGCCCAGTTGTGCCCGTAGTTTTCACTTACTTGTATGTATTATTTTTCTTATTCTTTTGCCCCTCCTAAGCACAAAGGATTGATAATAAAAGTTAATAAAAGGAATAATAATCATCATCAGTCTGTATCCACCCGCTGCTGGATATAAGGCTTTCCACAAACTACGATCCTCCGCCGCTTCCAACTACTTCCAACCGCTTTCTTAAGGTCATCGGGCAATCTAGAAGGAGGGCGTCCCACGCTACGTCGTCCGACGCGTGGCCTCCATATTGCTACTTCAACTTGCAAACTCTGAAGGTTGTGTCGACAACTTTGGTTCTTCGTAAGGTGTAAGTTTGCGCGTGGTGTAAGAGGCTCACCACGATCTTTAGAGCCAAAGCCAACTATCTCTGCACGTGGTGCACTCGGTCGACTAGGGAAAGTGGCTCAGTATTTGTAGCCTGCCAGATTGGGGAAAAAAACTCCACCTCTCAGAATACCTCAGCGAAAAAACAATCCCTTGAGAGTTATGTTCCCGCGAGTGAGATCACCGTGAGTGAGGTCAGCAAATCAAGCCGCATCCTTGTTTGCCACCCGACATAGCATTAAAAACATCCATCGAACTTAGAGGCTACAGGCTACAGGGAGTGGTATTTCGAAAATTCCAGGGACGACTGCCTAATGGGCTCGCGTCACACGTCGCCTACATAAACAATACGTATAACTAAAGAGAGATACATAATCATCATCAGGTCCATTTTAGTCTCCACTACAGGAGCACGACCCTCTCTCGTCCGTCCTAGACGGAAGGAGGATTTGGCCAACACTCCCCACGCTGGCCAAACGGGTTGGGGAGGGGAAGAGAGATACGTATACCAAGAATAAAGAGTTTGTTGATTTTCCTTCCTCTTCCTAATGAGATATTATTTATTATTGTAACTACTTACTTATAGTTAAAAATATACATTTAAAATAAAAACTAAATAAATATACAAACTAAATAAATATATAGTTTTTGTGACTATATATTTATTTAGTTATATACAAATAACAAATATATTTTTTATATAGTTTTTGTTATTATATATATATATATAATAGGTAGGGGAAAAAGTCTTTTCGCATTATAGTATGTATGAACTTGTAATAAAATCTCTTTGGTTATACCATTTGTGTCTGGCAGGTTTTGATATCTTTAAAAAGTTTAAATTTTAAAAAAGATAATTCCAAATTCAAATTAGGTAAATGTGTGATTTTCATTTGTTTTTTTTACTGTCAAGATGAGTGAATCTAATGAAGAAATTCGATTTATTTTAAAATTTTACTACAAAAAAGGTAAAAATGCAACGCAAGCTGCGAATAAAATTTGTGACGTTTATGGACCTAGCGCAGTGTCTGTGAGAGTAGCACAAATTTGGTTTAAACGTTTTCAATCAGGAAATTTTGATGTGAAAGATGCACGTCGCTCTGGTCGCCCTGTTACGGATAAAATGGATGCCATTTTTGAAAAAGTGGAGCAAGAGCGGCATATCAGTAGTTACGACGTAGCTGAAGAATTAGGAATTGACCACAAAACAGTTTTGGCGCAATTGAAAAAAGCTGGGTACACTAAAAAGCTCGATATTTGGGTGCCTCACGATCTCACTGAAAGAAACCTAATGAACCGTGTACTCATTTGCGATTCTTTACTACGACGTAATGAAAGCGAACCGTTTTTGAAGAAGCTTATAACTGGTGATGAAAAGTGGATCACGTACGACAAGAACGTGCGAAAAAGGTCGTGGTCAAAGGCCGGTCAGGCTTCACAGACTCTGGCAAAACCCGGGTTAACCCGCAACAAGGTGATGCTGTGTGTATGGTGGGATTGGAAGGGTATTATTCATTATGAGCTGTTACCGCCAGGCAGGACTATCGATTCTGAACTCTACTGTGAACAACTGATGAGATTAAAGCAAAAAGTTGAGAGAAAGCGGCCGGAATTAATTAACAGAAGGGGTGTGATTTTTCATCATGATAACGCTGGACCTCACACATCTTTAGCCACTCAGCAAAAATTAAGAGAGTTTGACTGGGAGGTGTTAATGCATCCGCCGTATAGTCCTGACCTTGCACCTTCTGATTTCCCCCTGTTTCGGTCTCTTCAGAATTCTTTAGGCAATGTCAGGTTAACATCACGAGAAGACTGCCAAAACCACTTGTCGTGGTTTTTTGAACAGAAGTCCCAAAATTTCTATAGTAATGGGATCATGTCTCTACCTACAAGATGGCCAAAAGTCATCGAACAAAATGGCACCTACATACTTTAGTTAAATGTAAATAAACTTTATTAAAAAATGTTTTGAATTTTCATATAAAATACGAAAAGACTTTTTCCCCAACCTAATATATATATATATATATATTGTATATATATTAGGTTGGGGAAAAAGTCTTTTCAGCATCTTTCACATCAAAATTTCCTGATTGAAAACGCTTAAACCAAATTTGTGCTACTCTCACAGACACTGCACTAGGTCCATAAACGTCACAAATTTTTTTCGCAGCTTGCGTTGAATTTTTACCTTTTTTGTAGTAAAATTTTAAAATGAATCGAATTTCTTCATTAGATTCACTCATCTTAACAGTAAAAAAAAACAAATGAAAATCACACATTTACCTAATTTGAATTTGGAATTATCTTTTTTAAAATTTAAACTTTTTAAAGATATCAAAACCTGCCAGATACAAATGGTGTAACCAAAGAGGTTTTATTACAAGTTCATACATACTATAATGCGAAAAGACTTTTTCCCCTACCTATTATATATATTGTATATATACATCGATCAGGCCTCCCCAACCCGTCGAGTGTAGGCCGAATCCTCCTTCTGTCTGGGACGGACGAGAGAGGGTCGTGCTCCTGTAGTGGAGACTAAAATGACCTGATGATGATGATGAATCTAAATAGCGTCAAAAAATTCGTCCGCATCACCGTCAAAGGGTGAAGTGGCCAGAAGGCTAGTACATATGTAGCAATTATTATAGTTTTAATTTTATAAATTATATTACGTTAAAAAACCCTTTTCACTCAATCGCAACTCACACTTATCAATATTTTTAACAGATCCACATATTTTATTGATACCGGCTGCTGGCAACGTCCGAAATAATATAGTTATTTTAATGGAAGCCCGTGACGTAACCGACGGTATGTAAGCGACACGGGCTATTTCTAGAAGCTGTTGTCGTATTATTCTTGAACTTTCTCGACGTGTTGTTGTTTCTGAGCTGTATGTCCTATATGCTTAGTAGTTTTATAGGTAAAGATTTGACTGTGCTCTATGTCCTTTAAGCTACAAGGATTCGACGAGCTCGGTGGCGTAGCGGTCAATGATGCGGCTTTGACACCAACGCTCGTGGGTTCGATTCCCACATAGGACAAACATTTGTGTGCATGAACATGTCTGCTTGTCTTAGTCTGGGTGTTTTCTATGTATCATAAGTATGTATTTACAAAAAAAATGTATTTACGTATGTTTATCAGTTGTTTTAGTACCCATAACACAAGCTTCGCTTACTTTGGGGCTAGATGGCGCTGTGTAATTTGTCTGACAATATTTTTTTTATTTTATAAGGATAAATAGGTATTTGATTTATAGGTATTTGAGTTTGATTCCTCGAATCGAGAGAATAAATTTTGTACCTAAATGTTTATATGTTATCTCATAACATCCATAAATATGATAACCTACTTCCCTACTATTTTTTTTTATTCTACGTCGGTTAGCAGACAAGCATACGGCCCGCCTGATCTGAAGCGGTTACCGTAGCTATATTAACGCTCGCAACATAAAATATCGCTCGCGCGCCGCCACCCCTGCTACCATCGCAGCATCTCCTTCCTTTCTGGTGACCTCACTCACTTGGTAGTGTGTGTAATTTTTTTTATACTACGTCGAATGGCAGACAAGCATACGGCCCGCTTGATGTGAAGCTATTAACGCTCGCGCGCCGCCACCCCCGCTGCCAACGCAGCATCTCCTTCCTTTCTGGTGACCTCACTCACTTGCAGGAACACAACAGCCCTCAAGGGAACCGTTATATGGCTGCGGTATTCTGTGAGGTGGAGGTACGTTCCCCAGTCGGGTAGCTTACAATTACGCTCCCTACCTCTCTTTTCGCCAGAGCTTCGTTTGTCAGTCAGCAGGGTGCACCGCGTGCAGGTGAAGTTGGCTTTGGTTCAAAGATGAGATTGATGAACCCCTTACACCCCAAAATATTATAAATGTGAATGTAAGTTTGCTTGTTACGGTTTCACGTCGAAACTACTTAATCGCTCATCATGAAACTTTGTACATATTCTCAAAGGATTAGGAAAGACATAGGACACTTTTTAGTTAAAAAAAAAGTACACGTTGGCTAAGCCGCGTTTGGCGTGAACGCGTAACAAATAAACTCACGTTCACTTATATAATATTAGTAGGAATAATATGTTGTCACAGCGCAAATACTGCAATGTCTAAGGATCAAAGTTTCCACTTCTACCAGTGCATCCTCCTCACCATGACCAACGCTGCAGAAGCTTAGAGTTGGACTATTGGACTGGTCCATAAACTGAAAGTTACACTGCAAGCGACACGGAGAGATCAATGCTTGGAATTTCATGTCATCTAAGGGATCAGCGGCCCTACCGCCGAAGCTGAAGCCGATTATCATCGAATATTTTGATTCGAAAAATAGCTCTTACGTTTTAGTTATTGACAAACATCTTCAGCTCAGTCGGTACAGCTCCAGTTACTACTAGCTAAGCTGAACACAAATATCATAAATCTAAGTTGGAGCTTTATTTATTTTCGCTATCAAAAAATCCAATGGGAATCGGCTTCAGCTTCAACGGTAGGGTCCCGGGTCAGGAAGCATGCTTCTCAACTAAAGGGCTCGGAAACTAAAAAGCACAATTTTTGAAATTGGCGGGACAAATTTGCACGGTTAAAATATTGTATGTTTAAATTAAATTTACTTAGTTTTTGTTTTTCTAGTAGATCAGTATTATTTATAGAATACCTTTTATTTAGGACACATATGTATGATGACTTGATTAAAGATTTTCCTAGACCTAGACCCTAGTCTCGGATCCAGAACGATAAAATTTGACGGCGAACCGGGCTTATCGACATATCTACAGCGATGCACTACCGCTAGAGATGGGTGGCGGGTATTCGATGGGTATTTATCCGGGTAAATTTTCATTTGGATTTTACTAGGGTAATATCTCAATGCGATACGAAAGCTATCAAAACGAAAGTTATCGCCACACACACAAGTTCATTATCTTTTAAGGTGTAATTGGCTCGCCATCATCTTTGGACTAAAGCCAACCTCAATTGTACGAGGAAGTATAAATAACAATTCTCTTGAGGGTTGTTATGTTCGTGCGAACGAGTAAGTTCTCCAGGATGTACATAGGACATTTTGAACACTGATAAGGTCTCTCGTTGTTGTGCATATTCACATGGTCTATTTAATAAAGACTTTGTGGAGAATTTCTTCTGACACTGATAGATAACATTTCCTTTTCTTACCACCTGCTGATCTTTTACCACGTGCGCAATGAAACCGTTTTAGGTGAATGACAAGAGATCGTCCATTCATCATCAGGTCCATTTTAGTCTCCACTACAGGACCATCTCTCGTCCGTCCTAGACGGAAGGAGGATTTGGCCTACACTCCCCACGCTGGCCAGACGGGTTGGGAAGGCCTGATCGATATTTGATAATGTATTTCCCTTAGTCGCCTTGTACGACATCCACGGGAAGAAACCGAGTGATTCTATTCTAGTCTGCCGGAAACCACACTGCCAATTCATTAGGTACTAAATATTGTATCAGTTTGGGGCATTTTACATTTATTTCATCAGTGAGTTCAGAAGGACAGAGTTGCTGTGTTTACAATGGGGGTGGCATCGCGCAAGCATTGCCATGTTGCCATGTTGCATGTGTTCATGTAGCTACGGTAATGGATTCGTGTTATAGAGAAAGCAACAGATGAAGAAGTTTCATCAAGTCTACTTTAGCCAAGCGATACAGTTTGGTTTTAAATTCAATTTCAGATCGATAGGTAGATAAAAGCCACTGACATGTCTTAAAGTCAGCTAAGGGCAACAGCCAGGACCGACGGATCAACATGCCCTCCGAAGCAGATAAATAAACCCATCCATGGACAGGTTACTGTCGACGTTGCTTAACTTGCGTGTTCGATTAGACTGACACACGCAACGACCATCGACCATCGAGCTCTTCAACTTATATTTAAAGGGGCATTTAATAATTAAACGTATTTCCATGATAAGAGGTTTTATTAAAATTTAATAGTTTCGTAAGTATAAACCAAATGTCCACAATTGCTCTTTTACAAACATTATAAAACAATAATTTAATACATGTACAGTAGGTATTTCGTTCTATTACATTATTTGCGCGCCGACAATTCTATTTGCATTAAATAATAATTAACAAATACTTAATTCTAGTAATCTCAATAAAAAAATCTAAGCTAAGAGATTCCATGTCTTAATAACAATTAAGTTCGTATAACTTTAATTACAAACTAAATTCTAAATAAAGTCACGATTAAATCTAAATTCCAAAATTTAAACAACACTGTAAAAATTCTAGAAAAACATTTCTATTTTGTACAAAATTTAATTCTTAATTAATCTAGTAATCTCAAAGGTGTTACTATCTACTTAACATACTTATATTTTAATTTTAAAAACAGTCATAACTCGAAAAAAATTCACAAATAAGTCTTAATATTTTTTTTTCTTGAGGCACTGATAAATTCTCTTGTTCTAAAGTACATACTAAAACACATTATGTACATTAATTATTTTATGTACACAAGGCACTTAATAACTCTACAATTAATATTGTAAATGCTTAATTAATATACACATTCATTTAGTTACGGAAGACGTTAAACAACATTTAACAATATTTACAATAATTTGATAATAATGTGCGTGTCTTTTACAAAAAAAATGTAGGTGTACTGTACTTTGTCTAAGTAACTATTAAGTAATCTGTGACTTTGTATACTATTTATACTACGTCAGGTGGCAAACAAGCATATATACCAGCATAGTTACCTTAACCTATAGAGTAGGGTGCTACTTATTTGACCCAAAATGCTTTTTTTACAATTTATAGCGTGTCACTCTTTTATTCTGTGCTAAGACATGATAAAATAATATTATTTTCTTTTTATCAGATTTTCCATTGAAATCAATAATAATAATTTTTTCACCTCACTAGCTCGTAAAAGCTCTGTTTATCATTCGAAATCTGCGTGGAAAATCGCACTTTATCCGCTAGCGTGGAAAGTGTTTTTAAAATTCGAATATTTTTATTCAATAAAGGTTTCGTACAATAAATTACATATATATAGAACCTCATTGGTTTCGTAATAGTTTATATTCTCTGCAGCCAGTCCATTGATGATTATTTATTAAAACTGTTTTTCTTGCACCTAACATTTTCCTCGCTTTAGTGAGGTGAAAAGTTGTGTGTTGCGCTCGGCAGCAAAGTTATTTAGCGTCTCGTACCTTTGAAACCCTCGCTACGCTCAGGATTCTATATTTGAACCACTCGCTTCGCTCGTGGCTCAATCCTAGAATCCTTCGCTTGCTCAGGTTTCAATACAAGGTACTCGCGCCAAAAATTAACTTTGCAGCCTTGCATAACAAATAACTATAGTACGCTCGACTCAACCTCGGCCTAGAATCCGGCCTAGTTACTTATACATACGGTAGCCACCCCTAAAGCATATTAAAAAAAAAAAAAAAAAGCACTAGTTACTTTTTTGGATGATAGAAACGTATGGCGGGCTGACGCAGTTAACTTTCAAAAGTCGAAAAATAAGAAGCACCCTACTATAGACGCTTGAGACGCTCGCAATTCTCAGTAAGCTCGCACGCCGCCATCTCCACTGCTGCATATAACAACCATATCTTTCCTGGTGACCTCACTTGCAGGAATACATACAACATCGCAGAAAAATGTTATTAAGCTACGATCTTCGCTGAGGTAGAGGCACTTTCCCCAATCCGATCGCTTGAAGAGAAAGTACACCCTGATCATTGCGTCGCATCTTTTTCGCCAGATCCTCGTTTGTTAATTAGCAGATGCACATGCAGGTAAGCTTCGTTTTGGCTTCCAAGATGACGGTGAACCACTTACACCCTACTCACTCTTCATCTAGTATAAATTTAAAAATAGTCAGTCTCCATTAGAGAATTTTACAACCTTCGTTTTCTATGCACCAAAAAGACTAAAATCTAATAAAACTATTGTATCATCTGGAGGTACTGATTCTCTTCGTAAAAAGAAGATAGGGATGTTTGGAGATCGTTCACAACCATATTGTCGCCGCCTTGTGGTGGGTGTGTACTGCTTGATACCATTTCTGAACTCTTCCAGTTTTCACAATTTTCGACATACTCCAATGTTCTTTGATAAGTTTCTTGGCGCATTGTACTATTCTGGTTTTTCTTCCTACCGTTCGTTGCTTCTATTTGTGATTGAGATATGTCCCACACCTGAACATCCGTCTGATTATTCTGACTTCTCAAGCTGTTCATACTACAATCCGTCTGCTGTTCACCAGGAACCTTAGCTATTTGGTTGCCGTTCATTGTTATTGTACCATTTAGCTTCTGACTTCCAGTAGACATGTTTACTGAATTCTGAACTGATTTCTGCATGTTGTGTTTATTAAATTGATTTCCTGGATAGTCCCACTGATTGTATGGCCGCTGATGGTTGTAATACTGGTTGTTGTTCATCATAGCTTGATTGTATTGATGATTGTTCTTAGGAGCCGGCGGGCCCATAACATTGGCTGCATTAATATTGTTTACTACGGAATTATACGGCGGGGGTTGAGGATACTGCATGTTTTGGTTATACTGATTCTGCATTTGATGATTTGGATCGCAATAGCTGTTCATTGCTCCACGTGTCATGTTGCCACTGTTGTCTACGCTCATCACTGATGACCTTGACATCTGCAATGGATGTATCTGATTGCTCTGATTCTGATAGTGAACCGGTTGTTGATAGTTCATCATCTGATTATTATACTGGCCCTGCTGATTTTGTGGCATCTGATGCATAACAGGCATTTGATTTTGATTATATTGTTGCATCATAGGATATTGTTGCATGTTTTGATTTCTTATGTTCTGTTGGTTTTGCATTGGATATGGTGGCACTTGATTATAGTTTTGGTTTGGATATTGATTAGGAACACTGTTTCTAATAGGTAATTTTGCATTGCAGTTTTGTCGACTGTTCATGTAATTTTGTGGCAGAACTTGCATTTGAGGACCTTGATTCGTGATAACCTTGAGAACATTTTGGTTTTGACTGGGTACAGGTGTATTCATTGCCATATTTGACATGTTTTGCACCATTGGATTCGTGACACCCTGCGGCATGGGACTTTGAAGACCGGGATGCATCGGGCTTGGCATGCCATGGCTCATAGGACTTGCTATATTTTGCGCCATAGGACTCGCCATATTAACCATGGGACTAGCCATGTTCTGAGACAATGGGCTGCCAATGTTATTATGTCGCGGGCTCATCATAATTTGAGCAGGCATTTGGGGACTCATTAAGCTTTGCATACTTTGAGGACTCATAGCATTGTGCTGAGGTGACATGACGCTCATAACACTTTGTGGACTCATAACGTTATATACACTAGGCGGACTCATTACATTATGAGGGATATTATGTGGGCTCATGACACTTCGAGGACTCATAGCACTATGCGGAAGACTTTGCGGACTCATCATACTGTGGGGTAGACCCTGTGGGCTCATCACGTTCTGCGGACTCATGACTATTGTTTTAGGACTCATAGGATTTTGTTTTTGAGGTAGAGTATTGACTCTAATCCTATTGGATTGTTCTTTCTGATTTGCTGTCATAGTTTGTAACGATTGTAATGGATTATTTGTAGAAATGGTACTGGTTACTGGTTTCGAGAAGTCTTGTTCACACTGTTCTGTATTGGATTCAGGTATAACTTGTTCTTGAAGAGGATTCTTATCATCAGGTGATTTTGTAGCTAAGAGAGATCCGCTGTTACCCGACATGCTAACGTCTAATGATCTTAAATCGACTGGAATATCACTTATATTGAGATCACTTCCTATGGCACCTAAGTTTTTAAGTAGAGAATCGTCACTGGTATTAACATCACTGACTTTATCACTGGAATTGTTTGTGTTTTGGATATCACTGCCAGTGTCTTTGGTTGCAATTGTATTGTCCTTGTTGGTTCTGGTCCTGGTCACTTCTGGTTCAGGTGGGTTGGTGGAGTCAGTTTTGGCTGGTGCTACCGTTTCGGTTCCCAATATTGATTGGTTAAGATATTGCATCATTTCATCTGGTATCACCAGCTTGTTCTCCACCATTTCACCTTCTGCGACCTGAGGAAAATAAGAAACGCCATCAGTATTGAAATATAAATTAGTACCCTCCAGGTACAAACTTTCTTTTTAGTTCAAATATTAGCTACCAAAAAGGCAAATGAACAATAAAGTCCATTGCAGTCCCGAGAGTAAAACTATGGCTGCCTTGAAACTCACAACGATTGCCGTGCCTAGTTAAAATTATGATAACATATACCTAATCACTAACCCAACTGAGGAAGTGCCTCTATCCTCACGGAAGACCTCAGGTTAATAACAATAATCTTAAGGATCTGGTAGCCTCACTTACTAGCATAACAGTTTCTGCTAGTAAGTGAGGCTACCAGAGAGAATAAAGGATCGGGGGGAACCTTCCCCCCGATCCGGCCTTTATTCTGGTATGGTCATGACCCCACCGGGCTGCTGATTAAACCCATCCGAAAAAAAACTTATTAAGACCAGAAGGAAGGGATCCTGCACTAGCAGCGCGGGTACCAGTGCCCGAGTTATACAAAGAGTTCGCGCCAATTTCGCTGATAGTCATTGCTAGTAAAGAATAAAAAAATCAAAACCTATGATAATGTTAAACTATAAATTTATTTACATTCTTCATCATCTTCTACCTAATTTTCATGCATTAGTATTTCAACCATTAAAGGTCTAAACTAACCTGTTCCAGGTTAACTTCTTGGTTAGGATGGTGGACCTGAGCGGTGGTGATGACCACTGTGTTTGTAGAGTTGGAACGAGACTCCTTGTACGTCACAGTGTCGTGGTCATTCTCCGTCTTAAACGGAAATGAAGCATCACCCTGAAAAATACGAATGTGTAAAGCTTTCAAGAATTTGGTAATTAATTAGAACAAAGTCCAGGGTACCAGTTTTATAAAGGGTGCAATTAGTTTGTTTTCAAAAAGAACATGTGTTCTTTTTGAAAACAAACTTACTGTGTCTGGCATGTTCAGGTAGCGCATTCCAAAGTCGTGAAGCTTGTAAAGTAAAAGAGTTGGACAGGAAGCCGGAACGAAGAAGTAGTATTGATAGTAAACGAGGTAAATGTACATAGTAGCCTCCAATTATACTAAAATTATCCATCCATTTTGTCCAAAGATTTTGCAAAACCCAGTTACAATGTGTATTGTAACTGTGTCTATTTATTGTTATATTACTGTTTCCATTTCGCGTGGAGGGAACTGGAGCACTGAGATACAGGCCTCGGCTTAGTTTAGGCGCCAGTCCCTCTCTATTTAAAGATTTGTGACATTTATATGTATGCATTTTTTGTAAAACTGTAATTATAGACAGAGAAAATAAATGATTTTGAATTTGAAAAAGACCATTTTTAACCAAAATAACTTACCACTTCGTCAGTTCCACAGGGATACGCCTGATAAGCTTGAGCTTGATCACTCAGATTGGACTGTTCTGATAGCCTTCTCGCTTCCTCCTTCACTTGAACGTTCGGATCCAGCTCCAATGTTAACTCCTCAGCTCTGACTTCTGAACATGTCACTCCTCGAAGTAGGACCGCCTGAAAGATACAATACAATACACCTTACTGAACCAATACAAAAATGTACAAAAAAAGTACATGTACAGAATTAGAGTATAAAGGGCGTCCTTATCGCGATGCGATTTCTTTCAGACAACCATTTATTGTAAATGAAAGAAAAAAAGCAAATAAAGATAAATATACAAAATAATACCTTTTAAATATATATTAGGTAAGTACATAAGATAAATATAGAAGTCAAAAATTATTTAAGCTATTATCAAAAAGGCAAATATTTTTGTGTGTGTGCCAAAGCCAACTTCACTTGCAACTTTTGCATCCTGCCCATTGATTAAAGATAAAAAGTGTAGTCTCCACTACAGGAGCGCGACCCTCTCTCGTCCGTTCTAGACGGAGGGAGGATTTGGCCTACACTCCTCACGCTGGCCAAACGGGTTGGGGAGGCCTAATCAATATTTATCACCACAATAATAAACTATTATTATTAATTATTTAAAAAAATGTGCACAGTGTATTCCAACAGGGGAAGTAACTTCACCTCCCAGTAGTCTGCAGCTAAATAAAAGGAGTAGTGTTGCTGCGAGTGGATGAAGACAGGTTACCATGAAGATTACATAAATATATATTATATATATATAAAAGCGAAATACCACTCACTGATTAATCACGAAATCTCAGAAACTATAACACCTACAAACTTATAAATTGGCAGGTAGGTTCCTTATAGGGTGTAGACAACAAATATAGCTAAGAACGGATTTTACGAAACTCCACCCATACGGGCGTAAAATGGGGTTGGCAGTTTGTATGAAAGTCCTAGGTTTTTGAAGCAAAAGACTTGAAATTTAAAATGTATGGTCTACATGGTGTGGAGGTGTACTAGTTATTATATATTTTTTTAATTGATATGATTAGAAATTCCTTCATTTTACAATTTTCTGACGCAAATTTTTATTTAACATGATTGTATTGAGAAAAATTTAGGTATTAAGATCATGTATCACTTCTAATGAGAATAATAGTATTTTCTAGAGGCTCTCGAAAGATTGCAGCGACGGGCCATCTGCATAATCAACGATGAAGAGGTCACCAAGGCCCTAGAACCTCTTCAACTTCGTAGAGACATTAGCTCACTAAGTATGTTTCAATTACTGTCTCTAATAAAGTGCTCTGAAGAACAGTATTCCCATATCCTACCTCCTCCTTTCCGTCACAGAACCACGCATGTAGGGTTGCGATGACATTATTCCACTGTTAAAGAACATGTCTTCGCGTACTCCTACCTACTACTTCTCTCTATCCATTAAAAAACGCCTTTTACAACATCAAATCCTTTAAACGAAACGTGACGAAGCACCTCTCGGTCCAGCATGGCAGTGTCAACTGACTGACTGTTGTCCTACCAGCAATCTGCTTGCGTGCTCGGTTGCTTTACCGAGCGCAAGAGCGGTGCGGTTAAAGGTCCTCTCGTCTGGTTGGTTTACTGGACGAGGGACTCGCAATCCTGTGATGTAACCAGAAGGATGGCACACAGGGGCGCATTAGCTGTAGGTAGGTCCGTGACTGACTGTTGTCTAATCTTTAGTCAGTTGCCGCTTCAGTTAGGGCCCCTTTTTTGGCTTACATTCAGGCGATGCGGAGTTAGTATGTTGAGCTAATAAAAAGAAAAAATAAAATCTAGTTTATAGTTGTACCTGGTTCCCTTGAGATGTCCTGACAGCTTGAACTGCAGCAAGTGCTGATGACGGCGCCGGAGCGTAACCGACGCAGGATATTTGACTAGATCTGAAAAATTATGTATTTTCTTGTATTTTTTTTTTATACTACGTCGGGTGGCAGACAAGCATACAGCCCCCCTGATGTGAAGCGGTTACCATAACCATATTAACGCTGGCAACTTGAAATATCGCTCGCGAGCCGCCACCCCCGCTGCCAATGCAGCATCTCCTTCCTTTCTGGTGACCTCACTCACTCGCAGGAACATAACAACCCTCAAAGGAATTGTTATTTGGCTGCGGTATTCTGTGAGGTGGAGGTACATTCCCCTGTCGGGTAGCTTTTTTAACAATTACGCTCCCTACCTCTCTTTTCGCCAGAGCTTCGTTTGTCAGTCAGCAGGGTGCACCGCGTGCAGGTAAAGATGGCTTTGGTTCAAAGATGTTGATGAATTACACACACCCCAAATTCAGTAATAGCAATATTAACAGGGTGTCTGTCAAAGGGTTTAAGAGGCGACTGTATTAATCATAAACTGTTTTTACTACTGAAATAACTTGGATGTCCATAGGCGAACATTGCGGCAGTTAAAATTAGCTACAAAACGCTTACACAATACCTATGCATGTGAACTCAGAGAAAGGATCTACAATTTTTCAATAATTGTATTTGATTGGCATTAACGTCTTGCCGCGACGGTAAGTGGCGTGGGAGTGAGTGAATGCCGGGCAATTACCTTGCTTTATTTTTGCCACAATGGAGGTAAGTACAACGTATCTGTAAGTAAAAATATCTTAGGTTCCAAGTAAGTATTACATCCATGTACCTTCGACTGCTATCAGGCGACAACTGGTCGTAAACCGCAGTGTGCTGCGGGACTAGACGCTGCGCCCCGGCTACTCCTGTTGTTGTCGTCGTTGCTACTGCCCCTGACACCACCGAGGCTTGACTACTCTTCCGTGATATATCGGACGACCTGTATATTGATGAAGATATTGGTGACATTAATTTTATTGCTCTGCATGTGAAAATGAAACACTAAATCTTAAACGACTGCGCGCCATTTAATGAGCTGATTTTGGCTTTGTTACCGACGGCTTTAATGTGCTCTTCGAAGAACGGAGGAGCTCGGGATAAATAAACCCATCCATGGACAGGCTACGGTCGACGTTGCTTAACTTGCGTGTTTGATTAAACTGACAGGCGCAACAACGCCATTGAGCTCCTCTATAATAATATATACAACGTGTAACTCCAAGTACGCAAAACCTCAAACACCCCAACTGAGTTTTATTATTATAAATTGATATATCTAAGTAAAAATTTCGAAAAAAAAAAAAATCTCGGATATATGAACACTTTTCTGTTTTCCTAATAATTCTAATAGTTTCTGAGCTCTGTGGCGCTTTCTTTTCAAAAAGACGCGCCAATGACTACGATAGGCAAATGTTAATTTTAAAGAGCGAGCATCACGTCAATGATGCGAAGCGCTGCTCTCTGCACGGCACTTAAGACTTTTTGGACGCGGCGGTATTACGTTTGTTTACCTACTTCACATCATCTCGCTTGATTGTCGAGCGCAATTTAATAATAGACACGGCAATTAAAAATAATAATAATATTTTTTCAAAACCAGTGGATGAAAATTATGGAATTGATTCTACTCATGATTCTGAACAAACTATTTTTAGGTTTTGCGTACTTGAAGTTACACGTTGTATATAGATATCAGTTAGTTAATATTTTATTATAGTTTACCTAGCACTATATAAGCTGCTTCCAGATGAAATGCCTGAATCTCGCCTGGTGTTAGGTGCTCCTGTTTTCAGCTCGACAGCGACAGTAGTGTTACCAATCTCGGTTCTAGCAGGAACACCACAACCTAAAAAAACACGGCGACGTCATTGGACTTTCCCATTAATGCAGGTCTTTTTCTTCCATTCACCCTTTTAAACGGGACGGGGGCCCACCACACATTCCCACCACTGTGTCTCCTGTGTAGCCAGGAAACAGCGGCGACCATTAAAAAGGCAACGAATAGTGAAGTCCATTGCAGTCCCGGGGGCTACTAAAACTACGGCTGCCTTCGAACTTACAACGAATATAATCAGAAGAAATTAGTAGGAGTAACAAGCTTTTGGAATTTGGCTCTTAGCAATGTGATAGACAGCAATATGGCAAATAAGGCATTAAAAGCCTAAAGAAATGCCTGTTAAGTGAAGCTCAACTGAATATATCACGGATTTTATGGATCTAACACTATTGAGGACATTGAGTTGTTACTTAAGACATCGATTCCAACAATACCTTCATATTTAAAATTAGATGATATGGGTAAGAAACGATTTTTCTTACCTATATCGGTAACCCGCTGATATATTCGGTTACCGATACAACCCGTATCGGTACCCGGTGGTAAGAAAGGGGATTTCCTCTCATCATTTCCGTCACGTCATACTTTCAAACCTCCGATAATATAGTAATTCCTCGTCTTATCCATTCTAGTCAAGCCACACCATCCATCTCAGCATTTGTAAAGATACATACATTTATATAATATAACTATTAGCATAATAGCGACGTGCAATTTATTAATTGTAAGAATATTATAAGATAAAAAAATAGAACATTGTTAATAAAAGGTACGGACCCCGGGTCTGTAGACTGTAAAAAAAAAAAGATACACACATAGCTAAGAAGCTACATGCATTCTTGTTTCTTTTCACAGCCTAACATTACAATTCATACAAGACAACAGGGGCCCTAGCGGCTAAGTTGAAGCCGCTGCCCATTGGATTTCTTGATTGCGAGTAGCACCAGGTACAAAATTTTTATTTGTATTGTTTTATAAATGTAGTATTAAAATAAATTTATGATAATCATTCTATAGCTACATGCTAATGCCTGCCGGAACGGGAGCCTACTACACAGCCCCACCACTTTGTCTCCTGTGTAGCCAGGATTAACAGCGGCGATCACCAAAAAAAGGCAGTGAACAATGAAGTCCATTGCAGTCCCTGTGCAGTCCCTACGGCTGCCTTTGTCACAACGAATTTAGTAGGAATAAGTAGGAATATTAATAATAAGATGTCCTTTTGGCAAAAACGATGATAATAGTGATTTAAAAATAGTTACCTCCACCGACATCTGGGGCGTGTCCAGGAGGCATCAGTCTCCCTATGGCCATCTTGTTCCCAAACCGCGGCGTGTGGTGGTGGTGGTGAGCTCTTGGTTCTCCGATGGCCACCATTGCCCGCAGCATCAGTGGTAGTTGGCCGACTTCACCAACAACTTCTTGTTCCACCTAATCAAAGTTTATAATGAATTTGAAAATCTTTAATAGCAATTTGTTAATTATTTTTTTGAAAAATAAATATAATAAACGAAAACTATTTATTTTTCAGATTGAGCCTTGCTAGTCACACACATATTATGTACAAACTGCCACTAACAACTCGTACATATACTCTGATACTATGATAATACAATGTGTGTAGATTAAAAAAAAAACGGGTTGCACTTCAGGAGTGCCGGCGTAAGTGAAAACTTGAACATTAACGTTGTGCATTTTTGAATATTTTAGAATGGTTAGGGAATAATTTCGCAGGAATTGCTTTATTTATCAGTATAAAAGTACTATAATTTATGTGATAAAATACAATATTCATTTATTGCGCTATCGTACACAAACATGACAATTTACAATTAAAAATAAACAGCAGGTATACATTTTCGCTGCGCGTAGAAAGAGAGGGGGATATTACTTCCTCTCCTACGCCGCGCCGGCGGTCTACTCTACTTCCGTCTTACGAATTTTCGATCAGGCCACGTTTTCTGACGCGAGTTTAACATTTTTTACCCATCCCAAAAAGTGCACAACGCCGCTAAAGAAGTTATCACTTCAAAAACAATACTGAGCGTGTTTAGCCCCGACCGGCAAAGCTTTGTGGAACTTGTGCACGTCACTTGGTATACTTGTACGGAGTCAAGCATTGCCAGCGGCACAAAACACCCTTAGATTAACTCAAATGACCACGAGGTCGAAGGTTTGTTTGCCTTCACTGTGTTACGTTATGCGCGAACATTGCCACAGTGCTCGCACACAATTTGTTTGTTTGCGGCGAACGAAACGAACATTTGTGCCGTATACTATAGGTATATGCAGCACAGTCAGCACACTGGAGGAATCTCGCCTTTAGAATATAGAAGAGTGAGAACAAACCTCTCCATCTATTCTGAAGTATGGAGCACCATTTTCATCACTGAATCCACCAAGTCCAGAACCACCGAAGTCCAGCTCGCCACCGCATTGCGCAGAGAGCTGAAATTAATATAATACATGTTAGGAAAAAAAATATATAACTATAATTCTTTATAAAGTTTTTAATATTTAATACTGAGGTATCTATTATAAACTTTATGTTTATTATAATTACTAGTCCGGATTCTAGCCCACAGGGCCGAAATCGAGGTTGAGTGAGCGAGTAGATTCGCTGAGTGTATGTTTTCCATTGATTTCAATGGAAAATGTATTTGATGATCATTCCTCAAGGGCATGATCCACTTCAATTATATTTTCGACGCAAATCTCAAGCATGTCGAGATCTTCAATTATGACAAGTTTCATCAAAATCAGTTCAGTGGTTTTGGAGCCTATTCAATTCCAAGAGTGACTTTTCGGCGTGTATATAAGGGTTCTGCTCGGTCCACTCAACCAATAGTGGCAGCCATTTTAGGCAAGCCATATGAGAACATAATTACCTGATGTGCAGAAGTATGTAGCCCCATAGGTAGGGGTGAAGCTGGACTCTCGCTTTTGACTGACGCGGAAGACGTGTGTCCTCTGACGCCGATTGGAACTCCACCCTCTTCAGACCGAGGTGAAGATCCGGCGCCGCCGCCGCCCGATTCTGCGGAATCATCACCACGACTACAACCTGATGGAAGAATTACAGAACTCTTATAGTTAATGAAAGATTTGGACAATAACGTAGAGTTAATGTGTGGTTTCAGACAGACTAGAATAGAATTACTCCGTCTCTTCCCGTGGACGTCGTACAAGGCGACTAAGGGAATACATTATCAAACATCGATCAGGCCTCCCCAACCCGTTTGGCCAGCGTGGGAATTGTAGGCCAAATCATCCTTATGTCTGGGACAGACGAGAGAGGGTCGTGCTCCTATAGTGGAGACTAAAATGACCTGATGATGATGATGGAGAGTTAATAATGAAATTTGTGGGTCGTTGTAAAGTTTGTAGTCCCAAATTAAGCGTAAAGGTACTAGACAACTGAACTAAAAAAAATGCTTATAATACATAGAAATCACCTAAACCAAGACAAACAGACATGTTCACGCAAATGTTTGTCTTGTGAAGAGATCGAACCCGCGACTTCGGAGTCAAAGTAATCATTGCTAGCCATCCGACCACCGGGCTCGTCATTGGGGGGAAAAATGGGGTATCTCCTAAACATACTTATCAAATAGTCCCACAGAACACTCTTAAACAGCAATTAAGATAATCTAAGTGTTACTTGAATCAGATTACCTAAAATTTTTCTTTAGGGGTATAAGTGGTTGATCAACATCTTTGAACCAAAGCCAACTTCACCTGCACGCGGTGCACCCTGCTGACTGACAAACGAAGCTCTGGCGAAAAGAGAGGTAGGGAGCGTAATTGTAAGCTACCCGACTGGGGAATGTACCTCCACCGAATACCGCAGTCAAATAACGGTTCCCTTGAGGGCTATTGTGTTCCTGCGAGTGAGTGAGGTCACCAGAAAGGAAGGAGATGCTGCGATGGCAGCGGGGGTGGCGGCGCGCGAGCGATATTTTATGATGAGAGCGTTAATATGGCTACGGTAACCGCTTCACATCAGGCGTATGCTTGTCCGCCACCCGACGTAGTATAAAAAAATATATATACAAGCATTAATTTTACCTTTATGTTTCTTGCTGGCATAAAACTCTGCGCCATGAACAGTCTTGACATGCTTCCGAAGAGACGAGGGATCAGTATACCGCTTCGTGCACCCAGGTGCTTTGCAGACATAAGGTTTCTGAAAATAAAAAAATGTTTCTGTAATATTTGCACCAGTCATTCGCCGCTGAGACTTATAAATAAATAAATAAATTGGCTGGCAACGGATCGGCGACCCCTTGGTGTTGCTGATTTCTATGGGCGGTGGTGATTGCTTTCCATCAGGTGACCCACATGCTCGCTTGCCACCCTCTGATAAAAAAAAAAAAAATCTTGACAGATTACACAGCGCCACCTAGTCCCAAATTAAGCGCAAAGCTTGTGTTATGGGTACTAGACAACTGATAAATGTACTTAAATACATATTTTTTTGTAAATACATACTTATAAGACATAGACATTGGTACAGTGTACTCCGCCAACCCACAGTTCAGCAACGTGATGGAGAATGCTCTAAACCCTTGAATTGAAGCTCCCTTCAATACATACTCGTAGATATATATGTCAGCAGTGGGATGAATAACGGTTGACGACGATACAGTGTAGTTTTTAAGTTATTGACATTGATTTGAAATATTGACGAGCTCGGTGGTCGAATGGTTAGCAATGGCCACTTTGACTCCGAGGTTGCGGGTTCGATTCCCGCACAAGACAAACATTTGTGTGCATGAACGTGTCTGTTTGTCTTGGTCTGGATGTTTTCTATATATTATAAGTATGTATTTACAAAAAAATGTATTTAAGTACATTAATCAGTTGTCTAGTACTCATAACACAAGATTTGCGCTTAATTTGGGACTAGATGGCGCTATGTAAATTGTCCAGAAATATTTATTTATTATTATTTTTATTTACGTATTCAAAAAGGGTCGTTGCTCCTGTAGTGGAGACTAATATGACCTGATGATGATGATTCAAAAATTCCCATGGTAATCGGCTTCAGCTACGGCAGAAGGGCCCCTGGATTGGACTTGTTGTTGTTGTATAGCCTTACCTCGTTGCTGTGCGTTCTATTCTGATGTTTCGCTCTATCGCTGGCATTGGAGAATGCTTTAGCACAACCTGGATATTCGCACGTATATGGTTTCTCTCCCGTGTGGCTTCGTAGGTGGGTTTTCAGGTTTTCAAGGCGCGAATACGCTTTACAACATCCTTCGAACTGAAAGCAGCATATAAAATAATATTAATATGATTATATTAGGCATTTCTTTTTAATCACGGTTAAGCCCAGTCATTTAAAAGGGGATATGGATCCAACGCGTAGAGGCTCCTTGTGAATGTTAAGGTAGTGTTACATATCCATTGTGACCTGCTCCAGCATATATCAATGTAACAATAGACCTCTGAGCAGCTATCGGCAAGCATTGAAACGATTGTACAATGTGTTGGAAATTATATAGGCAATGGAAATGAGCTCTGGTTGGACTAGTATAGATATATAGTATAGATACTAATGTATACCAATAGTCTAAATATCAGAAACTCTGATTAAAAGTATATAAGATAGATAATACTCACAGTACACTTATGGGGTTTTTCTCCAGTGTGCCTCCTCATATGAACTACCAACATGTACTGTGCCTTAAATGGTTTCTCGTCCCGTGAACACCCTACCCAGCGGCAGACGAAGGCTTTCTTGCTCGCGTGGATGTGGTCTGTATTGATGTGCTTCACCAAATCGTCTTGAGTGGGAAATTCTAGTTTGCAATCCACCTGAAAAATGGCAGAATATGCATTTTTTTATTTGAATTTAGTGCATTTATTGATATATTTCTAATTACAGCTCGATTCGGTGACAATACTAGAAAACCAGTGTAATGATTTTACCATAGAATAAGGGTACAAAAGGCGGCCTTAATGCCGTGAATATTCTCTACCTATGGCATGGCTTTCTTTTGTAGAATAAAATTTCTCAGCTATAGTACCTTACCTCATATTACCTTAAGTTTTAAGGTATACTGTAGCTGAGAAATGCTGCTCGCTTTGATATTAGTTACTTTCATAGCATTATATCTTACGACATAAGACATAACGCTGTGAAAGTAGCTAAAATAAACTAGATGGTAGGTACATCAATTGTAACTGCATTATGCACCCGAATATAAGAATAGAGGAATTTCGAGCAAGATGAAGGGAAAAAATAGCTAAATCTACAGAGCTTCCTCCATGGGCAATATTAGACGATAAAGGGCGGTAAACAGTTCATCCAGTTCCCGCTCCATTTTCTAAAATACTTCTAGAAATAAGTAAAGTTAAAGATGGAGGTAAAAGTCAAAATCTTATATTATTTATTCGAGGTTTATACTTTATGCAAATTTGTAATCCTCTGGCTGACATACCTAATTGGAATGTTAGTTTTAAATGTGGACTTTTGTAAGACACTTATTTGGACAGTCCATTTAAAGCGAATTTCGAAGCGATATTTCATGACACGTAGTTTTTGCATTACATTAAAGTTATACTCACCCAATGGCAATTCGTCTCAATAAAGTCCCCGGGCTCATCTTTGGAGTCTAACCCATCGTGAACTGTACTCTCTGCAGCTGCCGACAAAGGCTTATTGCTGTGCATATTCTCCCGATTCATGAGACTTGGGGGAGATTTCCTTTGAATGTTTGAACTATCGGCTTCCATGATGCTGGTCACTTCGGGTTGCTGGGACGACTGCTGTAGGTGTTGCGGTGGGGTACCGTCCAACCCCAGACCTGGTCGCACGTCCACTGGTCCCATTAGGAGTTGTGTTGGAGACGATATGTGAGATCTGTGGATGAAAGTGCGTTTATAAATGCAGATGCAATGCTAACCTACAAGTCTTATTTATTATGTATATAATGTTAATACTGAAGATTGCTGGCACTTGGTGGAACTTTGTTGACATTTTGTTATTAGTAAAATCACTTGTACTGATTGTTCCCCACCAGTTTCGCTTTTACGGCATTGTCAATATATTTAGATAGTCTTCTCGTGCCAATTCTGTGTATTCTATTCATGTATAGTATGAACTAACTTTACATGCAATTACAATCAAATAAACATTGATTTTCACGGGAAGCTTAGCACAATACATCAGTGAAAGCCGTGTATAAACACGGCTAAGCAGTTTCTGAGATTGGCGTGCAAATAATGTACAGAAACGGCTTGTTTATGATTTTACTTTATGAGAAATAAATTGCCTATGGTATTTTTCCAGTTCTGAATGTTTTTCATAACCAAGAATTCGCTTCGCTTCGCATCGCTTTCCTTCCTTAGCTTAGCCTCTATTGATTTTTTTTGATGAAATCTTTGGAGAACTCTCTCAAATTTATAAATAGAGCTTACCTATGAATTCCAGCGACTAGATGTGCATGTGCAGCGTGATGTGCTGCTGCTGCTGCCGCCTGCTGATGAGCGGGGTCCAGCAGTACCCCACCGGCTAGTACTCCGCTTGACCCCACCACGCCACCCCTTGCCAGTAATTGCTGAGCAAGTGACGCGTGAGATAAAGAGAGAGCTGGCGATATAGCTCCTGAAATAGAAGTTGGGATTTTCGGTATAGAACTTTTAGGTGTTTGATTTATTAAATGTTTGATAGGTCGAAATTAATTAGAATTATGACGAATAATAAAACTGAAAAATTGTAAGTGAAAAACTATGAAACTTGAAATTATTTATAATTTATTTTTAAAGTTCGTCAACAACCCTTATTTACCCCCATTGCTGGGATTCTGGCCTCGCCTAAATCGAAGGGGTTTCGATCATACTCCACCCCGTTGCTCAACTGCGGGTTGGCGGAGGCCAGTGTTTTCCAGTCAATAAGAAGCATAAAGTTATAACTAACTAAGATACATCCATCCTAAACCGAATTCTGATTTGCGGAATCAAAAAAAAAATACTAAATTCATATTTTCAGAATAGAAAAAAATATTAATTTTTGTTATTTTTGCTTTGCATCTTTAAAAATTTAAATTCATCTTTAGCATCTCTTTAAATTTAATTAAAATTTCTTCTTTAGTAACCCGGCCCGACCCCTTTCCAAGTTACAAATCAACTTACCAGCGCTAAGATGGCCATAGCTTCCTGTAGAGGCAGCTGAAGGTGCTCTGACGGCCAAGCTAGCTGGTGATGCTCGTATGACAGCAGCCAGGTCCAAAGACTCCGCCGAGTATGGACTCCAAGAGACCGCTCGCTTACGATTGACTGAAGCGCCTATAGCACCTCCTGAAAGCCTTAGTCGAGTTGGTGAGGCTATCCTTGAACCTGAAAAAAGAAGGTAGGTTATGTATCATTTACCAGAATATCTATAATATAAAATTGAATAGCTGAATGTGTTGCTAAGCGAAAATCTCGAGAACAGCTGAATCGATTTCGCTAATTCTTTTTTTAGAATATTCTTTGAAGTACGAGGATGGTTCTTACGCAGAGAAAAATAAAAAAAAAATTGCCTGAAAATGTCTAAAAACAACACTTTTTTATACTCCCATACAAACTATTCGTAATAATACTTAAAAGTAAATTTGAACTCCTTCCGTCTAGGACGGACGAGAGAAGGTCGTGCTCCTGTAGTTGAGACTGAAATGGACCTGATGATGATTTAAAAAAATGTATTTATGAATCAGTTATCTCGTACCCATAGTACAAGCTTTGCTTAGTATGGCAGTGTGTAATTTGCCCAGAAGTATTAAAAAAACGGTTTTTCTGTACTTTACCTTCTAAACTTAATTGAAATTCTTGGCTAGCGAGTGTACTGCCTGCATGTAACTCTGGATGGAGACTCCTCGCCGCACTTAAATACTCCAGACCTGGAACCAAAGAAACAACAATAAAGTTAATAAAAAAAATTGTAACACAACATAGCAGCCGGGACCGACGGCTTAACGTGCCCTCCGAAGCATGGAGGAGCTCGAGTATATAAACCGGTCGATAAAAATAAATGTAATTACGTGGAACAGTACAACTGCTTTATTATAACATTATGACTGCCCTATCTATTCTAATGCCTAATCTATTGATCCAATGCAAGGTGGAAGGCAATAGACCCCGCGGCCGCTCTCCAACCAGATGGGGAGATTTAATTAAGTCTCTCACAAAATCCTTCATTTTTTTATATTAGAGGGGGGCAAGCGAGCATGTGGGTCACCTGATGGAAAGCAATCACCACCGCCCATAGAAATCAGCAACACCAAGGGGTCGCCAATGCGTTGCTAGCCTTTTAAGGGAAATTTGACTCTGTTCTTGAAGGCCCCCATGTCGTACTTATTTGGGAATACCGCTGAGGGAAGTTGATTCCACAACTTCACAGTTCGTGATAGAAAATGTCTTAAAAAGCGTACTGTAGTAGATTGCCAAATATCAAGATGATGTGGATGGAATTTTAATTTCTGGCGAGTTGTACGATAGTGAAACTCAGCGGCAGGTATCAAATCAAATAGCTCATCCGAGCACTCCCCGTGGTATAATTTATATAGAACCCAAAGAGATGCAAAATCTCCGCGTGTAGAGAGAGACTCTTGGGTCACCGACGATTCGAACAGCTCTTCGTTGTATGCGGTCAAATGGAGCAAGCAAGTACTGGGGCCTCCATGTCCGAATGCTCCCGCAATGCCTCCAACAGAACCAAATGGAGAAATATAATAAGAGCCACCATTCGTAATGACCTCTTGCTCTAGGGCCCCCCTACCACCGAAGCTGAAGCCGATAACCACCGAATATCTTGATATGAGAAATAGGTCTTAAGTTTAAGTTATTTCCAAACACCTTCAGTTTAGTCGGTAGAGCTCCATCATCTCTACCAGCTAAGCCTTTTTACGTAGTACGTCGGGTGGCAGACAAGCATACGGTCTACCTGCTCTGAAGCGGTTACCGTAGCAATATTAACGCTCGCGCGCCGTCATCCCCGCTGCCAACGAAGCAACTGCTTCCTTTCTGGTGACCTCACTGACTCGCAGGAACACAACTCTCAAGGGAATTGTCCTTTGGTTGCGGTATTCTGTGAGGTGGAGGTACTTCCCCTGTCGGGCAGCTTAAAAAATACGCTATGCCCTAACTCTCCTTTCCGGCCTCTTGTACACGCTAAGAAAAGTCGCCGGGCCTATGCGATTCAAGTCGTTTCAACACACGAACTGTGTACACTGCTTCCGCGATGGCCAAGAAAAAAATCTTGTCTGCGCTAGATATGACGCGCGACGTTTTGCTGCGGTGCGGTGGTTTCCGGGCCTAGATCCGACAAAATTCTTGTTGTGTACATGATGAATTGGTCCTATCTGCAGTAGACACGGTGAAAATTCTTATGCTGCAGCTACACTACCTTACCGTCTACCGGGCTGTTACCGCAATAATTATGGCATTGAATTACCGTTGAAATTACTGCGTGAAGTGGGGTGGTTACACTAGATTTTACCTAGATATGTCAATAAATTAGGCGGTAAAAATATCATTTTTCAAGATGGAGGTTGAAGCTGCAGCTGTTATATTTATTTAGATGGTTTCGGTCTTTTTTCTTCTTCAAACCATCTTTGTACACCGCGATTTTTATCGGGGGATACCCGACCGAAAGCCCATAATAAAAAGATACGGTTCGCACTAGAATAATTCCAAAACTTAAGCTTTTTTCATTTGACCACTCTATGTCGGTCGATACGTGCGTCGCCGTTGAGCTCATGCTGCACACTGGACAAACGGTAGTGTGGCCACAAACGCATTAATTACTGCGGTAATTCTCTTTGATGTGCGAAAAAAGACCGCCGCCGGAGCTATTGTCTACCGTCATTTGCCATATTGATTGGCATTGTAAAATTATGGCCATAAATCGTGGTTACACCTAGGCGTTGTTGAAATTATGGCAATAATTATTGGCATATCACGGTACTGTAGCCGCAGCATTAGCGTGTACAAGAGGCCTAAGAGTCACGCCTATTACACTTTTACATCACTTTAATCAAGTTTAAACAGACCATAAAGTCCACAAATCTAAGCAATAACACAGATTGAGATGTCAACATGTTGGGACTTAAGACCAGTTTGAATATAAATTGCCCATTTAACGCGACTCGGCGATTAATAATAGCTACGATGTGTTTTACGAGCTTTAACTCATGAGTATATTATGAACAAACTAAATAAGGAATGTCCTAATATGTCCCGTCTAATTGGTCACCCGTTGCGATTTTAAGTTGCCAACATTGTTGCCGATGATCTACTTTATTACTCGTAAAACTTAATTTTTGTCATTAAATTTTACGGTAAAGCTTTACCGTAAAATTTAAGGTAAATTGAGGTAAATCTCGAAAATGAAAAAAAAAAAAAGGAAATAATAGGTTGGCGATAAATATGCTAATAGCTTATAATTTTTTCGTTATATGACTATGTAAATTTTATGGGGACGTGGTAGGTAATGATGATGATGATGTGATATAAGGGAATGAGAATATCTTGAAGTGGCAGTGGGTAAGTCGCACAGCTCGCAGAACTGAAGAAAAGAAGCGATATAAGGGTTCTGGAGTGCTTTTTTATATGAGAAGGGGGCAAACGAGTATGTGGGTCTCCTGATGGAAAGCAATCACCACCGCCCATGGAGATCAGCAACATCAAGGGGTCGCCGATACGTTGCCAGCGTATACTCCTTCCTTTCTTTCATTCTTTTCAAGGGAATTGTTATTTGGCTGCGGTATTGTGTGAGCTGGAGGTACTTCCCCAGTCAGGCAGCTTTAAAAATCTGCTATGCCCTACCTTTCTTTCCGCCAGAGCCTCGTTTGCCAGTCAGCAGGATGCATCACGTGCAGGTGTGGTTGGCTTTTATTTTCAAATATTTTAATGAACCACTTACACCCCATCTTGTTAACCATTATCTTACAAAACGTCCCACAGCACAGGTTGGCTGAATGAGATCTCTTAGAGAGATAAGCTCTCCTTTGCAATCTGTTGTAGTACCTGTTATAGTTTCAAAAAATGTTTATATTGCGTTATATTTATTTGTAACAGTTACACTTGATATGTATTTTGTTTATGTGCAATAAAGATTATATATAAATGAATGGTTAAAGACTTGTAATATAACTTACTTTTTATTAATTGACGTCATCTAAATGCAGAGATCCTAAGCGATTTCTTAAATCACACAAGATACGCCCGAAAACAAACACTCTCGGGGCCAAATCTAAAATGAACAAAACACAATGATTTGTCGATCACGCTTCTTTGCCGGTGTTCCGACCAAAGCGCTCATTTCAACCCAAAATAATAGGTCCAGCTCAAAGGCGTGAGGGACCACCAATTTGGCGAATAACCAGCCAAATAAGAAAACGAGAATGGTTCTCGAAACCGCACGAAAATAACGTATGTGGTCCCCTTTTGACGCGCCGCTGTGGACCCAAATTTTTATGTCTTCATCTATTGAGAGAACCGCCGGAATTATCCAGTTCTTATCCCGCGAATGAAAAAATGCCTATCATCGATCGACCTAAGACCCAATAAGTCGTTCCGTTTCGAATTCCATTACTCTGGTCACCCTAACGACATTGGTATAACCGCGCGCAAAAAGGTTATTCGAAAACTGTCCTTAATATCTTTTTTCGATCAGTCCAATATCGGTCGGTCCGCTGGCCAGTTTGGGTCGGTTTTTGCTCGTTAGATGTTCCGATTTTGAATTGATGTATTAATTTTTATCCGACTCGATTGGGCGTAAAATTAGTATCTCGGCGTCTAGTGGTTCCGCGGTCACGTTAAGCGTTGAAATATGAATGTCAATGGCTTTTAGGGCGGTGTCTTTAGACGAACGTAGTGACTTTGTAACGGCGTATACTAATGAGACTTAGTAAATTATGAGTTTCGGTTGTTATTCGAGTGTGCGGCGAGATGAAGGCGTTACGATGTGAATTTGTAATGACCGCGTAGGTATTTTTTACTGCTCCTTCTTAAATATTCACGGCGATGTATTAAATTGATATTTAAGTCACTTGATCACGGGTTGTTAATCATTATGGTAGTAAACAGCTTCCTTAGTTTTTATTTGATTTTGTCTTGTTGAATAGTATTTGTCTCTTTCTGCACAACGTAAATAAAAAAGTTTATAATATGGGGCACATCTAAAAATAATTATTATGAGTGTTGCGGCGTCAAAAAGTACGAAAAAACATCGCTCATTAAACCATCAAATGTCATAAAACGATTAGTATGAACATGAGTTGGGGTACTGCAAAAAACTGGCGGCGATCTCTAACGAGGTTTTTATGCTATAATCAGAGGTTGTGGAAGTGTGATAGCAGGTAGTCTGTATGATATGTAATATATGCAGACAGCTGCTTCTAAGGGTCAAACAAAAAACGCGTTAAAATTCATTGGCGTTGTATCATGAATCACTTTATAGAGTCATGTCTTACTTAGTAGCGCTTCGTATCTAGTTTCAATGCATGAATTCACATTTCGTTGAATTCATGATAGGTATTTTGATCAGAATCAGAATTATTTATTCTCTGGATATGGGTGAAATTACATGTTATACATTTTCATAGCATAGTGCCCTTACATATCTTGCCGATTGTTCGGCGTGTGAATATTATGTTTTATTTTTCAATTTTGTTACACATATTTATATCTTAATAATTACAGAATTTTAGAATTGATGACAATGATATAAAAATGAATCCTTCTCTTCCAATATGTAAATTTATGTATGTACTATATTATTATTATTCTGAGCTAATTGACGAAAAAATCACAAAGTCATTCACAAATAACGACCTACGTTATTTGTGAATGACTTTGTAATTGGACTGTCTATTTCAACTAAAATTTCTAGATACAGCAGTTTGTTTCGTCATTTAGCTCAGAATAATAATACATACATAAATTTACATACATGTATGATGCACGCATGTATATGCTGTAATTATTACTTATTTATTGTTCTCCACATTTTACAGACATACATATCCACATAACATTTGTCATACACGGAAACCTCGCAGGGTTTATTTGTGTAATAATCCGCTGCTTAGCGAATCGATATTTAGTTTCTTAAATTGAATAACTAAAAAAAAATTTGGTCCATTTAAATAGCTTTACCTGTGAGATCTAGAGACATGTTCCACACTGGACGCAACATTTCTCTACAACAGTAGGTACCTACAGTAAGCTCATAACCTACTACCACAATACACTGAGTGATGCTGTGCTACTACCTACTATAATATCGTACATTTTATTTATTAATAAAACAAAATTAAAATATTTGACGAGCTCGGTGGCGTAGCGGTCGCGGCTTCGACACCAACGCTCGTGGGTTCGATTCCCACACAGGACAAACATTTGTGTGCATGAACATGTCTGTTTGTCTTGGTCTGGGTGTTTTCTATGTATCTTAAGTATATAGACAACTGATAAACATACGTAAAACTTATGTTTTACGTATGTTTATCAGTTGTCTAGTACCCATAACACAAGCTTCGCTTACTTTGGGGCTAGATGGCGCTGTGTAATTTGTCTGACAATATTTATTATTATTATTATTTATTTTGACAAAGTTTTTCGTGCAAGTATAGACTACGACAATCGCTTCATATCAGGTAGATGTCTATATGCCTCTCGATTTTCATCAGCATAAATAAATTGAAATGTACCAGCAACTGACCGTAATTTATATTTAGTATTTAAATCCAAACTTGAAATAACTTTAATACCACAGAAGTAAATGCAATTAATTACACAAAATTAATCAGTCATAACCCAAAAGGATATTCATAGTTATGTGCTTTTTATGGAAAAAAATAGCAAATTATGCGTTTGTATAATTTGATGAACCAATCCATCAAACGATATAATCATTTCCATAAAAAGACATAAGTAACGTAACATTTAATGATCAAAATGTGTTAATCTAGTGCGTCCAAGAAAGGTTTTAATGTGACGCGAACAAGATATAAAGGCAAATTATAATTTTAACAACATAATTGTAGCTCGGAGGATCTAGTTACAGCCATCTCTTTCACTCTCGTGTATTCTTAGCTAACGTTGTCTCCCTCGGCCACAATTTTGTTGGTATTTCGCAGATGATGAGCGATGATTTATTCATAACGTCGTTTTTATTTGTTTTTGCGACGAGTTAAATGTTCTTGGAAGTAGTTTAAACCTGTGATATAATGCACTACCGGTTATTATATGAGTTGATTGATTATAAAAGGGCTTTTTAGTCCAAAATTGGATTATATCCTGTCTTCAACGCAAAATTTTATTTAATAGAAAAAATTTTAGCAGTTTTCGAGAAAATGTGTACATTTATTACTTTTTTTTTTATATAGGTTAATAGAGTGTTAACAAAAGTTCCAAGTTTATGGAAAAATGTATTGTTATTTATTAAAATAAAATTCCCAAACATAATTTTGGGTATTGTACTAGTGGTTAATATTACGTATAAATGTATGTATTACTGTTATAGCGCAATAAAAACAAACAAAAATCATTATATAAAATTATTTTTATAGTTCTACATATAAAACATATTAAAATTATTATTATTGCTCGTAACGACAAAGTCGCATGGATTGAAAACGCATTTTATTGTCGATAAAAATATTTTTTCTTGTATAAACTTGATTTTAATGGCACTTGAGTTGGGTAGTACTTTTGTTCAAACATTGTAATTAGGTCATATATCATAATTCAAAAGTCTCTCTCAAGAGTATCTGCCTGTGCGATCTGTATTCTGGCATTTTAAATAGCCTCTATTAGTCACTGTTTCAGTTCACTCACTTGTTTCAGGTTACTCGATCCATAAATACTATCAGCTTCAATCATCAATTTATTTATTTATTTTAATTTCGTCGACCACAAAATTATAAAGGAACAAAAGATGAACTTAACCCTAAAAGCATTATCTACCAGTCAACCTTTGAGAATAGCAGAAATTCATGAATAGTTATTAATTACATATTGTATGCCTACGATTACGAAACTCCAGTGGAGGTACTGTAGTAAAAGTGGGAGTGACAACGCTCTAGTTGTACATGTAAACGTCTATACGCTACGTTAACCGCTTCATATCGAGCTCGATCTATGCTTATTTGCCAAACGACGTAGTATTAAGTATGTTTTGACAATCTTTACATCGACCTGTATCTATCCACTGCTTTCCACCAAATACGATACTCCGTCTTCCGTATCCGCTTTCTTTACGTACGATCTAGTAGGAGTCTCCATTCTAATAACTTCCTCCCCTATCTCCCATCACTTACTCGGCAGATGTAACCGGCCCATTGCCACTTCAGCTTACAAACTATGAAGATTATGTCGACAACTTTGAGGCTACGTCGAATTTGACAATCTTAATCATTTATAATTATAATATTATACTAAAGTTGATTAGACTTTTAAATACATAAAATATATAATAACTTACTTTTCCTTTCATTATGTTGATAACTTCATTACAATTATTATTAATATATTTGTCGTTGAGATCAATCTACTCTGTTTTAATATTGTTCACGGAGCAAGTTATCAATAAAATAATCAGCAAATTCTAAACCATCCATCACAAACGAAAGTTATTGCTTTAATTAAGTGATAATTGAACATTCCAGTCAGTCCTATACCAATTTACGACGTCGCTAATTAAAACTGACTCAAAACAAGGGAGAAATCACACAACAAGCATAATGAGATCCATAATTGCCTTACACTTTCAAAGAATTACAGCTCTTTTAACTTTGGTTGTTGAATGAGATAGAAAACAAATATCAATAGGATGACGAGAAAGTTAGAAAGGGATAGAAAATAGTAGCAATTATAGGAAATTTAAAACCAACAAGCTGCACACATGCCTTTCCGGTGGAGAGTTAATTACGCGCTAAGGGTCTGAGGTTTATAATAATTAGTTTAAGGATAGATGATTCCGTACATTTACAGTAGGGAGTTGTGATTGCTCGTTTATGAGAGTTTATCGCTTAACTAATGTGATTTATTGGGGGTGAAGAAATACTGGCGTCAAGAGCCATCAAAGTATATTTTATTGGACGAAGGAAAATAAATAACGTAATCAGAGGTACCCGTATTCGATAGAACGATAAGTATAAACCAAGAATATGATGCGCAATATAATAATATTTATTCTTAATCCTTTCTTTAATATGTATAAAGATATTGTATTATTTTTATTTTTAAAGTATTATTAATATTTTTAAAGTCAATAATTTTCTGAAAATAACTTTTGTTGTCGACTGTAAATTTTAGGGCATCTATGAAATTAACGAATATAAAATTTTCCACGTGAATCGAAAATTCAATAACGGACATAAATGTAATGGTCTACCGGGTAACCGGGTACCGGGGTATTGGTGAGGATCCCTACCAAAAATATCTCATTTCTGCATCAACCCCATATTCATCCCACTGGTGGCATACGGGTCATCCCTCAATCGAAGTAGTTTAGAGCATACTCCGCCAAGCTGCTCGACAGGGGATTGGCGGCGTCTAGTGTTTTCAAGCCATCTTATGGCCACTGACTTGGCTTAACAACTGTCTCATACCGTTGTGAAATGTATTTATGTCATCATCATCAGGTCATTTTAGTCTCCACTACAGGAGTACGACCCTCTCTCGTGCGTCCCAGACAGAAGGAGGTTTTGGCCTACACTCCCCACGCTGGCCAGACGGGTTGGGGAGGCTTGATCGATGTTTGGTAATGTATTTCCCTTAGTCGCCTTGTACGACATCCACGGGAAGAGACGGAGTGATTCTATTCTAGTCTACCGGAAGTCACACGGCCAATTCACACAGTCACACGATTTGATTTCATGTCATGTATTTTATTGCAATAAAGTATATAAACAAAACAGAATGTATATAACATTAAATTATAACCCATTTTTGTATATGTTATAATCATCCCACTGTTGGCATATGGGTATCCACATCCCAACAGTGGGATGAGGGGAGGAAAGGAAGAGTTACATTTTTCATACCATCTCGAAACCACGCTGCCTTTGCACAATCACTGCACAATTTTATTCCATTTTTTCTCGCCCCCAACTTGGCCACAAAAGAGAAAACATGCGGAAACATATCCAGCCACCAGATGTCGCTGAATTCGCACAAAAACATGTGTTAACTTGTTAATTAGCTTTCTCGGAAACCAACGGAACGAGATTTGACATTTGTGATTTATGTTTCCCGAAAACAAAATGGTTGTTGCCTTAAATATCTAATTATAGACATGATTTTCAGGATATTTTGAAAAGAGTTTCTATGAAGATGTAGACAATAATATAACTATTAGCACAATAGCGACGTGCAATTTATTAATTGTAAGAATATTATAAGATAAAAAAAAAATAGAACATTGTTAATAAAAGGTACGGACCCCGGGTCTGTAGACTGTAATAAATATCAATAAAAAAAAAGAAAAAAAAGATGTTGTTAACATAGCAGTATCGTCAACATAGCAACATGTTGTTTTAGGGTGTAAGTAGCTTATCATCATCGTTAAGCCAAAGCTAACTTCACCTTCACATGGTGCACTCTACTGACTGACTAACAAGGCTCTGGCGAAAGGGAGGTAGGGCAAGCGTAAGCCTGTAAGCTACCCCACTCGGGAAGTACCTACCTGGTACCGGGAAGCACGTACCTGGGGCCCTACCGCCGAAGCTGAAGCGGATTACCATCGGTTTTTTCGATTCCAGAAATAGGTCTGAGGTTAAAGTTATTGACAAACATCTTCAGCTTAGTCGGTAAAGCTCTAAGGTTTCTTCCAGCTAAGCTTAACATAATAAACAACAATCTAGGCAGTAGTGTTATTTTTGCATTCAAAAAATTCGATGGTAATCGGCTTCAACTTCGGCGGTAGGGCCCCTGGTACCGGAAGTACATACCTTCACCGCATAGAAGAACGCATCCAAATAAAAATTCCCTTGACGGTTGTTACGAGTGAGTGAAGTCGCCAGGAAGGAAGGATTTGCTGCGTTGGCTGCGATGGTGGCGGCGAGCGAGCGTAATTTCATATTGTGAGCGTTTATATTTGGCTACAGCAAAGCAGTTGAGTAGCGTCGTGGAGTATGCTCTAACCGCCCTCAAATGATTAGAGACCCATGACCCAACAGTGTACATAAACACTACATACCTACTCATAGTAAAAACAATAAACTGTATAATATATTAACAAAACCAAGTCTGTACAGTTGACAAAGTTACCTAGCACATAAACCGGGTAAAACTATGGATAATTCATAATTAATGAATTTTACAATTTTTTTTCTTACACTTCAATGTGTGTCGAATCAACAGATTTATATTCATAACGACTTAATCGAGTGAAGATAATTGATTTCAACCGCATTGTATTTTATAATCAAATTATACACATGCAAGCTGCTCCAGCAGTGTTCAGGCCAAGTCTCTTTTATGGTAAAAAGGGCGGTGTAGCAATTAACACTCTCGAATTTACTTATTAATTTGAACCGTGTTGGTTCAAATTTGAACCAACACGCACAGCACAATACATTGCATGCTCTTTGCTAGATTATTATGCTCGTATACCTAACATCGTTGACACTTGGTGGAACTTTGTAGACAATTTTATAAATGTCCAAGCCATTTATACAATATGTTCACATGTTTCACAATTCATATACACAAAGAATGTTGATGAGTATAGCGTAACATTCTGATACTATTTTAGAAATAATAAATTTGCCACATACAAAATAATAATAATTGTTGTAATAACACAAAATTAAGAGGTATAACGGAGAGGACTAAAGCTTAATTGTTTTTGATTTTGTGTTTTATATTATTACAGTGTGACAATAGATTATTATTAGCATAATAGCGACATGCAATTAGTAATTTGTAAGAAAATTGTGAGATAAAAATAAAATATGTAAATAAAAGATACGGACCCCGGGAAAAGTGCACTGCCACCTTTTTTATACCCGTATGGTGGAAAACAAGCATACGGCCCGCTGATGGAAAGCAGTTACCGTAGTATATGTCTGCCTGACACCAAATGCATCACATCATAACACCTTCGTTTGCTTTACAAGTATGTACTTCTTTTGCCAAAATGCTAGTATGTGAAGTCCAGTATTCAGGTATCATTGAAAGAATTAGTGGAGGATGAATCAACGGGACAAGTTTGGAGCTAGCGAATGAGTGTTCTGATTTATGTAGAGAAAAAGAGTAGATTCTGATTTATCTAGAGAATTTCTGATTTATGTAATACATGCTCATTCGAGCCTAGCACATAGATCAGGGACTTCGTTATATTTTGTGTAATGTTTTTTGAAATTAAATATATTATTATTAGCGTACAATAATATTAAGTTAGTTGACGAAAATGTAAATAATTTTCTATAGGTTCTACATAATATAACTGTCAATTAGATTAAAACTTGGCTCACATTTTAGCTTTAACTTTAATAGGCGAGACATAAAAAACACAACCACGTGTAAAATACTAGGATCGAATGCTAGATAATTTACTCGCTATCTAACTGATAAAAAAACTCGATTCGAACTTTTCTGGGAACGATTATGTATAGGTACGTGCGGCGTGGGCGTTAAGTGGCGACGTGAGCAAAAGGCGCAAGCGGGAGCGATAGCGGAAATCATCTCAGATCTAAATTTCTTAAATTTTGTTTTACATAAGTCTGACATACAAATAAAACATGACCTATTTATGTAACTATTTCTTTTTAAAGATTAAAGATGTTTATTTATGAAATTAAAGTGCATATATGGATTACTACTATATCATAGATACATAAAAAAATTACCTTAATAAAAAAATGTGACACATGTAACAATATGCATGATGATATAATGACCTGTCTCAAAGAAAAAATATTATAGTCTGCCTAATATAAATATATAATAAGATAATATGTTTTCTAATAAATGTTAGTAAGTTGCAATTTGTATTATAAAATATTTTATTCAGTTGGGCATGGACATTGATAATTTCTTTATATGCTAACTTAATATGCAATACTTGGCAACTAATCTGGATTAAAATTTAATAGTTTATGTCAAAACAAAAAAAAAACTAAGAGCTTTAAATCTCTCAGCTTTATTTTGAAAAAAATAATCATTTATAATCGAATAACTCCAGATACTATGATTTACCTGATTTTTTATAAAATTTATGTTACCTAAAGAAATTGATATGGGACATTCAATATAATGAAGTGTAATTTTGTGTACGGGATCGCTCTAGAGCATCTTCTTTCAGAAATCCGTTCATAAACACCGCTGCTATAGTATACAGTAAACTTGAGAACTTACTCCCTTTTTAAAGTGGGTTTATAAGTCGGCTTGTAATCGCCAACTTCAATCACTTGTACCACACACTATAAGCCTACACCAACGGATGAAACTCGTTCCAAGATGTCTCAATCTCGATTGAGACCGGATCAATCAGTGCCGACTCTCCGAGTTTTTTCATGGGTCGCGATTGAACAGGTTTCCATCCTACAATTTGTTGTAGATTATCATTCAATGGTCTCTCTGTTATTTTGCTAAAATTGATAGAAATCGATATAGCTTCGAATGTTTACACGATAATGTTAAGACTCGCGGAATTCAACATTGTGACTATTATTTTGTAATTAGAAATAGGAATGAACCGAAAACTTTTTGAACGCTAAGCTTGCAGTATTTTTACACAGAAAATTATACTCAGCAGGTAGTACCTAGGCGGATTTAAATAGTTAGGTAGGTAGTTCCAGTACTTCGTTTTATAAAATAAAAATATATATTATTAAAATTAAAAATATATATGCAAAAATATTTTGGGATGTATGGGTCTTTTTAGACTCGTGCGTTTATCGCCCCGCGTGCGGATTTGTCATAGTAAAAAACACGCATGACGAGCGAAAAACGCATGACTTTAAAAAGGCCCTATGTGGTTCATCAACATCTTTGAACCAAAGCCAACAACTTTGAACCAAAACAAACCAGGCTCTGGTGAAAAGAGAGGTACGGCATAGCATATTTTTTATGCTGCCCAACTGGGGAAGTACGTCCACCTCACAGAATACCGCAGCTAAATAACAATTCCCTTGAGGTTTGTTGTATTGTGCAAGTAAGTGAGGTGACCAGAAAGAAAGGAAAGAGTATAGGCTGATAACGGATCGGCGACATGCTCGTTTACTCCACTCTCTTATAAAAAAACAGATATTAAAAAAAAACAGTCTTTAAAATGTTTTCTTGAAATCCTTTTAAACATCTTTACATTAATTCGCGCCAACCACGGAGCGCATGAGCGCTCGTACTCGTAAGTTACTTGACTTAATTTATGGAGAGCTGGCAGAATTAATCACCCAATATAATTCAATAGCTTTAACGGCGATAAAATAAATGTAATCTATTTAATCTAGTAATAACCGCCAATTAGTCAATATAAGTTCGCCAATTAATAAACGTTCCTTTTGTATCTTTCGCTAATAATATGTACTTAAACTTACGTAAGAAAATACTCTTGGTTATCTTCAGATAACGAAAAGTATTTTCTTAATACCTTATTTGCAAGGCTGCGGGAGAAATGTGGTGTACTTTTTTTTTTTAAATAGGTTACATTAATGAGTTTCCTTCGGCACCGACATCGACATCAACCCATAATCATCCCACTGTTGGGATACGGGTCTCCTCTTAATCGAAGGGGATTTAGAGCATACCCCACCACTTGGCTTGGCTTAACGACTGTCATCTAATGATAACAGCCGGGACCGACGGCTTAATGTGCTCTCCGAAGCACGGAGGAGCTCGAGATGAATAAACCCATCCATAGAAAGCCTACGGTCGAAGATGCTTAACTTGCGTGATCGATTAGACTCCCACGAGCTCCCTTTGCCTGATGTTAATCGAGAAGAGGAGCCAAAATCGCATCGGCAACGGATATGAGACCTTAGTGTTTTGTCATTGCCATGCTGGTCTAAAAGACGCGTCGCTTGAAGCATCCGATATTTCATTGTATTTATTGGATGAATGCGGAATTGTTAATCTGCACGGCCTAAATTATTGTCTAAATAACATATTTATTTTGACGTAAATGCAATAAATTTTACGAGCTCGGTGGCGTAGCGGTCATTGACGCGGCTTCGACACCAACGATCGTGGGTTCGATTCCCATATAGCAAACACATTTTGTATGTATTTACAAAAAAAAATGTATTTACGTATGTTTATCAGTTCTCTAGTACCCATAACACAACATAACAACAATTTGGGGCTAGATGGCGCTGTGTAATTTGTCTGACAATATTTATTTATTTATTATTATTATTTATAAATAGTATTAGAAGAACCCGAACTTTTGAACGAAACGGTGTAAGTCTATTGCTGCATCGCTTGCGAATAAAAAGATAACATTAAAATTTGTCTAATGAAGAAATAGAAGTGTTTTGTTAAATTTTAGTTATGCAGAAGTTTGTTGTTGATTTGTAGAGTTTCATTTATATATGTATTACAAAAGTAAAAGTATGACCTTTTGTTTAAATTAAGTAAAATTGACAGATGAATTAAGTAAAATGTCGAATGGTTAACGTATCTAAATAAATAATAAAATCGTAAGTCGCAGCACCAATGTAGGGGTTAAATTGCAACTACTTTCACAAAACTCCTAGATATCATATTCAGAAAAAAATACTCTTACATTGCAACTAAATAGTTGCCAAAAAGAAAAACTCAGTCACCAAAACGACCAAAACTCTTAATACTACGAAAGACCGAGTTACAATACTGTTTCATGCAGGTGTTGAAATAGAGAAATTATCACTATTAGCTCTATACTCGTATATATTTTATTTTAATGCGTTTGTTTCAACTCAGCAGGTTCTCAGCGGGTATATTGATATCGTCAATCATAGAGCAGAAACATGTTACTTATGGGCACGAGAAATAAAAAGCTAAATGATAAATAGTGGATAAGCAACGATTCATTTTATGCAATGCGTTGATGTTACTTACCGTATCAGAAATTTATAGATTGATTGTTATTAATATGATAAAAATGTATTTATTAGGTATTGGTTGGTAATTTGGTTGTTTGACCACTTACAAAAGACTAGCTTTCGCCCGTAGTTCTGCTAGTGCACGTTCCAGAGATAAAAAAATGACCTAAAATATTCCTGGACGGGTCTGGTGAAGTATAAACACCTCACAGAATACCGCAGAAAAATAACAATTATTTGGCGTTGTGGTAGAATCATGAAAGAGCTACTATGATGGCAGCGGGAGTTACTTCTTGTTGCAAGCTACACGACGAGTGATATGGCTACGTTAACCGCATCACATCAGGCGGGTCATATGTTTGTTTGCCACCCGACGTAGTATAAAAAAACCTTTGAGTAGAAAGACAATTAACATGCCTTTGAAGAAGTAACAAAATCTCTAATTGTCCATAATATACTCTCTCGTGAGGAGCTCCATGGCGTCGTTGTGCGTGTCAGTCTAAACAAACACGCAAGTTAAGCAGCTTTCATCGTAGCCTGTCCACGGATGGGTTTATTTATCTCGAGCTCCTCCGTGCTTCGAAGGGCACGTTAAGCCGTCGATCCCGACAGTTGTCGTAATATGGCAGCCGTTAAGCCAAGTCAGTGGCCTTAGGGCTGTATGAAAACACTAGCCTCGGCCAACCCGCAATTGAGCAGCGTGGTGGAATATACTTTGAACCCCTTCGTTTGAGCGGAGACACGTATCCCAGCAGTGGGATGAATAAGTATTGACGGCGATACTCACTCATACTTACATTATAAAAATAACAGTAATTTGAGTAAATGGATTATAGTTATTTTATAAAATAGCGTTAGTTTTAGTAGCTATTGAATCAGTTTTGGAATGTAAAAGCCGCTATGATTCGATAACAAATTACACTATTGAAATCTGCTATCGCATGTTGACTATCAATATAAGAAAGAAATAAGTGAGAACGAGTAAGTAGTGCTAAAACAATATTTTATTCCCAAGTCCAAATAAAGTTATATTGTTTCTAAAGATGTTTATCGACCGGTAAAGAGTTACCTAAGATCATATGCTTGAGTAACTTTCATGATATGATGGAGTTACTAAAACATCATCATCATCATCATCATCATCAGGTCATTTTAGTCTCCACTACAGGAGCACGACCATCTCTCTTCCGCGCCAGACAGAGAGATTCTATTCTAGTCTGCCGGAAACCACACGGCCTACTAAAACATATTTAATAGAAACTAGTGATATAACTTGAATAATTTCTGTGAATCTACAAAACTAAAATAGTGACGAGCGTGAATTTCCATCAAATAGAACCAGATTTGAACATGATAATAGCTTAAAAAATATATAAAATAAAAAACGACTCTACTCATACAAACCGATTCACCAGCTTTATAAAAAATGTGTAACGTAAAAGCTCTACTTCGCTGTGAATGAAAAAACTAAAATAACGGGAAACGTTAACCGCTAATAAGCTAGTGTGTCTACTCACAGCAACATTTAAAAACCGTTTGAAAAAACGAAACATAAAGCCATTCAATTAAAGGGTCCGAGATCAAAATTAAGCCTTCTTCGTTTAAAATGCATTAATCCGGTGACTTGTCAAGCGCGGGCGCAGGCGTTGCATCCCTCTCTAAAACCCGTTCCGGATGGTCTCTCCTCGCCGTTGACAAAGATAAACTTTTGAAACACACTCTTTGACAAAGATAATTAAAAAAAACACTATTGGAAGTGTCAGTTTGTTCATGACATTTTGTAAATTGGATACATTGGTTGCACAAATTTATTGGCGACTAAAAAAGCAATCAATCTTCCAAAAGGCTCATTAAAGGTATGGGTTCCTTGACTGTAATTGACATTTTAAATTAAATTTATACTCCGCTGATTGACAACGCTCCTCTAAGAGTCATCACGCTCGTATCCAAATCGTGCATCTATTTCTCCAAATTCGATTCTTTGACATCTGTTATCGTTCCGTCTCTGTTTCACAGTCGAAGCGCCCAAGCCTTTTTCGTTTTTCACATTGAGAGTAACATGAACTCTCAATCTCTCGCTCACAGTTTTTACGCTCGGTTAAACGAGACTCGGCTCTTAATTTACGATTATCGAACGATGAAGACATATACATACTCGTATATCGATTTTAACCCATGTGTTTTATATATGTATATGGTTATAATAATTTTTCGGTACATCGACTTTTACGATGCCTGCATTTAAAGATTTTATACTCTCACACTCGGAACAAAATTTTACGACATGAACATTATTGCGAGTCAGAACTGCCTCGATCTGCGATTCCAGGTAAGTATTCAGTTGATTATTCTCATTAAGTTCTATATTAACATTCCTAATTGAGGTTTCAGGTGTATCATATTCGAGATGATTGGCAGCTGCGCGAAATACGACTTTATTAAAATTTCATCAGATTTCTTGGGACAAAAACTCGATAGATGCAAATATGCGGTGATTAACGTTTCGATAAGAAAATCTTGGCATAATGAAGGGTTTACGTTCGGACAACTTTATTAAAAAGACATTTACTACAATGTACAATTTATACACTTCATTTAGCCACTAGACATCCTTGAACAGTGCTTTTACATTTACTTTTATCGAAATAATACGTTAAATTATAATAATATGTAGTCCGTACACCATTATCGGAAAAGATTGAAGTTTCTCTCGGAGTGTTCTGTCGATTCGTATAGCCTGTAGAACAAGAATGATAAGTCTACAAATTGAGTGAAAAAGTGTCCCAATGAACCTTTAAATTGTTCTCTATATATGTCTTGGGAATACGTTCCGAGTTCACGTCATTGTTCACAGTATTATCTGATGTTTTTACATCATCCGACTGTGATTCTTGTGAGTCCGTAACCAGAGTACAATTTAAATTGTTTACATTGCATACATAGTTTATTTTAGTCGCGTTAACTTGTTCAGCTTTAAGTAGTGTATCAGCACTACTTACTTCAGAAACCACAACTCTGTTATTACAACTGTAAAGTTTGTTGTCCTTTGTATCTCACTGTTTGATTATTTTTGCGTTAAATTCTGCTTTATTTTATCAAGCGTAAAGTGGAGTTTTGACTGTTTTCTCGCGGTCAATGGGCAGTTATTTGTTTTAAGGGGGCTTTATCGCAGCACGTAGGCTCGATTTGAATAAAAATACAATTTATATGTGTCGAGGAGTTCGGTAAGGCAGTGTTGGGTTACGAAGCCGGTCCGACGACTGGATCCCCAATTTGCTGGTGCATTTCTGAGTAAGTTATTAAGTTTCGGCTTGTCACTTCACTTGCGAAATTTTGCGAGCGGCGAAGCTGCAGCATGAAATTTTGTATAATGAACGCATTCAACTGTATCTATGGTATTTTTTACTGCAATATTTTACAGAACTACTTTATTTTGCGATATTTACGCTTTATAAACTTGTGTGGCATTTGTGTAACTTGATCTTGCAAAACGAGACATATACTAGTTAAACAGTAGCCAGTTATTTGTATCAATTTATTATATGAGATATAATCTCACTGGTAAATGTGTATGTCATATCATAAGTCTTTATGAGTTCCAGTGGTTTATCGGATATCTTGATAACATTAAACGGTTTTATAGTATAGGAATTAACAATAACATGGCAATATTAAAACTGGTCCAGAAATATTTATTTAATCCTTAAACATTCTCATGAAATTAATTAGTTTTTTTATATTGTATATTTAATAGTAAAGTACCTTCAAATTTAGCTAAGTCTATTAATGAAATCTGAAGGCATCTGATGTTTACCGGCCATTATCATCAAAACACAGCTTGTTGAGAACTAAACAGCTCGATGATTGAGATTTAACCATTAACTACAGCTCAGGTAACAGCACTACATAATTAAATTAGCAATACAGCAGCTTATTAATGTAAGCCTTTCCTTGTAAAGCCATACTTCTGGGGATCATGCAGGATATAACCAATGCAGCCTTATACTGCGGGAGTATCCATGAGGTTTCATCAGCGTCCTGTCAAAACCACCAAAATATGCTCAACCCACTCTTCAAGCATTGTGAGATCAGATACTTAAATTTTGAATATGCTACTATATTTTTTAATTTTCAAAATAATGTTAAAGTTACAGCTACGCTCAGATAAATGAAAGTGAGTAGGCCTCGAAGGTCACACGATCAAATATAGGTTTGTATGGTACTGTACCGAGTCCATCCGGTGCAGTAGACGAAACCTGAGCGTCTAGTAAACAAATACTCCCATTAAACAGGGATGTGTTTATGCAAAACGCATCTATTTTGCAAATTCAAATGATCTCATATATCGATTGGTCAATGAACGACATTGTTTTAAAAAATTCGCATATCTTATATTAGCGAACGGAGTTAATTTTTTTCACATTGCAACATATTATATTGCATTAAAATTTTAGAATATTGATTGGCGATCTATTACGTAATCATTCTACTGATTATGCCAGTCCTATCAAAGGCGACATTTGCAATTCAGAATTATTAATCATTAATTTTATATCTGATGTTATTTAATTATAACGAGAACGTAACAACGTGAATTATTTTAAAGTAATTATGCTCTCATATATGCATTACATAAAAAACACTAGTTAAACACTAATTGCCCGTATGATCATCAACAAGAATATACTAATTAACTCTAGACAAATTTTGTTTCTTACTTACGAAAGTTTAAGAATGTTGCAGATAATTGCAAAAAAAAAAGAAAATACCTAATTAAAAGGTTTTTATTTTATTCTAATGGCATCACTGTTACACCAGAAATATTAATCCGTCGTAGACACAGTCTATGATTTTGATATTTTATCGATTAAAAGTATTTATTATTATTTTAGGCGAGACCTATACAATACAATACAATATACTTTATTGCACCAAAATAATGACCAATGTTCAGCAGTGGGCATCCTTTGGCTGAATTGATGATGAATGACTATTTTTGTTATCATTAGATATTACAATCTACAGAATTTGCCTCTCATCAGATGTATGTACACCTCAATGTAAACCTGATAACCTTGTGCTAATCATATATGATACTATTACGTTATAATTTGTAACAATTACAATTACAATTATTGTAATTCAGCTGCTTTCTGCATCCTGTTGGTAAGACTTGGCTTTATTTTTTTAACATGAGGAGGAAACCGATAAAATGGATTTGTAAATCGCACATTATATGTATTATGAATAAAACTCGAGGATGGTAAGCATGTGACTAATGTGATGTTAACGTGAAATTAATGCACATTCTCGTAAGTATCTTAAACATTGTTCTGCTCGAAAAATTGTAATCCCGATTAACTGCTTGGGACTATAATAATGTATAGAGTATTTATGTTCCACCGTATAGTGTACCAATAAAATGTTTAATTCTTATAAAAAATTACTTAATTAAAACAACTTTGAACGACTCCAAAACAAAATACAATAAAGTCATTACGACTGAGCTATTCTGGTCATGAATAAAATTAACAATCGAGGCGAATTCTTGAATTAATTGCAAATATTTTTGTTTTGCAGCTACCGAATGAGGTTTTTACAACATACTGTATTTTATTAACGGTCTCCTGCTGTTTTAGTTGCCTACTTTGTACTTATGTTTACTATTTTTTTTTAATAATGAAGATATCTAAGTTGGTTATAGGTATGTTAAAAAAATTAAGTCTACTCAGTTTACTAATATTCTTTTTATTCATTATAGCATTTTTATAGCATTGCAACTCGAACGTGACCTATTTGCATAGATCCAGCTAAGGTAAAACTAGGTAAGGCATAACCTTCGATCATAGCAAGAAGTGTATAACTGTGTAAGATGTAAGCCGAATACCAATGTTCCAACACGCTGTATTTATCCCATTATCAATTATTTCCTTCCCCGTGGAGTTGACGATTTCTATGGGCAAACGTCATTACTGATTACTTTACATCAGGGGACCCATAGGCTCGCTTGCCTCGCCCCTATCATATAAAAAAATACTCTCCGCTGTAGACGAGCACTTATGCCGCATAAATTTGCAAATATCTTATCTGCTGCTATTAATGCTTCAACGTAACTATAAAAGGTATTGTATGTAAGCATAGGTCTGTATGTCTAATTTATTATTTCTTTTTTTTAATAGCGGTTATTGACTCACTTCTATTTTTATTATTTTTAACAGATGATGATCGAACTGACATCCGTTATCCAATTATTTTAATTACTGTATTTTTGATAATAAATTCTTGAACAAAATCAATGGAATTAATTAATTTATATTTTTGTCAGTGAATAGGTGAATTATAATAGTACAAAAATGTGTAAAAAACGTGATTATAAAAATGTCTCAGTCGTGAATGACACCATCCTAAAAAACTGGCGGAGGAAAAAATGGCACCTAATTGAGCGTTATCAAAAGATGCGTTTTACAGAGCTGTAAGCCGATCTCGGTTGCAAAGGTAAACAGATACCGACCCATTTTTTTTTTATACAACCCGTACACAGTTTTGGGACGAAAATAAAGTTGCAAACGAAAGGGTTGAGTTACTTTTGCGTGTTACGAACAGATTAGTATTTTGTTATTCCCTTCAAACAAAATCTATTAATTAAAAATTAATTTTAGGATGCAAGTGGCTTACCACGATCTTTAGAGTCAAAGTCAACCTCACCTGCACGTGCTGCATCCTGCCGACTAGCGAAAGAGGCTCTGTTAAAAGTGAGGTAGGGTACAGGGCACCAGAAAGAAAGGAACAAGAATAACCTGGCAACGGATCGGTGACCCCTTGGCGTTGTTGATCTCCTTGGGCAGTGGTGATTGCTTTCTATCAGGTGACCCACATGCTCGTTTGCCCCCCCCCCCCCCCCCCCCCCCCCTCCATATATAACAAGCCCTCAAATTCTTCAAATAAGCATTATTCAAGCAAAATGTCCTAATTATATGCTTGTAATGCTATCTGTTTACTCATTTGATTATTACCTGAAATCTCAACAGGCACAAATAAACACGATAGAGCGTACAAACTAACATGTCCACATCGAATCGCTAATATGCACTGTAGGCGCAGGGTACTTATATACTATGGATCGCATTCAGCTGGACAAGAGATAAGATATGAGCGGTTTTAATGAGCAGAGCGAATAGCGGAATGATCTTCAGAATAGACGTATTTTTAATTTATTAGATGGGCGTTTTCTAAGTATTATATGTATGTATTTACAAAAAAAGAAATATTTAAGTATAATATCAGTTACCCTTAGTACAAGTTTTGTTTAGTTTGGGACTAGATGGCGATGTGTAATGTGTCCAGGTATATTTATTTATTATTTTTGTACCCGGTTAAACAATGTTAGTACATATTTAATAAATGCAAGCAAGCGGTCTATAGCTGTATTAAGATTTTTTTATACCAATAAGGTAGGTAAAAAAGTGTACGACCCGCCTGATGTAAAGCAGTGATCGCAGTATATGGACGCTTGTAACTCCAGAGACATCACGCAAAAACCCCTCAATGCCTTTATTGAAAAGCGCCATACTGTAGCCTCCTGGTAAAACCATGGCAGGGGGTTTCATTGCACAACTTGTTTGTTAGTTATAATATCACACAAAGATAACCTTATTTTTTTATATACATTTACAGTTTCTCCATCCAAAACTAATTTTCTAAATAATGATAAACTAATCGACTGCATACATATAATCCGAGTCACAAATTTTCATTACTAAATCTAATCGTTTCTGAGTTGGACCATCACCCAAGTCCATTAATGCTGTACTTGGTCTGTTACGGTCTAGCCATAAGAGATATTAGTGAAGGCGTGTTAAAGACTTGGAATAACTTAGAAGAGTTTAAATGAAACGTCCAAGAAATTGATGGTATAGTTCGTGCTATGGCGTGAACAAGCCATAGGAACAGCATAATATCTTTTATAAGAATATTGCAGGAGCTAGGAAACAAGTAGGATAAGACATCTGGTAAAAGTAGCTTGATCGGGGTCTCTTCCGCCGAAGCAGAATATTTTAAGTCCTAAAAATAGGTCTTAGTTTTAAGTTATTGACAAACATTTTTCACTTTGTCGGTAGAGCTTCGGGGTTTCTACCAGGTAAGTTAAACTTTAAGCTGGAGTTTGATATGCAATTAAAATATCCCATGGGAATCGACATCAGCTTAGGCGGTAGGCCCCCAGAGCTACCCATGGATTCCCATGGGATATTTTAATTGCAAATTTCAAACTCCAAACAAAACTCCAAAAAAAAAACAAAAAACAATTCGGCTTCAGCTTAGACAGCTTTATTCTAAAAATAAACATACGTTAGGATAAAGACTACGAAAATATAAGAAAATGTTTATCATAGGTACACAAAGAGGTCTTTCAATAGCACTTGCCCCTCAATGACAATAGCATATATGCCCTACCTTTGTACCTAGAACATAATAAAGACGAGTATTGGATTTAAAAATGAACGCAGGAGGACAAATATTAACGTATCCAGAATTTCTTTTTATTATATGAGTGGGGGCTAACAGAATATGGGTCACCTGGTGGTAAGCAATGATTCACATTCTTACTCCCACATTTTCATCCACCGCCCACATTCTCATTCTACCGCCCACGGAGATCAGTAACAACAAGGGGTTGCCGATTTGTTGCCGATTTGTTGATGATCAGGTTGGCATTGGCTCTACAGACTGTGGTGAGCCATTACACCCTAGTTATGTAAAACTTGATGAAATGAAAGACCACACTTCTTAAATTTTCTAACCAAGCATTCTTCATCATCCCATACCACTTGAATGAACTACTCGTTAGAAACGTTTAATTGGCTGCCATATTGAAAAGTAATGACCATTAAAATAAACTAGAACACACTAACAAACACCGTAAAAGGATTCAATTCCGCAAGGTCGGAGTATCACGGCTTAGTTAGAGATCCCAATTCTGAGCCGTGACTTTGGCACGGTCTTTCCTAATAGCCACTTTTACTTATCTCCCATCTTCCAAACCACATGGAATTTTAAACCTTACGCTACTAGAAAGAGCTACTACTTTCAAATGTGGTTTCCAAGAATTGTCGTGAGTTCGAATCCTAATTAACACCTCAGTATTGATAAATTGAGACGATAGTGTTGAACCGCGGCTTTGGTTGCCTTTAAGAGATAGAGATGCGTTATGTGTATTGAAATACAGTGTTTTCTTTTATTTTTGCAAGTGAATAATGCATTTTCAATAGATCCACGATTTCTCCTAGTAAATAATGGAACAGAATGTAGTAGAATTGAAGTAGTTAATAATGGAAACTTACACTCATCAGGGGGCCTACCGCCGAAGCCGAAGCAGATTACCATTGGTTTTTTTTTATTGCGAAAATCAAAGTTTAGCTTAGATTGGCGGTATAGCTTAGCTTTTTTTTTTATACTACGTCGGGTGGCAGACAAGCATACGGCCCGCCTGATGTGAAGCGGTAGCCATATTAACGCTTGCAACATAAAATATTGCTCCCGCGCCGCCACCCCCGCTGCCAACGCAGCATCTCCTTCCTTTCTTTCTGGTGACCTCACTCACTCGCATTAACACAACAACCCTCAAGGGAATTATTATTTGGCTGCGGTATTCTGTGAGGTGGAGGTACATTCCCCAGTCGGGTAGCTTACAATAACGCTCCCTACCTCTCTTTTCGCCAGAGATTCGTTTGTCAGTCAGCAGGGTGCACCACTTGCAGGTGAAGTTGGCTTTACTTACACCCCAAAAAGCTAGTAGAAACCATAGCGTTCTACCGACTAAATTGAAGATGTTTGGCATTAATTGACATAGATCTATTTTGGCAAGAGCTACCATTGCCGACCATGTAGAAGCCAGTTAATGCCATTTATGAAGAACGAGAATGAGAAAACTCTCTGTATCCGCATAGTATGCGACTTTAACTCTAATGTGTGAGGATATGTGTGAGGATAAAATCGGTGCCAATGACGATCATAGCTATTATAGTAGACCAAGGGAATCATATCAATGTCGTGTTCTGTATTCATACAGAATACAGAACACGACTTTTCGCACGCGACGCTTTGCACAATTGGTAGATTTTGACGTGAATATGTATTTAAAATTGCTTCGATAGGGAAGCAATTCAAAAACAACGAATGATAAGAAAATCAGGGGATACAGTTTGGTGTTGCAGCAACAAATCTATCATTTCTATCCAAAATTCAATCACAACGCTGGATAGATGAAGAATCAAAAAAATTTGAATAATACCATAGAACATTGCATGTGGCTGAGGGGGAAGCGCTGCCATTTTGAGATAATTTTAGTGCATATAACGTATTCACATACAACACACGGCCGTGTACATGACACAGCCATACCTCATTTATTTACAAGAGAGGGGGGCAACGACCCTATACCTATAGCTATACCTAAACCCTACCCCTATTAACCAACCTTACGGTTATATCACAGGATTGCGACTCTCTCGCCCAGTAAACCATATAGGTTGTAGGGTGTTAATAATAAATCAATAAAAACACCTTAAATTCCGAACAGTTCCCGAGACCAAACCGTAGAGACGAACAGACGATGCATTAAGATTCGCCGATTATGCGCAGTCGTAAAGTGCAACTGGACACCGATGCATTTCTTATTGTAAACACGTCTGAGAATGCATCATTTGCTGCATGCGTGTACAGTTACGAGTTTATCATGGTGAATCGAGAGTACACTCGGCATGGAAAATTCAGTACATTCTATAGGAAAATATATATCTACATTAATATTATAAAGAGGTAAGATTTGTTTGCTTGTAACGAATAGGCTCCGAAACTACTGGACCGATTTAAAAAATTCTTTCACCGATAGAAAGCTACATTATCAGGGAGTAACATAAGCTATATTACAATTTCTAAAAAATTTGGGATCCGTAAGAAAATTGCAATAATTTGTCCACCCGTTCGAAGCCGGGACGGGCCGCTAGTTTAATACATAAAATTCTCGTGTCACGGTGTTTGTAATTAAACTCCTCCGAAATGGCTCGACAGATTTTCGTGAAATTTTGTGTGCATATCGGTTAGGTCTGCGAATCGGACAACATCTAGTGTTCTAGTGTCATCCCCCTAAACGAACATTCTAGTGTCATCCCCCTAAACGTTAAGGGTGGTCCACCCCTAAAATTTTTATTTTATTTTTTATACAAAAATTTTTGTTTTTATTGTTTTTATGATAGAGCATATAAAAATATATACAACCCCAAATTTTCACCCTTCTACCATCAATCCCTAAATTTATATGGCAACACAACGTTTGCTGGGTGAGCTTGTAATATATAGTATACTGGATGGAAAGGGACGAACTGCACAGCTAAAAATTATATTATATTATATTACATATTGATCACATTGGGGTGTAAGTGGTTCATTAACATCTTTGAACCAAAGCCTACCTCACCTACACGTGGTGCACCCTGCTGACTGACAAAAGAGGCCTTGGGAAAATAGAGAGCATAGCGTATTTTTTAAGTTGGCCGACTGGGGAAGTACCTCCACCTCACAGAATACCGCAGCCACTCACACTCACTCACACCGCATTCACTTGGGGTTTGTTGTGTTCCTGCTTAGTGGGAGTACCAAAGGGGCAATTATCGTAATTATGTTACAATCGTAGAATGACAGTTGACCGAAACGAGATTAAAGTGTAAATTGACTAAAAATTGTACACTTGCTTTCATTAATTAATTACATAATGTTATCAATTCTTTTTGTTAGCAAAATAACATTCGTAGTTTGTTTAATTTTCGATCATATTTCGATATAATCTTGTCTCGCTTAAATTTCACTTTGAAGTTTCATATTGTGATACGAGAATACCAAATTTGACATTTGTAGTATCGAGACTGAATTGAATTTTGACTACGATTTATGAATTTTGATAATTTAATTACGAGAATTGCGCCTCAGATAGAAAATAAAACCGCCTCACGTAAAGCGATTACTAGCGTGCTGTCTGCTAAAGAAACATATCCATAGAAGTTCACATATTTGTTTTTTTACTTATAATTTATATGCAGAAGAGATTTCTACAGCTGACTGTAGCAGTCTTCACGTTAAATGTAATATGAAGTATCGAATTCTATGTTGGCATTGTTACAACGTCATTACGTCCTTTACATTGCCTATATCGAGCGGTGTTTTCTATGTATTATAGGTATGTATTTACCAAAAAAAATGTATTTAAGTACATTTATCAGTTGTCTAGTACCCATAATACAAGCTTTGCGCTTAATTAGGGGCTAGATGGCGCTGTGTAAATTGTCCAGAAATCTTTATTTATTTATTTACTTCATAGTTAACACCGAATAAGACCGCAACCAAATAACAATTCGTAGAAGCCTAGTGGGTTGTTGAGTTCCTGCGAGTGAGGCATTGTACCAGGTAGGAAACAAAGAAATCCGCCTTACGTGAAGCCATTACTAGCTTGTTGCTTGCTAATGGAACATATCCACAGAAGTTTGTATTTGATTTTTTTTGTTAGTTTGTTTGTCTGTAAAATCTTTATTGCATTAAATATTACATAACACAGATTGTAGTGATAAGACATAGTATACAAGGGCAGACTTATCCCTATAAGGGATCTATTTCAGTCAACCTTTGATTCCCTGAAAGGAAACTGTGAATTGGAAACAAATATATATAATTTATAATATAGGTACGTAGATTTTTTTTTACTTATATTTAATAAGAAGTAGAGATTTCTACAGCTGACTGTAGCAGTCTTCACGCTAAATGTAATATGAAGTGTCGAGTTCTATGTTGGCATTGTTACAACGTCACTACGTCCTTTACATTGCCTATATCGAGCGATAAACTGTATTATATTCTGTTTTTATGAGCTATACCGAAGTGTTAAAGTCTCCAAGTGTCAGATCTTGGTATATATATTTAGAACTAGCTGTTCTAGACTTTCTTCTGTGTGAAATTTCGACCCTTCTAATGACTATTGGTATACATTTTCTAATAAGCTAATTTCAATTACTGTGAAATTAGCTTACTTATATTTTAATTAATAAAGGAATATATAAAACTTAAAAAAAAAAAACGGAAAAATCCTGACATGAAAAAGCCAAAAATAATTAATACTAATTTCCTGAGATTTTTGAAGTCGGTGTATTCTTTTTTAAAGTTTGATTTATCCTTTTTAAACTGACGGAATAAGACTATTGTTATCCTAATAGGTTTTCAAATTTGTATTTGGCGTCAATCAGTGCTTATGCGAACACGCGCGCCGCGGCGGGATCGGGACGGGTGTAGTAGTTATCGGGAAAGTTCTTGCATCTGTATTTAGTACAATTAAAGGTGCTACATGAAGGTAGCTGTGTTGTGTGTTGACTTGGCTTGGATAATCTAAAATGCCCGAATGTCACGCGAGCGAAGCCGCGGGCAAAAGCTAGTTACTTATATTTTAATTGGGGTGTAAGTGGTTCATCAACATTTTTGAACCAAAGTCAATTTCACCTGTATGCACTATACCCTGCTGACTGACAAGCGAAGCTGTGGTGGACTTACTTCCCCAGTCGGGCAGCTTACAAATACGCTATACCCTACATCTCTTTTGATAGAGCCTCTTTAAGTAGTCGGCAGGGTGCACCATGTTTTTTATTATTTTTTTTATACTATTTTATACCATGGGAGTAGTAGTGTAGTTCGAATTGCTTTTATAAAACGCCTTGCTTATCTGCTTATTGGATTTTTTATTTACCATATACATTTCTATTTAAAACAAATTACTGCTTACCTCTCAACGTGTTAGCACCATACAGGGGATGGTCGTAAGGCACGGGGCGGTATGCTGGATGGAGGGCGGCGAGGTAGGTCAGCTCGCTGGTAGCGCCCGCTGCCGCCGCCGCCGCCGCTGCTAGCCTGAGGACAAACAAACCATTGGTTAGGTTTACTAGTTCAAAAAATAAGAATTAAAGTGTAATTCGGATGTTTCCTTGCTTCAGAGGGCACGTTAAGCCGTCTAGCTCAGCTGTTGTCATTAGATGACAGTCGTTAAGCCAAGTCAGTGGCCTTTATGCGGCTTAGGAACACTGGCTTCTGCCAACCAGCAGTGTAGCAGCGTGGTGGAGTATGCTCTAAAACTAGAATTGCCATTCGTCCGGGTTTCCCTGGATTTGTCCTAGTTTGGAGGGTGTCCGGGGAGCGTCCGGGCGGGGTTTCATTTATAATCCAGGAATAAAAGTTTTAAATCACTACCCTTACAAAACCCCTGCAAATCGACGGTCCCTACGTATAAAGCGACATGTCATTTTAGACATGTCTGCTTATACTACGATATAGTAATTAAAGAAATTTATTATTGGACAAATGAGTTAATTTCTTACTTTTTGATTATATACAATCAATAAAATAAAAAAGGAAATGTTTTTTACGGACAATCTATAGCAATTTATGCAATAAAAAAAAACTGCCATTTTTGACATGTCGCTTATACGTAGGGACCGTCGAAATAACCGTCTTGTCACAGAATAAAATAAATAAATAAATAAGAAATAGTACTGGTTTACTAAAAACACCTGATGACATGTCCGGGTTTTAACATCAAAATCCAGAGTTTACACGCATTTTGTCCTGGTTGCTAGCGTTTAGAGATGGCAACACTATCTAAGACCCTTTTGATTGAGGGGAATCTCGTATCCTAGCAGTGGGATGAATAAGAATTGAGAACTACTCATCAAAACTAGCGAAACGAACCTGTCAAAAAATTTTCTCTTACATAGGCTCTTTTGTCATACTTTATCATCATTAGGTCCATTTCAGTCTCTAGGAGCACGACCCTCTCTCGTCCGTCCTAGACGGAAGGAGGATTTGGCCTACACTCCCCACGCTGGCCAAACGGGTTGGGGAGGCCTGATCGATATTTGATAATGTATTTCCCTTAGTCGCATTGTACGACATCCACGGGAAGAAACGGAGTGATTCTATTCCAGTCTGCCGGAAACCACACGGCCAATACATACTTTAACTACTTAAACCTTTTTTGGTATAAACTATCAACACTTAAGAAATATCTTTTATAATATCTAAAATAAAATCGTAACATCTATATGGTAGGTACAGTCATTTACACTAAAAAAATATATCCAAGTGTCAAAATCAAAGTAACTTGCAGTTTAAACAATCTTGATCTGCCAATGACAGCGACACAACTCAAGGCACAGCTACACAAAAGCTACACACGGCGAGGCCACCTTTTTTTGTATCCCTATTCAAGGCATTCGGAGTATCGGCGCGGACATCTCGGTGCGAACCCCAAGGCTTAACAGCGGGGTTCCGCACCAAATAAAAAGAGAATTGTGTGCAAGATCAGTCGCATTCTGTGACGTAATGCGTCTGGACGTTTGTCTGCAAAAACACATAAACAGCTGGACGTGTGATTTCTTGTATATTAACATTAATAGTCCTCGAATCAGTTGCGAAAAGCACATCTAAGTTATAGAAGATAGGAGTCAGAACAGCAAACTCTTTTGTTTTCCTTATAAGTAACATTCTCTGATTGCGTTTCTTTATAGCCAACAAAAAAGATATAAGAGAAGTAAATGAGCACTTAGCAGTATTGTTCCCATAAATAGACACAAACAAAACGTAATCACTTTCCCACATGAGAGGAAACCTAGTATAAAGACTATAGAAGCAAAGCTAACAAATAAAACGCAATAACTGGCGCATGCGCAATGCGCTCAGTAATAAAATTATTAAACAAATCAAGTTCATAATAATGCGGCTCCAGAAAATTGTCGGGTGGGTAGAGAATAAAGAAATTATCCAACTTACCAGGTACGGGCGATTGCGCGCGCCTCTGAACCCAAACTAAGTAATTTACAGAAGGTCGACCCCGTTACACATTATCCGCAAACAGGATCCACAAACTCCCCTTATGCTATTATATCAGTACGCACAGTCGACCTCACCATCACGTGGTGCACCCTGCTGACTGATAAACGAGGCTCTGGCGAAAAGAGAGGTAGGGCATTGCGTATTTTTAGCTGCCCGATTGATTCAGTGATGGTGACAGTTTTTAAATAATAATAATCAGTGCCAGATCATGAAATATTTTTCTCTTTAATGTTACCAGAATAACACTTAATTCAAGTTTATTTATTTATTTAGTTTTCATGCACAGAAAATATGTACAATGGCGAATTTTATTCTGTACAATTATTTTCTAGGTATCGCCCTAGAGACCACGACAGAGATAAGACACGGTAATGGTGCATAAATATTAGTGTTATTATTTTTGCAGATGGCGGAGCCTAGAGTGGATGCCACGTATGGGGCGACGAAGCGTAGGGCGCCTCCTCTCTAGATGGACCGACGATCTTAAAAAAGTGGCTAGTAGCGGTTGGATGCGGAAAGCGGAGGATCACATATGGTGGAAAGCATTGGGACAATCCTATGTCCAGCAGTGTGTAGATAGAGGCTGATGATGATGATGTTCCTATCCTATCGTATCGTATAGCACCTTTATTAGTGAAATCGATATTGGACAGTCAGTCGCATAAAAGTGGACCCTCTGCGAGTTATCTATTTTGTTGGCAAACCGAACAAAGACGTAGCTTCGAGAAAAGGAAAAAAAATGGCGGTTCACAAAATAAATAAAACAAGTGCAAGAACACTCGCGCGCCTTCGCCCCGCGTGACGTCTTCATGTATCCTTTCCTTTTCGCACACAGGACCGAATGAACTTCAAATGCAAGGGGGAAAAGGAGAGCGATATGATAATATTGCCCTGTGAATAGGAAGAAAGTTTCGGTTCTGGATTCTGATGGAACGAATTTTGCCCAGAGATTTTTGTATTAGAATTCTTTTTTTTTTATTACAAATATCTATATATAATAATGTACTTAAAAAAAATATTTTTATTTATTTATTTCAACATAGTTACTTTTTGTTTTGGAATAACTGTACCTTTTCGTGATATCTGACAAATAGACAAGTAGACAGTGAACTTATAAGACAAGTATTTCTAATTCTTATTCCTTTCAATACATGATCCTTTCATCATCAAATGAAAGGGCGCGATGAGGGAAACACAGCATAATCATTATTGTTTGTTTTTAAACTATCTTATAAAAATCTCGTCTCAAAAACATATTATTTCTTGTTAATTATTTGACGAGCTCGGTAGTCGAATGGTTAGCAATGGCCACTTTGACTTCGAGGTCGCGGGTTCGATTCCCGCACAAGACAAACATTTGTGTGCATGAACATGTCTGTTTATCTTTGTGTGGGTGTTTCCTATGTATTATAAGTATGTATTTACAAAAAAACAGGTATTTAAGTACATTTATCAGTTGTCTAATACTCATAACACAAGCTTTGAGCATAATTTGGAACTAGATGGTGCTGTGTAAATTGTCCAGAAATATTTATTTATTTAAAAATATTTATTCATTATTATTTCTTAAATCATCTTCAGTACCTCAAGAAATAGTTGACCGCTTACAATATTTTAAACGCGTAAATATTGTGTGTTATCTCTTACGCATAAAGTTACATCACGACCGATTCACCGGTTCGAGGGTTATCGTGACCAAACACACATAAATACAAACATACATACCATGTATTGTTTAAATTACGTTCATATTAGGATGTTTAAACATACAAAAATAATTATACACCCCAACTCGATCCGGAAACATACAAACTCCGTTTGGGATGTAAGTGTTTCATCAACATCTTTGAACCAAATTACCAAAGCCAACCTCACCGGCACGTGGTGCACCCTGCCGACTGACAAACGAGGCTCTGACAGTAAGAGACGTAGGGCATAGCGTATTTTTTAAGCTGCACGACTGGGGAAGTCTCCACGTCACAGAATACCGCAGCCAAATAGCAATTCTCCTGAGAGTTGTTGTCTTCCTGCGAATGAGTGAGGTTACCAGAAAGAAAAGAAAGAGTATGGGCTGGCAACGGTGCAGCGACCCTTTGGTGTTGCTGAGCTCCATGGCCGGAGGTGATTGCTTTCCATCAGGTGACCCACATGCTTGGTTGCTCCCCTCTCATATAACAAAAAAAACAACTTTGCTCTCTTTGCTGCTCGCTCACGCTCAGTCAACACACTGTCACACTTAAGGCAATTCGTGCTCGCTTGCGCTTGCGCTTGCGACTTCGTAAGTGCGTATCCCTGTATCCCGTGAGAAATTTCAAAAATGCTTTCTTAGCGGATGCTTACGTCATAATAGCCATATGACAAATTTCAACCCGATCCGTCTAGTGCATTGAACTATTCAGCTCTCTGGTCTAGTGCTGTGTTTCTTAACCTGTAGTCCGCGGACCCGCGGGTCCGCGATTATGTTGGGGGTCCGCCGTCTTATCTATGAATATTTGAATTAATAAATAATACCAGCAAAACTCGCAAAAAAGCAGCACTTTCACATTAATAAAGTACTTTTAATTCCTATAAAAAATTAATTCGTTTTCGGTACTAAAATAAATTGTCCAATATTTTTATTCCTGTATTGTTTATTAAGAAAATCAAGCACAATTTGAAGAAGAATATAAAAAGAAGATTTTAAATTCTAAAGAAACATAATACTATCATATCAACAATACAAAAATTGTATTTCTTTGAACTTAAAAACCAAAACCGACTTTGACTAAAATAAAAAAAAAATATTCAGTATCCCTTAAAATTTCTAATGCAACGAATCGCCGTTTCGATGCAATTTTGTGCCATAATAGCATAAATGCGTAATGTTAGGTATCTTTTAACAGCTGTTATTTGAAGTTGTAAAATTCTTTGCTACCTAATGGTTGTTTCTTTTAATTTCTTACTAAATTCCACTCTTTCGTTAGAGATGAAGACTTATTACAAGCTGTTAACTTGCAACTTTTGATTACAGACGCTGGGACAGGTTTGTAATCAAATTTTTTAAGTGTTGACCCACTTCTCAGCGTCCGTTTGATTTGAATTTTAGCACACTCATTTGGTTTTCTTAAATGCTGTTATTTTTAATCCAATATGGCGTGATGTTATATAGCCTATAGCCTTCTTCGAAAAATAGGCTATCTAACACTAAAATATTTGTTCAATTCGAATGAGTAGTTCCTGAGATTAGGGCGTTCAATCAACCAAACTCTTCAGCTTTATAATATTAGTTTAAATAAATTTAACGATCAATCAATACTGAAATATTCTTGATCGGAAATAGATAGAAGTTTAAAAGACGCCATGTTGGTTCACGAGAATCTGTCAACAACTCAATCATACACATGAATTTTTCATGAAAACCAGTTTCAATTACCACTAGCGTTGATAGTGTTGTCATGTTCAATTTTTTGTTCAATGACCAATTAGTCTGGCTGCAGCAGTTTAGAGAAGCAACAAGTTACTTTCCCTCCATAGAGTTTTTTGTCGTCATAATAAGCTGTTATTAAGTAGTACTTAAATACTTTGTAAGAACCTACTTGCTTAGAGTAACTAACGATGGAGTCATCAAGTTATCTGTGAGTACGATAGTGGCGCCACTCACTATAACTAGAAAACCAAGTAACTATTTTATTAGAAGTTCCATTTTGGTCAATACACTTTCTTCCTTTACTTTCTACTGTACGAGTTCTTGAAGTGAAAACTTCTTTAGCGGCGTTGTGCACTTTTTGGGATGGGTAAAAAAATGTTAAACTCGCATCAGGACATGTGACTTGATCAAAAATTCTTAAAACGGAGGAAGAGTAGACCGCCGGCTCGGCGTAGGAGAGGAAGTAATATCCCCCTCTCATTCTACCGCGCTGCGAAAATGTATGTTATATATATATATATTCAAGTTGTCACTTCAGCCGGCACTCCCGGAGTGCAACCCGTTTTTTTTTTTAGATTACTGAGTGTCCAAGTAGTCTGCTTGCAGGTGAAAGGGGAGTCTCTTGAGTACCTACCTGATTGGTTTACCTTTGCTTTGACAAATAAGTCTAGGGTTAATTGTGCCTCTGAGAGCATGTGATTAATAACACTCACTTATCAGAAAAGGCATCGTAAAGCTCACAAGACATAGTTTCCTGAAGGATCACGGCATTACTTCGGTCTGACGTTATCTCATCAGGATACGATAGATTGTGATACGATGCGTTGACGCACGTCGTACAACACCGTACGACAGATACTATGCGTTGCACGTCGTGGAGACTCACCTTTAGCAATCCAGACGATGTGGATGATTAGACACTTCATTGACTAATATAGGTTTTGAACTATAGATTTAAGATTCGATAACTTTTGAACGCTAATCAAGTCCATAGGGAGGCAATAAAAAAAAAACTAATGGTAACAAAATCGGGGGATACAGTTTGGTGTTGCAGCTACAAATCTATCATTTCCATCCAAAATTCAATCACAGTTCTTCTGTCTCTTATTACTATTTTTATATTAATTACTTGTACGCCTGGGTATTCAAAATGTAGCGATAAATAAAAACTGTGTTTTGCGCTCGCGAAAGGGTCCCATTCAAATAACAATAACTCGTAAAGTATGACATCCGAAGCAGTAATTATGATATCGTTTTGTAGATAATCTGGCGATGTCATCACCTTTTAAATTAATCCTTTTTCATATCTGTAGGACCTCCAGAATACTCCAGATCCATACAAATATTTAATTTTTGCCTGCGCTACCAAAAATAAAAAATTAAAATTAAAATGGTGTCCATTTCAATAGACACCATTTTAATTTTAAAAGAGGAGGGGAGTCAGACCCGCATATGGGGGGGTTTTCTTGTCGATAAAATTTGACGATTTAGAAGCCCTTAAATTATCGCCGGTCGAAACCCAGATACACTGTATATATGCTACGGCAACGCTTCACATCAGGCGGCATATATGATTATTTGGTACCTGGAGTGATATAAAAAGGGAAGATTGGGATTACTAAAGCATATAAAAACTTGATGTAAAGATAAAAGTCAAATGTATTTATTTTTTATGTCAACGAAAAATTGTAAAGTCGTTCGAAATATTCGTAACAAAGATAACCATAAAATATTTATAGCCTAACAATGAGTTAGCACACCATCTGGGCTTTCGTCGCAACCGACCACATATCAGGATTTACCCGACAAATAACGCACAAGTTTAATTCTCAGACGTTAGGTATGATTCACATGGTACGCAATATTATTTTTGACGAATTATTCCCAGTCGCCCCCGCGGGGACTGCCACCGGAGGCAAAAGGGAATAAAAATTCCCAGTCGCCGCCGGTGGCGACTGGGAAGTCCTGGCCCGCACTTCAATATCGCTGTACATTGTTTGCTCCATCGTAGAGTGTAAAAGGATTAGGAAAGTTATTATTCTAAATCTGCCTTATTTAGACGATATCATTCAAATGAAGTTTCTTACTTTTTAATATTAAAAAAATCTGGTGTTTTGTATCATAGATAATCGGTCTCTTTATAATAATTGAATTAGGAAAGTAATAGTAATTAATGGGAAAAAATATTTTAGTAATATAAAGTACAAAATCCTTAGGTAGGTACTTTATGGGAGTCATATAAGTTTATTCATAATTTTTATAGAGTTCCCAGTCGCCACCGGCGGCGACTGGGAATTTTTATTCCCATTTGCCTCCGGTGGCAGTCCCCGCGGGGGCGACTGGGAATAATTCTTTTTGACATGAATACGTCTTTAAATTTTCCACCATACGGGGGCAATCCAAAAAATCTCATTATAACAAAATCGGGGGTACAGTTTGGCGTTGTAGCTTCGAATCTATGCTCTACATTCAAAATTCAATCACACCACTGGATAGATGAAGGATTAAAGAATTTAATACGCCAAGTAAGGACTATTGAACATCGCGTGCTGGAGAGCGGGAAGCGCTACCATTTTGAGATAATTTTAGTGCATATACGTATTCACGTACAGCACACGGCCGTGTCCATGACACAGCCGCACCCCATTTTTTATAACACTAAACCGCAAATGTCTTAAAAAATAATTATATTATGATAATTATGTACCTAGTTTTATTTTAAGTTAATTTTACAAGTTTGATGGTAGTGAGATCGATTCCTTCATGAGCCAAAAACTCGATCAATCAATCTATTTATTTGCAAATATAGGTAACAATAGATGATAGAAATATATAATATTGCTATTATATTTTCAAATAAATACCTCTACTACATTTTACCTTTTTTAAGAAATTAAAAAATAATAAAATCTTAAATAAAAAAATCATAAGTTTTCTCTATTTGTAATAGGAACTAAAAATCACCTTTGCATAGTTTTGGGTTACTACGTGTAGATACTACTGTGTAATTTGTCTTAGTATATTTACTTATTTATTTACTTTACCTAATAGTTACAAATGCTTTTGTAGAAATCATATACCTACTATAAACCACGTCCATAAATTGTATCTTTTTTGATAAAAATTGTATAATTTATATACAATATAATATAAAATAAACGCATATTATAAACGCATTTTTAATATAATATTTATTTAACAAGCATTTTAATTAAACAATACACAACTTTGATTTTTTGTGAATTATATTTGTTTGTCCAGGGCTAATTATATTTTATCCAGCTATTTTCAACATATTGTGAATAACGCTTTACTTAAAAGACAGATTTATTAAGGTTCGTTTAAAATGTTGTTTAAATAAAATAAAACCACACTAAGCTCCCTTTGGAGCGGGTGAGAATCACATGCAGTGACGAAATCTTCAATAGTATATACAGGTTGATTTTATTTTCGATTCAATCATGGAAAAAAACGGTTGAAAAAGTTAACATCTTTTGACACATCCGTTTTCCAATAAAGTCAATTGGAAAACGGGTGTGTCAAAAGAACTTTTTCAACCGTGAACGTGAGATGACAACCTATATATAGGTCTAGTTTTCGGTTCACAGCTTCACTTGCATCGACTTTATAATTAATTATCACTGAAATAAATAGCCTATGTTACTTCTAGATAATGTATTTTTATTCTACTGTGGCAAATAAGCATACGGCGCGCTTGGTAGAATGCAGTCAGCGTAGTCTATGGACGAATGTAACACCGGAGTGGTGTGGCGCCATACAAACTGTTCCAGATTCGTCTCACAGGAGAGGTGAGGTAGATACGTGAGAGCGGTAGGGAGTGGCCATACTGTACCTAATATTACTATTTATACTGTGGTAGATGGTAGATCATAATTTTCAATAGGTACCGCCGCTGCCATTGCTAAACAAATTATACATATATACAAATTGCATGAGAAAGTATCAGTAACCTGAAATTTTGTGAAAGTTACTTAACAGTCCTCATTAAGCCCACAGAGTCAGATAGTTTAGAATAGCGTATAGGCTACTTTTTACCCTTAGATATCTTATACTGCAGTAAAGTTCCCGCAGACGAAGTCGATGGCTTTAGCTAGCAAATTTTATATCTTCAAAATATTAGTGCAAGGAATATATGTTGATAAACAAACCCAAAATAAAATAAGACATTAATAACTTAGTAAAAACGTTAAAAGACATGACAGCACTACATCTCACGCCAATAATGCAACATTAAAAATAACTGACAGCTTCAATTAAACGTACCATATAATGGAGTCACCCTGTAGATCAAGGTCCTTCTAAGAAGGTCTATGGTCAGCGGGAGTCCGACGGTAGGACGGTAACGGTCAGATTTTATGGTCACACTAGCCGATTGGTATTTTTTTGTTAGTTTCAAAGTTGTTAGGTATATTTAATTTTTAATCTGTTCCACACTTCTCAACAGCTTCTGGTTGTTTTTTTCTACCAAACAAGGTAACAAAGAAGATTAAGATGGTACTTTTGTCAATGGCAGCATTGTACGCCGTAGAATAGGTATGATACCTAACTAAAACGCTTTTACATTATTCAGTTCAACCCCGACTCAACTTAGAAATTTCAATAAAAGTAATAGTTCAATACACTATTACAGTAGTCGAATTCATTTTGAGGGTTCCGTACCTCAAAAGGAAAAACGGGACTCTTATAAGATCACTTGGTTGTCCGTCTGTCTGTCTGTCCGTCTGTCAAGACCGTCGATGTCGAAAATGCGTGGAGATATCAAGCTGAAATTTGAACGGTACACTCAGGTCTACGGTCCTATGAAGTTGTAAAAAAATCAAACTGCTAAGTTTACGTAAAAAAAAGATACGGCCGTTTATTAAACAAAAACGCATATATATTTCGACATATTCTCAAGGGAATCAAAACTCATAGGGTACTTCCCGTTGTTGACCTAGAACTATGAAATTTGGCAAGTAACATCGTTATAAACTACATGTACAAGAATAAATCTCAAAACTATACATTTGAAATAAAATCTTAAAAAATAGCTTAGATTCCTGTCCACTATTTAAAATTATACTACGTACGGAACCCTCGGTAGGCGAGTCCGACACGCACTTGTCCGGTTTTTTTCAATACCAAATAGAAACCTCAAAAATACTTTTTTGTATGGTTAAGCGCACGTAGAACGTTACATCACCGAAGAAATAATCACGGAATAAGAAACCGTCCAGTATTAATTGGTATCGCGTAGCCAAGACACAGATAGCGCTAGGCGGGATCCTCTTATATTGGAAATACGAAGCTCTACAATGTATAGTCTACATTATTATTATATATCTCTTACATTCGCGCGCTTTATCTCTTACATTCGCGCGCTTAAACCCGGTTATTTGGTAGGCGTGTATAAACAATAGTTATATGTTTGAGCCGCTTGGGGTAGAAACCTTGGTTTCTGAGGTTCATCAGCTCACTAACTAACTACTTAGAGACATATCCCCAAAATTGATCGTCCAGTCACCAGAAGGCTGATCATTACCTTGCTCCGAGAATTAGTATCGCTGTCCAGCGAGGCAATGATGCCAGTCTTCTGGGGATTCTATCGACGGGCAGCGAGCTTAGGGATATTTTTATTTTTAAGTAAAGTTCTGTTTATGATTGATAATGTATGCAAAATTTCATGGCAATAGGTTCAGTAATTAAGGCGTGAAATACAAATAAACTTGGGGTGTAAGTAATTTATCAACATCTCTGAAGTAAAACCAAAGATACCTGCACGAGGTGCTCCCTGCTGACTGACAAACGAGGCTCTGGCAAAAAGAGAGGTTGCACGATTGGGGAAGTACCTCCAACTCACAGAATACCGCAGCCAAATAACAATTGCCCAATTGTTTCTGTTCATACGAGTGAGTGAGGTCACCAGCAAGAAAGGAAAGAGTATAGGCTGGCAACGAATCGCCAACCCCTTGGTGTTGCTGATCTCCATGGGGGGTGGTGATTGCTTTCCATCAGCAGACCCACATGCTCGTTTGCCCCCTCTCAAATAAGAAAAAAAAAAACATACTTTCGCATTTGTAATATTAATACGGAAGTAGAGTTTATTTTAAATTAATCTCAACTACTGCGTTTTGAATATTTCGTATGTTAAACTACTTCGCAAAAATACTAGACACATCTACATCCTGATTATACTATGATCCTGATGTCATATGTTATTGTGTAACTGTTTCCCAATATCTGCTATCACTGCTAAATTATCAATTTGACACAATTGTTTACAAGTAATTAAGATAGTCATCGGGCAGAGATCATGTGGCGACCTCGTTAAATTCCCAGTTTCTCACACGATAATATTCATACAATAAACATACAGACAGATATGGGCTTTTGTGTTTAAAGTAACTTAAAACTTTTATATTGACGATGATATAAAAGAATACAGAACTTTGTAATTAAAAACATAAACTAGAAACTCCCCCCAGGTGGGAAGTAGTAAGTAAGTAGGGCAAAAAAATATGTGAATTTTTACATTTTTCAAAAAAATATTCTAGTTCATATTTTCATAGTTAAGTCAGAGGTGTCTCCAATCATCCAAGGGGTTTAGAGCATACTCCACCACGCTGCTCAACTGCGGATTGGCGGAGGCCAGTGTTTTCAAGCCGCCTAAACTCCACTGACTTGGCTTAAGGACTATCATCTAATGACAACATCCGGGACCGACGGCTTGACGTGCCCTCCGAAGCATGGAGGAACTCGAGATAAATAAACCCATCCATGGACAGGCTACGGTCGACGTTGCTTAACCTGCGTGTTCGTTTAGACTGTCACGCACAACGACTCCATTGAGCTCCTAATAAGCAAAGTATATGATATAAAAAATGGGGTGTGATTGTGTCATGGACCCGTGTCCATGTGTTGTAATGTGCGTGAATATGTTATACATATGCAATAAAATTATCTTAAAATGGCAGCGCTACCCCCTCCCCCGCACGCGGATTCCATTGTCCTTATTTAGCGTCATAAATTCTTTGATCCTTCATCTATCCAATTGTGTGATTAAATTTTGGATGTAGACGAGAAATATGTAGCTGCAACACCAAACTCTATCCCTGATATTGTTATCATTCGTTTTTTTGAATTGCCTCCCTATAAGCAATTTTAAAGACATATTCACGTCAAATGTCAAAAAGTGGCCTCCCCAACCCGTTTGGCCAGCGTGGGGAGTGTAGGCCAAATCTTCCTTCCGCCTAGGACGGACGAGAGAGGGTCGTGCTCCTGTAGTGGAGACTAAAATGACCTGATGATGATGATGATTCACGTCAAAAATTAGTCGTAATGTAAAAGCAAGACAAACACACTTGCCCTTATAATTGGTATGACCCTTATGGCAGTTTAGGGTCGCCATAAACCACCATTAGCAATAGAGCAATCATAGTTGAGGTCTCAATCCACTTTAGAGCTTTTATTAACTACGTCTTCAGCGTTTTATTTCGGAGTTTATGATTAGTCTTAATATGTAGTTAACATTCGTTCAACTGATTTTTTATGGCTCGGGTTAAAATAGTACAATTTAGCTGCAGTCATTTAAGGGCCAGAGCGCACGATAAAACGCAACGAAAATTTTTTGAAGTAAAACTTCTTTACGCACGTTTGATTTGGGGAGTAAGCTGGTGAATGCGTGACGAGAGCGTTACGGAAATGGTGAACGGAAGTGGAGAGGGAGATATAAATTAGTAGAGCTAAGGAAGTTTTACTGTTTTATTTCAGTCGTGGGTCTAAAGCACGCTCTATTTTTTCATATTAAACGAGTTTCAAACTGAGATGTTTCTACTTATAGATACGGGTACGTTCTACTATGGCCTATGGCCTGTCTGTAGTTTATATTATATCATGGGTTTTAAACGAGTTTCTTGAAACTTCATCGTGTGTTCTGGGCCTAAGAATAGAGATGAAAACAATAGAACCGTCGTGGGACGCCTAGCAAATATGAAACATCGAAACTATTTTGTATAGATTTTTTTGTGGAATAGGAAGATAGTATTTTTTTGTGGAATATCGCAAAGTACGTGGCGACGCGTCGGCACACCAGAAAAGGGCTGACGCATTAAAAAATATATTTATCTGTATATCAAATAACAATTCCCTTGAGAGTTGTTATGTTCCTGCGAGTGAGTGAGGTCACCAGAAAGGAAGAGTTGCTGTGTTGGCGGCGGGAGTGGCGGCGCGCGAGCGATATTTCATGTTACGGCCGTTGGCCATGATATGGCTACGGTAACCGCTTCAACACATACGGGCCGTATACTTTTTTTTTACATGAGAGGGGGACAAACAAGCATGTGGGTCACCTGGAGGAAAATAATCACCATCGCCCATGGAGATCAGCAACACCAAGGGGTACCCGATCCGTTGCCAGCCTTTTAAGGGAAATAAAGACTCAATTCCTGAAGGCTCCCATGTCGTAGTTGTTCGGATATACCGCTGAGGGAATTTGATTCCACATTTTCACCGTTAAATGTCTTAGGAAACGTACTGTAGTAGATTTCAAATTATCAAGATGATATGGATGGAATTTCAATTTATGGCGAGTTGTACGATAGTGGAATTCAGCGGCAGGTATCAAATCAAATAGCTCATCCGAACACTCCCCGTGATATAATTCGTATAGAACACAAAGAGACGCTACATCTCTGCGTGTAGAGAAAGAGTCCAATCGATCCGAGATCAGTGGGTCACCGACAATTCGAACTGCTCTTCGTTGTATGCGGTCAAATGGAGCAAGCAAGTACTGTCTGCCACACGACGTAGTACAACAAAAAGTTAACTATTCTTGCATGAAAGAGAGTATAACAATCTGGATAACACCCAAATTAACCCACCCGCAGTTAACGCAGCCGCAAACAGTTAAAACTTAACTTACGCAATACAGTCCACTTAATCAACGTTTTATATCCACAACTAAATTTTAAATTGATTCTATAAAAATATCGCTGCTACAGTTAAAAATAATAGTTTTATGGGCAGAAGACATGTGTCGAAATCATTTTATAGATATGGTTTAAACTGATTTATAACTTTTATTCGGGTTTACGAGATCGCGTTTTATGTGTTTTCTTCTGGAATTGGTTCCTTGGATTGTTATACATAGAGATGGACCTATAGGTCTTTATGGGGTATAATATTTATTGTATCAATCTGTGGCATCGATAAACAATGATATAGGCCACCAGATGGTAAATATTCAATATAATATGGTCATAAATACTGCTATTTTTTGTGAACTGTAAAAAATCAATAGAGCAAAATCACCGTAGATGTTAAACTTAAATCGACTGTCAAAGTCCGTAGGTTTTTGACGCGAATACGTCTACAGGGAGGCAATTCAAAACAACGAATGATAACAAAATCGGGGGGTACTGTTTGGTGTTGCAGCTACAAATCTATCATCTCCATCCAAAATTCAATCATACCACTGGATAGATGAAGGATCAAAGAATTTATTACGCTAAGTAATGACTATGGAACAGCGCGTGCGAGGGAGGGGATGCGATGCCATTTTGAGATAATTTTAGTGCATAGTTATATGCACGTGTGTATGCGTACAACACACGGCCGTGTCCATGACACAGCCACACCTCATTTTTTTATGAGAGGGGGCCAACGTGCATGTGGTTCGCCTGATGGAAAGCAATCACCACCGCCCATAGAGATCAGCAACACTCTTTCTTTCTGGTACCTCAATCACTCGCAAGAACACAACAAGCCTCATGGGAATTGTTATTTGGCTGCGGTACAAATTGGTGCCTAAAGATCAGGATAAAATGATTTTATATCAAGTGACTTAAAAGTCACATCGTGCACACATTTTATAACTTTAAATGTATATACAAACATGTTTATGATACCCTATTGAATTAAAACAGATTTCTCGACTATAACTCTAAAAGAGACAGAACATAATGTTTAAGTAATAAACAATTTACGTATGTTCGTATGTTACGGTGCAACGTCTAAATAAAACAGGTAATAAACGCCCAAAATGGACTGTATAAGCTTTTTAATCCATATGCAGCGAAAATAAACAACATTGGGTAATGTAAACAATCACTGGTTAATGTACACACGAGGGATAAATTGGTGCTAGTGATTTCCGTACGGTTTTTTTTTACTTCAAAATAATAGTTGGTGATGGAAATGATAAATTAATGACCTTCTATATAAGATGATATTTAGAAATAGAATATATACCAGAAATGAAAAAAATGTGATCTAGGATCTAGTTGAGACGCACTAGATTGGCAATTGAGCCAGAGCCTCGTTTGTCAGTCCGCACCGCATGCAGGTAAGATTGACTATTTTTCAAAAATGTTGATGAACCACTTACCCCCCAGAAAAAGAAAACAAAACCCTACTTATGCTTGAGAGTCAGTAAAGAGTTATAAGACCTTCTGTGTGATTAACTTAACTTAGTTAAGAAGTAATAATACTATGATAGGAATTTTTGGTATCCACAGATTACAATTACTTACTTGTATGCTACCAGCGAGCCTTCAATTTGTTTGCAAACATAAATTTTATTAAGTAATTTATTTACCCCTTTTCTCTAATCGGTACTTTTTTAGTTTTTAAACTATTATCTAAAACTATCAATCAAATTTCTGTTCGCATGATCGAACTGTAATCAAGTTTATTATTTCTGAACGATAGCTTAAGACATCCAAGTGTAAGCATTTTCAAATAAAACAAGCACACTATAAACCTAGACCATGAATCACGTAGACAATTGAATGGGGTAAACGTTTGTAATAGCGAAATCAAATAGAGTAACACAATTTCCTGCGGGTGTACGATATTGCGTTCGGGCGCTGACGCGGCGCGCGACTGTTTACAAATAAATCATAAAGTGTTATTAGGCTTTGTCCTAGCTGAGCGATACCATGTGAAGCGTTGCGATACGTAGCTTCTTTATGTATTTGTTATTTTCCTAAATAGGTAGGTAATAAAAAATATTACGCGTCAGACACACTACCCGCAAAATGAAAAAACACACTGAAACTGGACTTAATACTTCTCATTTTAAAATAAAAGGGCCTATAAAACCAATTTATATTTCCGAATACCTAACTCCAAAAGCACGGCACTTATATTATCTAGCGCGCAATTTTGCTAACGACCAAGGCTTTAAATACTGCTGGACATCATACGGGAACATTTACTTAAGAAAAGAAGACGGGAATAAAGTCACAAGAATTAACAATGAAGCCGACCTTCACGCTTTGAAGCAGGAAAAATGATTAGTATATCCCATATCATTACGAATAAATCGGATTTATCATTGTATGCTCCAAATTTTGTTTCTAGCCTTATTACTGATTTCACGTGTGTGTAGCGACACCTTATTTCTAAATATAATTTTCAGTTTGCATGAAATATATATTAAATATCTATTTGCATTTTACGTTAATCGATGTCTGCAGCTGCAACAACACTATTATTATCATTCTTCATTCATATTATTTATCAATCATATCATTCATGATTTTTTACATGCACTAATTCCCCAAATCAAATATCTAATTCATCCGTGCCTTCCAGACACCGCGTTATCTATTCCATTTCAAGTACCTTTGTACATAAACAGTAAAATTTAATTCTAACGACTTAATAATTAATATAGATAAATTATCGGTGTCCGCAGCACAATCTTGTGATCCTCATGAGGTTCAATATTTGCTACCCAAACATAAAAAGTCCTTGAATATACTTACGCAAAACATACGCAGCCTATCCCGCAATATGTCGAGTTTTTCAGTTTTACTAAGCAACTTACGCATTGATATTGATATCATAATTCTCACCGAATGTTGGCTACAATTAAATCCCTGTATTCCCAACCTAATTGGATATACCAATTTTTACTCTACCACCCCCTCAAACCAAAATGATGGCGTTGTCGTCTACCTTAACAATTCCCTAGCTGGTGTCTCAGTTTCTGAACCAAGCATTGCAGACGCTTCCTGTTTACTGATCAAAATAAACACCGATACTGCTATCGTCGCAATATACCGTCCCTGCGCCTTCCGCAATAAGTACGCCTTTATACAGTCTCTGCACCCTATTCTGGACTCGCTTGAAGGTTTCAATAATGTTATAATAATGGGAGATATCAATATTGATATCTCCACTCTCAATACAGATTCATTCGCAGAAGACTATCTAAACACTCTAGCGCACTACGGTCTACTCCCGGCACATATTCTTCCTACCCGTAACAATGCATGTCTCGATCATGTTATTCTCAAAACTTCGCTTACAGCACACACTTTTGTTGTACAATCTTCAGTAACTGATCACAACGCTGTTTTGCTCGGAATTGACACAAAAAAGAACCTCTGTCCAGTTAAAACCCTTAAAAAAATCGATTACAATAATCTGTACGAAACGCTAAAGATAACCGACTTCTCTCCAGTTCTTCGTGAAATTAATCCTGACACCAGCACTGATAAGCTAATAGACATACTCCAATCAGCCATCACCTCTCACACTAAATCGATCACTCTTTCGCGTAGACGTAGAACACTAAAGCCATGGATAACTAAGGGTCTTCTAAGATGCATAAGGAATAGGGACAACATGCATAAAAAATCAAAAAAAGATTCCAACAACGACATATTGCGCATAACCTATCTCAGATACCGAAATTACTGTAATTCTGTACTGAAAACCGCCAAACGTAACTATGATAAGCAAATTTTGGACAGGGCTGGCAATAACTCAAAACACCTTTGGAATGCGATAAGAGAGGTAACGGATCTCAATAAATCAAAATCTCCTTCTCGAAACCTTCTACATTGCAAGCCAACACCCGAACAGTCTCTTGAACATATCAACTCCTACTTCGTTAGTGCGGGAAGGTCACTCGCCCAAGATATTGTGACTGAGAACTCAACTTGCTCCTGCTCAATTTCAAATAGTCCCCTTTCTCAGAACATATCGGACCCTACTCCTGTTAATTCCTTTGTCCTCCTGCCAACTACTGAGGAAGAAGTGACGGATATCATTAATTCTCTTAAGGAAGAATGTGCAGTGGGCTGGGATAATATATCCACATCTTTTCTAAAGCGTCATCAAAAATTTCTGGTCGCCTCCATCACCCACATCTGTAATCTCTGTATGTCCTGCGGCTTCTTTCCTTCAGCCTTCAAAAAGGCGATCGTCCACCCTATCTACAAGGCTGGGGATCGAAACTGTCCAATAAACTACCGTCCTATTGCCATTTTGCCAGCACTATCTAAAATCCTCGAACGGCTAGTTAATAAACGACTAATGAGATTCCTTGACAAACAGTGCGCTCTGTCCGAGGCCCAATTTGGGTTTAGACCAGGGAGATCGACCGCAGACGCCGTACATGAACTTACCGATCATATTGTCAGGAACGTCGATATTGGGAAAAAATGTGTGTCGATCTTCCTGGATTTGGCAAAGGCTTTTGACACGGTTTCGGTCCCTATCTTGTTGAAAAAGCTGGAGCGCCTGGGTATTAGAGGCATTCCCCTTTCCCTCTTTAGCAGCTACTTTGTTGGACGCACTCAATGTGTAACTATAGATGGTAATACTAGTTCAGACCTGCCTATTGAATACGGTACCCCTCAAGGGAGTATTTTAGGCCCTACCCTTTTTTTAGTTTATATAAATGACCTTTGTTGCCTTAAAATACCTCACTGTAAAATTATTTCATATGCTGACGATACAGCTCTTATTTTCTCGGCAGATAATTGGAAGAAGACTTATTCACATGCTCAAGCTGGATTTAACCAGGTGTCTAGTTGGTTAAGACAGAATTTATTGACCCTCAATGCTCTTAAGACACATTACCTGGCATTCTCCACCAATAATTTATCCGAAAATATTTTATCTAATCTTTCCATTATTGCCCATTCTCATCGCACAGACACTCTTACCTCCTGTTCTTGTCTTCCCCTAAGTAGATGTGATGCAATCAAATATTTAGGAATAATACTAGACCATAGACTAAATTTTCAATCTCACATCAACGTTACCGCCACTAGAATACGGAAGCTAATGTACATATTTAAAAAGTTACGGAGCGTAACTAACCCCAAGACTTTAAAAATGGTTTACACTGCTCTCTGTCAATCATTAATTACATATTGCATCACGACCTGGGGAGGCACTCACAAAACCTCGCTGCTAAAGCTCGAAAGGGCCCAAAGAGCTGTCCTCAAAGTTAGCACTTTCAAACCTATTTTATTCCCCACTGTTGAACTTTACCATGACACACAAGTCCTCACTGTCCGCCAACTTTACATACTTCAGACTATTCTCAAACAACACCGCATCACTGATTTTAACCCTAACCACCCTACTTCCCGTCGCGGCCGACCCGTGTCCACTACTCCTTTATTCAGGCTATCATTTTCTCACCATTTCTTCTGCTTTCAAGGACCATTTCTCTACAATAGTATACACCGTAAATTAGATATCCTTCCTTTAACCACATATCAATGCAAACTTAAATTAACAAAATACCTTCAAACTCTTAGTTACGCTGATACAGAAAAACTCCTCCTTCCCCGTAGTTAAATGCAGTCACATCGATTAAAGATTTGCTTTACTCATGCATACCTAATCACATTGCCTATACCTAATTACACATGGTGTATGTATGTATATATATGTGTATGTGTGTGTGTATGTATATGTATGTATGTATGTATGTGTGTGTGTGTATGTATATGTATGTGTGTGTATATATGTATATTAGTTGCAATGTTACATAGATGTGCCCGTGGGTATCTAGGTTTATCTGATAGTAGTTATAAGCATTATTATTGCTATGTATAGCATGATAGTTCTATCATAGCTTGGCTAGCTGAGTAGATTGTACGATTCCTCTTACTCCCTTTGATTTGTTTTGCAAACTGCTATATGTACGTATCTTATATTTTATAGTGCCTGTCTATACTTAAAGTTCCGTGATTTATGTATGGTATGTAAATTGTTCTGTCTTGACCGAGAGGTGAGCACTGGTGCGCTGAGATACAGGCTTATGCCTAGTTCAGAGGCTCCAGTCTCACGCAGTCGATACTACCAATGTTTATTGTCGCATTGATGTATTTACCTGATTGTTTTATTGCACGTACAGATTGTGTTTGTATTGATTAGTGAGAAAATAAAACATTTTATTATTATTATTATTATTATTACTGGAGACTTTTTTGATAATGCTTAATTAATTATGCTATAGCAGGAAGTTTGCGGATTGTTTAAATACTTGTGTATATGTGTGCAATTAAGATTGAATAAAATAAAAATAAAATAATCCATACATAATAACAAACTTTTAAATCTAATACTATTATAAAACAAAACACATTTTAATTTTGTGGACTTTTCGGCCTCCATTTCAGTAAGTGACTCAACCAGAAGCAATTTATTTTAATATAAAAAAAACTGTTTAAAGTTAAAGCTATACAGTGACCAACGCTGGGCCCAGCTAGAGCAGTCAGTTATTTTATTGCCGAGCCAGTGTGCCCGTGTACTGCCTAGTGCGGTAACTTCCGCCGGGTGTACAGGTCATTGGACCCGTACGTGAATTATGATGGGTCTATTTTAAGTAAGTTGCGGATGTAACCTTCGAACGAAAGACTTCCTGAGGTGGATCGGTCAAACAATTACAACAATCAGTTCGTTGTTATAAATCGTCAAGATAGGATTTCTCTGCTAATCCGATGATGATGCAGAACATTGTCTCAGATTCCGAAAATCATAATATGGTTTTAGTTAACAAAAATCAAGACAAGTAAAGCAATCAATGTGTTCTCTCTATTTTTTTTTATGCTACGTCGGGTGACTGAGAAGCATACGGCCCGCCTGATGTGAAGCGTTTACTGCGAGCACATTAACTCATTCCATCTTTTTGGTGACCTCCCTCACTCACAGTACACACCAGTCCTCAAGAGAGTGTTATTTGGCTGCGCTATTTTGCAAGGTGGAGGTGCTTCTCTAGTCGGGCAGCTTACAAATACGCTGTACCTGTCTTTTGCTAGAGCCTTTTTCGCTAGTACAGAGAATGCACCACGTACAGGTGAGGTTGGCTTTGGCTCTAAAGATAGTGGTGAGCTCCTTAAACCCCAAACTCTATCCCTATTTGAAAGTCACATCATAGTTAACTTCACTTGCACTTGTCTCTGGCATTGGTAAGAGGGGAAGTTAAATTCCAAAAGCTTCTTACTCCTACTAATTTCTTCTGACTTAATTTGTTCTAAGGTAGTTCTAAGGTAGCCGTAGTCCTACCCCCGGGACTACAATGGACTTCATTGTTCATTGTCTTTTTGGTGGTCGCCGCTGTTAATCTCTCTCCTGTGTAGCCAGCTACACAGGAGACACAGTGGTGGGAAAATGTGGTAAGCCCCCGTCCCGTTCACTTGCACTTGATGCCAGATTCTGTTCAGATTTATCTAGGTAGGTGGTGCGAGTATACTATCCTAAATAAAATAAATAAAATAGAAATACATCCGTGTAATACAAGAAAAAAATATAAAGCAAAGGATTAGATAGTATTCAGATATTTCAAATCTCTTGTTAAAGCTTTAACAAAAGATTTGAAAGAAGAAACAGATTGACCACTCCAGATAGCGGCAGAGCATATTCCAGAGACGTATTTCTAGAACTGAATAATTAGGGCTGTGAAAAAAATTGTGAAACGAGACTCGAAAGTAATTGAGACATACATAGAGCTTCCTTAGAAGTGCAAGCTTTCACTAAAAATCCTTTCTTAGGGGAAGTCTATTTTGAAAATTCCCACGGAATATCAAGAATTGTGTGGAGGAAGTTGCGGATAATGGAGCACTTAATAGTATTCATTGTACTGTTAGTTATTTAATGCTAGGGAAATCTTCTCGTTAGCTGGTAGTTACTGTAATAATCGCTGTGATTTCACACATCGTGTGCGAAATGAGAAGATCAATACCTCGTTGTACTAATGATAGAGATCATTAGTACATCAATGTATGTTTAATATCTCTGAGGTATATGTTTCTACTGTAGGTGTCAATGGAGCAGATAATAATCCGGAATTATGTAGTGTAGTCGACAACTTTTTCACTCTGGATTCCGTCTCTTAGGGAAATCCCGAGCTAAACTACATCTCTCGCTGTGTTACTTTTAGTTTATGCACCAGCCCGGTGTTCAGTGTTTAAGTTTCATAGATAATCATGCAAAGTTAAATAGAAATGCTATAAGTTCTAATTGTGATATCGTCAATTTCCGGACGGACATTTGTCAAAATGATCATATTGTTTCGCATAAAGAAACTCAAACAAATTAAGAAATCCACGTCACTCACCCTGCCTAAGCACATCTAAAAAAGACGTTATCACAAACCACAAACACGAAAGAGATGGTGAGTGAGCGACTTATATTGTCTTGCATGTGCTTAAATTTGAGATGCGTCATTTTGAGAACAAATTCTTGCTTGATTGTTTGTACAACTATATTGCAACCACAACTGATTAGTTTTATGATGCAAGAATATTATGAACAAACTTGCTTCGAGGAATCTTTAACAGTCAAACAGTGTCTTGGAGATCCTAAGTGGAGCTATGAAAGACGAAAACTTCCTAAAATTTGATATTTTTAATTAGGTCAATCATCTGACCTGGTTAAATTAATAATCTGCCAAGTAAGTAATAGCAGATGGGGGAGTAAGGTACTAGAGTGGCGCTGCGCGTAGAACGACGAAGCGTTGGACGCCCACCTTCTAGATGGTCCTATAATTTTAAGAAAGCTGGAAGCGGCTGGATGTGGAAGGCGGAGAATCGTATTTGGTGGAAACCATTGAGGAAGGCTTATATCCAGCAGTGAGTAGATACAGGCTGATGTATACCCATTTTAATAATCCAATATGAAACTATACGCGACTGAAACTGCGTGCCGAAGCCAGTCATCAATCTTTAAATAGAATAAAATAAAACGTTCGACTTTATTATCAACTCATTGGCAATAAATAATTATGGACATTATAAAATTTACAAATGAAATATAAAAACTGCATTCAGATCAAAACGACAGTGAACCCAATAAAGATATTGATATTAATAAGAAATAAAACGATTCAAACACTAATGAAGAAGAAAAACATTCACTTAGCTACAATTGGTGCATTGATCAATACATCAGCTCTCAATGCCCGCGCCCTGACCTTTGAAATGACAACACATCCGAGAAATCATCTCACTTTATTAACCATTGCTTGTTCAGTTAAAATATACTTTCTTTAAATAACCAATAGAGCAGCGATGTCTTCAAGAATTGATTGTGATCATGTACAAGTGTATCGTTTGTGACAATGCGTTCTTGTTGAACAAAATTAGATTTGCTCATTGCTGGTGACGCAATGTTTTGAAATTTCCGAATGCAGATTTATTGTCGAATAAGAGCTAGGACTTCTGAAGGAAGCTGCGTTCCCAGTGGTAATGGCAATTTCTTTCTGAATTATTTTTTGTCGACTTCATATCCTTGCATATATGCAAGGATTAATTGAAATCTCCACAAAAGAAGATAGCTGTTCGTACTATAGTACGGTTGAAGTCGGTTCAAAGTTATATAATTCTACTGCTGGGATACGAGTCTCCCCTCCATCAAAGGGATTTAGAGCATACTCCACCACGCTGCTCAATTGCGGATTTGGCGGAGGCCAGTGATTTCAAGCTGCCTTAAGGTCACTGACTTGACTTAACGACTGTCATCTAATGACAACAGCCCCCTTACCACCATCTCTTATTGCGATTAAATAATTGAATAGATTGCTTATTCATACCAATGAATAAGCGACTCTATTCCATTTGAAATAGAGCCGCTTATGCATTGGTATGAATAAGCAATCTATCCAGTTATTGAATCGCAATAAGAGATGGTGGTAAGGGGGCAGACGAGACCGACGACTTAATGTGCCCTACGAAGCACGGAAGCACGGAAGGAAGAAGAATATTTATTTGTTAGTATGATTATACTAACAAATAAATATTCCTGAACAAATTACACTGTAACATTCCCAAATTATACCAAGCTTGTACTATGGGTACTAGATAACTGATACTTAAATACATTTTAATACCTAAATATAATACATAGAAAACACGAAGACAAACGGACATGTTCATCCCCACAAATGTATGTCTTGAGCGGGGATCGATCCCGCGACCTCGGAGTGAAAGTAGCCATTGTTAGCCATTTGCCCACCTGGCTCTCTAATAACAATAAAAAGCTACGCAATAAATTATACGAGGCGTATTACGCCACATGCGGAGCCTAGCTTAAAGAGCTTAATGCCTGAAATTAAACCGACGCCTGTATCACGTAATTCCATGAAATTACGCCATTTATACTGATTGGACGGTAATTTAATTGTAATTATTGATTGAAGGTGCATTTACACTATCGAAGTTTTTATTTAGATGAAAATTATAGAGTCAAATGAGTTATTTACTTAGACGACGAGATAAGTGTTTCAAATGAGAGCATTATACTCACGATCATTAAGACAAGTAAGATTGGGGTGTAAGTGGCTCACCATTATTTCTCAGCCAAAGCCAACCTCATCTATACGTGCACCAGAGACTCTTTAGAGGGAGGTAAGGTACAGCGTATTTATAAGCCCTACTGAGGAAGTACTTCCATCTTACCGCAACTAATTAATAATTCCCTTGAGGGTTGTTGTGTTCCTGCGAGTGAAGTATTTTATGTTGCAAACGTTTATCTGGCTACGGTAACCGCTTATATGGCTTTTATTAAGATATATGTATACTCTACTTGGCATCATTTATTCCAACAAAAAAAAAAAGAAATCTAGGGATCTTGATGATATGCAGTGCTTGCTTCAAATATATTTATATAGTAGGGCTGTAAAAGTCTGGTAGGTCGTAAACCAGGCCGGTTGGCTAGGGCAATTTTTATAGAGACGGGTTTACGATCGTGGACAGCCCTTGACGGGTCCTTGAACTTTAATAATAACAGGGGTGAAGATTATGGGAATGTATAGGTGTAGAAACTTGACTGGGTTTCATGAGCTTAATAGCTAGACTATCATCCTCATTTTTAGTCTGTATTTTTTTTATACTGCGTCAGGTGGCAGACAAGCATGCGGCCCGCCTAATGTGAAGCGATTACCGTAGCCATATTAACGCTCGCAACATAAAATATCGCTCGCGCGCCGCCACCCCCAAAGGCAACGCAACATCTTCTTCCTTTCTGGTGACCTATCTCACTCGCATATGAACACAACAACCCTCAAGGGAATTGTTATTTGGCTGCGGTATTCTGTGAGGTGGAGGTACATTCCCCAGTCGGGTAGCTTACAATTACGCTCCCTACCGCTCTTTTCGCCAGAGCTTGTTTGCCAGTCAGCAGGATGCACTGCCTTTTCGCTTATTCATTGGTATAAATAAGCATTCTATTCAGTTATTGAATCGCAATAAGAGTTGGCGGTAAGGGGTCAGATGGCTGACTTTTATATCGCACAACGCATAAGTATTGCCATTCAATGTGACAATACTACCAGCCTTCTGGGCACGATGCCATTTGACAGTAATGTAAGGAATATTTAAATTTTTATTTTTATGTATATAGTTTTTTCTCTCTATTTATTTGGTTTATGTACATATTGTTTGATTTTAATTTTAAGATGGCAATTACAATAAAGGAGCAGTTTTAGCACCACTGTCGGAACAGTGGTGCTAAAACTGCTCCTGTATTGTAATCTAAACATTTTTGCAAAATTTATAATCACCTAAAAATATAAACAAAACTTAAATACTCGTATATGACATAAACATGGTCGTATTTTAAGATTAATTAATTGTTATTTCCAACGTACCCAACCTGTAGAATATCGACTTTAATATTGAAATGTCAAAAGCAACCGGTTTTATTTTAATAAATTGCGATAAAATGAAAAGTAATAATTTTTAAGCTATTGCATAGCTTCTATCGCGGGCCTTGAGCGCGGGGACCGAATCCAGAAATTCCGTAACGAAAAAACCTCACGCTCCCCACTCCGACGGGCAAGGAGGTGTGGCTTGAATGCCGTGCATCGTCTAACGTCGTTTCAGTTCGGCAGTCTTCGACACGGCGTTGTGTGCGTGCGATTAGACGTATTGTACGACTCTACGAAACTCGTTTTATTTATTTAATAATAGAAAAATTTGTTTTCTTATCGGTCACCACGCTCAAAAAGTGTAACTTGAATTAATATTAAAGAAAAAGCAATACTGCATGAATAAAATAAATAAATAAAATTATAATTGCATAAGTTGATACAAAATGCTATGCAATAGCTTTACCGCGGCAGTCCCCGAGTGCCACACGTCTTTTTTCTTGATTATTATATTCACGTTGAATCCACGAGTGACCAAACGGAAGTTTTTATTTATTATAATAATATTATTTTCATGTAAAAATATTGAAATAAAATAATCTAAATATGGTTGTATTGCTCAGTTATTTCGCCCACAAACATAATTCCGAGAACTTATCACTTATATACCGTAATGAAATTGTAAAGTTTTTACGATTATGCGTTATCGAATTCACTCCCAATTTGAGAATAACCGGATATTTGGTGTCACGAAACGGTTATTATTGTGGTATAATACATAAGCGTTTGACTCCTGTTGTTGTGACTATTTCAGGATTTCAAGCTATCTGTAAATGGAATTATGCTCTCGTTGTGCACCCACAATGTTTTATCTCTGCACCACACTAAGTTTGACTGGTAGAGAATTCTTGTATCCGCCTATGTATACACTTATTTTGTGCATGAAGTTTAAATAAATAAATAAATTATTTGATGGGCCAATTAATATTATCAAATTATTTTATAGGACCAAATGCAAATTCGACCATACATGGTACATTCTATTGATACTCCCTGCCAAGGTTTTCCCAGAAGACTACAGTATGGGGTTCTTCAAGAAAGGCGTAAAGGGGTTTTTACAGGGTCAGCAACGCCTAAATGATGACTCTGGTGTCGCATGTGCCATAGGTTGAGATGATTGCTTACTATCAGGCAGTTCGTATGCTTGTTTGTCACCATAGTCGAATAAAAATAAGCAAATTAAGCACTGAAACGACGGTTATTTCTGACTCATTTTTTATCAAATACAGAAACACTCATCTTACTGAAGATCTTCTGGAGATCTGCACTCATCAATTCTGTAGTATTTTGTATTTCTAATAAAAGTAAAAGACCTTTAAAGTTCTTGAAGAGGGGCTAAATTAAACCCGTGAGCGATATTCCTTCAATTGAAAACATATTTCTGTTATTTGATAGAAGAATTGAAATGGCATATGAAGAATTTTACTTCTATATAGTTATTGGTTTGGCCAATTTGTTATAATAAAAAATCAATTGTATATAAAACTCAATTTCGTATAAAAAATATTTTATTCCTTATCAAAATACGCAAAAAAAAAATATGTTAATTTCGTTAAAATACGCCATGATCATTTTAAAATTACTTACACCTTAAATTTTACTTTCCGCTACCTCTTACGTTTTAGACAGGCAATCCAGGTGTAACATTTTATTAATTTACTTGCAAAATGTTCGTATGATATTTTTATACTGTACCATAAAAATATAGATGTCTTCCTGAAAGCGCTGCAATAAACACTGCACAGTGTTTGGTGAAACGATGTATGAATTTTTTGAGATAATTACGTTGTTCAATTCAACATAGTCTAAGAGCTCTTAGACTACGTTGAATTGGAAATGAACAATACCACTCCATTGCAAGCACTGCTCCTACTTAGGGACCTTTAGAATCTATACTATACGAGGGACATATTCTCAAAGGTTCTCTAACTAAGGGGCCAATCGGTTTCCGAGTATCCAACTTAGGGTGTCTGTTTTACGATAGATAAACGGAATAAGCCAACACGGTTTGTCAAAATTTTGGTATTTATTTTGTAGACGATGCCAGAATCTACACAACAAACTTATTTAGAAATTCGACATTGTTCTTTCAAGTAGACACCAGAAAGCCAATTCTCGTAATTTTTCTACGAACGCAGATTGAAAGTTGACCGAATCGAGATTGGTTTGTGAATGTACTAAAATTATATACTTGATTTAATTAATTAATTATTATCAATTCTTGTTGTTGGCAAAGTAACATTCTTAGTTTGTTTAATTTTCACTCATATTTCGATATAGTCCCGCTTAAATTTAATTTTGAAGTTACATATTGTGTTACGAGAAAACAAAATGTGACATTTGCGAGATCGAGACTGGATCGAAACTGAATTTTGACTATATTTTAATTACGAGGATTGCCCCTCAGGATAAACTCAATCATTTTAAAAAATCAATACAATACTTTGGTATTGTCCATAAAAAATAAATGGTGCAATTGACTCAGCATTACCTAAAGCAGAGTTTTTACTTATTCATACCGCTGCTATATCTTTGTATCGTCACCAATTTTCTGTGCGCCTTCTACCACATACCTCAGGACTTCTAGCAACTACAAAATACCATTATTACCAACTTTGACACGAAAGAATAAGTAAAGTTCTCTACTATTATTATCTTTTATCTAATCTCATACTGAAATTTACACATTAAAAAACTGAACACAGTATCATAATGACAGTCTTTACGCACAAGCTATCAAAATAAATTTAAAAAGTTATTTTTCGATACAGCCCTTCTATGGACAACTGTATCGTAAAATAACTTTTTTACCATTTCGATACAGCTTCAGCCCTGGATACAGGTATTTTAAACAGGTTTCAATGCAAATACATTGCAACTATGCAAAATTTTTCTACATAATCTGTGAACGCGGCGCCGCGCGGCGCGTCGCGCATGCGCACTACGCATGCTCGATCTGCAAATGGATTTATAGGTAAGAATTATAGCTGTTAAATTAACTTCATGGTTGTATTTAAAATATTATTATCATATATTTCATGAGATTAGATAAAGTAGTGTATGAAACTGCACATAATTAGGTATTAAAATACTCGTGTGGTCTATTAAAACACTCGGCTTCGGCTCATGTTTTAAACTCACACTCGTATTTTAATAACCCTTATTATGCAACAGTTTCATAAACTACTATTACGCAATACTCTAAACGCAAAAGATATTTCAGAAAACTGATTAAAATAAATGAAACACGATATGAGAGGGGGGCAAACGAGCATGTGGGTCACCTGATCAAAGAAAACAATCACCACCGCCCATGGAGATCAGCAACACCAAGGGATCGCCGATCCGTTGCCAGCTCCTTCCTTTCTTTCTTTTTAACCGACATCAAAAAAAGGAGGAGGTTCTCAATTCGTCGGGATCTTTTTTTATTTTTTTATTATAAATATTCCTACAATGAATTCTAGAATTTTAGAACAAAGCCTATTAAAAACAAAATAATTTGTGTGACAGAACAATTGTGCTAATAGAACGTAACCTTAATAGGACACGACATAACAGAGATAAGACTAAAATACGGCATTCGCCTAGTTCTAGCAATAAAACATTTATTTTATAAGATCTAAATTCCATCCAATTTACAATGAAAGAATTTACAAAGGACATCTAGCCCGCGCCACGCATTGGCATGAGTTGAGTTGAGTAGACATGAGTTATTTAAATCTATATAAATAATAATTCCTAAATAAATAAATATTCCTGGACAAATTACACTCGGTCATCTAGTCCCAAACTACGTTAGTACTATTACTTATACTGTGCCCAAACTAAGCAAAGCTTGTACTATGGGTACTAGATAACTGATATTATACTTAAATACATTTTTTTTTTATAAATACATACATATAATACATAGAAAATACCCAGACCAAGACAGACATGTTCGTGCACACAAATATTTGTCTTGTGCGGGGATCGAACCCGCGACCTCGGAGTCAAAGTGGCCATTGCTAACAATTCGACCACCGGGCTCGTAGAAATTAATCCCTATTTCCCTACCATGACGTAGGGAAATAGGGATTAATTTTTATACATAGATTTAAATAACTCATGTATAGTTCACGCATCACGCGTGAACGACTGGATCGATTTCACTGATTCTTTTTTTCGCTGCCTTTGTTATTGCCAGGAGAAGGTTCTTATGAAGGAAAAAAATAAGAAAGTTGCTCGGAAAATTACAAAATTTACCACCAAGCCGCAGCTGAGCAGCGTGGTGGAGTATGGTCTAAACAGTATAAACCATAATAGTTTAGAGTTAGATGGTTTAGAAAATACATAAATGTCAAAGTGTGTTTGTTTGTTTGTCCTTCCTTCACCACAAAAATCACGACTGGATTGGCATGTATTTTTACGGTAATGGTTTAGGGCCTGGGGAGTGACATAACATACTGAAGTGTAGATAGCTCACCGCCATCGTCGACCCAAAGCCATCCTCGCCATTTTGGTGCACCTTAATTACCTAACGTGTTTCTGGCCAAAGAGAGTTCTTTACGTACAGTGTAATGTTACGCTGCCCAAAAGGGCAAGTAGTTCTCCACCACAGAAGTCCACAGCCAAATAACAATTTAGTAGGGGTGTAAATGGTCCATCAACATCTTTTAACCAAAGTCAACCTCACCTGCACGAGGTGCACCCTGCTAACTGACAAACGAGGCTCTGGCGAAAAGAGAGGTAGCGCATAGCGCATTTTTTAAGCTGCCTGGCTGGTGAAGTACCTCCACCTCACAGAATACCGCAGCCGAATAATAATTCCCTTGAGGGTTGTTGTGTTCCTGCGAGTGAGTGAGGCCACCAGAAAGAAAGGAAGAAGTATATAGGGTGGCAACGGATCTGCGACCCCTTGATGTTGCTGATCTCCATGGGCGGTAGTGATTGCTTTCCATCAGGCGACCCACATGCTCGTTTGTCCCCCTCTGACATAAAAAAAAATCCGAGTAGCCTAGACAGTTTTTGCGTTCCGGGTGAATTAGGTTACCAGAAAAGCTGGGGTGGCGTCGGCGCACGAGCGATACTTTATGTTGCGTCTTTATTCTACGGTCAGCGCTTCACATCAGGTGTACCGTATACTTGTCTGTCACCGACGCGACGTATTATAAAAAATATATATTTTCAGTTAAATGTTAACCCTACCTCACGACAGTGCATCAACAAAATTCTGTACAAATTTAACCCTTCACGCGTCTATATTTGCCTCATTCTTGTGTTAATGTGCGTTCCAATTTATAAGATACAGCGATTAACCTTGTTGAACATTTAAAAAAATGGACTTTCTTCATTTGGCTTCTGATTCAGATGAAATTAATCTCTGACACGAGAAGTCTCTACGTTCTTAATAACATTTAATTTTATTGTATTTATATACCAATGATATTTTTATAACTACTTAGAAATTACAGAAAATATTTAAGTGTATTACCAGGTTTACGCCAAAGAGTTCGAAACTATTTTAAATTTAAGAATGAACGAGTGAATGATAAATGAATGAAAGAATGAATGAAAAGTTTATTTCATTAAGCACGCAGACAGAACTATACAACACAATAAATCATTGTATGTTGTATAGAAACACGTTTATCTATAACTATCAACATCGTCAGATATGTTCACATGCCTAATTTAAAAGGATTTCACTCAGTATAAGCCACGGCGTGAGTCAGGCACTGATTTTCAGTGAAACCCATCAGTGAAATTTAGTACATTTGATGCATTAGGTTTATCTATTAATAGATGTTCCCATATAAAATGTATATAATAGGAATTGTCTGAGAAATAACCTAGGACAGATAATGGAATATTCACAAACTCCTTTGCACGTTTAATTTAATAATAACAAACTCTATCGATTGGACTCTCTCTCTCTACACGCAGAGATGTAGCGTCTATTTGCGTTCTATACAAATTATATAACTATATATACACGGGGAGTGCTCGGATGAGCTGTTTGATTTGATACCTGCCGCTGAATTCCACTATCGTATAACTCGCCATAAATTAAAATTCAATCCATATCATTTTGATAATTGGCGATCTACTACAATACGTTTCCTAAGACATATTGAAACATGAACGATAAAACTATAGAATCAACTTCCCTCGGCGATATTTCAAGAACATTCAGAACAGAGTCCTTAAAAGGCTGGCAACGGATCGGATCTCTTAGTGTTGCTGATCTCCATGGGCGGTGGTGATTGCTTTCCACCAGGTGACCCACATGCTCGTTTACCGCCTCTCATATAAAATAAACTGTCAATGCAGATGTTTCTTTAAAATTTCAAATAAGGGAATACTAACCATGTAACACTGTTTGACTACTAAACGTTATTGGAGACATCCAATCCTCATTTATAATTGATGAGAGAAATACATTCTAAGCAGTAAAAGTGTCAACATAGTAACACTATGTAAATTATAACTAGAAGCAAGACTTCCTTGTCGCCTAGTTTTAATTTCTAGGTACTAGAAAGAAACTAGTGGATAAGACTCCTGTCTGTTTATAAGCTGTTCAAGTAATATTATAAATGTGGAAGTTTGTGAAAAATTACGCGTAAATTGCTGAACACATTTGAGCGAAATTATATACACATTTGTGCGAATATAAGATGCGTAATATGTCAAATATTAAAATTAATCATGGATGGCTCTGAATCTCATCGCATCCCAGCTTCAGTAAATTAAATTCAAATGTTACAAATATTTTATAAATGGAAAAAATCACCTCCACGCCTAGGACTAGGGGATTCGATGACCAGTCGAGTGCTCTTGACTTGAGGTGAATTTTTCCATTTTTTTAATATTTATAACATTCTGGCAAGTTGGCAGAAAATATCAACTATTTAAATAATTATTAATTAAATTCAAATGTCTGGAATAAACATCTTGGAAACAACTGAAATTTACAGTAAATATGTAATTAGATTTACCATAGGTATCTGAGGAGCTCGATGACGTCGTTACGAGCTCAATGGCGTCGTTGCGCGTGTCAGTCTAATCGAACACACAAGTTAAGCAACGTCGACCGTAGCCTGTCCATGGATGGGTTTATATTATCTCGAGCTTTTCCGTTCTTCGTAGGGCACGTTAAGACATCGGTCCCAGCTGTTGTCATTAGATGACAGTCGTTAAGCTATATCAGTGGCCTTTGGGAGGCTTTAAAACATTGGCCACCGCCAATTCACAGTTGAGCAGCGTGTAAAGTATGTTCTGAACCCCTTCAATTGAGGTGAGAACCATAACCCAGCAGTGGAATGAGTAAGGGCTAACGACGACCATAGTTATCGTATGCAAAAAAAAAATACATTCTTTAAAAGTTATTTTGTTTTGCATATTATGATCTGTTTTGTGTATTATGATCTATCACTACTGGAATAATACCGCAGGTAATGTTATTAATCAATAATAACACACATACGGGTCGTTTTCAAAATAAATGTACGTCACGAAAGTGTCAGTAAATTGTTTTGTTAGGAAATTACGTTTTACCATGATTGTATTGACTAACAATTTCCTAACATTGACATTGTCTTATTTTTATCCTTTCCTGGCGGCACAATTTACTAAAATTTTCGGGACGTACATTTATTTTGAAAACAACTCATACCATAAGACATGCTTAATTGACTTTTCATTATTTATAGGGCACACGGATGATACCAAGTGAAAGTTATACGAATTAGCATTTAAATTGCTTTCAATCCGATTTGGGCACAGTAATGATCTTTTCATATCCTATACATTACATTATATAATTTATTAGCGTGTGTCTTGAATATTATAATTATATCCTCGCTAATATATAAATTAACAAGCTTTAATTAAGTAGCCTGTACTATGATCGTTAGATTGTTTGTAGTGATATTTTGATATGGTACTACCATTTAAACTACTTAAGAACTGAAGAATAATATTATCTCAATTTAATTGTCAAATATTTTCAACAGTTAAGTGCACACACAATGTATTCTTGATTTTGTAATGCATGCTTATTTATTAAATAAAGATTATTATTATTAAAAAAAAATAAAAAAAAAATGTATATACAAGTTTTCTATCAACAACAATATAAGTTATAATTTGCACATACGCTTTTTTCTGTTCTTTTTATATATAATAATATTCATTATTGTCTGATTTGTTTGAAAGCAATGGGGAAGGCCTATATCTAGTAGTTGGTAGATACAGACTGATGATGATGATGACTATATGTATAGTAAAATGCCTGGCCTATATAAATGCACATGAAATTCAAAGTTTTTGGGCACAATTATGGAATATGTATGGACTTATTGGGGATTGACCCCAATAAGTCTATACATACATATTCCATAATCGGAAATTTCCGGAATTTCGCCCACGTCTATTCCCTCTACCTCCTATGACTTAAGCGAGCAGCATCCAAACGTCGTCGTTGTTATCTTTGTAAACACGTCAGCAGGTGCTACGTTTCCCAACGAACACGCTTTGATAGCATATTGTGTTACACTGGCTTTGTTGGACCTAAAATTATTTCGAAATTGAAAAAATATACCGTAAATTTATCGTAAATAGAAATTCCCATCTCTAATTGTGATATATAGACCTATGTTTATACAAAAATAAAACATTTCAATACTATGCCTATATTTTTTAAAGAAATTACGAATCAATGCTTAAATATTTTAAATACAAATTAATTAAAATTAATATTATAATTAACTATTTTAAAAAACTATAACTAGTCTAAAAAAAACACCCTGTACGGGTTTTTTGCATAAGGGGGTCCCATACAGGGTGTACCCTGTAGGGCCCCCCCTATGCAGGGTTTCCATAACGCAAGTAGCTTTCCGCGCTGATTGTTTAAGTAAACCTCCGCGTGAGAAAGCTGCCTGCCTGAGAAGCCTGCGTGGTGATCACCAGTTACTTCCTCAGGCCCTTGCCGAGCTCCTTGAAGAGCCCGTGCACGATCTGACCACACGGAATGAGGATCTTGACGCCAACCAACTTCACCTACACGCAGGTGCACCCTGCTGACTGACAAACGAAGCTCTGGCGAAAAGAGAGGTAGCGAGCGTAATTGTAAGCTACTCGACTGGGGAATACCGCAGCCAAATAACAATCCCCTTGAGGGTAGTTGTGTTCCTGCGAGTGAGTGAGGTCACCAGATAGGAAGGAGATGCTGTGTTGGCAGCGGGGGTGACGATGCGCAAGCGATATTTTATGTTGCGAGCTTTAATATGGATACGGTAACCGCTTTACATCAGGCGGACCGTATGCTTCTCTGCCACCCGGCGTAGTACAAAAAACAAAAACGACAATTCTGTATTAGGCGCCAAGAATACTACATTTGCCGAACTGACCGAAACCGAAATTAATATACTTGTCCAGAATCAGCATCGTCGTATTGAACGTAATATAATTTATAAATAAATACGAGTATAAGATTTCGGCGAGTCCCCTTTAATAACCATGGGACCATACCCCAAATACAATAAAGGTAAGCTCACAATAGCTAAGTACTTCGTTATTCGCATTGCGTTACGAGTTACGACATTAATCGGTCCGCGACAAAATCGCGCGACTGAATTACACAGGATTGTATCGAACCAGCCACCGTGGCGCATTAAATGCGAAAGTAAGGGTACGTGCATATTAATTTGATTAAACAGATTTAAGAATCCTTACCTATTTAATCTGCACCTATAAAAGATACCAATTGAACTATCAACAGCTCAAATCACTAGACGGAACGAGTTGACATCTGGCATACTTCTAGCAATTATGACGTAGACATCCGTTAAGAAAGAATTTTTGAAATTTCTCACGGGATACTGGGATACGAGCATACGAAATCTCTGGCGCCGTCTTGTTTAACATAAACCTTAAACTCGGACCTCAAAACTTGTATTGATATTTAAATTTTCGATATTGAGTGCATTGTGAAATTTATACTTGCTAAAAAAATACACTTTAAGGTCATACGACAGCGAAGTAGTGTGGCTGACCAATCTGTTCAATGAGATCCTTAGAACTGGCAAAATACCTGATATGTGGAGAACCAGCAATCTGATACCCTTTTATAAAAACAAAGGAGATGTGGCTGACTGTGGAAACTACAGAGGAATCAAACTAACCTCTCACACCCTTAAGATCTGGGAAAGTGTCATCGTAAAACGGTTAACAAGTATGACAAAAATAACTACAAACCAATGCGGATTCACAAGCGGTGTAGGAACTATAGACGCAATCCACTCAGTTAAAATACTCATGGAAAAGTACAAGTCTCGTAAGCAAGATCTCCACCTAATATTTATCGACCTTGAAAAGGCGTTCGACCGAATCCCGCGCGATGTCATTTGGCAAGCATTAAGAGCGCAACATGTGCCAGAATATTACATAGAGCTTTTGAAAGATCTTTACCACAAGGCCACTACTAGAGTGGTTAGCCCGGCGGGAAAAAGCGAACCTTTCGAAGTCAAAGTAGGTGTTCACCAGGGCTCGATACTGAGTCCGCTACTATTCAACCTTTCAATTGATTATATCACTTCAGATATACAGAAACCAGCGCCGTGGTCTCTACTATATGCCGATGACGTGGTTCTTATAGCCGAATCTTTGGCAGAAGTACAATCGGACCTCAACACATGGCAAGAGGCATTGGAGAGAAAAGGGTTGAGGGTCAGTAGACAAAAGACTGAGTACATGTTCTGTAACTTCTCTGGCACAAACGCAAGTCAGACCGCATACCCATCCATAGATAATAAACCTCTGAATAGAGTGGAAGAGTTTAAATATCTCGGATCCATCGTAGCACCGACAGCCTGCATAGATAAGGACATACACAATAGAACTCAGGCAGCCTGGCTAAAATGGAGGTCGCTGTCTGGCATCCTATGCGACCCTCGTATGCCGATAAAAACCAAAGGCAATGTATATAAGAGAGCAGTAAGACCAGCCTTGCTTTATGGATCTGAGTGCTGGCCGATGAGAAAATCGGATGAACAGAAAATCCACGTGACCGAGATGAAGATGCTTCGCTGGTCTGGTGGAGTTACACGAATGGATAAAATAAAGAATGAATACATCCGTGGTACTTTTAAGATCGCCCAAATACACGACAAACTAAGAGAAAACCGCCTGCGCTGGTTTGGACATGTGATGAGAAGGGAGGATGACCACATGACTAAGAGAGTGATGAATATAGAAGTGAAGAGAAGAGGCCGTGGACGACCACCAATGACCTGGCTGCAGACAATTCATAATGACATAAAGTGTGCCAATTTAAATAAAGAGACAACCCACAACCGTACGGTGTGGCGCAACAGTATTAGGAGGGCTGACCCCAAATAAATTGGGATAAAAGCCAGGACAAAGAAGAGTCATACGACAGCGAAGTAAATGTATATTAAAGAGATATACAATTATACAATAGAGATTGCTATACAAGCATACAACAGAGTTTCGCTCTAAATACATAATTATCATAAACGTTGTGAGTAACAACCGTCATTTTGTACAGAAAGACTCATTAAAAAAGCTATATCATAGAGACCGAATATTACGATTATGTCAATAATAGTGATTAAATGGAAATTAATGGCTATTATCTCTCTGGTAAAGGTATAATTATAATTGTAATTTTTGCGATATTAAAATTCATATTGTCCAAATCAAGGAAATCCTTAAAAACAATATCGTCTTCATTTGATAAATCGCATTTCAATAGGTACTCTCGTAACGGACAATACTACGCAAATCTAAGTGATTTGGGTACATGCGTAGCATATGAAAATCTTTTTCATAATATGAAAACTGATATCGAAGCAGTACAGATTTAGTAGAAATATTTATATGCACGCGAAGTTATTAGTCTGCATGCACCTTTATAATCCCAGTAAAACGACCAAGGTTTGGGTTACGTGTATAAGCTACGTTTGTTTTCTTTTTTTTTCTTTAATTAAAAGCCTTTAAACTCGCTTCAATGAGATTTGAATCAAAATCGTGATTAAATACGGCTTATTCGTTGATTCAAATCGATCAAGCAAGTAAACAATGAATTGAAGGAGCTATAAATTTTAACAGAATTTATAACCATTGGTAAACTGGATATCGTTTAGATTTACGTAGACTTTTTTCTAATAGCTTTACGGCTCTGGAATCAATGTTCTTTTGAGCCCGTCTTTGTATTTTTTCTTTATCTTATTCCCGGCTTCAGGGGCATGCCGAAAAATATCGCCAGGAATCTTCTTGGTTCTCCATTACTTGTGATAAGACAACAACAGTACAACAACAAACAACAGTAAAACTGACAGTGCAATTTTTCTGCTGTTTTGCACGACTTCTTGGAATGACTGGCAGACCCGATTCAAATACCTTTAATCAAAGATTCTACTATTCAAATAAAAAATAATAAGATAATACTATATCTATAATTAATCAATATCATTATATATTATTAAATTATGAAAATTTGTTTAAAGCACAACCGCGCTCACCAAGTTCGCGCCAAAAGGTTCACGAACCTTTACATAGAGTACAGTGGGCCAAGCACCTAGATTGACATTCGTTTAATAAATAATATTTGCTCTCAAAATTAACAGAAATTCAATCTAAGCAAAATTTACTTTTTGAATGAGCGTTTGTGTGTGTGGCGCCATACTAGCTATTCCAGATTCGTCTCAGAGGGGAGGTGAGATCGGTACCAAAATGCTGCAAGGAATAGCCATACTGTACGTATTACTTATACTACCGTATGTATTATGAATAAAAATTAAAAAAAAATAAAAAGTCATCTCCTCCGCTTAGGTGTGATTTGAACCCACGACCTATCGATTACCTGTCGAGTGCTCTTCGAATTGAGCTACCAAGTAGGTTTGTGATGGTGGCGAATTTTTGCATTTTATATTTTACTGCTGTGAAGTCGCAGTGTGACGCCATCTTACTGTATGTATTGTACTAATGTAGAGCTTTATATGGTTTAGTGTTACCAAATTATTATATTTTGCTTAACTTTACGAAAAAAAATAATTAAGTAACACCTAAAGCTTAAAGCTTATGTATTTCAGTAAAGCTTATATTATTATTAAGATTACAAAGCCATGTAATCGCAAGGCTGCGCACGCACCTGCGACTCTAATGAGGTCCCGATGTTACCGGGTCGTCCAGGTGCGATTATAGTGTGCGCAGGCGCACGCGAGGTTGCATGATATCACTTTTTATCACAATGCCTAGTCTGCTACTGGTTTTTGGTTGCTAAATAATTTACTGGCACGGGATTCGAGAATAAGGTAGTACTTATGTCCTATGCTATTTTTACAAGCTAAAAAGAAAGAAAGGAAGGAATGATAGATTGATAGATAACATTTTTATTTGCACACTGAAACACACAAAATACAAAAACTTAAAATAATTCTAATAATAAAACAGAACTTGGAACACAACTCCAGTCCAACCGCGAGCCATCATCTAATAATATTAGAGCTCACAAATTAACCGAAGCCCCAGCCCCCGCTCCGTTGTTCGGCGTGTGTTGCAGTGATACAAACGGGCAACAACTCAGTGTTGGACTTGCTCAGAGAGCAAAACACTGATTTTCAGTTATTGCCTTTGAGTAGGTGAGTAGGATAGGACTTGATAATTAGCTATCTAATACAGTACGTTTCTTATGACATTCTATATCACGAACGGTGAATTTGTGGAATCAACTCCCCTCAGCAGTATTTCCGAGCAATTCCGACAAGGAACCTACAAGAGAGAGTCTTTATTTCCCTTAAAAGGTTGGCAACGGAACGTCGACCCCTTGGTGTTGCTGACATCCATGGGTGGTGGTGGTTGTTGTCCATCAGGAGACCAACATGCTCGTTCGCCCCCATCAAATATAAATAAAGCTTTCAGTTCTGTCCAATCAATTATCAAAATTTAATTGCAAGCTTTACAGATAGCGCTGTAAAGCTTAATGTTAATTTTGGTAAACTTCCAAGTCTTATACTATTTGAAAATTCAGCAGGGTGCACCGCATGCAGGTGAGGTTGGCTTTGGTTCAAAAATGTTGATGAACAACTTAACTCCTATATAATATCATCAAGAATTCATCCTCACACATTGATGATTAATGGAGCCTAAGTGGTCGCGAACTGTGCTATCGAGAGAAGTTTTCTCCCGCGTATTGTCAAACTGTGGAACGAACTGCCTGACGAGGTTTTTTCAGAACACTACCATAGAGCATGGGGTTCTTCAAAAAGGGCGTGAAGAGTTTTTACACAATCGGCAATGCGCCTGGTGTTACAGGCGTTCATAGGTTACGGTAACTGTTTTCCATTAGGCGGGCCGTATGCTTGTTTTACACTTTAGTGGTATAAAAACATATATGTTCAAAATAAACTATAACCACAGACAAAGCCTCTGACAAGAGCTAGTTCAATTCTCGGTAACTCACATCTACTCTACATTGACGTTAAGTACGAGCAACTACGTAGATCACCTAATACATATTAAACAATATATTTAACGGTCTATTGTGTTAGTGTGTCCATATCCCTTTTAACACTTGTTTATGTGTCATTAAAATTTAATGAATATTTAAATAGCGTTTAGATAAATTTGCGTACAATAGGTTAATAATTATGACCTGCGTTGAAAGTCGTAGTATGAATATCTTAAGTAGTAAAGTTTAGAGTGTACCGTATAAGTGACTCACCATATCTTTGATCCAAAGCCAACCTTGCTTGCACCTGGCGTACCCTGCTGACTTATTAACGAAACTATGACAAATAACAACTAAATTAAAAATATAAAAACACCCGACCTTCTAGTCCAGTCATGAGCTTTCATTTGATACCCATTTTCATTTGATATATTGAGGAAGTTGTGAAAAAATATATTGAATTCGCCACTTTCTGATGGCGGCCATCTTGAATTTGAAATTTATCTTACTAGCACTTTCATTTCATACCCGTATTGAAGGGGCTGTGAAAAATTTGTAATCCGTCTGACGGATTACAAAATTTTCACAAATTTTTGTAGCGGCGGCCATCTTGCACCGATTTTCATCAAACATAGCCAAGAACACTCCCGACTAATTCACCTTTCAAATAAAAATAAATCAAAATAGTTTCATCCGTTCGGAAGCTACGATGACACAGACCGACACCCACACAACACACACACACACCCACACACACACACAGAGAGAGAGAGAGAAAGAGAGAGAGAGAGAGAGAGAAAGAGAGAGAAAGAGAGAGAGATAGAGAGAGAGAGAGAGACGTCAAACTTTTAACAGCCCGTCGCTTATTTTTCATGACTTTTGCGTCGGGCGTTAAAATGAGGTAGGGCACAGCATAATTATAAGCTATCCGAGGGATATATCCCACAGAAGACCAGAGTCAATTAAGAAATCAAAGAGGAAGGTTGTTGTTCCTGCGAATGGTTGAGATCATCATAAAGAAAGGAGTTGCTGCGAACGCATCCTGGGTGGCTGCTCGCAAACAATACTTTATGACTGTTACAAGTGCCTATAAGCACAGTATAAGTAATAGTACTACAGTATGGCCACACCCTGTCGCTCATTCGTGTCGACCTCACCTCCCCTTTGAGACCAATCAGGAACAGTTTGTACGACGCCGCACGCACACACGCTCATTCACGCTCTGCACAGACGTCATTGTTTATGTAGTAGCAAATAATGCAAGTTTCGTATGGAGTGGCCGGGGGGTGCTATAAGCTACGGCAATCGTTTCACATCAGGCGGACCGTATGCTTGTTTTCCACACTATGATTTATAAAACAAAGTTAGAATGTAGTCCCCTTTCACTCGGCGCTTGGTTTTCCATTTCCAAGCATCGAGGCCCTATCACCACACCCACAATCTCTACTCTGTACGTCTAGGGTAATTGTACCCACACTGGGGCACCAGATAGCTGGCTACCTGATGTGTTGGTACCGGTACCTATCATAGGATAGGTACCGGAGCTGTGTGTGTGTGCTGACGCACAGACGTACGGTAGGGTGTCCGGGCTGACGGAAGCGAACGACCGTCATCCTCTTGCTTAGCAGACTCGAGCTGCAAAGCTACTTGGGCACTCTTAAGTCGAGTAACCTTAAGCTGGTCTAATCTAGGATCAGAAAAGATTGCCAGAAGTAGATATGCGATTATTGTTACTTTAAGTGTTATTTTTAGAGCGAAGTGGGAGGTCGAGCGATGATAGACCGACGATGTTAATAGGCGATTAACCTATATTAACTTTTTTAACCGACATCACAAAGAGTTATCCATTCGATACAAACGTATTATCACATGTTTTTTTATATGAGAGGGGGGGGGGGGGGGGGGCAATCGAGCATGTGGGTCACCTGGTGGAAAGCAATCATCACCGCCCATGGAGATCAGCAACACCAAGGGGTCGCCGAGCCGTTGCCAGCCTTTTAAGGGGAACAAAGACTCGGGAGTTGATTCCACAAATTCACCGTCCGTGGTATAAAATGTCTTAGGACGTACTATATTAGATCGCTAATTATCAAGATGATTTGAATGGAATTTTCATGAATCATCATTTTCATGAATGGAATGTCGGCAACGCGTGAGTAATGCACTGGTGCGGCAAGCTGAGATGGCTGCTTACCATCAGGCGGGTAGTTATTATATATAGGGTAGTGCTAGATGCACAAAAGATCCAAGAGGGTCAACATGCCAGCGGTGTTGCAGCGCTGGACCCATTTCAAGATATTGTAGTGCTTGTTTGCCACCCTAGTTGTATAAAAATTGCGCTTTTTTATATGAGAGTGGGGCAAACGAGCTTGTGAGTCGCCTGATGGCAACCATTCCCCACCGCCCATGAAGATCAGCAACACCAAGGGGTAACCGATCCGTTGCCAGCCTATACTCCTTCCTTTCTTTCTTATGTTTGCTTTATAATAATTTTGTGCTCATCATCATTATCTGCCTCTATCTACCCTGTATATAAGTATATCCGCTTGTATCTACCCACTGTTGGATATAGGCCTTTCCCAATGCTTTCCACCATATGCGATCCTCCGCTTTCCGCATCCAACCGATACCAGCCACTTTTTTGAGATCGTCGGTCCATCTAATTTTGTGCTCCTAAAGTTTTAATTAAATAACTAACCGATAACTGAAATACATTACTTTCATTAAAATTTCATACTTGTATGTAATAATAGCTATTATTCCTCATTATTTCAAGTAAAAACGTGCGTAAATCAGGCCGCCTGACTGCCGGTCAAATTATGAGACTTGGTCAGTTCAATTCGAGAGCAATGACCAGTTTACAAGTCAATCAAGAGTCGGGAATTGAGTTTTTGCTGCCTCCCGATGTCGATGTAATTGAATAGTAACCAATTAAGATAAATTCTTTCAAAAAAAAATTGTTGTCTGTAATGTCGGTTTACGGACGATAATTTTACGTGATAACGTCATAAGAAAACATCGGCCGATGGAGTTGAACAGAGATAGATGCATCACAAGCCGAACGCTTAGGCCGATCGTGCATCTCTATCGCTTGTTCCGCGCTCACGCTTGCATTCTCGGCTCAGGCGGAACGTGACAATGACTCAAGCATTTTCGTGCGTTCAGACGGCGTTCATCGATTTATAAGAATAAATAAAACGTTATCATGTCAAAAGTGATTATTTAACGTAAAGAATAATTATTTATTTGGAAAAGAAAATGTTTTCGTTCAGTTCTCATGCAAATAATCAGAATTAGGTATATTACTTTATTTCATTGCTGGCGAACTTATAGGGGGCATCAACCTTATAGGAGGGATTCTTCAAAAAGGGCGTGAACAGTTTTTACACGGTGCAATGCGCCTGGTGTTACAGGCGTTCATAGGCTACGGTAACTGCTTTCCATCAGACGTGACCGTCTGTATGCTTGTTTGCCACTTTAGTGGTATAAAAAAAATATACATGTAGAGCTCATGACATATCTTCTGAACTTTGCAAGATCTCACAAGTATAACGCGAGTAAACCTGGGATCAGAAACTACTATTAAAGAACTATTAAAACACAGACGACGCCGTGCGGAAACTACTAGTTAATATCTAAATTATCAATCTATTTATACAATAACCATTTTACGACAATGCCCTGTCAAACAGGATGTCGGGGATGGTCAATTTATGACCGGAAGTCGTTTATGGCTACGATTGACCGTTCGGGAACCTTTCGGGACAATCTTTGTATATTCATCTGTTACATTTTTGTCGGAAACTATTTTTTATAATTATACTTAGTGAGATATAATATATATAGAGGAGATCGATGCCGTCGTTGCGCGTGTCAGTCTCATTCGAACACGCAAGTTAAGCAACGTCGGACGTAGCCTGTCCATGGATGGTCTCATGTCCATAATTTCTATCACACTTTGCAACTCTCTTGTCTTTTGTCTCAACGCCTGCCGAGACCTGCTCATGGGTATATCGTTCCATTGATATATTCTGGAGTGGATCACGGCGAGTGTACAACATTACATTAAACTTCTCAAAGGGGCCTCGTTGGATCCACGTCCTCCACGTCCACGCGTTGGATCCATATCCTCGCGCACGCCCACCAAATGACCGGGTTTAAGCCCGTGAATATAAAAAATATTAATTTCGACGATCTCGGTGGCGTAGCGATCAATGCCGCGGCTTCGACACCAACGCTCGTGGGTTCGATTCCCACACAGGATAAACATTTGTGTGCATGAACATGTCTGTTTGTCTGGGTCTGGGTGTTTTCTATGTATCATAAGTATGTATTTACAAAAAAAATGTATTTACGTATGTTTATCAGTTGTCTAGTACCCTTAACACAAGCTTCGCTTACTTTGGGGCTAGATGGCGCTGTGTAATTTGTCTGACAATATTATGGATGATATTATTTATAAATAGTATTAATATTCGCCCGGATTTAAGACCGGATGCATATTTTTCGATATTCTTTGTATATGAACAGACATTTACTACTTTGGTTGTCCAATTATTATCCTCAGAAATGTCCAAAAGGAAGGGAACGTTCCGCGTGAGTGATTTATTGGTTTGCATGTGTTTGTTTCTGCGCACGCAAATATAAACGTCGAAAACTAATTAAAGATTTTTTAAGTGGAAGGCGAGATTTATAGTAGTTTGGGAGCCGTTTTTTTTTTATAAAGTTATAAGACTAGGTATTCTCAACCGCGTAGCACGTGTAACAGTTGCAGCGCAAAACTGACACTATTATAAAGACAAATACATTTACAGACACAAAAGGAGGATTGAGTTTCTCGTCATTCACTTTAGAACTATGTATAGCTTATTTCATCTGTATGTTGTGCACAATTTAAATCAATGAACAAAGGATTGTGTGACTGGTCCGTCTCCTATTTCCACACTATGTCTCCCAAGGGGGGATGTTGATATGGAAAAGTATGAATTGTAGGTAAAGCCTTACATCTACAGCGATTGTAATAATAACGGTTCAGAGTCCACCGTGTAAGGCTTCACGAGTTCTTGACTGTACCCCCCCCCCCCCCTCCCCCCCGGCGACGCCCTTGCTCAGAAGTAAAACTAAGGCTGCCAATAAACTCACACAGCAGACATTTTCTACGCCTGCTCAGTCGTAGGAAATTTGAAAGAAATGTCTGCTATTAGAGTTGTAGCTGAGTATTAGAAGGCGTGGGAAATTCTAAAATTTGGCTCAAACGGACGAATGTAGGTCTGTGGTAAAAGAGGTGCGCACGCTGAAATTTGTCGCTTATTTTAGAAGGAACATAGCTACTTACCACAGAATACCCCAATCAAAATAACTTCTTAGAAGCTGTGGTGATTACGAAAGTATTGAACCCAGTAAATGTCGTTAAGTGCTTTAAGAAAATGTAAAAGAAAAAAAAGGTGATTGCTAATGAAGCTACATGAAAAATGTCAACTATCGATTCAGTCAAAGTGGATCACACACTATATGAAAGTACGTCATGTACAGATTACGTCCAGGGCTCCGTATGTGAGCATCCCTGTTATCCCTGTGGTCATTTTCAAAAATCTTAGCGTATGTCCCCGTCATAATACCTACCTATAAACCATAAGTATATGATTTTTACGTTATAGTAATTTTTATATCTAGTAATTTTTACTTATTGACGTTAGGCAAAATTTCGCCGAAGAAAGGCATCTCATGTAAAAATCAAAACAATGTGCAAAAAGGTTGTATTTCAGAATATGCTGCATGAAATTGCTAATACTAACCGGGTTACATTTGCTCGTTATTTCTTAAATATACAATGAGTTAATCAGCGCGTGATCACGTAAAAAGCACACCGATGAACAATGACAGTTGCTTGAAAACAAAAAAAAAATATGAGAATGAGAACAAATTAATGAGAATGGATACTAGCCACATAAATTTGTATCATATGGAGTTAAAATTATTACATACACAGTCTAATATCATTATTACCCGCTGTTTTACAATTCGTCTAAAGACAAATCATAAAACAGCTGTAATAATTACTACTAACGTTCAAACACCTCTGGCTAATGACTTGGAAAATGTCCAGAAATATAGATATACAAATGATACGTGAAATTTTGTATGAATCAGTGATGTTATTTTAATATTCAAAAAGAAAAACACATGTTTACTACAAACACTTTTCCAAGAATCTGTAAAAAGAGATGACATAAAAAATGAATATTATGTTGAAATCTCAACAGATAAAGCTATAAAATATTCGACACATGATCATTTGATATCAAAGATAGGATCATCTTAACGCAACACCGAATTATAAAACCCAGAAGACCAAGAAGGTTCCCACACAAACATATCAAACATGGAATTACAACCAATAATATATCAAAACATAGTATTCGATATCACGACAGCCAACACCTATAAAATGAAGATTTTGAGTGTGATAGAGTCTTAGCCACTAATTGCCTCGACACTACAAGTCCCGATACAATGGACAACCACACACGACGCCCAATCTTGGCTAGCTTTTGTCTTTACATCAATAATAATGGTTTTTTTCTTGTCTCGATGATTTGTGAGACAGGACGCAGTCACAATGAGATCGTAGTGGGATGCGGGCGAGAGAATAGCACTTTATTGTGGGTTAGACATGACGTGCTTTGTGTCGACACATGTGTTAAACGAAATTCCTTAAAAGCCAATCTCACATGCCTATAGAAACTATTCAAAAATCCCGGTATACTCAAGTGCATTTAAAATTCTAAAAAACCAACGCAAGGACCTATAAATAAGTAACACGCAACAAGAATATAAACATACAATGTTGAAACGTTTTATGTCCCTACCAAGCACAAATTAAAAAGATCTCGAGAATAATCGAAACAAAAAAGACAAAGTTCATTACGCAGAACGTAATCCTCAAAGAAAAGTAGCGGGAGCCGAAGTAGCTTACCACATATAAGCAAAATTTATAGCTGGCACGCGATACCGATCTATCAGTTCAAAGGCCTTTGCTTAATGAATCAAACGACAGGCGACTCGCAACACCTCTTTTGTGGCCGGACAAAATTGACTTTGACGGAGCGAACGAAGCCAAAATAACTGATCGTGTCCAACCCATTGTGCATGCTATAAATAGACAAGTTGGAAATAAACACGTGGTGGCAATTATCGCAGCAGCGGGTTAAACGAGGCACCCAGGAACGTCGTTAATGGGTACAGCCGAGCCCGTGGCATCCGGCAACGGATCCTTGTGCGCGCTCCGTGCATAAAGGATTACTCGACTTCCGAGAAAGCAATGTCTTTATACCACCAATTTATACTCGATTTTATATTCAACATAACGAGTATGCATACGCATATAAATAAGACGTAGAAATAACAACTTTATTGCACAGGTGAGGGCCTTTCAATAAATTGTGCGAGCCCGCGGCGCATCCATCTCTACGAGAGATTTAAAGAACATGAAATTACAGACCTACTGCATCCACGCTCGCGAACAAAGCCTTTATTGATACTCGCTCTCACAATAACAAAGTATAAAATATTACAACTGTGGCAGAGTGCTATAACTACGTCACATCTATCAGCGTGTTAAATTCAAACTGTTTAGTAAATTAACATTTTACAATTTTAATTTGGTGTATGTGCCGTGCGAGTGAAGAACCTGGGCGTGTCTCAAGGCGCAGTGCCGGGGCATTAATCATCTCAGTGGGCCGAGTCGGCCTCGGCCGCCTCCATACATCACGCACCCTTTGAGACAGCGAGCGACTCATTTGTTGAAATGCACCGTCCGGCTTTTATTAACTTACTAACATTGTAAACGTCTCAATTCATTTGACCATTTCCTGTTCGTCATTTGTCAGCGGCTCATTGATTCAGGTGCGGATCGATCCGTTTTTCAAGTTTACGATAGCGTTTTATTATTGCTAGTTACAGAAGATTAATGTTGTCGTCAAATCGGTCGGCTTACGTGTCCGTTGTTGTGCAATAAATTATCATTAAGTAACACCTTGTCTCACCTGGACGCGGTTTTATGGGCTCTCGGCCGTAAACCACGGTTAATACGCCGTCTCTAATCTAATCTAAAAATTCTACCTGCTCCCGATATAAATTCTAAAGTGGATGAACGTAAAAAAGATAGTGAACTTGTAATAAACGTAATGGAATGGCATATTGGTAAAGGTGCATCGAGCGAATGTGAATTTTTATTGACTATGTAAAAAAACTGTTACTTTTTAATTGAAATGGTGGTCAACAAAGTTGGAAATATTGAAAAATTGTTGGCTTAACAAAAAGTAGTCCATGCAATTATGCAATAAAAAGTCTTGCATGTTCTCTTAATGCTTAATGAACCAGTGTAGCTTATAGGCCGGGCCAATAAACAGAATGAGGGTATTAGACGGCCGGATAGCACGAAACGACCGCTATATTAAAGGACACTCGCATTTCGAGGGAATCATAATAAAATTACATATGTAGATGGATTCGTTGGATACGAAAGCGGTTAACCATTGAAGTTATGATAAGCAAGACACTAAAAAGGGAATAAAACTAAGAGTGTTGCGGAAACGGGTATAAAAATGAGCATTTTCAGTGCGCTATAAGTATGAATTAGCGACTAAGCTATTAAAATAGAAGCAATAATATTTAATGGTAAAATTCTTGCACACGGGTAAAAGATATAACGACAAACGCGTTTAAGTTATAGACATACTCTTAAGGACCATTTAAACATTATTGTTATAGACATAATATTATAAAATGCAGTCCATAATGTAATTGTCTAACAATTGTACAGGTTTTTGTGTCCAAACATGTAATGTTTTGAATTTTAAATAGCTTTTTAGTGCCAATACATGTTGCAATTACTGCTACAGCTGGTAAATTTTTAAATGCTACATAAAATTTATTATCGTTTTATTGGTATTTAAGTATGATGAACATAGTCATCAACTTGATCAACTAATCAATTCTAAAACAGACAATTCTTATAAAGAAAAAAAATGATTGTCTGTAAAGTAGATTTACGGACGATAATTTTACGTGATAACAGCATAATAAAACATCGGCCGATGGAGTGGAAGAGAACACACGTCACAAGCCGAACGCATAGGCCGATCGTGAATCTCTATGGTTTGTTCCGCGCTCTTGCAAACTCGGCTCAGGCGGAACGTGACAATGAGTCATGCTTTTTTGTGCGTGCAGCCGGCGTTCATCGATATATAAGATGTTATCGCGTCAAAAATAATTACAAAAATAACTTACTGTGCATGGTGATGATAATGTGTAGCGTGATGCATCGCTGTAGCAGGCGCACCAGGAGGAGTAGACGCATGGAAGGCTGCAAACGCCGAAGGGAACTGAAGAGGTAAGAAACCTCCGCTGCCTGCAGTCCCAGGACCCCCTACCGACTCCCGATCAGGCATTATTCACGATCAACACTTTAACATCATTTAGTCCCCGTTTCAGTCTTATTTCAACCATATCACCTATAAAGTCTTTATCAACGGTAGCACCGATGGTCAGGTTAACTCCAACCGTATCTGTTCCATTTTTTTTCTCATTGTAATTGTTTTATAATAATTTATCATTACAAGCATCGTTGGTTATGAAGTATTGTGTCCTGACAAGTCCAACTTGTAGCATTCTTCCGCTTTTTGTGTCTGAAACAAAGAGATAATTACTGTTAATTACGTTTCCTTCGTAAAATTTGGTAGCTGTTTTGGAATAACTAAATTAAAGTATTTTTTGCTGGCGTGTAAAGACTTAATGCGCGTGTGTTAAGTTTGCGTGTCCGTCTGTTGTTATTTCAATTGCCACTATTACATCTCCATTTTAAAGGAGGGACGTAAATGTAATGTAGGATGTGTACATCCTTGTTTTAAGTTCATGTGTTTTTCAAGTATTTATAATTTCTGAGAAAATCGGTTGGTAATTTTGAAGTTACTTATGTTTTAAATTTGATAATTCGCTGTATTCAAGTTTGCAAGTATATAAGTGTTAACAGTAATATATATTCATATTCATATTCATATTCATATATTTTATTTGCGAACATGGGTAATGTAACAATACAGATGGAGTACAACAAATTAGTCCTACCATATTCTACCTTTACGGCATGCAAAATTATAAAATGTTTATAACAAATTCACAATGTCATCAATTTAAACAGTTAATTGTCAATCAGATTAAATATTAATAACATACAATTTCAATTGATACGACACAACAAACAATTTTCAATAAAATTACATCAAAATTAATGTCAAGAAATGTCAAGGTCAGTAATAATAATAATGTATACAAGTCAAAATTTATCCTCTAGGAAATCTTTTACACTATAGTATGCCCTTTCTATTAGTAACATATGTAGTTTCTGTTTAAATATGCACAAACTAGAATTGTCTCTAATACTTTTAGGAAGTTTGTTATATATCAAAGGGGCCATACCTATAACATTTTTGCGAAAATGTGTCGTCTTGCCTGGTATATTACATAGTTTATGGCCATTACGACTACTCTTTAAATTCATAAACAGGTCTAGATTTTTCTTGACAAACAAGGCCGTTTCATATATATAGAGACACGGTAATGTCAATATCTTTAGAGATCTAAAATATGGCCTGCAGCTATCCATCTGAGATATTTTACAAATAGCCCTCACACATTTTTTCTGAGCCCGAAAGACTGATTCCCTCTCTACTGAGTTTCCCCAAAAAATGATATATTTGTTTTTTGAAGTATTTAGTTATTATAAAGATACGTTCCTACGTTCAACTGTTTAAATATATGAATAGGCGTTTTCAAGTATTTTCTAATCAATACAAGCATTTTGAGGTTATAAATTGCGATTGTAAAACTAGATACATTTTACAGATGCGCGATAAGATTCCTTGGTGATATTTTTCGGCATGTCCTTGAAGCCCGGAATAACATAAATAAATAAAACAAAAGTCAAATTCAAATGGACTCGTATCCAGGACCGTAAAATTATTAATAAAAAATGTCAGCATCATTCCATAATTAACAGAACTCGGTACCGCAAATAACTTTTAATATTTTCTAAGCCTCTTTTCTAAAAGGACTGAAAAAATACACGTGTATTTTTTATCTAATTATAAAAGGTTTTTTTGTCAATCTCTTTTCGTAATATCAATTAAACATTGATGAAACATTATTAAGTTACACGCAAGGTTTCATAATTTATAAATTACACGATTTGAAAATGTAATGCCGAAAAAAATATATAAATATGTTTTTTTTTTATTATTATTTATGACTAGCTGATGCCTGCGACTTCGTTCGCGTGGACTTAATGATTCCGGCGTATTAATAAAAATACGAACTATTGTAGATACATAAGAAAATACTTGTGATACGTTAAAAGTATTTTTTTTTTATTTAACATTGTAACCATAGTTTAAAAAAAATATAAAATAAATTAAGGGAGTCTTTCCTTCGGGAGCTAATATAAAAAGACCTGAAGCGTTACAACTCTCCAGAAAGCCACGTAAAGTTGGCCATGCGAAAAACAACCAGTCCTAAGCTTGACCAGCGAATTTTAGTGACTTCTTTATTGTCATAGCAAAGCAAGTGGTCACAGAGAACTGTGTACGTTTAAAATTAAAATGGATTTTTTTTGGAGAAGAGTGGTAACACGCGGAATTAATACAGTTACACCGGCACCACTCCCAGTGAGAATCTCAGCTTCAATTATATTTCGCTGCCAAGCATTGATTTACTTCAGGAAGGAGATCTTCCCTAAATTTATTAATATTCTTGAAAACTCTTGGGCACGTAAAATTCTATCTACAGCTTCTAGTGCCTTACTGTTGGCCATTTCGCATTCATCTCAAACGATTAGACAGCAATCCTGAAACATCTTCGCTTTGTCACAATTTCGTATCACAGAGCATGTCGGTGTTTCAATTCTGTTTAAGTCCAGTAGGATATTGAACATTGTATTTGCGTCCTTCCGCCTAGTAGTAATGTGGCTGCAATGTCTGGCGATGCTGCTGCGAGATCTTATTTTTGCGCCTGATTTCAGCGTGGATTGCTCTCGTCAGGTATGTTTTCCAGTCCCTCTTGGAGCATCTAAGAAAAACAGTTTCCCCTTGTTGCTTAAAACACTTTGTAAAATAAACTCTGATCTTGCTACAAAGCGTCCCGCAAATGCACTTATTCTTCTGGTTTGTGCGAATATATACCAATCGTTCCATTTCAATTTTAGCGTACACGTCTATAACAAACTGACTAAATAGACCACGTTACCTTTGTAAATAAAATAAAACGATTGCGTCTAACTTGTAGCAGGTAAGAATAAAAGTAGCACCCCGCGGTTTTTTTTTTACAATACATTTAATATTTTGTTAATCTATTTATTGTTATTTTAAGTAACTGTTTTAGTTCTATTTGCTATTATAGCGTGTTTTTTTTTACTTTTTTTTTATCTATAATTTATTGTAAACACGTGTTGTTTATGCAAATAAATTTAACTTTGTTCTGCATCAGGTGTTCTAAATCTTGGATTTTTATACCTCAACAAAAAATGGTCTTTAGATTGAACAACTTTCGCTAAGGCGTCATTTTTAAATATCTTATAGTTTACCTGAACCATTATGGTTCTGCATCAGGTGTTCCAAATCTTGGATTTTTATACCTCAACAAAAAATGGTCATCAGATTGAACAACTTTTGCTAAGGCGTCATTTTTATATTTCTTATAGATTACCTGAACCATTAACGTTCTGCATCAGGTGTTCCAAATCTTGGATTTTTATACCTCAACAGAAAATGCTCATCAAGCTGAACAACTTTTGCTGAAGCGTCATTTTTATATTTCTTATAGTTTACCTGAACCATTATGGTTCTGCATCAGGTGTTCCAAATCTTGGATTTTTATATCTCAACAGAAAATGCTCATCAAGCTGAACAACTTTTGCTAAGGCGTCATTTTTATATTTCTTATAGTTTACCTGAACCATTATGGTTCTGCATCAGGTGTTCCAAATCTTCAATTTTTATACCTCAATAGAAAATGCTCATCAGGCTGAAGAACTTTTGCTAAGGAGTCATTTTTATATTTCTTATAGTTAAGCTGAACCATTATGGTGCTGCATCAGGTGTTCCACTTTCCAAAATAAATTATACCCTATATGTTGCCCAGGCTTAACAGCTATATAACAAAAAAAGTTTCATTCGAATCCGTCCAGTACTTCCAGAGATTAGCGTGTACAAACAGACAAACAGACATACAGACATACAGACATACAGACAAACAGACAAACAGACAGACATTTTTTTTAAAATTCTTACTCTATTACTATGTCTCCATCGCCTCCAATTGTTTTTTTGTAAATATATTCAATGTACAGACACATTATTTTTACTGTTTTATTATATGTATAGATATAAGTATGATAATTATGATAGGTAGTTTATTTATTGTTAAGTTTATTAGCATTTAAATAGCAATGTCACATACATACACATTATCAACATAAAGAAGTACGTACGAAATTCATACGAAGACGTATAAATTCTCATCCAAAGTGTGGTCAGCCTTACAATAACAGTCTCATCTGTTGACTGCGTTATCTTTATGCTTCGTGCATCGACCTGTCAGATGCAAGCATTTGCTTATCTAACCGTGAAATTATAATAATCATGTAAGAATATTATAATAAGTAATATATAAACTAAATTATTTTTATAGACGAGCCCGGTGGTCGAATGGTTAGCAATGGCCACTTTGACTCCGAGGTCGCGGGTTCGATCCCCGCATAAGACAAATATTTGTGTACATGAACATGTCTGTTTGTCTTGGTCTGGGTATTTTCTATGTATTATATGTTTATATTTACAAAAAAAATGTATTTAAGTAATATATCAGTTATCTAGTACCCATAGTACAAGCTTTGCTTAGTTTGGGACCAGATGACGGTGTGTAATTTGTCCTGGAATATTTATTTATTATTATTTATTATAGTAAACTAGGCTCAGTTTATCGAGTCAGCACCCGACAGACGATGTCCTGTAATCTAAACTATGAATATCAAATTCGAATTGGTTTCGCGAAATCTGTCAAATGACTGACAGTTCTGTCAAACGGCATAGTTTTTAACAATATCTCGTTATTTCTCCCCCATTTCTTTTTTCTTTCTTCTCTTCTCTATCTACACAGCTTGGGCTTTTGCTTCTGCCTAATGTTCAAATTTGCTATTTAGGCTAGTATAGATGCAAATTAAATAAACTTGCATCTCCCATCGAGTTTTAAAATGCTTTAGCATTAAGTTAACCTTTTGTTTTACAGTTTAACATAATGTGCTGAAGATTAAACAAATAAAGTTTAGATAAAGGTATATTCTCTATCTAAAACTTTATTGTTATAGAATTATTGTGTTTATGCTATGTTGTTCTGAGAAGAACCAGTTTAGTTAATCTTAAATCGCACCACCTTATTTTAAGGATATATGTAAGCCTATAAATAGTTTAGCTGTAGTGTCAAAGTGTCGATTTCATATTTCCTTAAAAGACATTTAGTCCACTTTCTCGTTGAAAGCCGGCCCAGAATAGCCACATAAGCTATTATTTGCATCTACTGTAGCATTATCCTAACATAAATGTAGACAGAATTGTAATACACTGCCCATTGCTCAATAGGGCAAATAAGGCATTAAAAGCCTAAAGAGATGTCTAGTCAAGTGAAGCTCAACTGCCGTGCACCGGATTTTTGATATCCAACACTATTATGGAGTTAAAAATACAAATTGTTATTCTTCATGGTCAATAGTGATGTGTGTAATAAAAATGATTTATCGAATGTACCTATAGGATAATAATAAATATAATCTAACTATAGGACACAAACTTATTCTGTCTACGCATGGCTCGTAAGGGGTTGTAGAGTGCGTGAGCGATTCCTTCAAAAACTTATTTAGTTAAACAAAAACTAGTTTGTAAAGTGAACATACAAATCCTGACATCTAGGAGTCGTGAGCCACAGAGCGAAAGTCTCATGTAAGAAAATTTCTTTCATTCCATTAGCGCCCTTTCTTAGCTTTTCTTTTGGGTACAAAAATATATGTATTTTAATTTCAATTCAACCAAAATGTTTTTTTTTTAATAAAACTCGTAAATGTAACCCTTGCTTGACAATATTTTTTCAATAATTAATCGACTATAACCACGTCACTATTTCATTGTGTCATAGATGCCATCTTAAAATGTCCTATCTGTAGTTCTTATGTCGGTTACAAAAAACAATGTTAACACAAAGACAATCACTCATTTGAAAATAATGTCAAATATGGAAGGTTAAAGGGCTCCCAAGGTTGACATTTGGGAGCTGGGGCCCTACCGTCGATGCTGATGCCGATTACCATCCAATATTTTGATTCGAAACTAAGGGCTAACGTTTTAGTTATTGACACACATTTTTAGCTTAATCGGTAGAGATCCTGGGCTTCTACCAGCTAAGCCAAACACAAGTACCATAAATCTGAGTTGAAGTTTGATTTTCGCAATGAAATAATCCGGTGGGAATCGGCTTCAGCTTAGCCAGTAGAGCCCCTGTTTAGGTGTTTCTTGGGTGTTGATCGCAGGTGGTACCATACCATCACTTGAATACATTTTGACGCCGTATTGAACTCATCAAGCAACATCATTAATATTTTATTCATCACAATAATTTAATTTCGACGCAGTAAAAATCATTCGCTTCACATAGTGATGGGAAAGTCAGTTAATTACTTGAATCTCGACAAATCTTTAGCAAAAAATTAACGACAAATTGAAGTGAACTGACGGGCTCGACGAGTTGTCATTAGCACATACAAGGAATTGTAGTGTGGTGTTGACGATGGCAAAAAAAAAACACATCGAATAATCCAATCGAACCATCCATCGAACGCGTTATCAATATGATCTTATACGATATTACTTCAATATGTTGATAACATTTATTATAACTATTGTAAGGTATTCATTCTAGGTTTAAAGGAAATAGTTTATCATGAATATTTCAATATATTTATTTCCGCCATATAAACTATTCATGCCTTCACAGGAAAGTACATCAAGTACCAAAAAAGTTAATGAATAAAAAAATATCTTTCCCCTTGTAACACTATGAAGGAAAACGGATTTATTGACTACTTGCTTGTTCTCTTGCTATAAAAATTTTTAATAAGTAGAGTTGGCGAAGAAAGCCAAAGCTGATTTTGGACAAAAAGGCCTAAAATCCATTGGACTTAAATATTTTTTTTGTATCGCTTGAGTTCATCCTTTAAAGCACATCACTAAAAATCAACATTGGAAAAATTCTTTAGGTAATTAATGAAGATGTGATTGTTTTGGACGTGGCTCGAGCATTGTCCCCTCAATATGGCCACAAGTGACACAACGAGACGATCGTAAAAATCGATATCGATATATCGATACTCATTTTCATTCAATGAGATTTACGATGTTTGTGTATGCAAAATAGCCGGCTGGAGTATCAAATTTTATCGGCCATTCAAAAATCGATTGGCGAATTTCGAATGCGTCAGGTTTAATAAGGTGTTTTGTATTTTCATTGTGTGATATTTTGAAAGTGGCAAGTAATTCTGAAGTTTTATAACAATCGATTATTCGCTGTGAATGTAACATGTAATTTTACTTTAACAATGAGTTCATTAGACTTCCAGTAGGCAAAGCTGTAGATTAAATCGATACTGATGTATTAAATCAATTAGTAGCCCAATTCATAAGGTCTACGTCCTCTCTGCAAGGAATTTAAAGAAAACAATAGTTTGATCATCTCCAATATACCTCTAACCTGAATGCTCAGTCAATCAATCAGAAACTCCAATAGAAAAAGATGAGAACACTCAATGTAAAACTTAACTTCCAAAATTACTACATATTTTCTAGTTCATAATTTTAAAGCAATAATAAAGCTTTTTTTCCCTGCCTTAGCTTATATACGCTTTGAATATAAGGAGCTCTGCTCACGCACTGATACCTTCGCTGCTAACGCAGTCTTTTCTCACTCACTCGAAGGAACGTCATAATCCTCAAGGGATTGCTATTTGGCTGCGGCCTTCTGTGAGGTGGAGGTACACCCCCAGTACGGCTCGTCATGCCCTAACTGTCTTTCGTGTATTAAGAAGTTCGACCATTTTTCAAGCTATTATTTAACTTGCAATGTATGTATGTTTGTCCGGGTGGAATCTTGCAACAAATTTTAAAATGAAAGAAAATGTTTTTTATAAAATATGCAAATCTCCCGACATGATTTTATATCGTTTAATAAATTATGTAATAGGTAGATGTACGAAATTGGTTTGATTTAATTTAAAGTTCATTTTCTTATATTTTTTTAAATTAAGTTCATAATTAAGGCATTTGAACAAAAGTTTGTTTTTTAAAAGTTTTTTTTACCATTATACATATTTATCGTTATTTCAGTCGATAAGTCTTCCGACCAACCCTATCCCTAAAATGAGAGTGCAATGCGGCGCGCATGCCGCTGCTCTTAATACGGCCCTTAATTACGATTTAATTGTTTTTTACTCGTCGAATTGTTTCGATGTCTTCTTGGAACACCAAAACTGGTTGCCGGTGTCTTCTTAAAGTATGTATAAGAAAGTTATAGTGTTAATAAATAAACTGTTAATTTAAAATCCATAAAAATAGTAAATAATCACCGGAAAAACATCATTAGGTGCAGCAAAGGCCTACTGCATTTTTTGAACATGATCTTGGTTATTATTCAGAAGTACCTAGTTATTTCTCATTGTATTATAATTGTATTTAATAAAATTTATTAAAACAATCAAATAACACTTAACGTTATTTTGTAAATTACAAAAACCTATGTAATAAAAAGCTCACATTTGACATTATAATAAAATAATTAATTATATTAGTTCACTCACGTATTATTTTCCGGGAAGGTTCATCGCGATCGAGAGAGAGTGGACGCGTCTGGACACTGTGACTGATGAAGGTCGTCGTTTGAGATCAAACTAGTCTGTTTCCCCGACTTAGTATGTATTACATTAAGTACACCACAATACATGCCTTGTGCTTAATGTTACACACTTTAACAGCACCCTTTCTTAGTTTTCTTTTTTTAATGTCTTGGGTGCAAAAATTATATGTACTTTTATTTCAATTCAACCAGAATGTTTTTTAAAATAACTCTTACTTGACAATATTTTTTCGATATTTAATCGACTATAGTCACGTCACTAATTTAATGTGTCATAAATGCCATCTTAAAATAACCTATCTATAGTTCATATAGAGAGAATACATGCCTTGTGCTTAATGTAACTTGTCATTCATTCATAGAGTATACATAACCGTCAGGCACCAGGCCAATAGTGTTAGATACTTAATATCTGTGGTACACGGCAGTTGAGCTTCACTTGACTAGCCATCTCTTTAGGCTTTTAATGCCTTATTTGCCATATTATTGTATCTCGCATTGCTAAGAGGGGAAGTCAAATTCCAAAAGCTTCTTACTCCTACTAAATTCTTCTGATTAAATTCGTTGTGAGATCCAAGGCAGCTGTAGTTTTGCTGTCTCTGACATTGCTAAGACGGTAACTCAAATTCTAAAAGCTTCTTACTCCTACAATCCAAGCCGTAGTTTTGCCCCAGGGACTGCAATGGACTTCCCTGTTCATTGCCGTATTACTGGTCGCCGCTATTAATCCTGGCTACACAGGAGACACAGTGGTGGGAATGTTTGGTGGGCCCCCGTCCCAATATTGTTCACAATTTTAAGAGACTTCCTAATACTGCGGTACCGTACATACAAATCATTACATAAAGAGTTGTTCTTACATTTCGTATACTCCTTTATACCCCATTGATATTTTATCTGCCTCAATGACCCTCTTTTTTATTTTTAACACACTACGTTAATAAATCACAAAGTTTCACCAACATGACACATGAAACAGTCTCAATATTTTTGATAGATCGCTCATGATTATCGCAAATTAATTCAAAATTATTATACCAACCATCTGCCAATTATGCAAGTCGGAGAGCGCTGTCCAAACTGTCATAAACAGCCATTAGTTTGGCGAATCACGAAGCAATCCTGCTGCATTACCGATAAGTCGCATGACAATAGCAACACCTCATTAGATATGGCCTCTACCCGACCACGCGGCGGTCTGAACACGAATCGTCTGATTAGAGAGCTACAAAGACATATTTGTTGTATGGCATCGATTTATGTTACAAGGAGAATGAAAAATTGCAATAAGATGTATTTACAAACATTTACTGTTGCTGCAATTTGAGATGTTTTGTCTTAAATTTGAAATCACGTCGAAGTGATATACATCTAGGGGGTTATTAGGACGGTCCTGACTAGATTTACGTTTTGGCAAATGGCAACAAGATTTGCATTTCGGCTGATTGGCGGATTTTGCAATTAAGGTTAACAAAAATTGCTTCCAAAATCAAGTTAATATGAGACAACAAAATAACTTTTGGGTGTAAATAATTAAACTACTTATTTTGGGACGGTGTCATCTATTTTTATATATTTTTTTTTCTTCTTATGGCAATATTCTTGCTACCTTCTTTTATTTAAACAGTTATGAATAATTTCTTTTAATTCGCTAGATTTATGTACGGCTGGTTTAGAAAATTTTATTTTTGTATATTTATCTCACTGCTGGGATACGGACCTTCCTTCAATTCAATCCTCGATCGATGGAATTTAGATTATACTCCACCACGCAGCTCAACTGCGGGTTACCGGAGGCCAATGTTTTTAATTTGCCCAAATGCCAATGAGTTCGCTAACGGCTGAATTTAGGTTTCATTCATTAATTTAGCAGTTCATTTAGTTTTAATTATTATTTTAATAGGTAATTGATTTCGGCCAACTTGCCAGAATATTTTAAATATTTTTAAAAATTAAAAATTCCCCTCCCCGCTTATTTGAACCCACGACCTCTATGGATGGAGGCGGGGGAGGTGAATTTTTCCATTTCTATACATATTATATACATATTAAAATTACATTTGATTATTATTGTACTGAGCAACAACTTACTGCCATAATCGCTTACCGCCAGGCAGGTCGTGCTCATTCATCACTTGAGCGTTATAAAAATAACGTAAACCTATGATACTATCACGACAACACAATAAACAACAGTAACAAACAGACTGTACGCGGCTAAACCTTTCATCGGGGACTTAGCATTCGCAGGGCGCCACGCGACGACACTCATAAATTACAATGAGTTCGAACCAAAGATTTAAAAGTAGACTAGATATAGCATATTCTTTACATAGTGGGAAAAACGATCGACGCTTTTCCTGATTTTGGTAATGTCACGAGCGCCATGTGATATTTTTTCAACTAAAACAGATTATTTTTAATAGCAACGTGAAGTTTTATATTTTCAACGACAACTGCTTCCATCGTTGGATTTTACCACCAAATTTAGGTAAATCAAATTTTGGTAAATTTATGTGTTGGACCCATTTGAACGACTTGGTTTTTGGTATCTATGCTGCTCTATATCTGTGGTTCCAACTCCAAGGCGTGTATGGCCCTTAAAGGCGGGTGGCGGCCAAAAGAGGCGCGTACGTGCATCCGGCGGAGGTAGCCTTGTTATACACTAGGAGATATAATTTCAATGGAATGTTAAAATTAGGTCATTAGAAAGTGTTTTAGCACTTTCGCTTATGGCAACAAAAATAATTAAAAACTAACTTTTAAGCTACATATATTATTACCTAGCGACTCAAATGACCATAATAATGCAATTTTTTTTTTAAACAAATTTGCTTATAGATTGTAATGTAGGCATAGGAAACTGTTTCTTGAATATGGATCGAGAATCTTGTCTATGTTTATTGCTGAACACTAACCTTTTCCCAATGCTTCTCGCTATATATTTTATGATCCTCGGCTTTCCGCGTACAACCATTTCCTGCCACACTTTTGAAGCCATATGAATAATCAGTGAGTAAGCGCCCGACATGTCTTTATCCCAACCGACCTTCACTCCAAGACTTTTTCCCCCATTTATTTATATATTTGACTCAGCAGGGAAACAGTTGCTGACTCTTCTTCAGTTCTCTGTCAAATCAAATCCTTTTTCAAAATTTAAATTGACAGTATCTGAACCTGGAGCCATACTTCGAAATGAAGTAGGCAATTTCGTATTTCGTAACTAAAATAGGAACTTACCAACTTCGTCTCGGAAGATATACATTTTATTTATAGAACATAAAAGTACAGCATAGCTTACAGTACAAGCCAAACCCGCGTGTCGGTTTAGCTAAGCTATATCTCCATTCTGAGTCCGCGGATTACGAATATTTCTACGTAATGTATTTATTAATACTAACGTCATTACGTATTCTATATGTAAGAGACAAATGAAATACGATTGCTGTTCGTGTGGTGAAGACATATTTATGGCCGGTTTCCGTTTTTTTTTCTAAGTAACAATACTTAAATAATAAATCTAGTTAATAGTAGTTAGGATTCGAATGACTACGAAACCAAGACATCTCGTCATATATCAACTGTTTTTCTAAACTCTTTTTAGATTACAGGCAATATTATTAATTTAATTACTCTTAACAATGCCATAGACTTGTTCCGTTTATGAGAATTTTCAAAAGTAAATGCTGGCGTCAGAGACTTTTAGGTCACGATTAATTATATTTCAGTTAGCTGAAGTGACCGGCCAAATCTACGGTGTCAGTCATGGCAGATGGAGGAGGAGAGTTGCAAGTCCAAGGTCAGGTATGGGTCGACGAAGAGTGGGTTGCCCCTCTCTAGATGTACCAACAACCCCAAAAAGGCAACTGAATCGGTTGCATGTCGGTTCATTGTCGGTTGCATCAGTGGCATGCTGGTTTCACTGGTCCAGAGTCTAGGTAGAAAATCTCGTTAAAAAATAACACTTGGTGTCGACGTGCCGTGTCTCCCGGTGCGCCACTAATACGCCCAAGAGAGACTCCACGAGGAGGGGGAGAAACTTAGGTTTCCAGATGGAGGATCCTCAAAGACAACCGACGGCGGATCGCGGATGTAATAAAGACTCTACAGTGATCTCACCGACTGGCGGAGAGAACGAGATCGTGGGGTTTTAGTCTGGCTACCCTGGCAGCAGACTCCGGCGTAACCACGCTGCATCGATGGGCGGCGTAGTAGCCTTAACGGATTTCCCCGCATAAAAAAGGCACTGTACTGTTCTTAAAATATATAGGCATGTTACTGAGAGATATTTAATATAAAATTTTCAACTTAGATGCAACGAGTAGCCATTTTGTAGCTACGAGTACTTACAAATGGGAAATAAATACATGATAAGTATAAAAAAAAATAAGATTCTTCCTACAGACACTAGGTAGGTTACCTACTGTATTTTTGTTTTTTAACTTGATTGAATTAGGTTGTTCACATAAAAAATAATCTGGAAATATTTTTACGCATTTCAAAATTGTGTTTAATTTTTTACAGTATTGAATAAACGCTGTTAAATCAACTTAAATTTAAAAGAACCATTAGAATACACATTCAAATCGATATCAATAATTTAGAACACATTCATAATGATTGTGTATTGCAGACGCGTTCGTTCACTCATTCATAGAACGTTGTATTTATGTTTTCCCATTTTTATTACCTTTTGGCGTCGACTTCTTAATGACTTGACGCTCGATTTCGTAGTCTAAGAAGTTTATTATCTATGTCATATATCATTTTATTACCATCAGCTTAAGGTTCAAATTTGATTGACTTCGTAACTGTCATTGTTGTAAATTGTGTTGTTTTATTCCCAAAGACTGAAGGTTCAGAATTGTATTTTTTTTTTTTCATTTACTGTTAGTCTAATTGCTTGACTTTTATTTTATGTGCAATAAGGTTTGAATTACATTGATTTTAGTTTAGATACTGAGTTACAGTATTCTCAACACGGCCAAAGGAAGGGGAATATATAAATCTAGAGGACTATAAAAAAGCTAATAAAAATGTAGGTGAAATACTATTTTGATTATAATTTATTTTTATTTGAACATTGCTGCGTGCTCTGTGTTAATGACGACCGAATGTGCGAGACAATTTTATTAAAATCCTCAATGTGTTAAAAAATAACACTATATAAAGTCGTAAATACGTAAAAACACACTATTAGTGCCATTAGGTGCGATTTAAATCCAAGTGTCATAGGGTGTTCTACTGTTATAAATATTTATTGCAATGTAATTAACATCATAGTATGTAAATTTTGATAGTTAAATAAAATATTTTGAAACAACAGTCGCGTTTCTATTTTTTCTTTATTTATTAACTTTTGACTTATATATAACGGCATAAAAACGGATGTCTGTTTGTCCACAATTCTCGTACAAATAGTTTATTAAGGCTACGCAAAATCTAAATTGTTGTCTAAATCACTCCCGAGAACGTAAACTCATTGCAATTACAATAACTAACTATATAATTTTGGTCGTTGGTTTTGATGTTGTTGGAAACTAAAATTTGTAATTAAAACACGAAAATCTCGTGCACAATTGCGAAACTAAAAAACACGACTAAAAAATGTTTTGAGAAAATTCTTAGATACTATTTTCAATGACATTTCATAAGTTGAAATCCGTCAATCGGTATAGGCCATAGACCATGCCAAAGATATATACATACACTAAAACACGCGAAAAACTCTCTAAAAAAACCCTCTCTTAGTCAGGCAGGTAAAAAGCTGGACAAGCAGAAATAAAATACCGAAACATCTCTATTATACAAAATGCTCGTGACTGGTCTAATTATTTTTTTTCTTTTTGTTTCCAAATCAGTGCCATCTAGTTACATAGCCTGTACTACGAATATTAGATAACTAATACTTTTGACCCTTTGGGTTCATATGGTCTAAAGTATTAAAATGTCCATAGTATCAAAAAGTCTAGTTATTCATTAGGTCTAAAGTATTAAAATGTCTACAGTATCAAAAAGTCTATTTATTCATTTGGTCTAAAGTATCAAAATGTCTAGTACCCATAGCAAACGCTTTGCGCTTAATTTGGGACTAGATGGCGCTATGTAAATTGTCCAGAAATATTTATTTATTTACTAGCTGTCCCGGCGAACTTCGTACCGCCTAACAATCAATGAATGTCGTGGTACATATTAGCTGAACTAAATTTATGATTTTATGGAATTAAAACAATGAATAGTAGAAAATAATAGAGAAGCTCGATGGCGTGTCAGTCTAATTGAACACGCAAGTTAAGCAACGTCGACCGTAGCCTGCACACGGATGGGTTTATATTACCTCGAGCTCCTCCGTGATTCGAAAGACACGTTAAGCCGTCGGTCTCGGTTGTTATCATTAGCTCATCTTGAGCTCCTCCGTGCTTCGGAAGGCACGTTAAGCCGTCGGTCCCGGTTGTTATCATTAGCTCATTTTGAGCTCCTCCGTGCTTCGGAAGGCACGTTAAGCCATCGGTCCCGGTTGTTATCATTAGCTCATTTTGAGCTCCTCCGTGCTTCGGAAGGCACGTTAAGCCGTCGGTCCCGGTTGTTATCATTAGCTCATCTTGAGCTCCTCCGTGCTTCGGAAGGCACGTTAAGCCGTCGGTCCCGGTTGTTATCATTAGCTCATCTTGAGCTCCTCCGTGCTTCGGAAGGCACGTTAAGCCGTCGGTCCCGGTTGTTATCATTAGCTCATCTTGAGCTCCTCCGTGCTTCGGAAGGCACGTTAAGCCGTCGGTCCCGGTTGTTATCATTAGCTCATCTTGAGCTCCTCCGTGCTTCGGAAGGCTCGTTAAGCTGTCGGTCCTGGTTGTTATCATTTAATGACAGTCGTTAAGTTAAGTCAGTGGCCTTTAGGCGGTTCGAAAACACTGGCCTCCGCCAACCCGCAGTTGAGCAGCGTGTTGGAGTACGCTCTAAACCCCTTCGGTTGAGGGAAGACCCGTATCCATAAAAACTGAAGATTTCATAAAAATAAAGATTTCCCTAATGTTAATTATTTTTAAAAAAACGTTTTGTTTTATTTTTTTTTAGTTTACAAATAGGTTTTATCATTTTGGTGATTTGTAATTGTCATTTCTTTTGATGTTTACTCTGTTTTGATTCTTGCGCTCGAACCCCATGGGAAAAGCGTTTTCACCCCTATCGATTTGACATTTTTAAATTTTCATAACAAATCACAGACAACTTTCGCGACATAAAAGTGAAACCAATCGATTTGACGTTTTGATATTTGACAACCAATAAATATCGTAATCCCTTTTTCAACTGACACTTTCATTTGTATGGGAAAATGATTTTTCTTTTATTTTATTTTTTCGAGAATTTTCCAATGTTTTTAGGGTTCCGAACCTCAAAAGGAAAAACGGAACCCTTATAAGATCACTTTGTTGTCCGTCTGTCTGTCTGTCTGTCTGTCTGTCTGTCTGTCTGTCTGTCTGTCTGTCTGTCTGTCTGTCAAACATTTCTATGTCGAGAATGCGTGGAGGTATCAAGCTGAAATTTGAACTGTATACACAAGTCTACGGTCCCATGAAGTTAAAAAAAAATCAAACTGCTAAGTTTACGTAGAAAAAAGTTACGGCCGTTTATTCAGCAAAAAACGCATATTTCGACACACTCAAAGGAATCAAAACCTATAGGGTACTTCCCGTTGACCTAGAACTATGAAATTTGGCAAGTAACATCGTTATAGACTACAAGTACAGGAATAAATCTCAAAACTATACATTTGTAAATAGATCTAAAAAAATAGGGGGTCTATATTTTTTATAGAGTGTCGAAATTTCAAATTGAAACTACTAGTTCAAATGGGGTATCATATGAAAGGGCTTGATGTACACATTGCAAAATATATTTTATTTATTTTTTTCGACGCATTATTTCTTATTTATAATGAAAAATATCAAATTTAATAATGATACTACGTACCTACGGAACCCTCGGTGGGCGAGTCCGACTCGCACTTGTCCGGTTTTTAAGAGTTATTGTGCTATTCGGGACGGAAACAAATCCAACAAATCAAAAACCATGGCAATCGGTCCAGCCGTTCTCGAGTTATAAGTGTTGTAACAAACACGACTTTCTTTTATATATATAGATTTAATAAAAATATGTAGTTAAATACATTCTTCTAAAAGTTATCATGAGTCCATGGATGTAGGTCATTCAGAGTCGCGCGTGGTTCTCTTTGGGGGACGCCTGTATTCGGCAGTGGAGGATTACGGGCTGAGATCATGACGATGAGCTGAAAATCATCGAAACAAAGTGACGTGCGTGCCAAAAACACTTACAGGAGACTTTAGGCACTTACAGGAGATTATGGCACACAAATATTTGCCTTGTGTCAATGGACGCCACTACTGCTCCTATATTATGTCCATGATAATAGATGAATCTACTTCTTCTTCTCGTCAACCCTTACTCATCCCACTGCTGGGATACGGATCTCCTCTTAATCGAAGGGGTTTAGAGCATATTCCTCGCTGTTCAACTGCTGGTTGGCGGAGGCCAGTGTTTTCAAACCGCCTAAAGGGCACTGACTTGGCTTAACGACTGTCATCTAACGATAACAGCCGGGACCGACGGCCTAACGTGCCCTCCAAAGCACGGATATAGGATGGTCTATTTATTTATTATCATGGACATCACAATATAGGAGCCGTAGTGATGCAGTAGTGGCGTCCGTCGACACATAGACCACTGTCCAGTATAATCATAAAAAAATACTTTGTATACCAGCCTTGGTAGCCTATTAGTTGAATGTAGATGGCATGAAGCCAACTCCACGATTTTTATCGATACACCTTGCATATCGATGACGTATTTATATTTATTATCACAAAAATAAAACGATCATACGATCCAATGCGTGATATTTTGTATTCTCGTGAGTGGTTATATACATAAAAATGATTGAGGTCTTCACTTTTATTTTTATTTCTGGTCATGAAAATAAAATGCTATAAAAGATCTGCCAGACGGGGCATGTGCCGCAATGTCTGGTAGTAAAGATATTCGACAAGTATTTGGGGTATAATTGTGTATGTTCGCGTCACGGATATCTATTATATTTCATTATCTCACTAATGTTTGTGAAAGTTATTGACAATCTTTGGATGTTTTGTGCATTTATTCAGTCATTTAATTGGCTATTTTCCAATGTTTAAAATTTGTATAAATTATTTAACAATATCGTAAAACACACAAAACTATAAAGATCTGCAAACTTTCATTCTAATATCTTCAGTCAGACTTTTTTTAGCGTCGATCAAAGTTTGGCGGGAAAGTCCATTTTAAAAGTATGAAATTATTAAAAAATTATATTTCCATTGGAGAAGCAATAAAAAATGCTATAACTTTTATTATGATACTAATCACATAAACGTAATATTTAACATAGCTGTCGTACAAATTTCTGATTTGATGCATACAAAATACAGATCTGTGACGTCATAATTCAGTAGTCTTTTGTATGGAGCGTTTTGGGGCAGTCTAAAAATTGTGATTTTCAAATTACCATATCTCGAGAGATTTTTGTGCTATCGAAGTAATTCTTTCACCTATGGTTATATTATGGAGACGTCCCTACATATCAAACAGAAAAAAATTTTGGTCAAATAGCCAATTGGTAATACGCTCGAGTCACAGTTACCCAACTCAGGAGGTAGCTCCACCCTATAGTCTTACACTCCTGGTACACCAAGATAGATACGAGTACAAATGTAGTATTTATTTGTCACTTCAGACACATGTAAGAAATTGCCAACTTAATTTGGATCCAGCAAAACACTAGTGTTTTGCTCATCTTAAGCATTTTGTACGTAGGTACCATTACTTCTGTCCTCTTTATATTTTATGTCGGTATCCTGAAGAGTTTTCAAAATATCATATTTATCGTATGCCTACGTGATAGCTACCTGTATCAAGGAAGTGTCTTATAGGGGAGGTGAGGTCGATACGTGAGAGCGGCAGGGATTGGCCATACTGTACGTAGTACTATTACATAGGTAACAGTACTACCTACGGTATGTCCACTGTGCTATTAGCTAAGGATTCTCATTCTAGGTATATAAATAATGCATCTGATTGCCATATATTAGCCAACATGTTAGCCATGCTGGCAGGGCCGGATCTACTAAAGGGCTTTTTGGTTTGGTTGCAGCCCAGGGCCCCGTGGATACAAAGGGCCCCCAGCCCCCATTAAAACAATAGACGAAATTTTGAATTAAAAAAAAATATCTGAAATAAAAAAAACTATCATAACCCTGAGATCAATCAATCCATGCATGTGCGCGTCTATCGAACGGAACGGGATTCCCCATCGCTTGTTTTTTCTGGTCGATGTATTTTTTCGCGTCTATTACGAGGGACTTCCCCCCGCGCCGCTTAACGCCCGATGTAATTTTATTTTTTATTCCACCGTTTTATTTTTTCTATATACTTATCTACATCATTATAAAATACAGTTTTATGACTAAGTGGCTAGTAGGGCCTCTAAGTAGTTTCAGCCCAGGGCCCCACAAATTCATGATCCGCCCATGCATGCTGGTCATGTTATCTAACAATATATCTGTCTATGAACGTGTTGTCAATTAAAATATCTGCCAACATGATTGACAACACGTCCATGCACAGATATATTGTTAGGCGACGTGACCAATACGGCTAACATGCTAGCTAATGTATGGCAACTTTAAATTTCAACTCGGTTCACATAGTGAGCTGTGTGAGGATCGATCAGTCAGCCGATTAGTTGTATTATTTATATACATAGATTGAGATTTTTTAGCCAATAGCTAGCTATGCTATGACTGTGCAGTCATAGCATAGCGGGCACATTGGAAAATAGTTATTATTTTTCTACCTACATTGTGTACGGAGTCTGTGCGACCAAAAATTAATTGCATCATAAATAGTACATGTAAATAGCAATTTTATGTGTGTGTTATTATTACGTGAGTGATATCGTTAAGCATGACACCTTACAGTTATCAATACGAAATAGGTATGTAAACATTGTAATAAATGTAATAATCTTCCTATTTGCATTGTATGTAAGTATTTGTTTTTTTTTTTATATTTCTAAGTTTAAGCAAACGAGAAGGAATTAAGATTCTCAAGGTACAGTTCAGACCTAGTTTGAGAATCGGGGCTCATATAAAAAAGCTAAAAAAAATTCAGTGTATTGATTAGATTGTAATGTAACATTGTTGTATTAGTAAAATAAAGATTATTATTATTACAGTGGCCACACTGTAGGTAGTACTGTTATCTATGTAATAGTGCTACGTACAGTATGGCCAGTCCATGCCGCTTTCTCGTATCGACATCACCTCCCCTTTGAGACGAATCTGGAACAGTTTATATGGCGCCGCACGCACACACGCTCTGTGTCGCTTTGCACAGACGTCAACGTCTATGTAATAGTAAACGACGCGACATTTCGACGGAGTGGCCGAGGTGTACCTATAGTTTGCACGAGATATCACTATTCAGAAAATTTCAAAATACTCTATTATTCTGTTTCTGAACACGCATGCTGTTATTCAATAGAATAATATCTATTCATAAAGAAAATATTATCGATGCGTAGATAATCACTAATATTTGTCTTTCTGTCTTCAACTCATGATAGACGGAACTAATTGGTCATTTCAAAACATTTTCTCACAATGGACGAAGATATGCGGTTGTACTGTACTGGCTTTACATACATTTGGTACTCGTGTACCTCAAAGGCCCAAATGCGTGTAAGATGCGTCTCAAACAAGATGTTCGTATAACGGATAAAATTTTTCTTTTCACGAGAATACGTCTTTATAAGCAGCTACATATCTATCATCTCCATCCAAAAGTCAATTACACCACCGGATAGATGAAGAATCAAAGAATTTATTATTACGCTAAGTAAGAGTTAGACTATGGAACATCGTGTGCGGGGAGGGAGGAAGTACTGCCATTTTGAGATAATTTTAGTGCATATAACGTATTCACGTAGAACACACGGCCGTGTCCATGACACATGCACACCCCATTTTTTTATACTCCTTTCACTGCAAACACATGCCCGATAGACACTTTTATATGGACCCTCTATAGAGGGTCCATATAAATGTCATTGCTTGCAAGTGTCTATCGGGAATGTGTTTGTTGTGTAAGTAGTATAAAAAATGAGGTGTGGATGTGTGTTTTATACGACATCAAATACATACATCGAATACAGAGGGAATACCCTCTCTATACTTATAAATGTCATTTCGGCAGTCAAAATTTACTACTAAGCGCTTTGTCAATATATACCCAGGTATACATGCCCTAAGCAAAGAAAGAAAAAGAACGTGCATCACGTGCATGCGGGGTTGGCTTTGGTTTTGGTGATGATACACCACAAAAATGGCACACAAGCAAGCATGCGACGCGCGAATACCTCATACCGCACCAAATAGACCGGTGTCGGTTATGGTAACAGTGTCGCGAGTTCAATGGTTATTTTCCAATCTCAAAAAAAGGACAACGTGTCTAAAGAAGTTTTCACTTCAAAAAACTCAGGAAAAACAATAGAATTCACAAAGCCGATGGAAGAAACCCAACCAATAATTCATAAAACCAGCCATACAATTTTGTTTGAACGCGTGCTGCGCTTAGTTTGTGGTTAGATCTCTTCAACTTTTTTTTTCCTCTAACCAACTAAGCGTGAACTTGGCGCAAACCACAAACGCACTGGTTCAACTAATCTTTAATTAAGTTAAACCACAGAAATACGTTGGTTTAATGCTGCATAGAGAAACATATGCTTGTAAGCAAATTAAGCAATTGCTTAGGTCAGAGGTTTTCAATCTATTTTTATACTGAGACACGTGTTCTGTGGAGGTAACCATAGAAATAGGTTAAGTGGTCTGTGGAGACATCGATTGCCCAAAAAACATTTTATTTTTGTTTCTCGAATATTTTTATTTCCAAAAATAGGTTACAGTTTTGAATTATTGACAAATATTTTTAGTTTTGTCGGTAGAGCTTCGTGGTTTTAGCAGCTAAGGTAAACACAATTGCCACTAGTCTAAGCTGAAGTTAAATTTTTGGAATCATAAAATCTGACGAGAAGTAGCCCTTGGCCTATACAGGTGAAGACGATACTGTGTAATGTATTCAATATTATACGAAAAAAGTTCGAAGTAAATTTCATCACAGGTAGGCATAAGTGACTCAACCAAATTTTTGTTCCCAATTCCATATAAATGGTTTGCCATAGAGGTACCCTAGACGATAGAGGCACTTCTGGGAAATAGTAAAAGGCAACATGGCAATGGATTTATCGTTCCCATTCCAAAAAGATTGAAGAAGAAATTTCCAGAAAGTGTACAAAATGGCGACAATTTTGTTCACCTTTGGTAGTAAGTTGTGCATATTTTTTAACATGCTTTTATTAGCTTCACCTGTATGTTTGCTTGTTTATCAATTCATCAGTTTGTAACCGACTTCTTTGAACTTGATTTCGATCCACTTTGAACGGTCAGATTTAATTTAAACTTTTACTTATTATTAATCTTGAACAGAGATATAGGGCAAGGCTTAGATTATCAATTGGTCTCCGCTCCGCTTCGACTAGATGCCGCGGCGCACTTGTAAAATGCGGCAACAAATACTACGCCGAACTCGGCGTACTCGAGCGTGTTGCAATACAATTCTGCACGCACACTACCATCTCTGCACATTGTTTTACGCACACTACAATATTGAGTTGCCGCATTCACGGAGCTGTTGTTTTTAGATAGGGCGGCATCTAGTCGAAGCGGAACGGCGACCAATTGTTAATCTATGGGACAAGTCAACTAAATAAAATATTTAAGGCTGTTGTAACTTACCATGTATTTTTCGTAACTACACTGACATAGAATGACAACAACTATAATATAATATATAAAAATAAAATGTATCAAAAATATAATAATCAAATATAAAAAGTAAATACTGTAAAAAGGTCTACAAAAAGAGGTCTGTCGCCAACACTTATCAAGGACCGTTGACAATACAATAATTTGATAAGTTTATTTAATTATCCTGATTAGGATCGCCAGGATTAAATAATTTCCTCACATATCACATCGAACTAAAATGTGGAAAATAAGTATAGTTAAAAACACGGTATAACGTCTGACTTCACAACGATACTTACTTCGATGTCAATCCTAAGGCACACATTTGCACGAATACAGGCGCGGTCTGTATGTGTTGCCGTTTTTTTTTATAGGAAGTGCCAAGACAAGACAAGGCTAGGATATGCCAAGACAATAAAGATTTTTACGTCAATGTGCCAGCAATCAAAATGTTCCGTTTTAAAACGGCCATATCTGGATATTCATCAAACATGCTAAGATATTTTTTTTTTACAAAATGGCGCCATTTTCACAGCACGATAACCTTAATCATTTAAAACGCACCTTTTGATCATCATTAACATTATCTAGTCAATTAGTAAGTACTTAACAAAATTATCAAGTGAATAAAATAAATTATCAGGTTTTAAAAATAAATTAAGTACATACATGAAGCTTAACGTGTAAAAAGCCTAGTATGACCTTTTAGTCTTTTTTCTGTGAAAATGAATGTTGTATACATTAAAAACATTACATTAAAATTACTGACCTGAAAATACTTGTAATATACGTGTTATTCGACTTTTAATCAGCAAAATCGATCTATAACAGTTAAGTTATTACCGATCATGACAAACGATAGAGGGTTCGGCAACCCTTATTCAGCCCACTGCTGGGTCTCCCCTCAAATGAAGAGTTTTAGAGCAGACGCTGCTCAACTGCGAGTTGGCGGAGGTCAGCGTTTTCAAGCCGCCTAAAGGCCACTGATTTGGCATAACGACTGTCTATAATGACGAAAGCCGGGACAGACGGTTTAAAGTGCCCTCCGAAGCACGGAGGAGTTCGAGATAATTAAATCCCATCCATGAACGGGCTATAGTCGACGTTGATTAACTTGCGTGTTCGATTAGACTGACGCACGAAACGACGCTCCTCCGAGCTCCTCCGGCACACGGTTGTGTATAAAAAAATAAAAAATTACAAGTAAATAAAATTTGTTCAAGACTGCGTGACAAAAAAATCTTTTTTTCTTTAAATCAGTGGTTCCCAATTAAATTGCAAAAATGGTTTTATTTATTTATTTAATTGCAAAGTTTTATCATAATACATAAATTAGTTCCTAAGATATCTTTATTTTAATTCTCGGTCCTAAACCAGAACCGAGAATTAAAATAAATCTTTATGATATACTTTTGTTGATTGTACTGTTCCAATCGGGATTCACATCCTTTACCACACTTTCGCCAGAACCTCCTTCGCTAAGCAGCAGGGTGCACCACGTGAAGGAATTTATGTAATGAACGATGAAGCGTTGAACACTCCCCTAGATAGACATAAGATATTAAAAAAGTTGGATTTTTTTTTATACTACGTCGGGTGGCAGACAAGCATACGGCCCGCCTGATGTGAAGCGGTTACCGTAGCCATATTAACGCTCGCAACATAAAATATCCCCGCGGCCACCCCCGCTGCACATGCAGCATCTTCCTTCTGGTGACCTCACTCACTCGCAGGAACACAACAATCCTCAAGGGAATTGTTATTTGGCTGCGGTATTCTGTGAGGTGGAGGTACATTCCCCAGTCGGGTAGCTTACAATTACGCTCCCTACCTCTCTTTTCGCCAGAGCTTCGTTTGTCAGTCAGCAGGGTGCACCGCGTGCAGGTGAAGTTGGCTTTGGTTCAAAGATGTTGATGAACCACTTACACTCCAATGGATGCGGAAACCGGAGGATTGCATGTCATTAGGTGGAAATCATTAGGGAAGCTATCGATCTAGCAGTAGATAAAGGCTGTAAAATGATTATATTATTATTAAGCTTACTAACATCCAACATCAACCGAACGCAAAAGAATAAATTGCATTATAAAAAAACTACACACATCCGGCGAGTACACTGCATGGCAATGACCGAGTGAAATGAACTTAAGCGGCATGTAAACAAACACGCCGGACGATTAGATCAACATCATTCATTCAGGATTGCGAACACGCGTTGATGGATTGTATAGTTGGAAAGCATGCATTACAATACAGTAGGTATTAGGTAAATTAATTAGATAAACGTTAGTTTTAATAATATTAAGGTATTAGGTACCTACTTGAGTAAAACAATATTTTTTGAAGAAAAAACTTCTTTGGCGGCGTTGTGCACTTTTTGGGATGGGTCAAAAATGTTAAACTCGCGTCAGGACACGTGGCCTGATCGAAAATAGGCTATTTTCCAATGTTTATAAATTGTATAAATTATTTAACAATATCGTAAAATACGCCAAACTATAAAGATCTGCAAACTTTCATTCTAATATTTTCAGTCAGACTTTTTTTAGCGTCGATCAAAGTTTGGCGGGACATTTTAAAATTATGAAAAAATAATATTTCCATTGGAGAAGCAATAAAACATGCTATATCTTTTATTATGATACTAATCACATAAATGTAATATTTAACATAGCTATCATACAAATTTCTGATTTGATGCGTACAAAATACAAACTTGTGAAGTCATAATTCGGTAGTCTTTTGTATGGAGCGTTTTAGGGCAGTCTAAAAATTGTGATTTTCAAATTACCATATCTCTAGAGATTTTTGTGCTATCGAAGTAATTCTTTCACCTATGGTTATATTATGGAGACGTCCCTACATATCAAACAGAAAAAAATGTTAGTCAAATAGCCTATTCAGCCAGCAGACAGCCGGCGCGGCGTAGGAGAGGAAGTGATATCCGCCTCTCTTTCTATCGCGCGGCGAAATTGCATGCCTGCTTCTGCTGTTTATTTTTAATGTAAAATAAATTGACATGTTTGTGAATAATAGCGCAATAAATGAATATTGCATTTTAGTACTTAAATGATAGTAGTTTTAAATATAAAGTAATAAAAGTAATTCGTGCAAAATTATTCCCTAACCATTCCAAAATATTCAAAAATGCACAACGTTGTTCAAGATTTCACTTCTGCCAGCACTCCCGGAGTGCAACCCGTTTTTTATTTCACTCGAGATCTCGAAACTGCCGAGATCTCGCGAGATTTAAATCTTGCGAGATCCCGAGATTGCGATCTCGTCTTGAGATTGCATTCCCTAATCTCGAGATTAGGGCATGCAATCTGAGGGGCAATTCTCGTACTTAAAATGTAGTCAAAATTCAGTTCCGATCCAATCTCAATCTCACAAATGTCAAATTTGGTATTCTCGTATCACATTATGTAACTTCAAAGTTTAATTTAAGTGGGATTATATCGAAATATGACCGAAAATTAAGCAATTTAAAAATGTTACTTTGTCAACAATAAGAATTGTTGACAAAGTAACATTATAAATGAATTAATGAAATCAAGTGTATAATTTTAATCAATTCACAATTCAATCTCGATCCGGTCAACTTTCAATCTGCGATCGTAGAAAAATTAGGAGAATTGGCCTTCTGTACAATCATCATTGATTTTTATATTCATTTCCATTACATGGTCATCTTCCCTCCACCAACCCGCAAACCAGCAGCGTGGTGGAGTATGCTCTAAACCCCTTCGATTGATGGGAAACCCGTATCCCAGCAGTGGGATGAATGGGTTGACGACCACATGGTCATCCGTCATACTGACGGTGTCAAAAACCTTATTGACATTCATTATGACCATTCCATGATCCTTGAATGACATTTCGTCTGAAACTTTACATATGAATTTTAAACAATGGACACATTTAATTCTTTATATCAGTTTTACTCGTATATTGATGCCTTAATTCAAATTATATATTCAAATAGCAGAAAGACAATCAATAAAATAAATTTCGAATTTTATAGCGTACGATATATTGCTTTAACATCTTATTTTATCTATATTAGGTAAGAATTTATACATTATTGGCATTTATACATACATAAATAACAATTTATACACATATTTATGTTAGCTAAGAATTGTAGTGAGTAGAGCCATAGTATACTATGGTAGAGCTTAAATATATACTATACTAGCTTTTGCCCGCGGCTTCGCTCGCGTGAAATTCTTTATCGTATTTTTTTTTTTTTTAATAAACAGTATCCTATGTTACTTCTGATACCTCCAAGAATATGTGTGAAAGCGTAACAAACAAACGGACTTTCACATTTATAATACATATTATATTATAAGTAGGGTTACTTAAGCTCTACTCACTACAAATTATACTTAACTATTGATCATTGATGATTGATATTTGATTTAGTAGCCTGCCAAGAAAAACAAATATACTATTATACTAATATGTACATTTATTTATTTAATAATATCGATATTCTACAAGGACACATACTACTGTAATATTCCAAACTTATTTATTTTCTGACTTAATTGAATTTTTGTCTTTATTTTAATTAACAAACAAGTTAATAATTAAATCAGCTACAGATAAACCTTGGCTGCGACGTCGTCGCCGAAATATCGGGAAAATTACAAAAATAAATCGCAATAGTTGTTAAGTATTGCGATTTGCGAATGTGGGAGCATATATATAAAAAAATATTTATTTGTTACACACGAGATGCGTATAACATTAAAAAAATAAAATTCGAATACTTTAAATTAAAAATCGAAAAGTAAATTCTGTTCCGCGATTTGTAAACAATTTCCATACATCCACATTCCAATTTTGAATATTAAGTTACAACAAATGGATTTTAACATATTTCATTATAAATATTCGTTTTATTATTCATTGTTTCCGAATATCTCGAGCGTGTTCCGTGGATTTGTCGGTATTTATTTATAAATTATTGTTGTTACATTGTAAGGAGCATTTCGCTGCTGTAAGTCACGTGCGGGCCTTCTTTATAGAGTGTTTACGAAATCGATACGTTTTTGTTTGTTTTCTGTATAAATATTTGAAGCTGAGAATATATACTGTAGTTTTTATATGGAAACTGAGGTTAAGGAACTATCGTTTATACCAGAATACCTACATGCAAATACAATGACCACTAAGTAATACAACTCGAAAGACACGAACACAAATTGCAATCAGTGCGCATTTTAAAGAGAAAGGCTCATTTGAAAAACACGAACACAAATTCAATCAGTAAAATTTATAAAAAGAAGTGAGTAATTATTTGTTTGACTTTAATTTATAAAAAAAAATAACTGTCACGGTTTTTTACATCACTGTTGTAAATACGAGACTTAATGCTGTATTGTTTGATACTATTAATTTATTATTACATTTTCCCGATACGTCTTTCGGCAACGTTGCAAGCGAGGTGTCACAAATTTCATAAAATATAAAGAATTCTAAAATTCGTTTCGATCGGTACTTTCGGCGCATTCGGCTCGGATAAGTGTACGTTCACCTTAAAGTATAAATATATTTTAGCTTTCAATGGTAGCTCAGCCTACATCTTTGGCCTGATTCCTGTGGCGTTACAAATAAGTATTAGTGTCCTCATTAATAATACAATCGGATTAAAGTGTCAAATGTATTACAGATTGAGTAGTATTCGTTTGAAACTTGAATTGAAACTACTTACTTAGAAATTTACTAAGAATTGAGTGTCTAAAATTGTAAATAATGGCCATAATAATTAGTCTAATATTGCATAGCAATGAAATATAAATGTTTTTGGTTATTTAATTACAAATAATAAATATACGTTTTTTTAAAAAAAAAACATTGTGAAAACACTAGTGCTTACTCGTACTTGAAATGAAACTACTTACTTAGAAATTTACTAAGAATTGAGTCTCTAAAATTGTAAATTATGGCCATAATATTTAGTCTAATATTGCATAGCAATGAAATATAAATGTTTTTGGTTATTTAATTACAAATAATAAATATACGTTTTTTTAAAAAAAAAAACATTGTGAAAACACTAGTGCTTACTCGTACTTGATGAGACGCAAACATTTGGCTTTTGCGCAACAATATATTTACACTCCTTAAAGCGCAGGCGACACCGGGAACGAAGCTAAACGAAGCTAAGTTCGCTTGGCGTAGTTCATGTCTCTACAGAGTCTTTTCATACTTCGGTTCACGATGCGAAATTCAGGTGGCTTAATCAGAAATGAAAATTTTATGTTTCGACCCAAAGTTACGATTTTTTACATATATTTTATAGTGTTTTCCAGAAAATAAATGTCAGTGTTTAATATTTACTGCGTTATCTAGACAATAAATTTGACCCTGGTTGGATGAAAACTCCATATTATTATCTACCGGCTCAATCGAATTAAATTCGTATCGGAGACATTCATATTTTTACTTCGGAGTAGGCTCTCTGAGCTGAGTGAACCGAAGTATGAAATAACGCGGTAGCGATATGAGCGAAACTAAACGAACTTAGCCTCGTTTCACTTCGTTCCCGGTGTAACCTGTGCTTAATAGAAAATCTTTATGGGTCCCCGAGCCGATCAAGTCCACTTGACAAGTCTCACGTGATTGACGGTTTCACTTGATGGGAGAATTGATGCCCAAAATGTGCCGTCAAGTCCGGTCAGGGCGGTCAGCCACAGTCGCCTTCCGATCTGTACTCAAGCAAGTCGTCGCAATTCGTTGGTCGCAGTAATAAAAATGATTTCGAATGCTGATATGTATGGCATTCTATTTTTGTTAGAATACTCCTTACTTTTGACCATAGAGTAAAGGAATCTTTTGACTTTCCATAGTACATGAAAATCCTCGTAGAGAGATATTAATAATAGGACAAAATCACGCTGGGTATGCTCGGTAATTATATCGGCGCTTCTCGCCTAGGCACATCCAGGTCCTGTTCGTCGCCCGCCATCCTCGACGTCGCGATACGCGATCGCAAATGAGAAAAGCTTGTCAAGTCGCGTCAAGCGCTAGCGCATCAAGTGCCGTCAATCAAAATTTCTGTCGATTGTGATCAAGCCGTAGATCACAGGCAAGTCAATGAAGTAAACTATCAATATTTGCTTCAATCACGTAGACTTGACAAGTAAACTTGATCGTCTCGGGGACCAATTAAAGTGTCCATAGAGTTCATCGTGTCCGCAATCCTCCATAACGTAACGTTGGTGGGTTAAATCAACCCACCAACTATTGCTATACTTCATCTTTTCTTCTTCAAATCCCTTTAGCTACTGTACGGGGTGCACCATAGACAGGTGATTAGCTTTGGCTTCTTTGGAATGACATACCCATTGGAATAACCGAAGCCAATTCAAAAAGTAGGTATACCATTTCAGGCATAAAATACTTTCAAATGTCCTATTCTTGGTGTCTTTGGTAAACTAAAATAAATAACTAAAAAAACTAAAGTAAAACAGGTAGGTTCCCTGGAAGGGTATAACAATTTTATGAACGGTTAGGCAGGTGCATCAAATTAAACATTTCTTTTGTTTTTCAATGTTAAATAGGTGCGAAAAATATCGTTAAAGGCGGACTTTAATACAAATTATAACGATATAATTAATCTTTAACGATATGATACAATAAGATACGATTATTGTAATTTTTCAAACGAAATTAATTACATGATAATTTGACTACGTGTTAAAGTTAAATTTTCATGTTTAAAAAGAGTAATTGGTTAGTTAATAGGTGCATGAGCTTTGAATAATGGCTTGTTACTAAAAAAATGATTATAGATCGTGGAATTATCTGTAATTATCCTGCAATATCATTAAGGTATACTTATCATTATGTGATTATAGAGTATGGCTATCTAGTTAGGTAGCCATAACCTAACCTTTTATACCACTACTATAAAGGCGAGAAGTAAAGCATTTAAAATTTTAAATATAATTTTGAGGTGTAAGGGGTTCATAAACATCTTTGAACCAAAGCCAACGTCACCTGCACGCGGTGCACCCTGCTGACTGACAAACGAAGCTCTGGCGAAAAGAGAGGTAGGGAGCGTAATTGTAAGCTACCCGACTGGGGAATGTACCTCCACCTCATAGAATACCGCAGCCAAATAACAATCCCCTTGAGGGTTGTTGTGTTCCTGCGAGTGAGTGAGGTCACCAGAATGAAAGGTGATGCAGCGGGGGTGGCGGCGCGCGAGCGATATTTTATATTGCTGCAGTAACCGCTTCACATCGGGCGGACCGCATGCTTGTCTGCCACACGACGTAGTATAAAATATATTTTTTTTTTTTTTACCGCCTAAAAAACGAGGAGGTTCTCAAGTCGATCACTTGCTCAGCTTAAGCGATTGGGTATAGTAGAGCGCCTTGCGAACATAATAAAGAATAACTGCGCACCGGCAAATAAATTATAAGGTTTGATAAAGCTTTACAAAGCAAACAAATATATTTAGTAGCTCAATTAATATTTCCAGCGTCAAGCCGTTAAAACCAAATGTAAATTAAATATAAATAATAATTAAATATATATGTAAATTTATTGTACGTATTGTTTATTTGAATAAAAAGTTAAAGGTAATTTTATTTCCCTCATCGCAATCAAGTCCAATCATTATAACAAAAAATTTAAAAAAACTCACCACTTTAATTTATAAGCACCTCACGCCACCTCATCAGCACCTGCGAACAAATAATGTCATTATAATTACATTCGTTTCAATGAATCTCAAAAACAGATGGAAAAATTATTGCAGCAAAAAGAAATTAAATATTACATTATGATTTATCACAATGAACACCTGTTATTTCTAGCCATATTTTAATATAAATAAATAAATATTCCTGGACAAATTACACACGGCCATCTAGTCGCAAACTAAGCAAAGCTTGACTATGGGTACTAGATAACTGATATAATACTTAAATACATTTTTTTTTGTAAATAAATACAATACATGTAACACATAGAAAATACCCAGACCAAGACAAATAGACATGTTCATGCAGACAAATATTTGTCTTGTGCGGGAATCGAACCCGCAACCTCGGAGTCAAAGTGACCATTGCTAACCATTCGACCATCGGGCCCGTTAAAAAAAAATATGTCAGTATCATTTAGATGTGATAAAGCTGTAAGTGATTCATCAACATCTTTGAGGCAAAGCCAACTTCACCTGCGCGCGGTGCATCCTGCTGACTGACAAACGAAGCTCTGGCGAAAAGAGAGGTAGGAAGCGTAATTTTAAGCTACCCGACTGGGGAATGCACCTCCATCTCACAGAAATACCGCAGCCAAACAACAATTCCCTTGATCAGAAAGGAAGGAGATGCTGCGTTGGCAACGGGGGTGGCGGCGCGCGATCGATATTTAGCGAGCGTTAATATGGCTACGGTAACCGCTTCACATCAGGCGGGCCGCATGTATGTACATACGTTTTGACGTAGTATAAAAAAAACTTCTTGAACAAAAATTAACCAATATGAATGAATTTTAAGTTCATTAACACATTATGATAATATCACTCAACAACACAAAGCTCTTCGCGTCGTCCGAGTAATAAGTCAGCTGTAATTAAGAGAATATATCGTGTTCGCACCATAAAAAGCATTTTTTAATATTTCACCCTTTTATATGCGAGTGTTGTTTATTGCATTTTTGCAATTCAATTTATTTTTTTACACGACCGACTGATGACTATGATATCGGTGTTACATCACTGTCTGTAATTATATAGCTTTCATTTTCTGAGTCATTGTATCATTTGTCTTATTCTTCGTCAGCCTGGGTCTCCCCTCAATCGAATGTATTTAGAGCGTACACGACCACGCTGTTCAGCTAGCTTCGTTGAATTTCTGCGTTCTTCTAGCCACGCTGTTCTAGAGTTAGCGGAGTTTGAATAAAGAGCGGCGTTTGGATAAAAAAGATTTTAGAATGTACCGATAATCAAGTATTTTTGTTTTTAGCGACAAGTATCAAAATACCCCGGTTTTAGCATTTTTCGCTACTACTTTTTCAGTATAATGATGTGAATTACTTTCTTGTCTTGGTGACAAACTGAGCGTAGCTTTTTTTATATTTATCTACTCTACGACATGATTTTTTGTCTACAGTTCCAAAGAGGTGCCACGTTAAGACATAAGAAGTTTAAAAAAACATTTAGTAAATAGCTACTGAAACAACGTTTACAGTTGACGAAATCTTAGATTATTAAATAAAACTAATTAACTTAGGTTTGTCGATGCAAGGAGTAATTTCTTAAAATTGTAACTATAAATATTCGCATGCTATTATATAATATCGATAAATAGGCTTAAGCGACTTTACTTTTAAAATCCTACCGCATTTATACCCGCCCTATTTATTAACAAGCTCGGTGGTCGAATGGTTAGCAATGTGACTCCGAGGTCGCGGGTTCGATTCCCGCATAAGACAAATATTTGTGTGCATGAACATGTCAGTTTGTCTTCGTCTGGGTGTTTCCTATGTATTGTATGTATGTATATACAAAAAATGTATTTAATTATATTGTCAGTTATCTAGTACCCATAGTACAAGCTTTGCTAGGTTTTGGAATAGCCGTGTGTACAAATGTCAAGAAATATTTATTTATTGCAAATAAATAATTCGCATTTGTCAATTGTAAGAATATTTATTTATTGCAAATAAATATTTCGCTCATTTACGTATCTGGTTACGGACGTAACCAGGATTTTCTTAATCCTGGTTACGTCCATGACCGAAAAACTATACTCCCAATAATTATGTTCATCTCGCTGCGTTCCCAATCCTATAATTAATTCCTCGGCCAATCTAAAACAATCCATTTTGAACACAATCGTTAAAGAGACGGATTTACACTTGCGATAACTTCTGTGGCCGTGATAAATTCGCCGATCTCAATGTGACAGGTCGATAGCTCGAATCTTGGTCGTAAACTCGTTGGAGACTGGTCGGATTGGATGTAATTTTGAGATACTATTTTAAACACAAGACCCACTTGCACGTTCAATTGAGTTTAATGAATAATGTAGAGTTCGTACATTCGGGATTTAAGTAAAGAATTGGTGGTCTGTATATATAATATATAATGTGGTAACGTCATAAGAAAGTGATAAAGTCATATTTTGGGGTGTAAGTGGTTTATCAACATCTTTGAACAAAAGCCAACTTCACCTGCACGTGGTGCACCCTGCTGACTGACAAACGAAGCTCTGGCGAAAAGGGAGGTAGGAAGCGTAATTGTAAGCTGACGACTGAGCGACTGGGGAATGTACCTCCACCTCACAGAATACCGCAGCCAAATAACAATTCCCTTGAGGGTTGTTGTGTTCCTGCGAGTGAGTGAGGTCACCGGAAAAGAAGGAGATGCTGCGTTGGCAGCGGGGGTGGCGGCGCGCAAGTGATATGTTATGTTGCGAGCGTTAATACGGTTACGGTAACCGCTTCACATCAGACGGGCCGTATGCTTGTCTGCCACCCAACGTAGTATAAAAAATAAAAATAAAGAAAACGTCGGCTGATCGAGTGGAAGAGCGATAGATACGTCACAAGCCGAACACTTAGCCGATCGTGCCTCTCTATCGCGTGTTCTGCGCTCTCGCTTGCTCTTTATGCACTTTTCACTTGGAGAGTAAGCTGTTAAATGCGTGACGAGAGCGTTACGGAAACGGCGAACGGAAGTTGTGAGGGAGATATAAGTTAGTAGAGCTAAAGAAGTTTTACTTCAGCCAAGTGGTCTAAAGTAGTGTTCTACACTACTTGTGTCTAAGGTACATCTAGGAAAACGAAAACTGTTGGAGGACAGCATAAATCTTAAATCAGTTTTTATTTGTGTAAGTATTTTTCTTCCGTCCGTCTATTTAGCTTTATGAGATAACCTTATATTTCCGAGGCACACCAACTAATGACCACGGAACACAGAAGGCCAATTCTCGTAATTTTTCTACGAACGCAGATTGAAAGTTGACCGAATCGAGATTGAATTGTGAATTACTAAAATTGTATACTTGATTTCATTAATTAATTATTATCAATTCTTGTTGTTGGCAAAGTAACATTCTTGGTTTGTTTAATTTTCACTCACATTTCGATATAATCCCGCTTAAATTTAATTTTGAAGTTACATATTGAGTTACGAGAATACCAAATGTGACATTTGTGCGATCGAGACTGGATCGAAACTGGATCGAAACTGAATTTTTACTATATTTTAATTACGAGAATTGCCCCTGTGGTCTATAGCGTACTCGTTTTTTTTTAAATCGCTCATTTGCAATAATGTCGATACATTGTCACATGGCTCTCACGCACAGCTTGTTTCTCCGAAGAATACATTATACAATTAACGCCAATTAGTTAAAAAAACTTAACTGTAGATGATTTCACGGAGGGAAGCGGCAGATAAGGCATTACATCTTTTATTAACGACCTCTACTTAAACAAAATTATGCGATCTGTCGCTTACGGGAGTTCTTTCGATGAAAATTTAGCAACAAAACTGGACTGACTTCAAACCAGAGGCTCTTCCGATATAAACGACAGTTTAGATTTGGTTTTGAGGTAAATACGTCTTTAAAATTGCTCCCTTAAAGAGGCAATTAAAAAAAAACGAATGATAACAAAATCGGGGGGCTACAGTTTGGTGAATATGAAGAATGAAGAATAGACTGGCAACGGATCGGCAACCCCTTGGTGTTGCTGATCTCCCACATGCTCGTTTGTCACCCTTTCATATATATAAAAAAGTGAGGATTCCGACCCGTTACCAGGTCAAAAAGTGAGGGTTGCGAGCCGTTCCCAGGCCAAAAAGTAAAATACCGTATCTCGTACCAATTCCTCCTTGTATATTTCAGGCAGTCAAAAGGTTGGGAAACCAGTATATACAATAATTTATGAAGTTAAAATATACTTTTTTAAATTAAATTACAGTACACCACCAGTCAAATAATAATAAGAATTGTATATAATTCAATGCTGGAAAATTAACTGACCGCGGGCTAACCGCGCCGCGTACTTACCTCGTTTGTATTAAAAATTGCGTTTTTTTACCCAAAAATTCCTTATCGACTTAAACCGCGATAATTGTCTTTCCACAGTCTCACACTAAAGGCTAAAAAATTACACCTGACGTGAAATTAACGTGCAAAAGGTCGCCATTTTTTACGCCCAATTATAATTATTTGTTTCCCTCGACATTCTCTCACTGAATAATAGGGTGTGCATGCACTGGCAATTTTTTTGGATATAATAAATAAGAAAATATTTCTGGACAATTTACACAGCGTCATCTAGTACCAAATTAAACGCGAAACTTGTACTGTGGGTAGGTACTGGTGGGATAAATGTACTTAAATACATTTTTTTTTTTTGTAAATACATACTCATAATATATAGAAAACACCCAGAGCAAGACAAATAGACATGTCCATGCATACAAATGTTTGTCTTGTGCGGGAATCGAACAAAGTAAAAAAGTAATCAATATAGCCATTGCTAGCCCTTCAACTACCAGGCTCGTCATATACATAATCTAAGATTTTTGCCAAGAATCCCTACTAATATTATAAATGTGAATTAAAATTACTTAAAAAATTACGTAAAAACTGGATAATGACTTTCTTACTACAAGTATTGTGTGTGACTGTAGCAGCTCCTCAGTAGCCTTAAAAATACATTAGAAAAAATAACAGATTCCAAGATTGTCCCACTAAAATCACGACAAATGGATATAATGAGGTGCGCATCGTCCCCGCTCGGGACAAAAAAGCACTCACGCGCACTCATCAACTCGCCCTGTCGATTATTCATGCGCTACGCTGCAGTTGTGTTGTCGCACGTCACTATCGTATTAAGTAGAGTTGTTTACTTGATCATCTTGTACATTTTTTTTATTTCAGTGGAAATTGTGTCAAAATTAGTGATGTGATTTGCTCTATCGTAAAATACTGCACAACTTGGTTGATTACTTTTATAGATCATTATTTAGTTTAATTATGTATATAATTGTTATAGTAGTCAAGGGCAAAAAGTATTAAAAAATTAAAGGGTTAAAGTAATCACCTACCTGACTTTTGATATTTAATAAAATATGTATTTATTACAACATAAAACTTTTCTTTAATTTATTTTGGTATCGTAATGATTCTTTAGAAAATAATTTCAGGAATTTTTAATATCATAATTAATGCGGGTTTTATTTATTTATTATTGTTGTTTTTTTTTATCGGATGTCACTAGCATTCTAGTTTAATTTGATGTAATTGGTGTAATTAATTGCAATTAATCTATTGTTAATTGATTACGACACAATGTATATTATTTAAAAATAAATTGAATTGAATTTAAAATTAAAATTAAAGGTAAGGTTTGTACATACATATAACTAAAGATTACTCCATCTGATTAAAATCTACAGTCTATAATTTTAAAAAAACAATGCTCATGTGATGTGTCAATAATTTATTTCCCTCCGCAGTGTGGTATCAACAGCGCTATATAACATCCTGAGTCGTAATCGAGGGTCGTCTGATAGAGCCGAGCGAGATAATGACATCTGCGGTAAAAACGCAGACAGTTCGTTATTTATCATCGCTGGCCTCTTTAATTATGGGACGGGTCCGGTTCGGCCCGGCCCGCCTCTACCTCGCGCTAGTGGGCATCTACCTTTATAGAGTCATCGCCTTATAATACGATGTGAAAATATTATTATAAAAGATTTTAAGATATTTATTTTATAATGTTTTAGTTAGTTTCCTTTTGTACTTTGTAGCTACCATAACATTGTTATATAGCTACCAGCATGCTAAGAATAGTAATAGCAAAACCAGAAGTCAATTACTCTACCGATTTAAGTCTATCCGTGTAGACCACAAGTATTATTCACTACTACAAAAAATAAAATAAACAACCGGATATTGGCATGTCAGAGTAATAAGTGAACGGAAATGAGCATATCATTCTAAACTGTCGCTAAACTTTCATTTATTCATTTACCTACTGCAAAATAGTATATTATACTTTTTTTATTATACTACGTCGGGTGGCACACAAGCTTACGGCCCGGCCCGCCTGATGGATGTGAAGCGGTTACCGTAGCCATATTAACGCTCGCAACTTAAAATATCGCTCGCGCGCCGCCACCCCCACCGCCAACGCAGCACCTCCTTCCTTTCTGGTAACCTCACTCACTCGCAGGAACACAATAACCCTCAAGGGAATTGTTATTTGGCTGCAGTATTCTGTGAGGTACATTCCCCAGTCGGGTAGCTTACAATTATTCTCCCTACTTCTCTTTTCGCCAGAGCTTCATTTGTCAGTCAGCAGGGTGCACCGCGTGCAGGTGAAGTTAGTTTTGGTTCAAAGATGTTGATGAACCACTTACACCCCCAAAAGTATAAAAATATGTATACAGTATATTATGATAAAAAAAAGAAGAGAAAGAAGAGTGTGCGTTAAACCCCTTCGATTGGATGGAGCCCCGTATCCCAGCAGTGGGATGATGAATAAGGGTTGATGACGTATATGTCAACGAGCTCGTGGTCGAATTGTTAGCAATGGCCACTTTGACTCCCAGGTCGCGGGTTCGATCCCCGCACAAGACACACATTTGTGTGCATGAAGATGTCTGTTTGTCTTGGTCAGGGTGTTTTCTATGTATTATAAATATGTATTTACAAAAAAAAAATATTTAATTATATTTATTAGTTGTCTAGTACCTATAACACAAGCTTTGCGCTTAATTTCGGACCATCTAGTCCGAAATTAAGCGCAAAGCTTGTAAATTGTCCAGAAATATTTATTTATTTATTTATATGTTGTCAATGCACAGATTAAATCAAAAAATCAGATTTGTACAATCTTACTGCGACATACGACTTTAACTAATTTCCTAACGCGTATTTTGGTAGTAAACTTATAAATAACAAATTGAATACAGTGTACCTACTTATTCATCTCGCAATGTATTAAATCATCATTTCTTATAACCATATTTTGCATATCAAAATGACTGTATTAATAAATTTTAGTTAATTGACATTTTAAATGATGCCTAATCGGTCAATCATTCGATTGTCTCGTGCGATTATTTAAGTTGATGTATCGATGTTGTTAATAGTTCTACTTTTTTTATGCATGTTTTTTTTTTTCAATTTCGTTGTATATTTTCTCCTTTATATGTATAATTCTACTGAACGTGTGTATGTCACTAAATTCCTCATAAACGGCTCGACAGATTTGAATGATATTTTTTGTATGCATTTGGGTAGCGCCCTGGATGGTTTAGATCAGCCCGGCAGATGGCGCTGGACAACGTCTGTCGGGTCCGCTAGTTTATTAGTATAAATATTTTACGTTTCTAATTTATAAAGAAAACTTATTATAAAACGCTATTTTAATCATTACATTTTTTTAATTTTCTCTCATTTTTGTATCTCCCTTTTGTTTGTATATATAATAAGCCATATTTAGTTTTTATTTTAATTGTATATATTTATTTTAATTGTATTTACTAATTATTAGTAAGTAGTATACTCTTTAGTAATTTAACTTAATAAAGACTAAATTTAATTTAATCTGATCTAAAAACCAAACGTGAAGCGATAAAAAAATAAATAGATATTTACTTACAAATAAAAAATATAATATAGTTTTTTAAATTGAATACATATTTTGTTAATTTAAAAAAAAAAGTAAGTCATGGAAGATAGGAGTGTAAGTGACTCGCCACAATCTTTACAGTGGCTCAGAATGATCTTTAAAGTCAAAGCCGACCTCTCCTGCGCGTGGGGGTGCACCACGTGCACGATTAGTGAAGAGGCTCTCGCGAAAGAGAGGAAGGGTACAGCGTATTTGTAAGCTGCCCGACTGGGCCCTCCACCTCACTGAATACCGCAGCGAAATAACAAGTGCCTTGACATTGTTGTGTTCCCGCGAGTGACGAGGTCACCAGTAAGGAAGGAGATGCTGCGTTGGCAGCGGGGGTGGCGGCGGGCGATCGTTAATATGGCTACGGTAACCGCTTCACATCAGGCGAGTCGTATGCTTAGGCCGTAAGTCAGTGGCCTTTGAGCTCCGGTAAGGAAGACTCATATTCCAGCAGTGGGATGAATAAGGCTTGACGATGATGATGAAGGTGATACAGGCTTCCAAAAATAATCATTTTCGGCATTGCACCCGCGCGAAGCCGGAGCGGATCACTAGTGATCTTATATTTCAATTAGCCCCGATCTGGAATCGATTTAACCGGTCGTTTCGTAGGCACTATATCACCGATGACACGTAGAGTGAGCGCTGTAAATCTTGCAAGAGTTAATTGAATGCCAGCACAATGCTTTATAAGTGTTTAAGGAACTTGTATGGGATAACGTTGGGTGGGACCTGAGGCATAGGCGGTAGCGGATGAAACTTAAAACTCTTTACTGTAACTTGATACAATAGGCGGGCAAGGGCAGTTCCACCGTTGTGGGGACGATGGGCATGCGTGCAACCCTTCGGAAAAAGGAAATAATAAAATTAGAAAGTCCTTCATACGTCATGATTGATCATGAGCCAGTTCGTACTCCGACTCGTTATTGGCCGATTTTCGGGTGACTGTGACTATAAACCTTTTTTTGAGGGCTGGATCCGCGCCTGTTTGGTTGGCTTTGATTCTAAAGATGATGTCAAAACCTCACTGTTAATTAAACCCTTATCAACTAAATCTTGCTTACTATTTATAATCGATTAGCTGGTATCCCGGTATCCTGTCGAATGTTCAAAAATCCTCTCTATCGGATGTCTACGTCATACCAGCTACCTATATGCCAACTTTTAACACGATCCATCCAGTGGTTTATCCTGTACGTTGATCTCTTCTTAGTCGTACGCTCCTGGTGGAGCGGTCGTAATTATAGATCATCTAATAGTATGTACATATGTTATGATGCATGGTAATATATTACAGTCTACCTACAATTTGTCATCGAATCGTATTTTTCCCACTGCAATGAAAAGGAGTTTAGACCATTTCCAACACGTTGCTTAACTGTTGATTGACAAAACCAGTGTTTACAAGCCGTTCAATTACCATTAACTTGTCTTAATGACTGTCATCTAATCACAGACGACAGATGGAACAGATTATATAACATGCTCTATGAAGCACTATTAATATCGTGTACAGAAATCTACTTAACCTGATTACGTAATTATGACCATAAAGCTTCAGAACGCTCCATCAAGAAAGAAAAATAAGTAATCGCCCGTCCCTTTATTGTTAGACCACAAGCAAAGGACAGCGCTAATACATCTACCGATTAAGATCTTAGCAAGAACCTGATGCTAGCCGCATTATCTAAAGATATCTAGGGGGTAACATCGCGCCTTTGCGAGATGCGAATAAAAAAGTTCCCTGTCTAGGCACTCGGAAATTACCGATCTAGGTTTTGCAGAAATGGCTTGCTGGTCAACGATGCTGAATAGCGGACTAGATGGTGCCTTAAAATCAGGTAACCTACCCGCGTAAAGAGAATTAACGGAATAAGGCAAAGTAAAGCATTGCAGAAATTAAAAATTTGGACTCGATTCTTAACCACGGTTGACAACTTCAAAATTGACGGTTTGTAACGGCTACTTAAGCACCAAGGGTTGCGGGACCCATCCCCACACAAGACATTTGTGTGCACGAACATGTCTATTTGACTTAATCTGGATGTTTTAAAAGATTATTTTTTTCATTTATGAACAATTTACGTAATCCAGGGACAGTACTTTTTGTTAATCATTTAACCCTTAACCGAAGGGGTTTAGAGCATACTCCACTTTGCTGCTCAACTTTGAGGATGCCAGCGCTTTCAAGCCGCCCCAAGGCCACTGACTTGGCTTAAAGACTGTCATCTAATAAAGACAGCCGGGACCGATAGCCTAATTGGCTCTCCGACGCACGGAGGTCACCGGGGCAATCTCTTGGTAAAAATAATTTAATCTGTAAAAACAGTTATGCAGACCGCAATGCTAGAAAGGGTACTCGAGTTTGAGATTTTTGAAGTGGAATTCAGGAAAAATCCACAGCTCTAAGATCAAGAGTACTAATAAAACTAGGTCCCAAGGTCCTACATAGGTAGAAACCCGGACACTAAAATATTTAGCAGTCTAGACTTATTTAGCAATGCGAATGGTCGCTTGGTATGCAGACTACCTAAATAGGCGCCGGTTTTATAGCTTCAACGTGTTGGGAGTTAATCATCAGGGGATTAGTTCAGACTGTTGTGAGAATGTAGGACAAGAGGCAGTTCTAACATGGACTTCTTTGTAGGAAATAAAAATATTAAGAAAAAAAAGCAAGTTTTGGTCATAGTTCAGCAGTTTAACACTTTTGTCTTGGAGTGTACCAATGCCAACTTCACCTGCACGTGGTGTGCCCTTCCGACTAGCAGAAGAGGCTCTGGTGAAAGAGAAGTAAGGTACAGCGGATTTGTAACCTGCCCGACTGGGGAAGTACCTACACCTCACAGATTATCGCAGCAGAACATAACAATTTTGTGTTACAGCTTGCATAGCAAATGCAAGAGATTATAGGCGTATAAACGCCTCCTATCTCTTTATATACATACGGTAGGCCAGTATTACGAACCCTCTTAAAATTGTAGACAATATCGGGGCTGAGGTCCACCACACATTCCTACTACTGTGTCTCCTGTGTCGCCAGGATTAACAGAACGCCAAAAAATGCAATGAACAATGAAATCCATTGCAATCCCTGGTGTAAGACTACGGCTGTCTTGGAATTCACAACGAATTTAATCAGAAGAAATTAGTAGGAGTAAACACCTTTTGGAATTAGACTTCCCCTCTTAGCAATGTGAAAGACAGCAATATGGCAAATAAGGCATTAAAAGACTAAAGAGATGGCTAGTCAAGTTAAGCTCAACTGCCGTGCACCACGGATTTTAAGAATCTAATACTATTGTGGACCCTAAACTTTGAGTTGTTACGTAACACATCGATTCCAATAATTGCAAAATCGTCTGAACGCTTGGTAATTCTCCCTTGTTGCTACCAAATCAGAGCCTTATAATTAAGTAATAATTACTATAATCGATCCTTTTATACAACAGTAAGGTAAAATACTAAGAGTGATACTGAACGAGGCAACGGCGTCCACTTAATGGCGTATTCGCGCCGTATATCGATGTATTCGATCTTATTAATCGATCGATAAGGACCACACGTGATGAGTATGGAGTGGAACGATTATTCGCCATTGATAAGATGTATTCAGGTTTTATGTTAATCGATCCATCGTGGATCAGCTTTGTCAAGAATTTACAGAATTTATCTGGGTGAATTTATTCGCGGTATATCTCAATTTATTGGGCGATTTCCTTTTATTGTTACATCATAGTCACAAAAGAGATCTTTTTTTTTGTATTTTATATGAAAGAGGGGTAAACGAGCAAGTGGAACACCTGAAAGCCAATTCACGTAATTTTTCTACGAACGCAGATTGAAAGTTGACCGAATCGAGATTGAATTGTGAATTGACTAAAATTATATACTCGATTTCATTAATTAATTATTATCAATTCTTGTTGTTGGCAAAGTAACATTCTTAGTTTGTTTAATTTCCACTCATATTTTGATATAATCCCGCTTAAATTTAATTTTGAAGTTACCTAATGTGTTACGAGAATACCAAATGTGACATTTATGAGATCGAGACTGGATCGAAACTGAATTTTGACTATATTTTAATTACGAGAATTGCCCCTCTTATATACAGCAATCGCCCATGGAGATCAGCAACATCAAGTAGTCGCCGATCCGTTGCTAGCCTATACTACTTTCTTTCTACTTCCCCATTCGGGCAGCTTTCAAAATACGCTATGCCCTACCTCTCTTTTTGCCAGACCCTGGTTTCTTAGTCAGCAATATGCACCACGTGCAGATGAGGTTGGCTTTGGTTCAAAGATGTTATTGAACCAATTTCACCCCAAAAGATCTTCTTCGGCGTTACATTAGTAATATCAAATCATCAAATCAAAATAAATAGAAAAGCACCGACGTTTGAGTTTTTTATACTTAACAAGTGTACAGCCTGCCTGTTGGAAGCAGTTACTGCATCGCTGAAGCATCAATCACGCATTGCCGACCTTTAAAACCCTTTCTCAACAACCCCTTGCAATAGTATCCCGGGAAATCTTCAACAGGGGGTTCATTCCACAGTAGTTCGCGCGAGGAACCCCTCAGAAATTACACTGCTACTACTTTTAGTGATATTATTACAAAATTACCAGTCAATGTACTTCATACCTCCAACCTCCGCGTCATTATACCGAGACCTCACTAAAAACAATGAACCGAACAATGCAAGCAATATCATACATAAACAAAAACGCAATCGTCTTTTCATCGTGGAATTAAAATGTATCCGACCACAAAACAAAAGCATATCTAAAACGTAGTGCTGGGCATAAACATTGTCGATAATTCCGACCCTACGCTTTCCTCTCCGACAATAATGGTATGGGCGTGGTGCGCCCGCGCCGCGCCACAAAATGAGAACGGAGAACCACACTGTTATACAGGGGATTTTTTAAACAGTATTGGGGAGTTAAACTATATTTAGAGATTAACCAATTGGTCTTTTTCAATTGCAGATGTTTTATGATTTATTATCACAATCAGATCCCAAGAAAATGTTTGAAAATTTGTAAACTATGGAAAAAGTACTAAAAGGTAAAAATCGACTTCTTCTATTGTTGAAATCGGTTCAAATGTAACCTATATTACCCGGTCATAATAACGAATCGATTGACACCTTATTCATCAAAATCGGGCGAATAATTAAGACGCTACGTTACGCTAAGATACAAAATAAATATATTATAAACATACAAAGACTGCAAAAATCATAACCCTTACTTTGGCTTCACCGTAGTAGGGTAAAAATATCAAATTCATTACAAAAGTTTCACTAATGTAGTAAAATAAAACGCACTTCGACGTTATTGCAAACATCATAACGAACTCTTTACTTACATTTGCCAAATGTCAGAAGAACAGTTTGACGGGTCTGCAAAGTCACTGATATAATTTATATTTATAAAAAAGGTTTACTGATATTTAACAAGGAAAAAACTTTTTTATCAAATTTAGCACCCTTCGCACTAAATTGTCGCAGTTCACAATAACGAAGGTTTCTTCAACAAAACCTTGGAGAGGTTGTACCTACATCGTCGGCGTTACAAGCGTTAATCCCATAAATTGGATAAGCTTACTATCAGACGAGCCCTACACTTGTTCGGCACCTTAATGGTAAAGAAAAAAATAGATAGCTATATAGAGTATTTTTTTATTTTATTTTCCATGTCTAATTCATTTCTCTGCTTAAATACACATATTTCATCGTATTCTTGAATATGCCACATACATAGATCTTAATAAAAAATAATGTATGTAAATGTAAATTTTATATTTTTTTTATCTTTCATTCAAATTTAAACATTCCAGTCGATAAAAAATACCCTGTATATTATTACAACGTGACGAATATGTGTAATGAACACACGCACGATTCGTGTGCACAAATTGATAGGTGCGCGACCGCGACGGTAAACGCAAGCTGAGATCATAAGTGGCTCCTTGTATTGATTGAAATAAGTCAGACGCGTGTGGGCTTGATAAACTGACGGTCAGTTGAAGTAGTCACTTGATGTGATGTTTATTTAATAGATTTGACATATGACTTCAAATTAGTAACAACACCACTGTTATAGTGTTGATTTATAATTCAAGTTTAGTCTAACGATCTATCTACGAGTATTTATTTGATTTGGCACTTAATAATCAAATAAAGGCACTATTATTATTTGATTAGACCTGAACTGGCATGAAATTATATGATAAGTTTATGATACTGTGGTGTAATGCTAATAATACTGTTGCGCACATTAAAATTATCAAGCATTAAAATCAGTATAACATGCCTGTAATGATTATTCACGACACGAACCCGCAAATTGCACGTTTGGTAAGTGAAAAGCAACATTGTCTTTAATTACTCAATTAAATTATGTCGCACCACATTAAGTCGTACGCAGTTTAATGGTAGGGTGAGGCTGTGTATAATTTTGTAAGGATTGAGTTATTAGTTGCCGTTGGGAGAGACAAGGATTATACAAAGAAAGTTAAGCCTATGTCGGTTGCAACCCGCCTTAAGATGGGATTTATTGATACTAAGCATATATTCATTTTACAAACAGGTATTTGTTTATTTTTCTTTCATATGTCACATTTAATACTTGTTTGGCACTCGACGTCGTATAATATAATGAAATGCGTTGACTCGGTCTGTGTGTATTAATAACTAACTGTTCCACGCGGTTTCGCCCGCCGATTCGCCTCCTAATAGTCGTAACTTTACGTTAAATACACTATACTATTCTCAAAAATTGGGCTGTCAAGTGTAAAAAGTATTTTTGAAATAATTTTAATAATTTTGAGAGATTAAGGAGTTCAAACAAACATACTCTTGAACTTTAATATAGACAACACATACTGATTTATTCTATGTAATAATTCAATACTATATTCTTGTCGTCAACCCTTATTCATCCCGCTGCTAGGATATAGATCTCCCCTCAATTGAATAGGTTTAGAGCATACTCCGCAACGCTGCTCAACTGCGGCTTGAAGGATATATGTGACAATCGATGTGAAAACCCTAAAAAACTATAATACACATCCCAATTAATATTACCTAATACAAAAAATAAACGATGCATGATATTATGTCGTATAAACATTAATATAGTGATGTACCACAACCGGCTCTATATAATTTAGTAAGGATTGAGTTATTAGTAGTGGTACTCAAGATACCAGGTACAAACGAGTACTGGTATAATGTGGTTTTTCGACGTCTTAATGTGATTTTGATATGGAGAGTGTTGAGTGACTCGGGAACTCACAATCACGCATTAGATTAGCTTTTAGTAGGAATACATGGCGTAATTTACTTTACATTATAGTTTATTTTGGAAGTTTTATAGGTTTGGATGTTATCGTTCTTATAGTTATTTTTACTTTAATGCTGTTATATCTATATATAACCGTTAGTAAAATTTTAAATATTTGTTTGTAATATTATAATATTTTATCATAATGTTTGACAAACATAATGTTGTAATATGTATGCAAATACTTTTGACATTGCGTTCATTCATTATTATATAAGTGTTCCGGGATAAAGTATAACCCTAAAAGGCAAAATAGATAAAAAAATATCGACAAAAAAATATAAATAAAAATAAAAATATATATTTTTTTTTTGTTTATGAGATTTTTATTTTTCACTAAGGACTTTATGTATATTGATAAAGTCGGTGAAAAAAAATCATTTTTATGACTAATACAGTCACTTTTTGCTGGCTACTGGCTATATAACTGACACGATTATTATTTTTATTTCAACGACCGATTACTTGAAAAGAAATCGATATGCCACATAGAGTCCTTAGTGAAAAATTAAAATCTTAATTCATGCAAAAAAAAATTGAATGGCTTGTTTTAAATATTCACGTTTAAAGTCACACGATGTTGTATCTATAATATAATTAACATCATTAAAAAAAAACTAATAATTAACATGCGGAAACTAGACATAAAGATAATAATCTTTAAGCATATAACTTCCCACTTCATATTACTATGTCCTAATCTATTACCATTAGTTAAATCTCTTAAATAATACTTAAGAAAGCATTTGGGTGTTCATTTCTCTTAGTCTATAGTTTTTAAACCATACTGTAAAAGCGACAAACTACTTAAATAAGTGCCATGCCGGATATTTTCGTTTACAAATTACCATATCCTTGACTTAGGTATATATACTTCATCATCATCATCATCATCAGGTCATTTTAGTCTCCACTACAGGAGCTCGACCCTCTCTCGTCCGTCCCAGACAGAAGGAGGATTTGGCCTACACTCCCCACGCTGGCCAGACGGGTTGGGGAGGCCTGATCGATGTTTTATAATGTTTTTCCCTTAGTCGCCTTGTACGACATCCACGGGAAGAGACGGAGTGATTTTATTCTAGTCTGCCGAAAACCACACGGCTAATTATGCGTAGAAATAGTTACTTATTGTAAAATTTTAATACTTCTTCTTATAAATACATGAACAAAACATCATTCAAACACAATATTCAAATTACCATCTTATTTAATTTCAATAGTTTTTCAAATTATACTGTAAAAGAGACAATCGACTTAATTAAGTGCCATGCCTGTTTTTTTCGTTTACAAATTACCTTATTATTGTCTGGTCCTTCGAGCTCTGCCCGTGGGCGTAGGTTTGTCGCTTTCTTATAGTCCCCATGAATTGATTATGGTATTTTTTGTGGCGCATTGTAGGGTAATCACTGAGTGTCTTTATCGTGGTTAATGATCTTGGATTAACATGTTTTGATGAGTGGTGTGATGGGAGTGAGATGACGAAGGGTTCTCTTATGATTTCAATTATAGTTTTGATTTTACTGAAGTGAATAAGATATTTGTTCTGCATCATTATATAGAATATAGAAGTAAATACTGTAGTTTCTAAAGGATGTTATTTTAGTAGGAACAATAAAAAAATATTGGGAACTTTGCCTACGGGCAGCGGTCTATTAGATTAGTTTTGTTTTTAGTTTATTTTAATTAGTTTTAATTTAGATGTATTTGTTTATTTATTAATTGATAAAAAAAAATGAATCGATTATTTAAAATTTCAAACATTTACTTTTGAATTATAAATATTTTTCTCAAAACAACGTTTCAAAGATTTCAATAAAATATGATAATTAAATTTATGTTTTCGATAATGTATATAATTTTCAAAACGTTAATCATTTTTAAGAGCGTGTAGTGTATGTATCCTGGGCGCTAAACATTTCTTAACACTTGCAGTATTCTGTATCTATCTATATCGTATCTATTATAATAGACTATATGATTATTTATTTATAATATTATATACGTGCATATGTCATTAGTATACTGCATCTCTGCTCAGTCTATTTTACATCACCTTTTAATAACAATACAACGGATGCTGCATGATTAGGAAATATTTTCTTGTATGCATGTTCGTATACTAGATTATGCCTTGTCATCTCTTATTTGTTAATGCAGCTGTACTCAGAAGGGTTCCTTAAACTAATGACGAAGTGAGTTGCTCTTTCTTTATAAGGAAGCAATTAATTAATATTTTTGAAAGCTATCGAACGAAAATAAATGAGAACATTATTAAATCATCAAAATTCTTCTCTTATAACATGACCACCAAACTAGTTTCAACATTGTCAAGACGCGGTTAACTCAAATAAAAAGAGATACAATTCGAGAGCAAGACCGCGAAACGAGTCCTAACGAACTTAAATACGTTTTAATTCTTTTTCTACGCTGGCAAGACTGCATGTCGGCGCACGAGAGTTCCTCCGGGCGATTTGGGAATATTTTTTTTTCTTTAATACCCGTTGCCCTCGCCAGAGCTTGTTCTTGCGGGTAATGGCTTCATTATACCACTCGGAATCTCGGAAAGATGCTCGGGGCCGCCAGCAAAAACGGGCAACATTTACAACAGGCGCGATCGCGGCGCACACAAATTTTACGTGATTTTGGAAGGGAAGGAATAATAATACTCAATCGAAATTGTTACCGTAATCGTTTTTGAGTTATTACGCAATTATGTGCTCAGTTTCAACTTTCTGAGACAGCTTGTGTGCAGTTTCCGTGCAATTTCGGGGTATGGTGAGATGATTTTGCGGTTTCAGTGCAATTTTGGATGAATTCCGGAGGCTTTTTACTGTCATGTTATTTTTCCATTAACATTTGCACTCTTTTTGTTTACTATAAAATAATAAAAAAAAACACAAAAATTAATTTGCAAAATAGGGTTGCGACTCTAATTAGTACGTTGCCACGGATGTGATTATCGATATCGAAAATATTCTCTTATAAGTCCATCGAAGTGTTTACTTTTTAAAGTTTCTTTTTTTTTGTCATAAATACATAATTTTAGTTGCGCCTTGTAATTAGCCATACCGTTCCGTATACGGTATTTTTTTCGGAGAACACGTATTTGCTGTTATGGAAATTTACTCGATTATAGCCGTCCCGGCGACAATTGGTACTGTGTTGTGATAATAATCGATTATTTTTGGTCGTCAGTTTTAATGTCTGCATATACTGAAAGTTAAGACACATTGTTATTAGCGATGTCTTGTTTCACTTTAATCGATCAAGGTATTTATCTTGTGGGACACAGAGATGGCTACATGCATTGTACATACATACAGTGTCACTGTTTATAGTATTTAATTGCTATTATATCAATTTCAGACTTATTTCAATGCTGAGATTCATGTCAGATTTTTTGTTAGCTTTGATGTACCTATACCTTTTTCAATGTTTTCAGTTTCAACAGTTGTATATATGTCACTTTATTGTATTAGCGCAAACACCAGTACATCTTATAATATAAGGGATTTATGTTGATTTTTGTGCACTGAGAGGTGAGAACCAGGTGACCTGTAATACAGGCTTCTCAAAGCCTACATCAGGCACCAGCTTCTCACACAATAGACTGTGTGAGATGAGAATAAATAAATTTATTATATTAATTCATTGCACGATTATGACAGAATTTTAGTGCTAATCCAATTAAAACATAAGTATTTAAACATTTATAAGACATATGTGGTGACAGAGGCTCACTATCATATTTGAGCCAAAGCCAACGTCATCTGTACGTGATGCACTCTGCTGATTAACTAACTAGGTTATGGCAAATAAGCTCTCTTTAAGGGAAGAACCTTTATCCGCGAACTATTACCTCATAGAAGACCGCGACCGAATAATAATTTCATAGTTGCCTAGAAAGTTGTTGTGTTTCTGTAGGCTACTTTTACAAATGATAGTATATAATAATTTATACATATATTTTTTATATATGACAGGGGTGCAAACGAGCATGTTTGTCACCTGGTGGAAAGCAATCACCGCCGCCCATGGAGATCAGCAACACCAAAGGATCGCCGATCCGTTGCCAGCCTTTTAATGGAATCAAATACTCTATTATTGAATGCTCCCATGTCGTAATTGTTCGGAAATACCTCTGAGGGAAGTTGATTCGACAATTTCACCGTTCGTACTATAAAATACCTTTGAAAACGTACTGTACTAGCACAGTATAAGTAATAGTACTAACGTACAGTATGGACACTCTCTGCCGCTCTCACTAGTCGACCTCACCTCCCCTATGGAACCGATTTGGAACCGTTCGTAAGGAATGCCACAACGTACGAATTGACGTCGCTTGTATTTTATTCTCCATTCAGTTTAAAATAATATGCGAGTATGTAAAAGATGAGAGTTATTTGTGCAGTGGATGGATGTCTCAACACATGGAAAGTAAAAAAAAACAATTTGGATGGATGGATGGATGGACAGACGGACGGATTGATGGATGGATGGTTGGATGGATTGATGGATGGATGGATGGATGGATTGATAGATGGATGGATAGATGGATGGATGGATGGATGGATGGATGGATGGATGGATGGATGGGTGGATGGATGGATGGATGGGTGGATGGATGGATGGATGGGTGGATGGATGGATGGATGGATGGGTGGGTGGATGGATGAGTGGATGGATGGATGAATGGATGGATGGATGGGTGGATGGATGGATGGGTGGATGGATGGATGGATGGATGGATGAATGGATGAATGGATGGATGGATGGGTGGATGGGTGGATGAATGGATGGATGGGTGGATGGGTGGATGAATGGATGGATGGATGGATGGATAGATGAATGGATATGGATGGATGGATGGATGAACGAGCAAACGAGTATTAGTTGATAAAAAATGCTATGCAATAGCTTTACCGCGGCAGTCCCCGAGTGTCACACGTTTTTTTTTTTTTCACTATGCCCACCTGATGTGAAGCGGTTACCGTAACCATATTAACGCTCGCAACATTAAATATCGCTCGCGCGCTGCCATCCCCGCTGCCAACGCAGCAACTCCATCCTCTCTGGTGACCTCACTCACTCGCAGGAACACAACAACCCTCAAGGAAATTGTTATTTGACTGCGGTATTATGTGAGGTGGCGGTACTTCGTCAGTCGGGCTGTATTTTCCTCAGGCCCAGTCTTGGCCTCTCTTTTCGTCAGACCCTCGTCTGTCAGTCAGCAGGGTGTACCCCGTGCAGGTAAGATTGACTTTGGTTCAAAGATGTTGATGAACCACTTACACCCCCTTACATGTCCGACTAATAATTGAATAATGTCAGCTCTAGAGAACGTCACTCAAACATAGGCACGTGTACAGACGTCATTTGTTTACTACATGCAAAAGCGCCATTTTTGTATGGAGTGGCCGGGGTTTGGTACTAGATAAAATATATAAATATAAATAAAAAAAGTCGTCGTCAACCTTTATTCAACCCACTCCAGGGATTCGGAGTCTCCCTTCAATCAAAGGGGTTTAGAGCATACTCTACCACTCTGCTCAACTGCGGGTTGACGGAGAATAAAAGTGTATTAGGATCTATATATAATATGGAGAAGGAATAATTTTATTGTAAGTAATAGACAGTAAAATAGTGACGTTGAATATGAATAGTGAACTTTATTGAGTTACACATACGCGAAGAAAGTTCTAGTAATTTTTTTTTTTTATTCAGTGTTCTGTTTCTCACAGTTAAACATAACTAATGTTTAAAAGGTGTAATAGAAAAAATATTAACATAACATAATTCAAATTCAGAAGCAAAAATTTAATACACAATGAACAACAAATAGGAACCTTTCCAAACAATGGAACCCATACAAAACAATCCTCTATACTAATAGAAGATGATTTTATTTCCATGTACAAAGCAACAATGTATTTACAATTGCTATGAACAAAACCAACATTAATCTGTTGGAAACATATGTTTATCTCTATTCAGCCATTGAAAAGGTGCAATAAATACAGCGGGCACGTCGTCCAATTGAAACGTATACTACTTAATAAACGCCGGCACGCAGCTATGCAGTTTGCACACGATTGCAGTACGTGTGGCCGATGGGATTCGCTTAAAAGATTTATCGACAACTTTCTCGACAGTTTCCCATCACTTTTGTGGAAGATGTGGAAAGTTGATTTATTGAACTTCCACATCTTCAACAATAGTGGAAGACGTGGAAAATTGATTATTTGAACTTCCACGTCTTCAACAAAAGTGGCTTGGCTCTAAAGTCTAGGTTTTGCTACTGCAGAATGTACACCCGTGGATTTAATTCCATCTTGCTATAAATTATTGTACCGAGCGAAAATTTTCCCTTCAATTTCAAGTAAAGAAAAAGTATCGTCGGTGTGAAAACAAGATATAACTTTATTTTGTAGACAAGATTATGGATTATGGAAAACAATTAATTTATTACTTTCTAATAACGATGAAAATTTGTCGCGAATAAACTAGGTGTAATGGAATAACTATGATGGTAAAACCTAAAGAAAGCCTATAGAGAAAGAGAACAAAACAATACCCATTAAAATGTCTTAAATTGTAAATTCATCGATAATTTCTATTATACAACACATCACTATTATATTGACAGCTATGAGAAGTGGATATTCGATGTCAAAAGGTTAATTAGGTTTGATTGTTAGAATACTCATATAATCAGGTTGTATTATATGTAAATGATGATGTTTTATGAATGGACAAATATAATATTTGTAAATTGAAATAGATGTTTTTTTAAATAAAATGTGACATTTCATTTTGTGGTAAAATTTTACCTTTTTCAATATCTTATGAGATTTTTTTATCTGCGTTGTATATCAAAGGTTTAAGGTATTTCAAACTCTGCAAAATTTAAAAATGCTTAAGTTATTATGATATTTGAACTTTCTTTTTTCTTCTAAAATATATTGCATGATATTTCTCTATCGGGAGAGAAGCAAGGCCTGCCTTCAAAATTTTAAGTCTCTTCAATTAAAGATAAGTATTTAATTCCATAAAAAACAAATTAAAAGTCTTTTAAGAATTCTAAATAGTTATCAAGATCACAGACAATACTAGGCCAAATTTACTAGTTCCGTAAATTTGCCATGAATATTTAGAATACAAAAATGTTTTCCCTCTTATAATTTAATCGATAAAAATCTATCGAATCATAAAATTAGTTTTATTATTCACGACCTTTGGCTGGAAATGGCGTTGTCAATTAGTAAACAGAGGTAACCGGTAGCTCGAATCGTAATTTAAATAGATTATTATCGATGTCGATGTATTTGGTTAACAGGAGGCACTAATATTATTCCGATAGTATTAAGTGGTTGATTTACTATTTTTTTACTAGCTGTATGTAACCGCCCCAGGAATCAGTGACAATATTCTCTACTTACTCTGATGTTGTTGTTTCTCTAAAAAAGGAGTAGCAAGGAGAGAAAATACTATAAAGTATTACCTACTTATGCAATGGTAACTATCAGACAGACTGTATACTTCCTTGAGGTAAGATATTTAGTGGATATTAAAGGTCATACTTATCGTGGTCATATGCTTGAAGACCAAAGTATTCAATCGGTGCGTTCTTCCCGCTATAACTTACGGTGCAGAGGACTTGGCCGCTGACCATTGGGCTGGTTAACAGACTAAAAGTCGCACAGCGAGCGATGGAGAGAGCAATGCTTGGAGTTTCTCTAAGGGATCGAATCCGGAATGAAGAACTTCGACGGAGAATGAAAGTGGTAGACATAGCTCTCAGAGTCAGCGAGTTGAAGTGGCAGTGGTCTTGCCACATCTGTGACTGCAGATGAGGGAGGAAAGTCCTAGAGCGGACGCCACGTATGGGGCGAGGAAGCGTAGGGTGCCCCCACCCTCTCTAGATGTACGAATGACCACAAAAAGAGGCTGGTAGCGGTTGCATGCGAAAAGCGGAGGATCGCATATGGTGGAAAGCATTGGGAAATACCTATATCCAGGCTCATAATGATTATGATGAATGGTCATACAAAATTGTTCAAAAGTAATATTTTTATGTTAGAGTGACGTCACATATCCCAATTATGTTAGCAGCACTGCTCAAAACTTTAAAAGTATCAGAGTGCATTATTACGTTGATTCAGTAAAGCAAACAGTCAAATATTGACTGTGCGCGAGTTTGCCGCGACGGTTCAACGCAGCTTACTGCGTGCGTCAATATTTACTTGAGCTGCGCGCGCACATTCTAGGGTTGACAACTAAGCGCTCAGCACAAAATAATATATTTTTTTATTTTGATAGATACTGATAGCATTTGTTATATTAGCTTCCAGCCGCGGCTTCGCCCGTTTGAATATAGGTTAGTGCGCAAACTTATGGTCATCACACGGGAACATTTTTTCTGTATAAACGGTATCCTTTTATTTATTCTAGATTTCTAATATGATGCAGCATTTCGTGGCAATCGGTTCAGCAGTTAACGCGTGAAAGCGTAACAAACAAACTCACTATCAAATTTATAATATTAGAAAGGATTAGAATTCTTATATGTAGGTATGTAACAACTATTACTACGCAAACGAAGCCACGGATACAGATAATCATTTTGCCTGATAATATAAAGTATGATCCATTGTGAACAGGTTTTTTTTTACGAAATATATGTGTTATCATCACTACCGCCAATGCAGCACCTTCCTATAAATCGTTGTGACTATTGCATACACCTAAAACAGTATACGAAATACAAAATATTTAATGTAGAATTACATTCTTTAATTCGTAATGTAATTATTTTACCTAGGTGCCAGCCCTACGAACTAAGAGCAAACTTTTAAAATAGGAAGATATCGTTACTTCATACTTCGTTGCTACTTCTAAATGTTGCCATACACTCTTAGCCACTATTTACCCAGCATTGGACTGCTACTACATTGTTCTATAAATTATATGTCACTTTAATATCACAATTTGTTTGTTTTAATTTGGGACCTGCTATGTTTGGTTAGGTGTAAAGTTACATTAACGTATTCTTATGACAATATTTGAATAACACTTGTCATTTAGGTAATGCTTAATGAAATAAAGTTCATGACTAAGGTTCCTTTTTTTTACAATTCTACTTAATTTCAGAAAGATGCTTGTTGTACAGTCGAATGCAGATGAAGCGTAACATTTAGGCCTTTGGAGCGTCCTTATTTCGAAAGTAGATGGACTTGCGAGTGATGCCCTTTTATGCAAGGCTAGCAAGCATTTTAGGTCACATCAACCTCCCCACATCAGGCGACCCTTATGCATGTCTGCCGTTCATTTTTATCTGAAAATCACTACAATCATTTTGTTCTAACAACAAAACAAAAAAACTAGACCGAAACTTTAAATCATCAAATTTTCTTCGAAAAATCTTCCAAACGTTCGAAAACAAGCAACTAATATCAAATATTGATTCTACACCAGAATCCAAAATACCAATAGGCTACTGTTCGCCTCCATGCGACACTCAACAAACATTGGAGGTACTTAAAAGGTATTCCAAGAATCAGTTTTAGTACCAAGATTTTGTGGGTAAACTATTTTTAGAGGCAACACTACCGGTCTATCTGCCCTTTGATTTGAAATTTTAAGTATTAAAACTATAGCAGCAAGGTTGAGAATTGTGACAGTAGTAAATATTTGAGCTTAGCACCTTTGCAGTAATTGACAAGTAGGTGTGGGTAGTAGGGTTAAATGGGGAAATATTATTTTTTATCCTCAAATTTATATTCTTCGGTAGTCTTATTTTTGATACTTTTGAGAAAATAATTATATATTAATAAGTAGTTCAAGTATATAAGATTGTTATTATTTAATAGTTGATTTCAGTCAATTTGCCAGAACTTATTTTAAAAAAAATATCTCCCTCGCCTACTAGGTAGGTGGCTAGGTGGGGAGGTGATTTTTTCGATTCTAAATTATTGAAATAAAATTGTTGCCGTGCCATTCTCAGATGATATGAGACGTGATCAGCACAAATTTGAACAATTTGGAAAATCCATCACTCTTGAAACCAAATCAACCTTATATAAGTATTAAACTACTAGTACTAACTAAAAAAACCTAAAGAAGAACACAATTATTTTGTTTGTTCTATAGTGTATTTATAGTGTAAATTATCTCATAATGACTCCCGAGTCAGAATATAAAAAGTTTGAGAACTAGTGTAGTGTAGTGTAAATTTCAACATTTAAGATGGGGCACGTTGCGAAATCTCCGAAGATATATACTCATACCTTTTTAGGGCATTGTATCTATAAAGCAAAAAAAATATTCAGCAATGCGTGCAGGTACCAAGTTAAAAATAATTTCTACTACTCTCTGATTTTGTGGTAATACTTAGGTTTGCAATCCTTTACAGCTGAGGAAAAATTAAACATCTATATTAACAATAAGATTGAAGTAGAGCAAGCGGGATAATGCAGAGGGATGAATGACATGTAACAAAGAGAACGATTAATTTGAATGTGAATGGATATAATGAGAGACCAATAAGAGGTGATTGGATTGTGCGAGAGATGATATGGGTAAGAAAGGAATTGTCAAAAAGGGTTAAAAAATCTGTAGATATAACGGTTGATAAGGGCGAATGGAAGAAAAGACTACTCCGATCCCAAATAATTCGAAAAGTACAAGGCAATGTTGATTCGAAGTAGAGTAAAACATGAATTATTTGACCTGAAAAAGTACTGAGCAAGCTATAAGGATAAGAGTCCTCACATTACCTTACATGCTTCAAAAGAACTTGAACAAGCAAAAATAAAACACCTTTCGAAAATTCAAATACACATAATACTTATAATTTTCACAAATCCTCACTTCCTATTGTCATGGGGTATATTTAACCTGTCATGGTGTCCCATGGACAAAGGAATTAAATTCACGACACTCAAACAGGGTAAGGACCACTTGTTCAAACAATTGGACCATTCGGGATTGTGGATATTTTGAATTTTTTTGTTTAATTCTTGCCACATGTATTCCTTAGTGACAATTTTGAAGATTCTATGTAATTTCTCCTGCCGACAAAGAATTGAAGAGTTTCAAATGTTACCCTTTTGCAACATTTTGACAATACTTTACCGGTTATTAAGAAAATGGGAATAAAGGATATATGATTAGAAGAAATGTTAAAATTTTTGCTGTGTATAGCAAAATCATTTTTGGATACACCTTAAATTATTGAAATACCGTAACCTTTGCAGTATCACTTACGTATGCATTATATGATTACACCAAAAATAAATGTAATTAAGAAAGCCGAAATTGTAATTAAAAAAGAAAGTAATTAAGGGTCCATTAGCCGTCAAGCTATTTAATAAATAAATATTCCTGGACATTATTACACATGGTCATCTAGTCCCAAACCAAGCAAAACTTGTACTATGGGTACTAGAAAACTGATGTTATTTCATAGAAATCACCCAGACCAAGACAAATAGACATGTTCATCAATCATCACACAAATATTTGTCTTGTGTGGGGATCGAACTCGCAAACTCGGAGTCAAAGCGGCCATTGCTAACCATTTGACTACCGAGCTCGTCAATTATTTAAAGAATTATGTAAGAGTTTGGCCGAAGCCTCATGCGACGCGCTGACCATTACCTTGCACAAAGGAGCATTGCTAACCAGCGGGGTAATGCAGCCAGCCTTCTCGGAACACCGGCGGGTAACGATTTACGGGGTTTATTCTATTTATAATAAAAAGATACGTGATAAAAAAAATCGGGCTGGTCCACAGGCAGTAACTATGTAGTAAAATATATATGTTATGTTTAAAATGTTATTTGTTTATGTGATGTTAATAATTTTTGCACAGAGTACCTGGACTACGGGTTGATGAATTATGTAATATAAACTGTGGTAATAGGTTGATCGATACATCATGCGACCAGTGTTGGCCTTGCACAAAGAAACATTGCTGGACCAGCAGGATAATGCTGCCAGCGTTCTCAGAACACTACCGTCGGGTAACGAATTAAGTACGGAGTATATTCTATTTATGTAGTTTTCACAAATAAGATTCAGAAATTTAGTTAAAAATAAAAAATATAATAAAATATATATTTCAAGAATAATAATAACTAGCAATAAAAGCAGTTATGGCAGGCGTCCGTCCCTCTTCTGTAATAGCCCGGTATTAAGTTCACCCAGATCTCAGCTCCATAGCCCATTTATTTTCCATCACACTCTGCAATAATCTCAACGCCTGCCGAGACCTGCTCATGGATATGTCGTTCCATTGACGTATCCTGGAGCGGGTCACGGCAGGCGCACAACATTACATCATACTTCTCAAAGGGGCCTCTACGCGTTGGATCCATATCCCCGAGCACGCCTATCAAATGACCGGGCTTGACCCGTGAGTCCAAGAGACATATTAATTTTATGAAAATAAAAAGCTTAATAAATACAATGGCCTTGCGTCGGTTACAGATTTTTAATAACTGCCTTCTGGTTCCGTATTAGGGGTTAACGATTACTGAAATCATATATAAAAGAGACATTCCAACAACACATCGGAAAAATCAATGCAATACAATTAACAATTATGAAGATCCCTCGTGGACAGAAATTCTGGCTGCAGCATGAGGACCTCGTTACTAGAGTATTATATTATCACAGGATATACGTATGCAACATTCAGCTCGCTCGAATATTTAGAAGTATTATAAAAAAAACAATAACGACAAGCGTTTGTTTTCTAGACAGTCAGACAGTAAGTCCGCCGTAAATCCGAACAAAAGGTTCTTAAAAAAAGTATATCCAATAAGAAAGAGATTTACAAAAATAATAACGTAGGATGCTGTAACAAATATATGAAAATAATGTAAATGAAAACAAAATGCCGTAAGTTATAGATGAACAAAATACTTAAAAAAGCAGAGCTATCTATAAAGTAAATATTATTATTCATATAAAAATATTACTGATTGTATCTCTGACAGATGATTACCAAGATTATCCCGCCAACCGTTAGGTTTATAGAGTTCTGCCAATAATCATTGATCTTTGAATAAAATTGTATAATTTGACAGAAAAATACAATAATTTTAAATATTTAGGAAACAAGATGCTGATTCAGGCAATTAAGAAAATATTTTTATAGCAGATGAAGTAGCCATGTTAGTCAGGTTCGATTGTAATATAACTGATATACCTAAAAGAGTTGTTGTTGTTGTTGTATATTTATTGTACAAAACCTACGCAGTAGAATACATCATTATCATTATAATTATCATCTAATTAACTCATTGGTGGATATAGGCCATTCCCAATGCTTTCCATCATACGCGATCCTCCGCTTTCCGCATCCAACCGCTACCAACCACTATTTTGAGGTATACGGTCCATTTAGAGAGGGGGCGCACTACGCTTCGTCGCCCCATACGTGTAAAGTAGAATACAATGATTAATAAATTAATTAGTAAAAAAGTGGATTTTTCTAAGGAATCTCTTTCAGGCAACCTTTTAGCATCTGAGAATCTCAGATGTTCAAAGGTTGAGAGATAGAGAGATCTAGGAGTGATTTTTTATTATATCATCTTAGACATAATAACAAATAGGCAGGTGGAGTATAGATATGAACAAAATTCTGTTGGCATGTATACGCACAGGTATACATGACATAGGTATGTAGAAGACAGAGGTACCTCTGTCTTCTACATACATATATAGAAGTAGAATCATATGAAATCTACACCTTACACATACTCGTACAAGTAAAGATATTAGTAGAAATCACGAATGTATGCGACGATCCCGTTTAAATAATGGCACAGAAGCATTAAATTATGTCAGAGTATTAGAATTTGTAAAAATATTGCCTAATTTATATAATCTTTATTGCATAACAACAAATACAGAAATTAGTGAACAGACTAAGATGAGCTTATCTCTTCATGAGATTTATTCCAGCCAACCTTACTGTTTTTATTTATCTATTATTTGCCTAATCTATTTAAATATATATTACCTTTACTATAACTAATAAAGATGATAATGATACTTTTGAGTCTTGACAAAGTAAGCGTAATAAGTCAAATTACATATCTAGTAGTCGAAAGTGACAGCAGATTGTTAGGTAAACATCAGTAAAAAATCGATGAGAAATTATAATTCATTCAGCATTCAAGAACCATTAGAATTCTGATATTAGAACATCAAAAATATAACTTTTTCAAAGTGATACCAATTGAAAATCAGCAATCAAATTTAAACATAAATATTAAATCTCATCTGGACATATTTTACGATATAATATATATCTTATAGAGCAAGTCATAAATACGAAAGGGGCAATTAATGTTTGGCCGTGGGCAACGGCTCATAACGAACTAAGAACGAGTGTTATTATCGTATTATATAGTCTGCAATCAGACTCAAATAATAAAAGCTTTCGAGCCATCTTCCTATTATTAAATGTGTTTATTTTTGGAAATAAGTGCATATACGAGAATGAATGTAAGTCAACAAACTCGTTGTGAGCTGAAATTGCTGGTAAACCACGAGCATAGTTGTTTTGAGGGCAATCGCAAGGATTCTTGTAATTCTAAATCATCGCGAGCATTTTTATTTATTCTTGGTAACTCCGCAAGATTTCTGATATAATTTCTTGTATATAATGGTAGAAAACAACGGGTTAGAAGCTTTAAGAGTATTTCTAGATATTAAATAGTTATATGACCAGATTGCTTTATGACTATATGGCGGTTGGATTAAATATGTATTTAAAATTAAAAGAAAGAGCAAAAAGGTAAAGTACTACCATTCCTGATGTTCATATATAAGGAAAGGAAAGAACAAAAGATTGTATTGAATGTAAGTCAACAAACTCGTTGTGAGATGAAATTGCTGGTAAACCACGAGCATATTGAGGGCAATCGCAAGGATTCTTGTAATTCTAAATCATCGCGAGCATTTTTATTGATTCTTGGTAACTTGCGAGCATCTCCGCAAGATATTACAGCGTTCTGATATAATTTCTTGTATATAATGGTAGAAAACAACAGGATAGAAGTTTTAAGAGTATTTCTAAATAAGACTAAATTGTGATATGGCCAGATCGCTATATGACTATATAGCGGCTGGATTAAATAATGTATTTAAATTTAAAAGAAAGAGCAAAAAGGTAAAGTACTACCATTCCCGATGTTCATAATAGAAAGGTAAGGGAAGGAAAATCTAAATTAGGGAATATAAGGAAACGAAAGAACAAAAGATTGTATTGTGTTAGATTATATTTATGATATTAACTGTACCAGATTTCGCTCAGGGGTTGAAAGATCTATATTCATACAAGATAGTAAAAATATATAATTCATACATGTTATATGTATAAGAAAGATATTGATTAAATGTTATTTTTTGAGCATTGATGTCCAAAGACATATTACTCCATGTCCTTTCCATCCATCTCCTTTCTTCAACCAACACTAAACGACTGAATGAAAATATAACTGTCGCATAATTATGACGTAATTTTATTACTCTTTTCTAAAAGGTTTGAACCTGAAGTTGCAATACCGAAGGCAGGTTTTCTCTAGGAACTTAATTATCTGTTAAGCCTTAAAAAAAATTAAGATAAACCCACACACGGTTGACGTTTAATTAAAATGTTGATTAGCGTTTAGCTTTTTCTTCAGTGTTATGATTGATGTGATTTATTGAAGGCTTATTAAGAGGTTTATGAAAAAAATTACAGCTATGTTAGAGCAAAAGTATTGTTGTTGTGTACTTTGGTCTATTGTTAATTTTCGATTTGATTTTATTTCGTAGTAGGCCACCGTACACTGTTTCGTAATATTACCAATTAATACATTTGTAGGTGCCTCTATCAATTGGTGATGTTTTTCAAATTGCTAGGCCATTGTTATCTCAGATATAGTAAATTCAGTTGCATCATATTGTGGAGTCAAACATTTCTTGCCCAAACAGTTGAGAATCGAACCGAACAGCGCCCACTCGCATTCCTGCCCAAACTGGTTTGTGGTATTACCTACTTATTAGTGGGGGAAAATTTATAGTGAACTCTAGTTTGGACGATCCTTTTTCCAAGTTACTATGATTTGATATAGATATTATTTTTGATTATGGCCATGTAGGTGGGAAGTTTAACGAATAAGAAATAATTTATTTTAAAAGCATATTGTTTCTAAATGATGAATAAATAGCAACTTATTTAAAACTTGAGGATTTTTATTTGACATTTACTAGCCATATTGGTAGCGGTATATTTATTTTTGTTATTGCATACTTGAGCGAGGTCTTTATTATATCACATTTTATTGTCTCAAGATTGAACATGATATTTTTACAAAATTGTTATATATGGGTAATTTTTTTCAATGCAAAAACAATAATGCATATAAGGAAGTAAGAAAATTTCTTCCTGCATACACTAAGGTATAAATAAGACAAAATTTATTAGATCTCTTTACTGTGTCTGCACAGGAAATCTGTTTTACGACCGACGTAAATAAGGACTGTTTAAGCGCAAAGATCTTGATTGCTCCCTCTATATGTTAGCGTACCTTAATAAGCCTTCTGGTTATCACAATAAATAAACTTGCAGTTACAATCGCGTGGGAGGTTATGGCTCAATTTTGTTTATTGTTAAGAGATATCTTGATAAATTTCTGATTCATTTAATATTTGAGTATCGAGATTTTTGAATTTATCGATTCGGTTGCCTAAAATTATTATCTAGATTCAAAATGTTACAATTACTTTTTTATCTTCAGCTCATCCATTACTAAATCACTTAGAGGGGTTTCAAATAGATTAAATTTCAAAAAGAAAATCCACGCTTATCTTTTGGATCTTCCTATATTATCTATCTATGTACGTTTATAATAGTGATATATTCATATGAATGTTTATTTTATTCGAATGAGTAATATCGTTTTTTTTTCTTCCTCTTAATTGAATAGTCATTACATATATCTATTTTCTAGACACTGTACTATTTTCTTTTATCTGCTTTAGAACCGCATTCGTGAATTTCTGCTATTCCCAAAGGTTGACTGGTTGAGAATGCATATGGCGTTAAGTCCGCCTTATGTAATTTTGTGGTCAATAAAGTTTAAATAAATAAATGTATAAATAAGCTTTTGGACTATAGTAAACAAATCTTCTTTGCTGTTGTGTACATTATTTACTTTTCTTGATTTATTTGTACTTCTCACAATATCATCTAATACAATAAATATATGTTATATGTATATATAACTATAACTCTCAAGCTTTCTCTCAAAGTGCATTTCTCCCGACTTAATTTCGAGATTATGCCTCATTTGTTTCACAAGATTCTTCACGAAATATCAAACAATCCTATAATCTAAGATGGATAAGGATACGTCTATCCAGATATCCTTTTTATCTGCCTAACAAAAAAAGCTAATAATACGAAAAGGCAGTATAATCCAACGCTCACGCAGCCTAAATCAACGTCAAGATAATAATAACATACAAACAGACAGGTCCACGTTCACTGCACTATTTAGAAGAAAAATAGGTCGTATTCCTATAGGAGTAGAAGTTATGCTGATTGGTGATGTGCGTCGCTTTGTTTAAAACAATATTCTTGAGGATGCGCACGCAGTAGCTAGCAGACCTACGTTAACTGGCAGGGTAAACTGTGATTATCACTTGGCTTAGAAAGGTAATGTGTTTGGACTGTGCTGCTCTAGTGTACAGGTACATTTTAGAAGTTTTAAAAGACGTAACGTAAAAGTGGTGTAATTTTTGTTATCTTCTTTTAACATTCTTATTAAGTTCTTCCTCTATGTTATTGTTAAATTCATAATTTAATTACTTTCTCTTCTTTCTATTTTTTTGTTTAATCTGTGAAGCATTTTCATTAGATGTATCTTAATATTAATATGTATTTAATACAATACAATATTTTTTTTGCACCACGTTAAAGATTTTATAGAGACATTTACGTATTAAGACAATGTATTATTTACGTATTAAAACAAGTATAAAAGGCGGTCTTATCGCTTTTCGATCTCTTCGAGACCATAAGGTACATTTTGGATTTAACAATATTAATATTTATTTATTTTGCTCTCCTTAGGTTGTTGCATATAAATAATATTGTTTATAATAAGTACATAGATGATTCACCTCATTTAAGAAAAGTACATATACTTATGTAAGAAGTTTATAAGTTACGAAGTTAATATGTTCGCCTTATACGATTACAGTATAAGTACCTTATCTAATCCTAATTTACTTAGATATCATTTGCTAGATGCGTCATATAAGCCTTAATTAAAACATAGTAATATCTATTACAATATTATTATTGTGAACACCATAGTTACTTCGTACACCCAATCAAATTATTACAATACCGTGTCCATAAAAATTGTTTCCCGAACATACATTAACTAATCAGTATAATCTAATACCTTTCCATACTTATGACGGTCTCAGTGACCCGGCTCAAATTTCAACATAAAGCAATCATCTCACTTATACTAAATGTTTGCTTGAAGATCTGTCTGTCACTCAGAAGCCAACAAGAACATCCTGTATGTCTGTTACAGATAAGATATAACTTAAATACACTGCATTGCTTGATTGTTTAATACGTTTGTTTGATTTCCGGTGCTCTAACTTGAGATAACTCGAATGGGATGAACTGATTTTTGTGAGTAAATACGTACTCTTTTTTTAAGTAGACTTAACATGTTGAATGTTACAACATTGTAAGACTACTTAGGACAGTGCGACTTGAAATTAATAGTCTTGAATATCTAAAAACAGACAATCGCAGTATTCACAATTAGAGCTCTAATGCTGTTGGAATAAGTATACAAAAATAAATCTATCTCGCTCTGTTTAATAGACATCTGTCTTAGTCACACAATATTGTTTATAATATCTTTAAACAAAGGGCTGCATTGTTAAATGCTCTGTATGCCTTAGTCAGCTAACCAAGCTGTGTGTACCAGTATCGTACGACTTCTTTGTAGTAGAACACACCTTTCTAAGAGTGCATAAAATAAATTTAATTATTATAATTTGCACTGAACGAATCTTTTATTTTTGGCTTCCTAACCTAACAGGTTATGGGCCCAGTGTACAGTACAAAGTGGACTTTTAAGTGATTGAAAGAAACAGACCTTTTTGTTAAAATACGATAAAAAACGCTTTAAGTGGTAACGTTTAAGACTTGTGATTTTTGTAGTTTTGGTAGAGAAACTATTTACGTATTCTAAGTGACTTTTTGTGTTATTTTCTAACTGTAACGATGGACGGTTCAAAAGTAAAAAGAAATATTAGACTGTTTGACGGCGAAAAGTATTCTTTATGGAAACTTAGAATACGCAGTTTATTAAACGAACTTGAAGTGCTGCAAGTAATTGACGAAGAGCCTCCTGTACGCATCAACAGTGATTGGACGAAGAAAGAAAAGATAGCGAAAAATACCATCATCGAATATTTATCAGATTCTTTGCTGGGGTTTGCTAATGAAGAAACAGCAAAACAGATTTTCATAAAACTCGACGCAGTGTATGAAAGAAGAAGTATCGCGTCCCAATTGGCATTGAGAAAAAGGTTATTGAATTTGAAATTAGAAGGTGATACTCCGTTGATAAAACATTTTCAAAATTTTGAAAATTTGATTATCGAGTTAGTGGGTGCCGGTGCAAAGTTAGAAGAAGTAGATAAAGTCACACATCTATTTATGACTTTACCGAATTCTTATGATGGTGTCATCACAGCAATTGAGACATTAGCTGAAGATAACTTGACCTTATCTTTCGTAAAAACAAGGCTTCTTGATCATGAAATTAAATTATTAAACGAAAGGCGCGACAATAGTTTAAAAGTCCTGCAAGCAGAAACCAGTGGTTTCAAAAACCAGCAATGGAATTTCTCTTTAAAACGCAAGCCAAATCAACTTACTCATAATTATAAACAAAGAAACAATAAAGTTAAAAATAGAACATGTCACTACTGTGGAAGGAAAGGGCATATCAAAATTAATTGCTTCTTCTATAAGAGGGCGAAACCAAATTATGAAAACCGCAAAGCGCTACAGCAAACTGAAAACCAAAGAACGCTTCAATCTATAAATATTGCAGACAGAGAAAAATCTAATATCTCAGGGTTTGCTTTCATGGTTGGAAACGAATGCTATTCCGAAGAAGGCAAAAGTACCAATAAAATTACATTCATATTAGACTCTGGTGCCTCAGATCATTTAATTAACAGAGAAGATCTAACACGTGGGTTCATAGAACTTCAGTCTCCAGTAAATATTTCTGTAGCTAAAAACGGAACATTCATTAGTGCGACAAAAAGAGGCACTCTATCTATTACCACTGATACGGGTATGAGTGGATTGCTACAGGATGTTCTTTTCTGCTCAGAAATTCCATATAATTTGTTATCGGTCAAAAGAATGCAACAGGCTGGAATGACCGTAATTTTTGGTCAAAATGGTGTACAAATACTCAACAAAGAGGGTAAGATGGTAACAAAGGGTGAGTCTTTGAATAATTTAATTGGTATTAATTTCATGCTTAATAAATGTGCTTTGAATTGCTCATCAAATAGGGTCATGAATAGTAACTATGATTTGTGGCATCAAAGATTGGGTCACATAGGCAAATCTAAGTTTTTGCAAATTAAAACCAAACAAATGTTTTCTGATATTGATCGATTAAATAATATTACACCCAGTGAAAGTTTATGTGCTTGCATATATGGAAAACAAGCAAGTCTGTCATTTCATAAAAGTAAATCTAAAATTATTAAACGACCTCTATTTAATGTGCATTCCGACGTGTGTGGTATGATCACTCCTTCGACACTTGACGGCAAAAACTATTTTGTGATATTTGTAGACGAATACACTCACTACTGTGCGACATACTTAATAGCTCATAAATCAGACGTTTTTGCTGCTTTTCGAGATTATGTTGCTAAGTGCGAAGCTCATTTTAGTTTGAGACTTGTCAATTTATATTGTGACAATGGTGGCGAATATTTATCGAGTGAAATGAAAGAATACTGTATGCAAAAAGGTATAACCTACCATTTAACAGTGCCGCATACCCCTGCTTTGAATGGTATTGCCGAACGTATGATAAGAACGTTAACAGAACGAAGTCGAACTTTAATAGCAGGCGCTAAGTTAGACAAGTCGTTCTGGGGTGAGGCTGTGTTAACTGCTACTTATCTTATCAATGTCAGCCCCACAAAAGCACTGAAAGTAGATAACACACCGTTTGAATTGTGGCATAATAAGAAGCCGCAACTTAAGTATTTAAAGGTTTTCGGTTCAACTGTGTATTTTCTTAACAAAAGTAGAAAAGCAAAATTCGATGAGAAATCCTTGAAAGGGATATTGGTTGGTTATGAACCGAATGGTTATAAGGTGTGGAATGTGGTAGAAGAAAAGTTTGTAAGAGTCAGAGATGTAATTGTTGATGAGATTAATTTCTTGTCAAGTAGGCCAGTGAAGCCTGAAGGTATTGTATCTGAAAATACCAATAACTCTGACGAGCACATGTGTAGCAGGTTGTGCGCATCTGATAATATAAGATCAGATGATGTGAAACAAACGGGCAGTGTACCCTGCGCATTAGGTCCACCACCTAATAAATCTGTACGCAGTGCAGATGGGCATACATGCTATGATTCATTTCAAGATAAATTGACTGGATCTCGGAATGAAGTAGCTTCTAGTAGTTCGAGTGTTATTAGAAGAAGTGATCGAATTAAAAATTTGCCTACAGTGTCTTATGATGAAAACAGTAATGATATTTCTGTGAACTATTTATTATACGCAAAGTCTTTAATATGTACAATTCCTACATCGTATACCGAAATTCAAACCAGGCATGATAGGCTTTTGTGGCAAAAAGCTGTTGATGAGGAAATTAAATCACTTATTGAAAATGACACTTGGACGCTTGTTCCGAAACCTGAAAACAGAAATATTGTTGACTGTAAATGGATATTTAATATTAAAAATGATGAGTTTGGCAAACCTTTGAAATATAAAGCGCGTTTGGTCGCTCGCGGTTTTAGTCAAGAATATTTAATTGACTATGACGAAACTTTTGCGCCAGTTGCAAGAATTTCAAGTTTTAGATTTATAATAGCATTTGCAAATCAATTCAATTTGCTCGTTCACCATATGGACGTCAAAACGGCATTTTTGAACGGCAAACTAAAAGAGGAAATTTACATGAAAATTCCTGAAGGAATTCCAAACGCAAACAACTTAGTTTGTAGATTGAATAAAGCTTTATATGGTTTAAAACAATCTGCACGTTGTTGGTTTCAAATGTTCGAACAAACTTTGATTGAAAAGGGTTTTCAGTACTCATCAGCTGATCGTTGTATTTATTTCCTAGATGCCGGTGACATTTCAAAAATTATTTATGTTGTACTTTATGTCGATGATCTTGTTATTTCGACTGCTGATATAAATACCATGAATAGTTTCAAAACTTATTTAATGAAAAAGTTTAAAATGTTAGACTTGATGGAGATCAAATGTTTCCTAGGAATTAAAGTGGAAAGATCACATGATACAGTTACATTAGACCAAGCAATGTACATAAAAACGGTCTTAGAAAAGTTTAACATGAATGACTGTAATTCTGTCAGTACACCTTTGGAAAACAAAGTAGACTTTGACGCTTTGAGTGCAATTGAAACAACAAAAGCTCCATGTAAAAATCTTATCGGGTGTTTGATGTATGTTATGTTATGTACTCGTCCCGATTTAAGCTTTGCTGTAAACATTCTAAGTAGATTTGGTAACAGAAATAATAACTCACTTTGGTCACATTTAAAACGAGTGTTACGTTATTTAAAGGGAACTACTGACTTGAAACTAACTTATAAGCGGAATCCAAATGTTTATAATAACATTCTCAGTGGCTTTGTTCATTCCGATTGGGGAAGTGATGAAGTTGATCGTAAAAGCACAACAGGATACTTGTTCAAATTGTTTGAACAATGCACAATTTGTTGGCAAACAAAGCGTCAGTCAACAGTGGCAGCGTCATCTACTGAAGCAGAGTATATGGCTTTGTTTGAAGCCGTGAGAAAAGCTCTGTGGTTAAAGTCATTAGTGACTAGTATTCATGTAGAAATTTCAAATCCGATTCCTATTTTTGAGGATAATAACGGATGCATAAGCATTGCAAGTAATCCGACAAGTCATAAACGGTCAAAACATATTGACATAAAATATCATTTTTCTAGGGAACAAGTTGAGAAAAATGTAATTAAAATGATTTATGTGTCCACAGGTAATCAACTGGCAGATATGTTTACAAAGGCATTACCAGCCGCTCGTTTTTCGGCACTGAGAGAAAAACTCGGTGTATTATAATTTAATGTTAAAGTTCTGTCTAATGAAAAGTGTGTAGTGTAAATATATACTGCAAATGAGATTACATAAGAGCATAATTAAGTTGACTTGGTCTGATTAGGTTTTACTGGGGTTTCCCTAATCCTGCGCAACGAATGTTGGACCAAGATATTGATGATTGTTTCCCCAGACAAAGAATGGTGTGTTCATAAGTTTGATATTGTAAATAGCTTGTGATAGATTTCTTTATTATTATTTATTTTTGAGGGGGCGTGTTGGAATAAGTATACAAAAATAAATCTATCTCGCTCTGTTTAATAGACATCTGTCTTAGTCACACAATATTGTTTATAATATCTTTAAACAAAGGGCTGCATTGTTAAATGCTCTGTATGCCTTAGTCAGCTAACCAAGCTGTGTGTACCAGTATCGTACGACTTCTTTGTAGTAGAACACACCTTTCTAAGAGTGCATAAAATAAATTTAATTATTATAATTTGCACTGAACGAATCTTTTATTTTTGGCTTCCTAACCTAACAAATGCTTTAAAAAGAAATGTAAGTATGACATTTATTTTTAGTTATAGTTATAGATTTAAGTAGAGTATTTTTTAGTTATAGATTTAAGTAGATATCTTAACATGACCAAGATAAAAAAGAAAAGAATTTGGAAATAAAACATAAAGGAATAACAATATTAAATTTCCAGCACAGTCCAAACGAACTGTTGTAAATTTCGTACCCACTGCATAATTTTCAGTTACAGATTTAAGTAGATACCTGAATAAGCATAAAGCTACCAAGGTCTAAATCGGTATAAAAAAGGAATGGTATTTGGAAATAAAAGGAAATGAATAACAATATTAAACCTCAATTACTGTCAAATTACAAACTAACTGTTCTAAATTTCTTAACCACTGCACAATTTTTAGTTACAGATTTAAGTAGTATGCCTGAATAAACATAAAGCTACGAAGATCCAAAACGGTATAAAAAAGGAATGCTATTTGGAAATAAAACGCAAAAGAATAACAATATTAAACTTCCTGTCACACAATCAGATTACACACTAAGTGTATCACTTACGGTTTTATCACGTTTTCGAATCCCGTAAATTACGCCGTGACAGGAGCACCTTGCGCTAAAGTCCCTCTTTTTTTAAGTGACCCAAGAATTGATTCGCAGAAACCTTACAATGTGTCGAAAATCATTAAAAGTGTTACACAAAAGGAATTGTTTTGTGTTCCAGAAACCATTTTCACAGATATAAGTGAGACAGAGAAAAAAAGTGTATTTTGATGTCTAAATAGACATGTCAGAGCAGGTAGAGACGAAAGGTTTGATCTTGCAACGCAGGAATTGTCATTAATATAAGCCGCTGGGCGTCCAATGATTTGTAAGGTATACCCTTAGATATTGTTAACGATTCTGATATCTGATTTTGGATATACGATCGAGAAATATTAAGTTTTTTTTATGAATTCTTGTTAATTTTGTATCGGTTGTTTAAGTTTTTTATTTCGATTGGAAAGATTGATCTGTGTTCAAATTAAATGTTAGTTATTATGTGTTGTGATCATAATTTTGGAGGCAGGTTGAAGATAAAATACCAAGTATTTTATTTATTGCGGTAAAAATGTGTTTAAAAGCTATATTTTAGTATTTGTTAACAGCATTGTTTATTATTATAATTAGATGTTTTATGGTTTTGTAAGCATTAGAAATATCTATAAATCTATAGTATTACTTTGTTACTAATTATTTAATCAAAATTTGTTCAATATTACCAGATGCCTCTACTATGTTCGTATGATTACTTAAAGAAAGACCGGTTTTTTTTATATAGTTTAAAATAATAGCAATAATAAGAAAAAAATACATTATTATTTAGAATCCTTTCAAGTACTCTACGATTGACTGCAAGAGATCTCTTACAGAGATAATTCCGCCTTTGTACTGTTTAATTAATGGTCTTTTTATTCTTTATGTGTTGTTTTGTGGTATGCCGTATGATTATATACATTCATAATAGGTATTTTTTATTCGAGAATATGGTGAGCGAGTAATATTTATCCATTCTTTCATACGAGCTAACACTCACAAATACAAATATTTTCAAAATACATCAAATAAAGTTTACCGGTCAGGTACAGTCCTCGTTATTTTAAACCGAAAAAGCCGTTTTCAATGTCTTTTATTGCATCGAAAATCTAAAGGTATTACATACTAATGGAATCTAACAATGGTATCCATTCTACCTACCCGTCTTGTCTGGACCATTGTTCCCTTACAAATCTGGAGTTTTTTTTACAGACCCCTTGTTAGCAGGTTCTCGGATAGATCTGAGGACAATAGAGGTTACATATTTATAAGTGGGTAGGTAGGCGGAGATACATATGTTTTGTCTAAAGATTTTACCGGCTTGTGGATCAGGACATCTTAACCTCTTAATAATGTTATTTTCTTTAATAAAATCATTATTGTTCTGATATGTATCATGCTAGTGCAGAAAAAATCAAAGAAAATTGCTCTATGTAGACTTTATGATCTATAAATTAGGCTTGGCTATACTTAAAACTTATTTCGTTTTTAATGTAAGTGATATTTGTTTGTCTAAATAGATAATAAAGTTTATTAGCTAGTTAGTTAGGTAGCAATTAAGTATTAAACAGTGTTTAGGATATAATTTTATTCTGAATTTAATGTATAATAGTTTGCTTTCAATATTCTTCGCATTGTAACTAGACATACTTTTTCAAAAAGAAAAACTAAAGACAAAAAATAATGGAAAATAATAACATAAGCCGCTAAAAATTACTAAATAGGCGACTGAAATACTAGATTAGGTTAGGTTTGGTATGTTTATATCATCTTTAGTGCCAGGTTAATATAATAGTCACCCAGTTTTATAATTTAAGGTGGTCTGTTTATTAATTCCCATAATTAATTAAGCAATCTATAATTAAGCATTCTTCCATTTACGTTGTCTTAGTATTATATTTTTATGTTGTAATATAACTGTGTACTCAATAATTGACTAAACGGATCAATTTTGATATGTATATGTTATTTATTACTTAGAGCAACACGGTCTCCTCCACCTAACGATCCACCGGTGGATCGGATCAGTTGTTCAACAAACTATTTTAATCATTTGTCAATTAATATATTCATTGTGCACCAAATCTTCAGTTCATTTTTTTTAATAAATTACATCAATACACATATCATAAGAATACAATACAGTACGGAACATTCAATGCTCGAGACTCTGCTCGCACTTCACCTTGATTTCATTTTAATAATCACATTGTAATTGTCTATTCATATTTTAATTGACTGGTTGCCATCGAAGTGAATTGTTTCGGTCCTATATTTTTATTATATTTTTTGTCCGACACTGCCTCACGTCCGAGGCACGGAGGATCAATCAAAATAGTGTTACGGCTTCAACAAATAACTTTTTTAAGTATAACCAACGAACGCCAATTAGTTCTACCCCAGAAAGATGGCTCTGTCGACGGGTTTTTTTGTCAGTTTTTATTTAAAGAAGGTTGGAATTCGTTCCGCTCCTGTGTGTTTATTACTTGGCTGACTGTACAAATATTTTGTACTCGTATTTTCTGGTCGTGTCACGGTTTCTGGCATTTCGATTGCCTTTAAAATAACACTTAATTTGTCGCATGTTGAAAGTGAAACTGGATTTTTAACAAAAATCATGATTTTTACAAGCTTTTATGTAGTTTCAGCACAATGTTTGTAATCAAATCTAGCAAGTTAAATCCACTTCCTTTGATTTGATTTGATTTGATTCTAGTGGATTTTGTTAATTTATTATCATAATCAAACGTAGTCCACATGTAAAACAAATCATCAACAGGTCCATTTTAGTCTCCACTACAGGAGCACGACCCTCTCTCGTCCGTCCTAGACAGAAGGAGGATTTGGCCTACACTCCCCACGCTGGCCAAACGGGTTGGGGAGGCAAAACAAATATTTACTTTCAAAAATCTGTTAATTTCTCATCACTTTATTTATCATTAATCAATCATGTTATTGACATTTTTATATTGTTAATTTATTGTCATAATTAAAATATGATTTATTTGCGAATATGTTGAGCGAGTAATATTGAGCAACTAATCTTTACTTTTTAAAATGTTATACACATTAAACAATAGAGACATTGTTCTAGCTTGAGATTTACATGATGAGCTCGCGATATCGAGTAATTTGACAAATAATCTTTCCTATGTAAAAATCCCAGTGTTACATGATGGGAAGAAAGTAGTGGCAACTTTGAATCCGATTACCATCGAATATTTAGATTCTTCTAAATAGGTCTTACATTAAAGTTATTGCTAACCATCTTAAGCTTAGTCGGTAGAGCTCCTAGGTTTTTCTCAGCTAAGCTAAATCACGATAAAGCTAAGTTGAAGTTTGATTTTTGCAATCAGAAAATCTGATGGCAATCGGTTTCAGCTTAGTCGGTAGGATGGACCCCCGTCCAGTGGTTTGAGTTGCGCGTTGATAGAGGAGACATTAACGTTTGCCTTTTATAGACACAGATAATCTAGGAATTAAGTGACGAAGAATCAGACGTTATCCTGACAAAATTAGAATTCCATAGAAAGAACAACTAACTTTCCCAATGTTTCTTTCCGTAAAAACCGTATTACCTACCGCACTATTATGAACATTTATAAAGTAACCAAATCTGAAATGATATGCTTATATCTACGAACCATGGGGTTCGTTGATATAAGCACATCATTTTACTATACTATGCACTTTTCAATATATTAAAAAAACATTATTATGTTCTTCATGATAAAAGAGAAAAGTACATATCATGAAGAACATAATAATGTTTTAATTATGCGACTCACATGCTCGTTTGACCCCCCTTATATGTATATAAAAATATATATAATACGTGACATATTCAATAAGTTAATCTCGTCATAGATGGCGACAAGAACTCGAGGTTTCTTGATTATTCGATATCCACCAAGCATCTAAAATAAAAGTATCCAATAAAAAGAGTAATAAAAGTAACCAAGATATCCCTTCAAATTTCTTCATGGACCTGTTAATTCTATTAGAAAAAAGCTATTAAAATCCTGTTTGTGATACCATACAGTGTAATTGATGGCACAATGGTATTTGTTGAAGGTATAATTGATGAAGCTGTGAGAACTACACAGTTTAGGTACTTTGCCTTGTAACGTGGACCTGAGTCCATCGATAGTCGGAAATAGTAATGCGGCTATGGAATCCTGAGGAGTCATCGCACTTTGTTAGTATAAAAAAAATTGCTTGTCTGTAAAGTCGGTTTATGGATGATAATGATGAATGATAATGATGAATACGTGATGAGATCCGCAAGAGAACGAAGGTAATCGACATAGCCCAGCGGATTAGCTCGCTGAAGTGGCAGTGGGCGGGCATATAGCACGCAGAACCGATGGCCGTTGGGGCAGAAAAGTTCTAGAATGGCGACCGCGTACTGGCAAGCGCAGCACGAGACGTCCACCTACCAGACGGTCGGACGACCTTGTTCATGTCGCGGGCACGCGTTGGATGCAGGTCGCTTCCAACCGTCAGTGTGGAAATCCTTGGGAGTGGGAGTTGTGGGAGGCCTTTGTCTAGCAGTAGACTTGTTGTGACTGAAATGATGATGATGATGATGAATGATACGTGATAACATCATAAGAAAACATCGGCCAATGGAGTGGGAGAGAGATAGATAGATGCGTCACAAGCCGAACGCTTAGGCCGATCGTGCCTATCTATAACTTGTTCCATGGTCTCGCTTCCACGCTCGGCTCACGCGGAACGTGACAATGAGTTATGCTTTCTCGTGCGTGCAGCCGGCGTTCATCGATTTTCTATCATATATCGATTCGGTATCAGTTATACGTTTATCGATCTTTTTGAAGTGAAAACTTCTTTAGATGCGAAGTGCACAAATTTTGTGGCTATTGAACAAGACTGACACGCTCGGGTACAGTATAAGTAATAGTACTACGTACAGTATGGCCATGCCCTGCCGCTCTCACAAGGCGACCTCACCTCCCCTCTGAGTCGAATGTGGAACCGATCCCTAGGGCTGCCACGTGGCTTCGCATATTACGAAATTTCGTTCGTAGTATTTAATACATTTTCCACTGAACTTTTAAATGGTAAAATGATTTATTATTTAATTAAACTATTTGCTTTATCATTACAAAATCTTTTTTTTTTTTTATTTTAACAATGAATTTTAATATAACATCGAAATCGTTGATTCGACTGTTTGACGTTTTTGGAGTTTTTGGCAGTTGAACATTGATATTTATTATACATTTTCAATTACAACCCGTGTGAAATATTTAGTGTACCACGGTAACGTAACTGGATTAAATGCAGTCACATAATCATAATAACAATCATTCAAAATAAACGTTTAAAGATTATATATTATTACAAAATTATTTAAAGTATAACGTCTTACGTCACAGCACAAGGTATCTACTTGTTTATGCAGTCATCCCTAAGGCTGCTACACACCCATTTGCACGTATACAGACGTCGTCTGATTATGTTGTCGTTTTTTGTATGGAGTGGCCAGGGTGTGGCTCGGGTGTGTAACGCTCGTTCAGGTATTCTCTGTCGGTGCGAAGTTCTATCGAAGTGTCTAAAGAAAACCAACGTATAACCCAAATAGACTGAATGTAGACACGTGAAGTTTTATTTATAATAGCAAATTTATTTTCTATAAAAAACAACGAAAAGTATAAAATATCATTATCGGTCTAAAATAATAAACCTATTTTGTAAAACAGGTAAATTTTAATAAAGTATTTTCATAAAATCATAAATTTATACGTTTCGCTGAACTAAGTTATGAGCATGAATGATGGAGATAAATTTAAAAATACTAACATAATTATAGCTATTTATAACGAGATGAATTTCGTAATGCAGGAGTGTGTAATTATTGTAAATGATGTTTAAATTGGCTAGGTAAACCAGTTTAATGTAGTATCCTGTCAATGAGGTTCAGGCTTACGCTTACTGACATGTGCACTTTATTATATATGCAAATATGAAAATCTATGCAATTTTTCAATACAACTATGTCCATTTTCACTAGCTTTATGACCGTGGGTTTGTTGCCTCTAATACAACAAGTTTAGGTACAAACAATCTAGTCAAAGAGTTTTTTTTATAATAAATAAATAAATATGACCAATAAATAAATAAAAAATGGTTGACTGGAAGAGATCCCCTATGGGATAAGTCCGCCATTGTACGTGTATCATTTTAGTCATCATGTTTATGTAAATCCTATTGTACAATTTACAACTTTACAACTTTGACTTTTCAACAACATCAACAATATTCCAGCACAATTCCCAACCTGGCATCTGGTCCCAATCAAAGTAAGCTTGGAATATGAATGCGATATAACTGATAAATATACTTAAATACATACATGTAATATATAAAGTTATCGTGTCACAGTTTTAGTTACCATACTCCTCCGAAACAGCTTGACGGATTTTGATGAAATTTTATATGAATATTCAGTGGGTCTGAGAATAGGTAGTTATCTATTTTTTTCTAATAAAATAATCGTAGGAATAATTTATATGGGAAAGCAACGTTTGCCGAGTCAGCTAGTGTAATATATAGATTAAGACAAACAGATATGTTCGTGTCTTGTGCGGGGATCGAACCCGCGACTTCGGAGTCATAGTGTCCATTGTTAAACCAACGAGCTCGTCGCTTATATACATTATTAATAAAACAAAGAACACCTAAAAAATAACCCACGAATATCTCCACACCTTTTCCTGTCCCATCCGAATGTCTTCATCAAAGGCCGTGACCGCATTTGACCCGTACCCGACCAGTTCCCAGATAGCCCGGCCAAATAACTAAACGAGTTAACGATATCGGCGAAATTACCTCCATGCGTTTTTTTCATATTCTTTATTATTACCAGTTGAACACTCCTCTGTTTTTATTTATTACCGGATCTGACTTTATTATTACTCTATTTCGATTAGTTTATTCATAAATGGCCTATGTATATTTTAACAGTCGAAGATTTTAGAGGAATATTACTTAATTATTTTGAAGAGAAATAACTTCATTCAGTCGACACGTCTAGGGAGGAAAACAACTATATTAATATGTAGTAATACTTATGATGATGTAGTAATACTTATGCCGTGTGATTTCCGGCAGACTAGAATAGAATCACTCCGTCTCTTCCCGTGGATGTCGTACAAGGCGACTAAGGGAAATACATTAAGTATAAAACATCGATCAGGCCTCCCCAACCCGTCTGGCCAGCGTGGAGAGTGTAGGCCAAATCCTCCTTCTGTCTGAGACGGACGAGAGCGGGTCGTGCTCCTGTAGTGGAGACTAAAACGCTCTGATGATGATGATGATGAATACTTATGATGCCTAGAAATTTTAACCGCAATAAAATACTTAGTCTTTCTTTATTCTTTTCAAAATTTTCAAGTATCAATTATTCAACTAAATAAATAAGATACTCTACAGCCAGTTATTCGTCTTTCTAGCAGAATTTAAACACCATTATCATAATATTTTCCAAGTCCTTTATTTTAATAAAAGTGTATCTATCTATTTATTTATTTCATAACTGTCAATATGTGATAGCAACATATTATTCAAATTAATTCCCAAATCATCAAACCTATTTTACATGTCTCCACTATCGGATCACAAGTTTCACATTCACAAGTACAGATTTATATAAATAAATCTGTACTTGTGAATCATCCACTTCCAGCCCCAGACTGTCGTCTCCCATCGCTGCCGGATTGTAATATCCCACCGCTGCAAACTTCTCCGGATGGTGTCTATAGAGCGGTTTTTTCTTTCAGGAGTGGTTCAGCTGGTGGATTGGACGGTCTTACCCCACAACATTTAAAAGACCTTTTGGGATGTGGCTGTGCAATCACAGCTGATAAACTTCTGAAGGGATTGACCGCTCTTGTGAACCTGATGCTATCAGGTACTGTGAATAGTGACATCATTAATGTTCTATATGGTGCCAATCTATGCGCTTTGAAAAAGAAAGACGGCGGTATCAGACCTATAGCAGTAGGAATGACATACCGTCGTCTTACTTCGAAAATTTGCTGCAAAGTCATCACGCCCACCCTTAGCCAATACTTTCAACCACATCAATTAGGTTTTGGTACTAGGGGTGGTTGTGAGGGCGCTGTGCATTCTTTACGTTCCTTTTTAGAAGCTCAAAGCGGGGAGGTACTGCTGAAAGTGGATGTTAAAAATGCCTTTAATTCCATAGATAGGGGTCATTCAGTCTTGCTTACACAAATACAGTTAAAATGTCCATCGATATATTCATATTTATGGCAATGCTACAGTTCGCCCACTAATTTAATGCACAAAAATAATACCATACTTTCTTCTGTTGGGTGTCAGCAAGGCGATCCCCTCGGTCCTGCAATCTTTAGTCTCGCAATTCATCAATCTATTAGTACCCTAAATTCTAAATTTAATGTTTGGTACCTCGACGATGGGACCCTTGGTGGCGACGCTTTAACTGTTTTAGGGGATCTCAAAATTTTGTTACAAGACTTTCAAAAAATTGGCCTTAATTTAAATTTCAGTAAATGCGAACTGTTTACTTCGGACAGTTGCCGCAATAGAGACCATATAATTAATTGTTTTAATACTGTATTGCCAAATATCAAAATCATTGATAAAACATCGCTTCGCCTTCTGGGGTCTCCCATCTTCGATGACTCTTTTTCTTCTTTTATCGACGAGAAAATTCAAAATTTCAATTTCATTAAAGACCGGCTTCAAAAGATTGATATCCATATAGCTTTCTTTATTATTCGATATTGCCTTTTTGTACCAAATTTTACATATACATTACGTTGCTCCCACTTCTGGAAACATCCACATCTTCTTTTTAAACTTGACACTTTGGTGAAAGATACTCTTTCGGCAGTTCTCAATATAAATTTTAGTGAAAGATCTTGGAACCAGGCTTCCTTACCTATAAGGTTTGGTGGTATTGGTATACGCAAAATTTCCAGTGTTGCTTTGCCAGCTTTTTTGTCTTCCGTTCATAGTATCGAAAATTTAACAAAAACAATTTTATGTGACAGCAATTTAGATATCAGCTATGCAACGGAAGCCAAGACTGCATGGTCAAGCTTAAATCCAAATTCAAATTTTCCTGTTATTTCTTACTCCCAAAGACAATGGGACGAACCGCTTTGTAGAATTCTACGGGATAACCTAATCCAAACATCCGTTGATTCTACGGAGCGAGCTCGTCTCTTAGCCGTTTCGGAGTGGGAGTCCGGACTTTGGTTGCAGGCCATACCTTCGGCGAACATCGGGACCTTACTGGATGACACCTCATTTCGATTAGCCACGTGCCTTCGTATAGGGGCACCCTGTAATATCCCCCATCGTTGTCCTTGTGGTACCGTCGTCGACCGGCTGGGGCATCACGGCCTCTCATGCAGAAGAAGCGCTGGACGTATGTCTCGTCACGCCGGCCTTAATGACATAATTCGACGGGCTCTTGTCAGCGTCTGCATTCCAGCCATTTTAGAACCTAATGGTTTGGTTCGAGACGATGGCAAGAGACCTGATGGAATGACTCTGTTGCCCTGGAGGCTGGGACGTGCCTTGGTGTGGGACGTTACATGCGTCGATACCCTGGCCTCGTCCCACCTCACGGCTACAGGGTCTAAGGCCGGTGCCGCAGCGGCTTCTGCAGAATGCCTCAAACGCCGCAAATATAGTAATTTAAGCAACAGTTACATATTTGAGCCGTTTGGGGTAGAGACCATGGGGCCGTGGAGCCCGTCAGCCCACAAATTATTTAGGGATATTTCAAAAAAATTGGTCGACACGTCCTATAACCAGAAGGCTGGCCATTACCTTGCTCAGAGAATAAGTATAGCTATCCAGCGAGGTAATGCTGCCAGTGTTCTGGGGACACTGCCGAAAGACAACGATCTTGGGGATATTTTTTATTTGTAAGTTTTGTATTTATTTATATATTTTTTTTTTTATCCCATAAGTTTTTCTTTGGTTTTTAGATTAATTAGATAGGTTTTTAGATTAGTTTTAGTTATAAATAAATATTTCTGGACAATTTACACAGCGCCATCTAGTCCCAAATTAAGTGCAAAGCTTATTTTATGGGTACTAGACAACTGATAAATGTACTTAAATACATTTTTTTTTGTAAATACATACTTAAAATACATAATAAACACCCAGACCAAGACAAACAGAAATGTTCATGCACACAAATGTTTGTCTTGTGCGGGAATCGAACCCGCGACCTCGGAGTCAAAGTGGCCATTGTTAACCATTCGACCACCGAGCTCGTCATTTTTTATTTTAATAAAAATGTATTTATTTCATAACCGTCAATATTTGATAGCAACATAATTATTATTCAAATTAATTCCCTAATTATCAAACCTATTTTACATGTCTCCACTATCGGATCACAAGTGTCACATTCACAAGTACTGATTTATATATAAGTATCAAGCTTATAAAATCTATAGCAGTGTAATCAGTAATAGTATCAGGTTACATAACTTCGTCTATACCATAATAATAATTCTTATAATAAACTTCTAATTTTCATTAAATTCTTTTGATTTCCGAATCCTGCCCACTACATGCACAAATTCGTTACACTAAGGTTGCCTTCAAAAGATTGCTTTCAGCAAGAAGGCCGCCTTGCTGCATATATACAAATCAACAGTCTGTAATAATTTATTGATTCACTGTACTTTAAATTTGTATTATACAAATAAAGCATATTCTATATATATATAAAGATTCAAACAACACCGTTTCTGATTTAGCTTCCTGATTCAGCGTATAGTCTTAAACTGACCCATCAAAATCGCTTTCAAATTCAACTAAAACAAAAAGCCTTAAGTCCAAATTACATCCCAATGATATATTACCACATAACTTGTCTAATACATCAAAAATCAATATAATTTAATACGTCAATAATTCAAACACGTCTCTAAAATTATGTCTAATTGAAGCTGGGTTGATGAGCAATGCCGGCGGGTAACAGCTAGCTAGAACATGTAGTTTCGGTAATTGCTTAATCAGCGATTGAATCGATATCTGGCGCTCTATGTCGACGACCCGAGTAGGGTTACCATTCATTTTGAACGATTCTTGGGGAATAATATATTTTTTTTATGAACTTACATTAGATAGTTTGAACTGGACACTTTTGATATAAATGTGTGAGTGGTGACCTTTATCGTGTTTGTATTAAACCTTGTTACTTTTATTGTATAATGTAAACTATGAGATTTACAGGATCATCTTGGCAACAATTTTAACCAAACTGATGGAGATTGAAGACAGACTGATCTGTTAGGTCCTATGAAATGAAATTATTTTTCTATTATTGGATCTATATTGAATAGACATTTTTTTCACCGTGGTGAATGTAATCAAATTTTGCAATACCGTGTCTTTTAATCCAATATGGCGGCCGCCAGAAAATTAACCCCTACGAATGCCTACGGTATAGGTATCAAAAGAAAGGGCGTGATGAGCAAAACGCAATGAGGGTTTCCTCATTGCGTTTTGCTCATCACGCCCTTAGTTTTATTTTTTATTAGAAACTAATAAAAGCCAGCAGCAGAAATAAGACTTTCATTTATACCTGCATGGATATGAAATAATGGCCCCGCCATCCATTTTGTTTCAATATAACTGGTAGCTTCTGTGCAAAGTCTTTCAGATTTGTCAGCCTAATTATGTGCTCAAATATTTACTCCAAAAATCTCAAAAATTCTCCTTAATTAATTAATGATAGAAGGAAAGAATCAATGAAGACTAATTTTCCAAAATATGAGAACCGAAATTATGGCCGCCCTACACAAGTCATGGGTCAGCAAAGAGTAATAGAGTAATGAAACCTTTAGATCCGCGATCGACGAGGAGGAAATAGCATTTTTTAGATCAGCAACAGGTTCTTATAGATTTTTTGTGAGAACTGATATGAGCTACATAATATTTATGATCCCTAATTGTTTGGGCAGGTGTTTTTGGTGATTTGGCATTTTTATAAGACAGTTAAGGTTAATCAGATGTTTGATTGTGAGTTATTGAAGTTCTAGATCCAGTTTTGCTGTTTATAGTATTATTAAGATAGTCGTGTTTTAGATTAGCATTCTGTAATACTAAAAGTATTTAAAAAATAATTTGCAAAATTTCTTCAACACAAAACTTTCCCTTTTCGGCGTAGTTTATTATATTTGGTTCACCTGTGTATCACGGACACTATTTATTACCCGAGGTGCACCTTGGTTCACCTGGATATCCTACGGGCACCTTTTGTTGCTTATGGTTCACTTTAATAACTAACTAAAAATCAGCGCCGAGTCTGTTACAGATTTCGGGTTTTATACTGAGTTGGAACCATTTTGCGACATTGTACAGTACTTTCATTTTTTTCTTGTTTAATATAATATGTATTTGTGTCTGCTTGACTTGTTTATACAGACAGTGCTGTATAATGTGCAAATAAATGTTTTTCTTCTTCTTCTAATTAAAATGTGTTCTTTCTTGGTAAGCGAAAGATATTAAGTTTCTTCAAAAATCAATAGACAACTTTTACTTGATTACAAATACAACTTCAACAGCCTTTCAATTTACATTTCGTGTTGCTTATTAAATGAAATAAATCATAACAATCGTATCATTTACAATTTACAATTTCTACAAGTGCCTCATCTTGGTCATATACAAACTAATCGTCGATCGTTCGTGGGTTCGTGATCGGGTCAGGTTATTCCTCGGTTAACTTCGGCGATTGTCGTGCATCTTCGATTGAGATCGTGAAATGTTAAGTTATTATATCGTGAAATTTGGCGTTCCAGTTTATCATTAATTTCCTTGACTCCGGCTGTGTATTATTGGCATTTCTGTTTCCTTTAATGAGGGGCTATGTTGCTTATAATATACCTTTTACCTCCATTAAAGAACATTACGGAATATTTGATAATATTATTTTCTTTTTAAATCTGTAGTGAGTGCCATGGGTTCATTTCTCTTCTTGATTTCCCTTAAATTATTACAGTTCTGCTAATGTATATTATATGTATGTATTTACAAAAGAAAAATGTATTTAAGTATAGTATCAGTTATCTAGTACCCCTAGCACATGCTTTGTTTAGTTTGGGAGTAGATGGCAGTGTGTAATTTGTCCAAGAATATTTATTTATTCTTCCCTGTAAAAAAAGGCAACCGTTACTGACTGATCTATCACCGTACAGGTCGAACAACTATATGGATCGGGTTGATATTTGGCATACAGATAGCTATTATCACACAGGCTCTTAAGTTATGGCACACTACACTATATACACACACATATACACTTGGCTAGCAATATTTAATTAAATTATTTCATTTATTAAATTAATATTACTAATTTTATGATATTATTATAATGATTATTTCTTATAGACAATCTTGAAATAGCAATGAATGGTTAGAATTATTAATGCGATTATTGTAAGACGAATTAAGTAGTAATAAAATGTATTTCCACTGACATAAAAATAATATAATATGTAAATACGACAGATGTAAAATCACGAGTGCCTTAATAAGGTGATTTGTAACATTATTAACCATCTTTTTTACCACTATGTGCATGTACCCCTTGTTATAAATCATTGTGAATACATGAATAAATATGAATATGCTCCGTCATACATACTACAGTATGAGATTATTCAAAGAAGTTTTTACAGGCTCGGCAACCCGTGAGAGATGCCTCCGGAGTCGCCAGCGTCCATAGGCGATAACTGCCAACCATCAGGCAGGTTATGCGGTTGTTTGTCACCATAGCAGTATAAAAACAAAATATTGCATGACATTATAGTATTCCCCACTTCGACATCTTTTTCTGTTGTTTTTCATTATCCTTGTTAATAGTTTATAACAATATTGAGAAAAGAAGGAATAAGTCAACTGCGAAATGCGTGGACAACCCTTATTCTTCAGGTCTCCCCTCAGTCGAAGGGGTTTAGAGCACACTCTACCACACTGCTCAATTGTGGATTGGCATGCAGAGGCCAGTGTTTTTAAGCCGCATAAAGACCACTGACTTGGCTTAACAACTGTCATCTAGTGACATCAGCCGGGACCGACGGCTTAATTTCTTAAATAACTTTATTAATTCTTGTTAATAAACAAGTACTTATGATGTAAATAGGGTGTCTATCTATCTTTTAATATATGGTCCAATGACAATCTTTAAAGTCCTTTAATTCCTTTGCTCTTTATAACATCTCTTTATTAAGCTTATTTCAATATGCCAACCAATAATTATGTTAATAGTCCATTGTTCCAGTGTCGATAAATTATAACGAAGTTATAATATGAATAATCAATTGAGTTTCATATCGTTTATTTGTAATATTGTTTATTTGTATCCATCTGAATTGATTATTGATCAAGTTAAGCAATGTCGCCACGTTATTCCGTTCGGTCCCGGCTGTCCCGGCTGTTGTCATTATAGATGACAGTCGTTAAGTCAAAGACCAAAGACAAAGACTGGTAGTGGAGTATGCTTTAAACCCCTTCAATTGAGGACCCATATCCCAGCAGTGGGATGAATAATGCTTGATGACTAATATAAAGGCAAAGAACATTCTCTATCCTGTATAGTCCTATATATGTCTAATTTCTTTGTCTAATCTCTCTAGATTCTGTTTTTCAGCTTCTAGTTTCGATTCAGCCAGCTGTAAATTAGCTGATAACACAGAAATTTGAGTTTCACATTCTGTTTGAGCAACTGCCATCTTGGATTTTGCTTCATTCAGTGCTTTTTCTGAATCAACTTTGAGCTTAGCCAATTCATCGGACATGCTTTTACCCAGGGAGTCTTTAAATTTGCTACCATACGGGGCAATCCAAAATATGTAATGAAAACAAAATCGGGGGACACAGTTTGGTGTTGTAGTTTGGAATCTATGCTCTACATCCAAAATTCAATCACACCACTGGACGATGAAAAATCAAAGAATTTATTACGCTAAGTACTATTAAACATCGCCTGCAGGGGAGGGAGCGCTGTCATTTTGAGATAATTTTAGTGCATATAACGTATTCACTTACAACACACGGTCGTGTCCATGACACAACCACACCCCATTTTTTTTACTACACGTTTCGATCACCAACAAGATGGATCTATCAGATGAAACGATCTTCGTCCACGAAATTCCACGGTCCTTAGTCGTAAGAGACATGATGGACAGGAACCGATGGAGGCGGATCATCCTCTCCTGATGATCCTCATACACGAGGGAAACGATTGTAGAGAGAACCACATAATAATTGCTTTTAAACAATTGTGTACCAACTTTGCACCCACTGTGGGGCCGCGGCACGCGAAAGGTTTTACATACAGATTTATAAAATAGTTGATGTACCGATTATAAAATAGTTGATGTACCGACAAAGATAGAGATGATGTTATATTAACTGATGAAATCATTTAGGTACATAGAAATTTGAGAGACGCAATTTTATTTGACAGCATTTTATTAGCAAACCAGCTGTTTTCTTATAAAACGACATACAATTTGATCATATGAGAAAAATGCGTTCCTTTATATCAATGGTACTTTTTAATGACTCTTTATTGGACATCAAAGGAACTCTAGGAAAATACGTACGAAATTAAATGAAAATCTTTATTCTGAAGACTGTCATTATTTAAGAAGAACTTGCATGAATGGTTCTTAAATAAGTCATATTATACAGTAACCACACCCCGGCCACTCCATACAAATTTCTCGTCGGTTTCTACTACATAAACAATGACGTCTGTGCAGAGCGTGATTGAGCGTGTGTGCGTGCGGCGCCATAGAAACATCTAGTTCCAGATTTGTCTAATATGGCGTGAGGTCGACACGAAAGAGCGGCAGGGAGTGGCCATACTGTACTTACTATTACTTATATTGTGCTGTGCTACTAAATATATGAATGACAGATTTATCAATTATTAATTAATTATTGAAATATAAGAATGTTTTTTAATGCGATTTAGATAAAATTGACTAAAATCTATTGGAAAATATCATCAGGAGGCCTCACGGCTTCACTCAGTACAATATGAAGCCGCGGGCAAATCTAACTAAAGATATCCATAATTAGGCCCTAAAATATATTACTTCTCTTTTATGCTTATTATTTCTCCACCAGGTGTGCTTGTTTGCTAAGAAAACGATAAAATACACATACATTGGTACCTAATAATGATTAAATATTTAACGAAAATAATAATCCTAATGATATACGCTGTTTTTACGACCATTTTACTACGTTATAAAAATATTTTTTCTGGGATTAGTGTGAGATTTAGAGATACTAAAGTTATAGTGTAATAAATCTTTTTAGAATTTAATAACTTACACTGTATGTATGTATCAAGCTTGCAGCATAAACTGGATAGTTCTACGAGCTACCAATAAATAGTTAAATAACCAAACCAGGGATAGTTCTACGAGCTACCAATAAATAGTTAAATAACCAAACCAGGGATAGTTCTATCAGCTACCAATAAATAGTTAAATAACCAAACCAGGGGCCTTTTTTACGCTAGGGGTTATTACGCTAACTAAGGACTATGGAACATCGCGTGCGGAGTAGCGCTGCCATTTTGAGATAATTTTAGTGCATATAACGTATTCACGTATAACACACCATTTTTTTTCTCTACCAATTGCGTTTTTTTTTATCAATAAATTGATATTTATTTTCTTGTAGATTCTACAAAGGAAGGCCCCCAGGGGCCCTACCGCCGAAGCTGAAGCCGATTCCCATCGAAAATTTTGACATCTAAAATAGGTCTTACGTTTGAGTTATTGACAAACATCTTTAGCTTAGTCGGTAGAGCTCTAGGGTTTCTGCCAGCTAAGCTAAACCTTAAATCTAAGCTGAAGTTAGATTTTCGTAATCAAAAATCCCGATGGGAATCGTCTTTAGCTTCGGCGGCGGACCCCAGGGGGCCTATCTTTGTAGTATCTACAAGAAAATAAATATCAATTTATCGATAAAAAAAACGCAATTGGTAGAGAAAAAAAATGGTGTGCACAGCCGTGTGTTATACGTGAATACGTTAAATGCACTAAAATTATCTCAAAATGGCAGCGCTTCCCTCTCCCCCGCACGCGATGTTCCGTAGTCCTTACTTAGCGTAATAAATTCTTTGACCATTCATCTATCCAGTGGTGTGATTGAATTTTGGATGTAGAGCATAGATTCGAAGCTACAACGCCAAACTGTATCCCCCGATTTTGTTATCTTTTGATTTTTTGAATCCTCCCTCTATGGAAGCAAATTTAAAGATATATTCATGTCAAACAATATTAAATAAATAAATATTTCACACAATATTTTACACAGCGCCATCTAGTCCTAAATGAAGCGCAAAGCTACTAGGTACTAGACAACTGATAAATGTACTTAAATACATTTTTTTTGTAAATACATACCTACTTATACATAGAAAACACCCAGACCAAGACAAACAGACATGTTCATGCACACAAATGTTTGTCTTGTGCGGGAATCGAACCCGCGAAATCGGAGTCAAAGTGGCCATTGCTAACCATTCGACCACCGAGCTCGTCAAAATATTATGTCATTATGTTATGAAATTTGAGACTGACTCATCAATGTGGAAAAGGAACTACCGAAAGTACAGTTACGAAATTTTAACAATAGGTTCCTGTTATTGCTTTGGCAAACAATAAGAAAGAATTTGGACAATTCAAATTCTAAGGACGCAAAAATGAGGCTAAAAATTTGTATTGGATGAGTGAAAGTATATTACATTTTGATTTAAAATTTTGTACTATTCATGAAAACACCGATATTGGCATTTTTCAAAACTGATCAGTTAAGGATATAAATACGAGTTCAAAGTTTGTTTGGTGCAAATAATTTAAAAACGAGAAATTCTCACAAACTGTTTTAATGAAATTTTCAACATAGGGATTTACGGGGATGAAAAATTGATCTAGCTAGGTCTCAACTTTGGGAAAATTCGTGGTCATAAAATAAGAAAAATATGAAATTTGGACATGAAAAAATAAAGAATTTGTATAGAAGAGAAGGAAAGATGAAAAAAAGTCAGGAAGAAATGGAGGACAGGTAGGTCTGTCATTGGCCGTGTGGTTTTCGGCAGACTAGAATAGAATCACTCCATCTCTTCCCGTGGATGTCGTACAAGGCGACTAAGAGAAATACATTAGCAAACATCGATCAGGCCTCCCCAACCCGTCTGGGCAGAGTGGGGAGAGTAGGCCAAATCCTCCTTCCGTCTAGGACGGACGAGAGAGGGTCGTGCTCCTGTAGTGGAGACTAAAATGACCTGATGATGAGGTCTGAACTCATAGAAAACAGTAAAAGAGCAGCGAGCAATACAAATTGGACCAAATGGTGATGGAGAGACATTGATAAAAAGAACGATGAATTACTTGAATGTGAATTGATCTTAAGTTGGATGTGAAATTGTGGGACAAAATGTAACAGATATGAAATAGAAGGATTTGAAGAAAGAAAGAGATGTTTGCAAGCTGAAAAATTACAAGTACAAATTAAATTAACTATGTAAAAATGTACTTTCTTCTCCCGGTCAGGCAGATACTATACTTATACGAGTATTTTAAACTATGATATTAAAAATATCGAATGCTGACTATACAAAAGGGGGATCTGTTTTCTTTTTTTTATTTAATCTTTGTTCAAAATAAAAATTCGGAACGTTTAGACAACGAAAGGAAATTATTTCATTCTAGACACAGGCTTTATTGTACTCTCTCAGGCACATGTATTGTGAGATATTTCAATTGTCTGTCAAAATAAGTTGCATTCATCTGTTATAGAAAGTACAGATTAAAATTCTGACGCTATTTTTGCTTTTATTCCATGTCTGTTACCTCTAAAACATTGTCTTTTATTTAATACTAGCTGACCCGATAGACGTTGACCTGTCTTCTTAACAATGAATATTAAATTCGAATTGGTTTCGCCCAATCTGTCAAATGACTGATAGCTCTGTCAAACGACATAAAGTTACATTAAAAAGTTAATATGGTCGTTCAGTTTTCTTATCTCTAATTTTCCACGCAATTTTATTATTTAATAGGGACCTTCTCGTGACAATAACAAATACAACATAAAATGAAATAACGAAATCGATCTAGCCGTTCAAGCGTGATGCCAGGACCAAGAGAAATAGGGTTTAATTTTTATATATGTATATAGATTCAGATGCGAAAACAGCGCTCAAGAAACGTGATTATTTAAATTAATTAATAAGTAAAGTAATGAAAATATCTAATACATTTATTGATTTCGTCATATGACAAAAAACAGTTGACTTAATTAGTAAGAAATGTACTATCAATAAATTTTTATTTATAACATTTTATTGATTTATTGTCGAGGGCTAGGACTTCTGAAGGAAGCTGCGTAGCCATTGGAAATAACAATTCCTTTCTGAATTATTTTTAATAAATATATTATATTTTTTTTTATAAATCTCCATAGAAGAAGATGGTTCTATAATTTCTAAGAGAGATTAAACAGTAGGAAGTGAAAAAATAAATAGTCCTGAATCTGGATAACGGAGATTCTTGAGATCCAACGTTACCAATCCTACCGCCGCAGCTCAATCCGATTAGGCGATTACCATCAACTTTTTTGATTGCGAAAATCAAACTATAGCTTAGATTGACGGTAATTTAACTAAGCTAGTAGAAACTATAGAGCTCTAGCTACTACGCTGAAGATGTTTGTCATTAACTTAAATCTAAGATCAATATTCGCGATCAAAAAATCCGATGGTAATCGCCTTCAGCTTCGGCGGTACGGCCCCGGATTTACTATTATCAGTACATACTGAAAACCTCTATCAGGTACAACATACCTGATAGAGGTTTTCTCACATATCCTGGGGCCACATAAGATGATGCTTTGACAATTTTGAAGGCGTTGCTTTTTCTCAGCAATTACAAAACATACCAATGTTATTTTTGACTTAGGGAGTAGCTGGTGAAACTTGACGCGAGCGTTACGGAAACAGTGAACGGAAGTTGAAAGGGAGATATAAGTTAGTAGAGCTAAAGAAGTTTTACTTCAGTCGTGTGGTCTAAAGCATACTCATTTGTTTACCATGACATACTTCATGTAATAATGATAGATAGAATAAATTGCAGAGAATACAGTAACAGTTTTCTTAACACAACTTTTATGTGCAACAAGGCGGCCTTATTGCTGAAAGCAATCTTTTCAAGGCAAATGAAGTAGGTAGGGTTCGCATAAAAATAGAAAAATGTAACTAAAACGATACATTTTTCTTTTTTTTTAATAATGATAATGAGCTTAATTTTGTCAGTTGATGTTACATGAATTATTAACTTTTATAATTAAAAAGAATTGCAAAGTAACCCCTTCTTTAAGCAGATAAAATTCAAATATTTTATACGCGTACGGACAAGAGGAATTTCTCTAAATTTTCTAACTAATTGAAACTACTGCTTATATTGTTGCTAATTATGTTTAGCTGAGCTGATAGAAACCCTAGAGCCATACCGACTAAGCTGAAGATGTTGGTCTAGAATTTTTACCCAAGACCAATTTTTGGAATCAAAAAACCCTATGGTAATCGGCTTAGGCTTCGGCGGTAGGGCCCCAGATTAGTCGAAGCACACACTTCAAAATGCCAGTTGGATTTTTTTAAATAGTTTAAAGAGTTTTTTAAAAGTAGCGCACGTTTTCGCATGAAATAATAGGTATACTCAGCTTGGATAATTTCGTTCATGAATTGGTCACCTTAAACAGATTTCACTGTAATGAAAATATTCAATAGTAGTATATATAAATATTTTGAAACATGGAAAAATTCTCCTCCCCGCCTCGTTAGGATATGTATCACGACCACTCGATGACAGGTCGAGTGCTCTTTCAACTGAGCTACCAGGAAGGTTTGAGATGGTGGCAAGTTTTTGCATTTTATATTCTACTGCTGTGAAGTCACTGTGTGGTGCCATATACCTATTAAGTATTACTCTACTAAACAAGGCATAGCAGTCCATCGTTGCAAATGAAATTCGGCAATTTTTTTAATAACACAAAACTTATCCCCACCTAGGTGGGAAAGAGAATTCCATTTTTTTTATATTTATAATATTTTTTAAAAAATATTTAAATAATAAGTATAGTGTGTTATAGGTACTTCTAACTTCCGATGCACACCTGTTACATTTCGCTGGAAACATGCAACTACCCACAAGTTTAGAATACAAATGTTATGTAAATAAAAATGCAAGAGACACCCGTGTGATAAACATAAATTCCAGCCTTTCCCGGGAATGACTAAAAACGTGACCGAACTGCAACGCGGCCCGACGGGCTCCCCGTCGTCGGGATATCTTTGTTTTTAAACATACAAAAAGTCGGCCCCTTCTCATTTCTAAACGTAGCAGGTACAAATGCCAACGGACCACATGTTGAAAGTCTTTGCTAATACGAGAACTTGTCACTTTTGGTCAAAAAGACTGGGGTCCGGCGGCAGAATGCGAAGTTCGTGTCGGGTTATTCCAAAATTGTTGCGTCGAGTTAAGAAATTTAGACTTTTTGTACAATTACTAATTTCACGTATAAGTATCTAAATTCCATTAATAAATTTATGTATTTAATATTATTGGTTTGATACCGATTTCATTAAAAAAAATATTTCGAATATAAATAAATATGCTTTTAAACAATTGTTTATATTAATTATAGTTTAAACTTACTGGACTGTATATCTCCATCAGGTCATCGTTATGTCAAACTATATCGCAGCGGTAGCAATCCATTCGCATAATAATAAATACAGCACAACACATGCCCACTTGTCAATTTATTACTAAACAAACTTTTGCGACACATAGAATAATTTCCAATTTATCATCCAGTCACTCCACTTGCACTTAAACGTCAAAAGTCACAGACTTCTTTGATAAAAAAAAGTTAAACGATTGTTTATGAAAATAATTTATTAAAATAAGTAAGTGGCGGCGTGCGTCGCCGACGCGGGACCGACGAATATAGGAATCGCGGGAGGACTCGGAACGCGCTGCTGGCGATTTCATCTCAATCTCGACCGTCGAAACGAGACAGTAACATGACAATAAACGATTGTAAAACGTCAGGAGCGAAAGAGACAACAATTTTCTCATTATGCGCTCGTCGAACCTGACATTTCGACCGGCCATCCCTCTCGCACAGAAAGTTATTTCCGTACAAATTATATGCGGTATTTGTTCCCTGTCTCGTTCTACCACGAATAGTGCTAACCAGATAATGTCTTAATCGCATTTTCTTAGCGCTATGCTGACTGATGCACTAGCATAAACAATGATAATTCATGAATTTGCATCAGCGATAAATGGGTTTTTATTGACTCAAGTTCCACGGTTGATCATGTGTTTCTGGGGGGTCTTACATTTAAATGCAATTAACAAGCAAATTAATAGTTGCATACGTAAATTAAACTGTCTGCTTGGAACTCTAGATAGTTTCTAGTCACGACGTGAAAACAGTAAAAGCTGAAACGGCTAATGAGTCTGAAGTCGAAACAAGCAGCAATAATCGTTCAATAGCTCCGGTCGATGACATTTTATAATATGTACTGACGCCTATAGTTCAGTTACAAAAGAAGAAAATTTAAGAGTTAATTATATTTATAGTTTTTAATTAAATAATATAATTAATTAATAAAATATAATTTAATTTAATAATATAGGTTTGTTCTACACATTGAAGCTTGAAAAATAAAATTTAGACTTAATTAAAACATCTTTACCACAGCTGTTTTGATACGATATTATAAGATTTACAAATAATTGCAAACTTTTTTTTTATTAGTTGTTTACGATATTATAAGATTTACAAATAATTGCAAACTTTTTTTATACCACGAAGGGTGGTAGACAAGCATACGGCCCACCAGATATGAAGCAGTTACTGTATTCGTGCTAACGCTCGCAACATGAAATATCGCTCGCGCCCCCGCCACCCTCGCGGCCAACGCAGCAACTCCTTCCTCTCTGCTGACCTCATTCACACGCAGGAACACAACGACCCTCAAGGGAATTATTAAATCAACTTTCCACAGCAGTATTCCCAAATAAATACGCCATGGGAGCTTTCAAAAACAGAGTAAATTTTTCCCCTTATAAAGCTGGCAAAGGAGCGGCGCCCCATGGTGTTGCTGATTTCTATGGGCGGTGGTGATTACTATCCATCAGGTGACCCACATGCGCGCTTGCCCACCTCTCATATAAAAAAAAATGTGGTATGGCTGTCTCACGGACACGGCCGTGTGTTGTATGTGATTATTACGTTTTATGCATTAAAATGATTTCAAAATGGCAGCACTTCCCAATCTACCGCACGCGATGTTCCATAGTCCTTACTTAGCCTAATAAATTCTTTGATCCTTCATCTATCCAATAGTGTGATTTAATTTTGGATGGAGATGATAGATATTTAACTGTAACACCAAACTATATCCCCAGATTTTGTTATCATTCGTTTTTTTGAATGCCTCCCTGTAGAAGCAGTTTTGAAGACGTATTGACGTCAAAATACTACAAATGCTATTACCAGGGAGTAGATTTATTTACTCTATGCTATTGCAAATTTATGGAAAATAATAACATAAGCCACAAAAATTACTAAATGAGCCACAGAAATACTAGGTTTGGTAAGTTATCAACTTTAGTCGCCAAGTCAGTATTTTTTTTGTTTATACTACGTCGGGTGGCAGACACGCACACATACGGCCCGCCTGATGTGAAGCGGTTACCGCAGCCATATTAACGCTCGCAACATTAAAAATATCGCTCGCGCACCGCCACCCCCACTGCCAATGCAGCATCTCCTTTCTTTCTGGTGACCTCACTCACTCGCTGGAACACAACAATCCTCAAGAGAATTGTTATTTGGCTGCGGTATTCTGTGAGGTGGAGGTACATTCCCCAGTCGGGTAGCTTACAAATACGCTCCCTACCTTTCTATTCGCCAGAACTTCGTTTGTCAGTCAGCAGGGTGCACCGCGTGCAGGTGAAGTTGGCTTTGGTTCACAGATGTTGATGAATAACTTACACCCTAATAGTCGCCCAGTTTCACAATTTTGCTGCTCGGTTTATTACTTCCCCTAATTTATATACTGTTCATAATAATTATACATGTCTAAGTTGGTCTAAAGTACTCCGATAACAAATATGGAGTGTTGCATAAAGCAGTCACAAAAGTTTGAAACGACAGATGTCATAGACTTAAGTGCAATATGATTAAGTTGGTTCCACTTAAACACTTGAACTCTTTCGATTGATTAATGTTTATAGAAGTACTTGTACGTAAGTATTTTTCAAACTTCCAATTGAATACTTCAGTAAACAACCATCATCATCATCATTATCATCAGCATGTATCTATCCACTGCTGGATATATGCCTTCCTTAATGCCTTCCAATCAAATGAAAACCAAACTGGTCGACATAGATCTCAGAGTCAGCAAGTTGAAGTGGCAGTGGGCTGGCCACTTCTGCCAAGTCAGCGATGGCAGATGGGGGAGGCAAATCCTAGTGTGAAGGCTACGTATGAAGCAACGAAGCGTAGGGCGCCACCTCTCTAGATGGAACAACGATCTCAAATAGTGGCTGGTAGCGGTTGGATGCGGAAAGCGGAGGATCGCATACGGTGGAAAGCATTGGGAAAGACCTATATCCAGCAGTGGCTAGATACAAACTAATAATGATGATGATGATGAATGCCTTCCACCAATACGATCCTCAGCTTTCGGCATCCAGCCGCTTCCAGCCGTTCCCTTGGAGTCATCGATCCATTTAGAGGAGTGGCCTCTAGATGGACCGATGAGCTCAAGGGAACTCTAGAACTTTCCTCCCCCATCTGCCTCTACTGACTCGGTAGATGTGGCCGGCCCACTGCCACTTCAGCCTGCCGACTCTAAGAGCTATGTCGACAATTTTGATTCTCCGTCGAATTTCTTCGTTCCGGATACGGTCCCGTAAAGAAATGTCGAGCATAGCTCTCTCCATCGCTCACTGCGTGACTTTCAATATATTGACCAGCTAAGTCAGAGTTCAAATTTTTGCGAGTCCAAATTTTTCCACTTTTGCAATGGCGGGGAGGATGCACTGGTTGCAGACTTATGGGTTTTAAATTTTGCAGTATTTGCACTCGGTAAACCTTAACCCAGAGATATTTTAATTCAGAATTTTTGAGCAAAGGTTGAATTTGTTTCATAGGTTTTCTTTGCATTTTTACATCCTGAATCGGAGCAAAGATTACTTGAATATATTAATGTAATATGAACAATCATCATCTTCCTATATTATGTATCTATGTATTTTTATAATAGTGATATATTCTTATGTATGTTTATTTTATTCGAATGAGTAATATCGTTTTTTATTTCTCTTAGTTGAATAGTCATTACATAAATTATCTGTTTTAGAACCGCATTCGTGTATTTCTGCTATTCCCAAAGGTTGGCTGATAGAGAATGATTTTAGCGTTAAGTCCGCCTTTTGTAGCCTTATGCATTTTTGTGGTCAATAACGTTTAAATAAATAAATAAATAAATAAATATATTTTCAGTTTTCTCTCATTCTCAGTTACTTACGGAATCTCATAAAGGTGCTCTTTGAAATTAGTTATTGCAGTTTTATGTTAATTTAAATGAACTAGCTCTATATGCACCTGTTTTCCATTAATAATCAATGGGATTACGATTAAAACATAGTTGCTTATTGCAATTTGTCCTTAAATTTTTCATCAAGCAAAAAAATCCACCTGGATAGTTTCAAAGATGGCTTAACTGATGATTCCGGCCAATTAGCAATTTCAAGATAACGATCCTTTGCAATATTAAGTGCAAGTCCTTAATTAGATTAGAGCTTAAATGTCACATACAATGTTTTTGTTAATGAATTGTTTTTGTTCATGACTATAGCTCATGATGATTCGTAAAATTGTTCGTAAACATGATTTTGAGCAGTTACGTGGTCTGTAGTTTTGATAATCTCGATTATTGTTACTTGAATGAATGAACGATTGATTAGATGAATGAATGGTTGGATGGATGAAGGAATGAATTTATTTATTGCATTAAATGTGATATATAGATGTACATAGCAGTATATAATAAAATTGATTCACACAGTCTTACTCACATGCAACAGAACACAAATTGTCATTAGTGTCATGAACAAAAGAATAGGGTCAAATTTGCATGTCGCAGACAAATAAGAATTCGGGAATTTCGAATCCATGTTAAGTTCGCAGGCAACCATACTGTAACTGTTGAACTGCAACTGGGTATAGTCATTGCCTTAGTCTATTATACATACTCATCTCAATATTCGATGATGGGTCTTTGTTGATGGTCCATAAATTTTCTTACAGCATACATTAGGTCACATAATTAATTAGTTAATTGTTTCAGAATGGTTCTTTAATTTTTTATACTACGTCGGGTGGCAGATAGGCATCGGCCCGCCTGATGTGAAGCTGTTACCAAAACCATATAATCGCTCGCAGTATGAAGTATGAAATATCACTGGCGCGCTGCTACCCCCGATACCAACGCAGCAACTCCATCTTTTCTAGTGACTTCAGTGCGAATGTCAGGAATTGTTATATGGCTGCGGTATTCTATAAGGCAGCTTACAAATACGATATACCAACCTCTCCTTTGACAGAGCCTCTTTCAGAGGTCGTGGTGAACCCCCAAAACTAATCTCAACCGCACCACTGTTTAATTGCGAAATGATCTTCCAAGTTTTCCCTGGAAGTTCCCTCGTGTTTCTTCAAGAAAGTAACGAAAAGGGGTTTGTATCAAGTCAGCAGCGCGTGATTTATGTGTCTGGTAATCCAACCGTCCATAGGCTACGAAGATAGGCAGATCATTTGCTTGTTTACCACTTTTGTAATGTGATACGCCAGATACACTGCTGATCTAGTTCACAAAAGGTTGTTTTTACCCTAGCATTTGGAGAGAGGATTGGTTTACCCTATTTAAATACTACAACCAAGATCTGCAGATTCATTGTTTGACGAGCCCGATCAATAGGCTAGACGACAATTTTTTCTTTCGGTTTGTTATGTAAGGACGTCACAATAATATAACTAAAAGTGAAAGAATTACTTCGATAGCATAAAAACTTCTCGAGATATGATAACTTGAAAATCACAATTTTGGACTTTCCCGAAAACGCTCCATACAAAAGGCTACATAATTATGACGTCACACTTATGTATTTTGTATACAGTAAAACAGAAATTTGTACGACAGCTATGTGAAATACTGCGTTTATGTAGCTAGTGTCATAACAAAAGTTATAGTATTTTTGATTGTTTTTCCAAAATTAATATTTTTTTTTTAATAATTTCATTCTTTTAAATTGGACTTTCCTACTACACTTTGATCGATCATAGAACAAGTAGGACATAAGTTATCAAAATTTCAAGATCACAGATCGTTCTAGTTTTGTATATTTTATGACACTGTTAAGTACTTTTTATAATTTTTTATCATTGTCATCTAGCCTATTGCCAAGCAATGTCTACTTTGACTCCGAGATCGCGGGTTCAATCCCCGCACAAGACAAAGATTTGTGTGCATGAACATGTCTATTTGTCTTGGACTGGGTTTTTTCGATGTATTATAAGTTTGAATTAAATATATATATATATATATATTTAAGTACATTTATCAGCCCCCTTATCACAACTCTTATTGCGATTCAATAACTGAATAGAATGCTTATTCGTACCAATGAATAAGCGACTCTATTTCGAATTCATTCGAGTCATTCTATTCATTTATTGAATCTCAATAAGAGTTGGTGCTAAGGGGGCTGTTGTCTAGTACCCATTGTACAAGCTTTGTGCTTAATTTGGGATTAGATAGCGCTGTGTAAATTGTTCAGAAATATTTATTTATTAATTGTAGTGTTGTTCAAATTACTTACTCTTCTAAATATATACGACTGACTTGCTTAACTGATTTGTCCAACGAAGCTATCTCCAATAGGGATTGCAATCCGGAAAACCGGATCCGGTAATCCGGCAGATCCGGCATTATTAAACGGTTACCGGATCCGGTACTAATATACCGGATCCGTACTACGGATCCGGTGCTAGCAATTTTTGGCAAAATAATAGATCTCTGCATGAGTAGGTACTTTAAATGCATTGCGCGTGGTGTCACAATTAACACTATTTATTTTCTACGATCCTTTTTTCAAAATAAAAATGATTTTCGTATAATATAACTATAATGAATATTAAGACAATTATTACTTAAAATTCTACTTAAAATAATTATTTATCGTAAGCTGATTAAACTAAAGAGTTGTAATTATAAAACAAACTCATTATTGTGATAATTGTGCCATTCTTTAGACAGATTCAAAGTTACTTACTAAAATAATGGATCTATCTGTGAAAGTGAAATCTAGGAAGACTGAGCTATTCGTTAGTCGATACATCGTTAAAATTTTACTGGTTACCTATACTACTAGATTTTAATTGTTTGCTCGTTGTCTAATTTTTTTTTTTTTTTTTTTTTTATACTACTTTGGATGACAGACAAGCATACGGCCCGCCTGATGTGAAGCGGTTACCGTAGCCATATTAACGCTCGCAACATAAAATATCGCTCGCGCGCCGCCACCCCCGCTGCCATCGCAGCATCTCCTTCCTTTCTGGTGACCTCACTCACTCGCAGGAACACAACAGCCCTCAAAGGAACCGTTATTTAACTGCGGTATTCTGTGTGGTGGAGGTACATTCCCCAGTCGGGTAGCTTAAAATTACGCTCCCTACCTCTCTTTTCGCCAGAGCTTCGTTTGTCAGTCAGCAGGGTGCACCGCGTGCAGGTGAAGTTGGCTTTGGTTTAAAGATGTTGATGAACCACTTACACCCCAAAATCGTTGTCTAATCTTACCATTAGATTAGAAATAAAATTGATTTTATATATTTTTTATAAACTACCTATATAAAGTATGTACATGACACTTGATTCACTTACTAACAGTTCATTTTGAATTGAAAAGCGAAAATCATTCTGATTTGATCAATCCGGCCGGATCCGGTCGGATCCGGCCGGATCGATGGGAATCGGGTCGGATCCGGCCGGACTGAAAATGATGCCGGATTGCAATCCCTAATCTCCAATAAGTTTAGGGACATGTTGGAAACTTCAGAGCAGTTTTAAGTAAATAAATATTTCGCGAAAAATTACATACGATCATCTAGTCCCAAACTAAGCAAAGCTACCTAGATAACAGTTGTAATACTTAAATATATATTTGTTTGTAAAAACATACATATAATACATAGAATTAGAAAACACCCAGACCAAGATAAACAGCACACAAATATTTGTCTTGTGTGGGGATCGAACCCGCGACCTCGGAGTCAAAGTGGCCATTGCTAACCATTTGACATTTGATTTCAACTTCTTCTTCGTCGATTTGATACTTTGTAGGCAATTTGTTCTACACTCCTTTGCATGCTTCCGCCACCAATTAGCTCATGCAAACTATTGCCGACAGGCCCCACCCACTACAATTAGTAGATGCATGCGACTGCCGTGTTTTTTTTTAGTAGCTCAGCATATTGGCACCACTTCGCCTGATGGTAAGCGAAAAGAGGAAACAAAGTAGCGCGTCTGCTACTTTGTTTCATACACTGATAACAAAAATGAAGTGAACGATTTAACTAAGCAATATTTGAATGTAGGGACGCGGTCTCAATAATTATCTATTTGTGAAGTGGTGTGTCAACACTCATCACGACTCTATGTTTGTCGTACTGACTACTGAGCAAATGTTTATTCTATGATGACAGGACGCTGATGGCTCAACCGAGACAAATTTTCTGGGAAACCATACAAAAATGCCTTTGGTACACAGGAGCTGGTCTACTTCTCATAATGAGTGCAAGTTTTAAATGAAATTCGATTCGAAAGTTGTCTTTTTAAGGTCTGGTATTTAAAGCACCTTTTGAGGCAGTACAGTATTATCTACTTTTTTTTTTAGACTACGTTAGATGGCAGACAAGCATACGGCCCGCCTGATGTGAAGCGGCTACCGTAGACATATTAACGGTCGCAAGATAAAATATCGCTCACGCGCCGCCACACCCGTTGCCAACGCAGAATCTTCTTCCTTTCTGGTGACCTCACTCATTCGCAGGAACGCAACAACTTTCAAGGGAATTGTTATTTGGCTGCGGTATTCTGTGAGGTGGAGGTACATTCACCAGTCGGGTAGCTTACAATTACACTCCCTACCTCTCTTTTCGCCAGAGCTTCGTTTGACAATCAGCAGGGTGCAACGTGTGCAGGTGAAGTTGGCTTTGGTTCAAAGATGGTGATGAACCACATACACCCCAACTACTGGTACAAAAGGTTCAATTGGACCCTTTTATGCAGAATAAATCAAACCAATTATTTGTTACTTTTAAGTTAGAAAGCCATTTAAAGTCTATTATGAATAAAAATATCACGCAAATAAGTTTTGAAAAGCATATGCCATTAAACTGCTAGAATCTGTTGCGAATATCATCATCATATCATTTTAGTCTCCACTACAGGAGCACGACCCTCTCTTATCCGTCCCAGACAGAAGGAGGATTTGGCCTACACTCCCCACGCTGGCCAAACGGGTTGGGGAGGCCTCATCCACGCCTCATCGATGTTTGATAATGTATTTCCCTTAGTCGCCTTGTACGACATCCACGGGAAGAGACGGAGTGATTCTATTCTAATCTGACAGAAACCACACGGCCAACATATACGAGTAAAATTCGATTTGAAGTTAATCGCTATATACATATATATCTAGCAATTTGGCATAGTTTGTAGGTTGTACCTATTCTGCACAACAGTGTGCAACTGTTCTGTTTATTTATAAGTTTAGAGTGGAAGAAACTGTGATAATACTGCAACTGCAAGTCTTCTGGGGACGCTGTTGAAAGCTTCTTCTCTTCTCTTATCTTATCTTATCTTGGGTATATTTTTTTATTTGTAAGTAAACTCCTGTTTACTTTTTTTTATCGTAACCTTTTCTTTTGTTTATACTCGTAGATAAAATATATATAATAGGCTATTTGATCTACACTACTTTAGCTGTGTACGTGCTTAGCACGCAAAGTAGTATAGATCAAATTACCTGTAAATTTGACTTCCGCAAAATAACACCTGAATTAATTAACTATAAAATATATAGGTTTTTAGTTTAGTTTTAATTTCATTTAGTTACATAAAATATAATATTATAATGTTGAAAAGTATATATTTTATAATAACATTGCTAATAAATGTACATAATTTTAATGAAAGAAATAAACTGTGATAATTACTACCCTTCTAGGTAATCTCTTCTAGCTAATCCTTCTATGTACTAGGGATTTGTGAGATATCAGCCGTTATCTCAAACTAATAAAAGATAGCAGAATCTTACCTAAATTTATTTCATTTTAGTCATTTTTTTTCACTAAAATTAAATGACTGCATAAATTTAAGCAGTAATCTCATTTTTAGTTTAGGATTATTAAAATTGCCACCGCCCATGGTGATTAACAACACCAAGGGTGGTTCCCTCAATTTTATTCTGATGACCTAACTTGACCTTAGGTCACTAACTCACTCGCGGGAAAACAACATCTTTGTGAGATAAATTCTCACAAAGATGTTCTTTGACATTTGTATGCTAATCCAAATGGCAGAATAATATTTCAAACTAATTTCAGGGCGTACGCAATAGCTATGAACCAAAATAAAGATAATTATACACTTACATTACACAGATGGACGTTAATGAACAATCTTGCAATTAAACAAAATAAAGGACAAGTACTATCTTACAAAGGAATGTGGCTGTCAATGTCGTGCGTGAAATCGCGTCACCCGCAAAAGGTACAGAATGAATCATGCATTAGTTGCTGCGACTTCGAAACTAACGTAGAGTGCACTGCATGTCTTAATGCACTTCCAACAAAAAGAGAAAACCCACATCTTGTATCGATAGAACGTGACAGTAACATCTTCACGAAAACATGTTAAACAACCTAACTTAACACTCACACCGCTCGAAACTACACCTTTTTTAAGTAAGTGTAAAGTCTGTTTTTCAATGCAATCGAATTGTGAAGGATTTCAGAATCGAACCCGTTTTTGGTACGAATGAAATGCACCAAGAAAAGGGACGGACTACAAAAAGCGATCGCGGTATAGTTACTAAACTCGAAAGCTCAAAGGACTTGTGCTGTATTTTGTTTTGTCCGAGAGAGATAACTTGATCAACTTAGCAATTGACCAAACGTTACATAAACCATTTAGAAATATTTAAAACAACCTTAATAATAAAGAAATAGAATTCACATTCGCTTTTGAACATGAAACATACGACGATTCGATCTGGGCAGAACGTAAAAAGAACAATTTACATGTTCGTCTGGCGCAAAAAGAGATGGGGGATGTTTTGTTACTTGTTAGAGCGGGAGAGGATATGACTGGACCAGAGTCGGAGGCTGTGTATTTTTTCTGAGTTATTATGCCGGTTTCGATCTTTAATTAAGACATTCTGTGCATTTATAATGAAATAACAACATGAGTCAACGTTACCCACACCTCGGAAATACTGTGAAGTATTTGACCCGAGGTAGAATGAATTATCTATAAAAGTTTATTTTTAAAGAGTATCATATTTATGAATTTATTTTCGGTTCGCTTTTCAAAATTATATGAATTTTATTTTATAAGGGCATGTACACACTTCCTGAGAGATCTAATCCGGAACGAAGAATTTCGATGGAAAACCAATGTAGACGTCATAGCTCTCTGAGTCAGCGAGTTGAAGTGACAGTGGGCTGGCCACATCTGCCGTGTCAGCGATGGCGATAAAGTCGTAGAGTAGTGGCCACGTATGGGGCGACGAAGCGTAGGGCGCCCCCTCTCTGCATGGACCGACGACCTCAAAAAAGTGGCTGGTAGCGGTTGGATGCGGAAAGCGGAGGATCGCATATGGTGGAGAGCATTGGGAAAGGCCTATATCCAGTAGTGAGTAGATACAGGTTAATAATGATGATGATGTACTCACTACTATAGTCTTTTCCCTAGAGAATTTTCCAAATTGAAAAACAACGATGAGCCAAAGCCAACCCTTTTTTCGTGACGTGGTACAAGGCACCTTGAAAATTCGTCCGTCTATTAAGTGAGTCAGGATAGAGCATAAGCTTTACTGAAAATGTCCTCTACCTTACAGTACCTCTTCTTCTTTGTCGCTTCACTCTTGCCAGAGTGGTCATGGTTATCATGATGAGGAAGCAGACAGGACTCGCTTCACGACGTCTCGCCACCTCTGCCTGCTGCCCCCTTACCACCATCTCTGAATGCGATTCAAAAACTGAATAGAATGCTTATTCATACCAATGAATATGCGACTCTATTTCAAATAGAATAGAGTCGCTTATTCATTGGTATGAATAAGCAATCTATTCAAATATTGAATCGCAATAAGAGATGGTGGTATGGGGGCAGGTCGTCATTCGGGTACCAGGGCGCCCACCGCCGCCTTCACCTAATCGGTCCGACGCATGGGGGATCTGCCCTGTGGTCTTGTACAGTACCACAGACTAATAATAATTCCCTATTGTTTCGTCGCCAGCTGTCAGGTCTGCCCCCTTACCACCAACTCTTATTGCGATTCAATAACTGAATAGATTGCTTATTCATACCAATGAATAAGCGACTATATTTCAAATTGAATAGAATAGCTTATTCATTGGTATATTCAGTTATTGAATCGCAATAAGAGTTGGTGGTAAGGGGGCTGGTGACAATGAGCAAATATGCTACACTTAAAGCGTGTCATATACATATTGTTTGTGACCAGAGTCAGAGGGTTTTGGGGTTTACGTGGCTCACCACGACCTTTAGAGCCAAAGCTAACTTCGCCTGCACATGGGTTACCCTGCCGATTAGCGAAAGATGCTCTGGCAAAAGAGAGGTAGGGTACAGCGTATTTGTAAACTGCCCGACTGGGGAGATACCTCCACCTCAGCCGCAGAATACCGCAGCCAAACAACAATTCCCTTGAGGCTTGTTGTGTTCCTGCAAGTAAGTGAGGTCACCAGAATCGAAGGAGATGCTGCATGGGCAGCGGGGGTGGCGGCGCGCGAGCGATATTTCATGTTTCGAGCGTTATATTAACACGATCGAAACATGAAAGCGTTATATTAACGCTCGAAACATGAAATATCGCTCGCGCGCGAGTGAGGTCACCAGAAAGGATGGAGATGCTACGTTGGCAGCAGCGCGGCGGCGCGTGAGTGATATTTTATGTTGCGAGCGTGAATATGGCTACGGTAACTGCTTCACATCAGGTGGGCCGTATGCTTGTCTGCCACCCGACGTAGTATAAAAAAAAAAGTCGGTACTGGTATCCTTTCCCAAGTAGCGTAACAACATGCCCAATTTTATTATTTATAAGTATACCGTACGAGTTATGGGATCATAAAACGAATAAACAACCTAACCTATGGTCGCTATACCAGCAGCATTAATATTAATTATACTCTTGAAAAAACCCATTTTCCTATCTGTAAGGGCTCTCTGTTTTCTGTAAGGACGTAAAAATTTCACAGCGCTGGCAACAGGCGTGTGACGGCCCTATTGAAGGCGTCCATATATTTCAGTAACTGCTTTCCATCAAGCGAGCGGTATGCTTATTTAACACCTTAGTGGTGTAAAAACACGAGTGTGCTTTAGGTCACACGACTGAAGTAAAACTTCTTTAGCTCTATTAACTTATATCCCTCTCAACTTCCGTTCGCCGTTTCCGTAACAGAGTGATGAGTGAGTGAGTGAGTGATGAGTGAGCTCATTCAACAGCTTACTCCCCAAGTCAAGCCTGCGTAAAGAAGTTTTATTTCAAAAACAAAAAAAATGTAAGGAATCCTAAAACATGACACAGTTTTTAAACGCAAAAGTAAAAGAAACAACTTTTAACAACCATATAAGAGTTATAGCCAGCAAACTATTTGGCACGCAACTTTTTGCGGTGAGACTTGCATTGTGCTTGCATTGTCATTCGTAACTTTTATAGTTTTATGACAATGAACCCGCGTCCACTTGTTTTTGAGTCTTTATTGCAAATTGCAATGAAAGTGCAAGCAGTTTTATGCATGTTGCTCTTAATATTCTTACAGGATGGGGACGATAAGTGATCTCAGTTGATTATTACTAAAATAAAAAAAAACAAAAAGAACCGGCCAAGTGCGAGTCGGACTCGCGCACGAAGGGTACCATTAACGGCAAAAAAAAACATGTTTGTTGTATGGGAGCCCCCTTAAATATTTGTTTTATTCTGCTTTTTAGTATTTATTGGTATAGCGGCAATAGAAATACATCATCTGTGTGTGTGGACAGCGGAGTCTCAGTAAAAGGGTCCGTTTTGCCCTTTGAGTACGCAACTCTCAAAACTAAAATATTTATTTCGTCTAATAAATTACAAATCATCACTATTGGCACTATTGGTTGAGACTACCGAGTGAGTATTCTAAACTATATAAGTTTTTTTTTTTATACGGGACAATTCAACTGCTTGTCAACGGCGTTTACCTTAACTGGTAGAAAACGATTAAGCTGAAGATGTTTGCCAATAATTTAACCTGAGACCTATTTTCAGCGAAATTCATTGAGCTTATGAAATCGTCCGGTCGTTCTGTCTGGCTGTTGCCATGAAACTCAAAATTTAGAAATTCTGACTTCGGAGTAGAGCATCAAAAAGTAGTAATGTAAAGTGACCTTGGTTTTCCAAAAAAAAAGTCGTTCTGTCTGTCCGTCCGTTGCCATGAAACTCTAAATTTTGAAATTCTGACTTCGGATTCGTGTAGAGCTTTAAAAAGTAGTAATGTAAAGTGACCTTGGTATTGCGATATCAATTCGGGATTTCGAAAAAAAAAATTTTTGCTTTGGTGGCGCATGCTGCGCGTCCGATGTTTAGAATGTCAATGGGAATCGGTTTAGGGCTCCAGTTCATGAGACATTCCCACCGCTGTGTCTCCTGACTGTGTATGTAGCCTGGATTAACAGCGGCGACCGAAGGCAAATGAACAGTGACATCTACTGCAGTCCCAGTGGTATAATTACGTCTGCCTTGGAACACACAATAACAATATTGGTGGAATTGGAAGCTTTACAGTTTAACTTCTATGTATGCTACGACGACTGTCTACGACGTAGCAGATTGTACTCATGTTATTAATCGTGAAACTCTTTTTATATAGTTCCGGCTAAAGATAGGTGTGAACATAAACTTAATTATGTTTAGCCGGCTAAACTTAAGTCGTAGTACTATAACTTATACTGTGCTTAAGTGCAGCCGCAGCCCCTAGCTTCAAAATGTTGTTTTAATTTATATTATATGTACCCGCCCACGCTTTGCTGTGGCTCAATCTTCCCGTTCCCATCTCATTGCAATGGATTTCTTTTTATTGTTATAATTAAACATCCCTCCTTATAATAGTAAGTAGTTATTTACAATAATTCTTATACTTAAATACCATTTAAAAGCCTTCTGCCATAATTACATTAACTTCAATAACATTGGACTTTGTATTTGTAAGTTGTATTTGGTTCAAAGATGTTGATGAAGCATTTACATACCTTGTTTGACTTATGCTAAATACACCTTGTTAAATACATCCATGGGATGGCAAATGGTGCGACAGTCAATAGATGATTTCTAAGATACGTACAATTAAGAACACGTCAAGCACGTCAAGAACACTTTGATGTTTATACAGTTCTTGTACTCATCCAACACTCTCCAGACCGGAAACTAGCCCCTGTTAAAAAATAATGTCGGTACTTAACGTTCCTTTCGAAGTGATAGAAGGACAAATGATTACAAAGTTTATTTTTTCCCATGGGATTAAGATGCTTTTCCGGGATAAAAAGTAGCCTATGTCACTCCCCAGACCGTAAACTATCCCCGTAAACTATATATAAAAAAATCATATCGGTATAGGTTCCTTTCGACATAAAAGAAGGATAAATGATTACAAAGTTTATTTTTGTCATGTCCGTGCTTAGGTTTCTTTTCACTTGAAAGAAGGACAAATGATTACAAACTTAATTTTTTCCCGTGGGAATAAGATGTTTTTCCGGAATAAAGAGTAGCCTATGTCACTCTCCAGACCGTAAACTATCCCCGTAAAAAAAATCATGTCGGTACTTAGGTTCCTTTCGACGTAAAAGAAGGACGACAAATTATTACAATGTTTATTTTTTCCCATGGGATTAAGATGCTTTTAAAAAAAATAATGCCCGTACTTAGTTTGACATGAAAGTTCCTTATGACATGAAAGAAGGACAAATGATTATAAACTTTATTTTTTCCCGTGGGAATAAGATGTTTTTCCGGAATAAAGAGTAGCCTATGTCACTCTTCAGGCCTTAAACTATCTCCAAAAAAAAATCATGTCAATCCGTTTGTTACTTTCAACGTGAAAGGACAAACAAACACACTTTCACATTTATAATAATATTAGTATGGATATGGAAGTATGGATGGATATGGAAGTATTGATGGGACTATTGCAAAAAAAATATCTCGTAATGTCAGCGCTTCCTCCTCCCCCACACGCGACGTTCAATAGACCTTATTTAGCGTAATAAATTCTTTGATCCTTCATCTATACAGTGGTGTAATTGAATTTTGGATGGAGAAACGAATGATAACAAAATCGGGGGGATTTTGTTATCATTCGTTTTTTTTAATTGCCTCCCTATGCCAAAGGGAAGGTCAAAGGCCAAAGCAGACAGTTGCGGGTTCCGGCAACTGTTGCGGAAATCGAGAAATGAAAGTTGTTAAGTCTGCAAAGAGCCTAACGTTGAATCATAAACGCAGGTGCAAAAGTGCTGAAATGTAACTGTGAGAATGACACAATGTTATAGAGATCCGTGAGACTGTTTATATCTAAATAAAACGCGTTCTGCATGGTACAAAAACACACGGTAGCACAGCATACTCAGTGTATTGTGACGGTACTGATAGGTATATTACCGTGGTTCTTCAAACTTAGAGCCAATGTCAACCTCACCTGCACGTTGTGCAACCAGTCAACTAGCAGAAGAGAGGTAGGTCACAGCGTATTTATAAGTTACCTGACTGGGGAAGTACCTCCACCTCACTTGATACGGCAAATTGAGGGTTGTTGTGTTCCAGGAAAGAAAGAGTTGCAGTGTTAAAGAGTTGCAGTTCTGGCATCTCTGCCAACACTGCAACTCGGTGGCGGCGCGCCAGCGATTTAATAAATAAATAATATTGTCAGACAAATTACACAGCGCCATCTAACCCCAAAGTAAGCGAAGCTTGTGTTATGGGTACTAGACAACTGATAAACATACGTAAATACATTTTTTTTTGTAAATACATAATTATGATACATAGAAAACACCCAAACTAAGACAAACAGACATGTTCATGCACACAAATGTTTGTCCTATGTGGGAATCGAACCCACGAGCGTTGGTTTCGAAGCCGCGCCATTGACCGCTACGCCACCGAGCTCATCGATTTTTGCAACTCATGTTGTGTTTTGCGACCGCTTATATGACTGCGGTAACTGCATCACATCAGGTGAGCCGTATGCTTGTTTGCCACTCGATGTAGTATAAAAAAATAGTGTGAACGACTGAAGTAAAACTTTTTAGCTCTACTAACTTATATCCCTCTCAACTTCCGTTCGCCGTTTCCGTAACGCTCTCGTCAGGCATTCCCCAGCTTGCTCGCCAAGTCAGTGCATAAAGAAGTTTTACTTCAAAAACAATTCAATTGTATAATACTTTCTGAAATACTCAAAAAAAAGTTCCCTGCCATGTAACAACCAAATTCTCACCCAGACCGGTCGAATAAGCGATCAGTTTTATTATGAGGGTCAAAATAATCCGAAAAATAAACATATTGATAAGAGTACGTGTCGCAGGCTCAGGAATTTATGTAAATCATTCGTAAAAAAAATATATTGTGACCATGATTTATTCCACTTACGCCCAGATTCGGCCCTTTTTATTTTAAGCGTCTTATGATTCGGTAAACGCTAAAGATAAAAAAATTAAAACAAAATACTAACATTTATAAAAAGTGTCTTAGTGCCCAAAAGATCTTAGAGACAAATAAATAAATAAAATTTCATTTCAGTACTATATGTTTTAAAATTATTTCAGTACATATATGTTTTAATATATTATATTTAAATAAAATTGATCTGATTTCAATTTGAGCCAACGACCACAGTGTGCATTCGTATATGGTCTAATTCGATTCGAAAAGTTTATTTTGCTTTAAATTATTTCTCATGTGTCTTTGTAAATTTTGCTTGAACTATACTGAATCTCCAAAAAATACGACATTTATTATTATTATTACAAAATACATAAACGTTTCTAACTCGTTATGGCTATTAGCAAGTAAAATAGTATAAATACGATTAAAATTATATAAAATTATTATGCGCAGTTCAACTAATTAACTATCTTTACGAGACAATTACTTTATGTCGTTTCATCAACAATGACTATTGTTACCATGTCAATGACATGCTGCTGATGAAACAACATCAGCTTATTAGATATAATCAATCTTACAAGAAAATTAAAAATATTCAATCGTAAAAACTCCTCTAAACACATATTCACACACGGGACAGTATGACATACAATTTAATGTCGCTAGCAAAGACGCAGTAAAACAAATAGGTCGGGGTCGAATCGTGGTGCAGTAAAGAACACAGCATTTACAAGTGTCGTGGGATCACTCGATGGCGGCTCTCTATTTTATTGACCTTAGGGTACGACACCTTGCTGCTTGCTCTTGTTTTAATTAAATAATATTATATAACTCAATTTTTGATTAGAACGTTCGTAACTCTACAACTTAAATTTATTTCTTTGTAACTACTTACCTACTAATAATTATAAACATACAATTAAAATTATATAATATATATAAAATTCTCGTGTCACAATGTTAGTTACCATACTTCTCCAAAACGGCTTGACCGATTTTTATGAAATTTTGTATACATATTCAGTAGGTCTGAGAATAGGTTGTTATCTATTTTTTATGGCAAAACAACGATTGCCGGGTCAGCTAGTTTATATATAAAATTATTTAAAGAGAGGTAGGGAGCGTAATTGTAAGCTACCCAACTGGGGAATTACCTGCACCTCACAGAATACCGCAGCCAAATAACAATTCCCTTGAGGGTTGTTGTGTTCCTGCGAGCGAATGAGGTCACCAGAAAGGAAGGAGATGCTGCGTTGGCAGCGAGGGTGGCGACGCGCGAGCGATATTTTACGTTGCGAGCGTTAATATGGCTACGGCAACCTCTTAACATCAGGTGAGCCGTAAGCTTGTCTGCCACAAAGCGTAGTATAAAAAAATATAGAAAACCGGCCAAGTGCGAGTCGGACTCGCACACAAACGTGTTCCGTGTTCCGTACCATTATCTATAAAAACGCCATCAAAATCTTGTCTGTAGTATGGGAGCCCCCTTAAATATTTGTTTTATTTAATTATTTATTTTTAAAGCGAATATATAGCCAAATATTCTGTGAATATTTCAAGCGTATATCTGTTGCCGTTATCAATATCGAGCAATATTTTATTCGTTATCAACATTTTATTCTGTTTTTCAGCATTTGTTGTTATAGCGTCAAATGTGTGAAAATTTCAACTGTCTAACTATCACAGTTCATGAGATACAGACCAGACGGACTAAGCTCAGAGATCAGACGGACTAAGCTCCGCTGTCCGTCCGTCCGTCTGTCATCAGGCTGTATCTCATGAACCGTTTTACCCTTTGGGTACGGAGCCCTAAAAAAGAATATTCAAACAATAATAGTATGGTGGGGTGTAAAGGGCTCACTGCTATCTTTGAGCCAAAGCCAACCTCACCTGCATGTGGTATACCCTATACTGATTGACTAACAATTAAAGCTCTAGCGAAAGAGAGGTAGGGCACGGCGTAATTATAAGCTACTCAATTGTAGAAGCACCTCCACCCCACACAATATCGCCGCATTGTCGTGTTCCTACGAGTTAGTGATGTCATCAGAAAGCAAGAAAGGAAGGAGTTGCTGCGCTGGCAGCGGAAGTGGCGGTAACCGCTTCACATCAGGTGGGCCGTATGCTTCTCTGTCACCCGGCGTAGTATAAAAAAACTTCAGATTTTTATTTCAGACTAGGCCACCAGAATAATTAATATAATGTTATATATAATAAAACACTTGTACTGTTCCACGTAATATTAAAGTAAGTAAAAATAGTAAGGTAAACAGATGGTATTTGTGTTCTTAAAAAAAATCGGTAATGTTTTTTTAAAAAACACAAATACCATCTGTTTACCGTGATAACACCTTAGCGGCGAAACCGGTCGGTAAAATAAGTAAAATTAAATATAATTCTTAAATAAGTATAATTAACGTGGATCAGTACAAGTGTTTTATTATAACATTATGATAATAATGTTCCACCAAGTGCCAGCAATCAACAGTTCTATCAACTTTTTAAAATAATTAATATTCTCACGTATTACTTCCGCATGACTGCCGTTGCATATAAATTGCACAATAATAATTATTTGTTTATTCAACCCTATGCACCTGTGTTGGATCAATTTACTAAATACTTAGTAAGAATGTAGAGTCAAAGATTGCTAGAGATGTCAGTTCCATTATTGCCGGTGGCCATACATGGCCACAGAACAGATTTTTAAAGTGAAAACTTCTTTAGCGGAGTTGTACACTTTTTGGGATGAGTAAAAAAATGTTAAACTCGCGTCAAGATACGTGGCCTGATCGAAAATTCGTAAGACGGAGGGAGCGTTGACCGCCGGCGCTGCGTAGGAGAGGAAGTGATATCCCCCTCTCTTTCTACCACGCGGCGAAAATGTATGCCTGCTCTTACTGGTTTTTTTAATGTAATATAAATTGTCATGCTTGTGTACTATAGCACAATAAATGAATATTGTATTTTACCACATAATTGATAGTACTTTTATACTGATAAATAAAACAATTCGTGCGAAATTATTCTTTAACCATTCCAAAATATAAAAAAATGCACAACGTTACTGATCAAGTTTTCACTACTGCCGCCGGCACTCTCGGAGTGCAACCCGTGTTTTTTTTCTGTTCTGTGTTGGTGGCAGCTGCATCAACTATATTGTAATTACTTTTAGAATTTTATCTCTTGGGGATTACCGACGCCGACCGATTGCCGACGTAACGTCGGCAAATTAAAAAATAGGTCTTCGCTGGACGTATGACAGATGTCAAATATAGAAACTATTTTGTTTGAGAAAATACTTCGGAGTGGACGTCGCCAAGCCGAATAAGTTTTCCTTATTATGCAACCGTTACTGACTGTCTGATCTATCAAAGCACACCCAAAACTCTGGTCGATTTGGATTGAAATTACAGGAGCATATGGGTAGCTATTATGACTTAGGTATCCGATAATGAAGGATTTTTGAAAATTCATATGGGATACCGGGATACGCGCATACGAAGTGATGGGTGTAAGTTAATCAAAAATATATATTTTATCGATTGTTTGTTGTAGCCAAAATGACTAAACTACTTTACTATATCTGAGTTACATCGAAATACAACTATGGGATTAATCGTGTCGTGTTCACATAATAGTTAAGAAATTCATGAGAGTCTACAGATTTAATTACAATTTATATTGCACGGATTCTATAAGGCGTTTCCCAAACAGACAACGAGCCGAAAGCTTGCACGGTGTTTTAAAAACACATTGCTTAATTTTTAATGACAAATTCACTCTAATTTCAATGTATATCTGACGCCACGACTTAACTTATACCTACTAAGTGTCAATGACATGACAGTTAGTAGTTCTGCAACGATTAATAATAATTATAGATACATATAATAAATAACAATTAATAATATTTTCGGAAACTTACATCACGCTTATTTACTTTTAAAGCAAAGTTTATATTCCAAATTCATGTCTATACAATCATCAACTCTATGGCACACTCAAACACTCCGCCTACCGTTCGGCATTCGAAGCTTCTCTTACAAGGGGCGGCAAATGAGAACACAGCCCCATCTAGACTTCATTAGCTAAGTATTAAGCCACTGGTAATGATAACATGGGCTTCAGAGTACTTAGCCTGCAAAGTAAAGGATCATTACATAGTAGAAAATAAACTAAAACCCTCTGCGAGAACTCCATGTCGGTAAGGCTATAAGGGATTAAAAGCTAAAAAAGATGCCTACTCAAAAGAAGTGCAATAGGCTTGTATCCCATTTTTTTTTTCGATTTGTTATTTAATGACTTCACAATAATGTAAATATAGGTGAAATAATTACTTCGATAGCATAAAAACTTCTCGAGATATGATAACTTGAAGATCACAATTTTGGACTATCCCGAAAACGCTCCATACAAAAGGCCACCACGTTATGACGTCACACCGTGCTATTTTATATGCATTAAATCAGAAATTTGTACGACAGCTATGTTAAATATTGCGTTTATGTAGCCAGTGCCGTAACAAAAGTTATAGTATTTTTTATGGTTTCTACAATGGTAATATTTATTTTTTATAATTTCATACCTTTAAAATGGACTTTCCCACCAAACTTTGACCGAGTATAAAACACGTCGGACATAAGTTATTAAAATTTTAAGATCGCAGATCGTTCTAGTTTTATGCATTTTAGGTTACTGATAGAGAGTTTTTATAATTTTGTAACATGGGCAACAAGCCTATTGCCATGTGCCACGGATTTGAAATGCATGATATTGTTGGGGGCCTAAAATAGCAAGTAACCACATAAATTCCATTTATAAATTGCAGTGTCGTCTAAACGCTTGGTAATTCTCGCTCAACTTGCAAAGAATTCAACATGTCCTGTTCCCATTGTCAAATATCACACTCGCAGAGAACATGGTGTGTAGTTTGTTTGAATTCAAAAGTAGAGCATACGGGACGGGGGCACCACACATTCCCACCACGTTGTCATCAGTGTAGTCAGAATTAACAGCGGCGACCACCAAAGAAGGCAATGAACAATGTAGTCCATTGCAGTCCCGGGGATAAGACTACGGCTGCCTTGGAACTCACAACGAATTTAATCAGAAGAAATTGGTAAGGAGTAAGAAGCTTTTAAAATTTGACTTCCTCTCTTAGCAATGTGAAAGACAGCAATATGGCAAATAAGGCACTAAAAGCACAAAAAGCCTAAAGAGATGGCTAGTCAAGTGAAGCACAACTGCAGTGCACCACGGATTTTAAGTATCTAACACTATCGGCGACCTAAAACATAGCGTCCAATAAACCTAAGGTTGCCATCCGTCCGGGTTTCCCCGGATTTGTCCTAGTTTGGAAGAAGAATCCGGGAAGCGTCCAGATGGGGTTTCTTTTGGATTCCAGGGTTAAAGTTTTAAATCACTACTGCCCGCTCCATGCTACGAGTAACCGTCTGTCACAGAAAAAAATAGCACTAGCACTAATAAACAATGATGACATGTCCTGGTTTTAAGATTCAAAATCCGGAGTTTTCACGCATCTTGTCCTGACTTAGAGATGGCAACCCTAAATACACCTAAGGCCTTTTGTACACGCTAAGAAATTTCACCGTGTCTACTGCAGATAGGACCAATTCATCATGTACACAACAAGAATTTTGTCGGATCGTCGCGCGTCATGTCTAGCGCAGACAAGATTTTTTTCTTGGTCAGCGCGGAAGCAGTGTACACAGTTCGTGTGTTGAAACGACACGAATTCTTGCATAGGCCCGGCAAATTTTCTTAGCGTGTACAAGAGGCCTAACACATCGATTCCAATAATATGATGTTTCTTAATGGGTACTGCACTAAGTCACTACTGAAGGTCAAACTACAGATAGTGAATAAATTTTCACTTTGTTTTAATAATTTTATTTCTTTATATTTTCTTTACATACGCATCCATAATCTTAAAGTGAAATCGATACCCAAATACAGCACAAGATACTATAAGTATAATTGAATCATCTTAATATTGAAAATATTCGAATCGGAACGAAACGCAATCGTAGATAACAGCAGGCATACAAACTGACAGAGACACCGATATAACTGATAATAAGTTGGAATGAGACAGATAGACATAAAGTCATAAATATCGCACAGCTGGATTCTTCTTAACCAATACTTTTTTCTCCAAAAACGAAGATCTGACTCGTTTACGAGTAAGTATATTCGCGTACAACAATGTTCTTGGAATTAATTTATTTTTTTATTTTTACTTTGGTGACACATGGCAAAGTGCTTTCGAACATTTAAGTAGGTAGAGTAAATAAGTACTTAAGGTGAGCGTTAAAAAAAATTCGGTTCACAAACTATTAAAAGTTACAAAATTAGGACACTAGGCCATAAAGTCTGAATAAGTATGTAGCCTTCAAAAAGGCCACAGTCACAAATATAAGCTGCAGGTTTTTTTTTAACGAATAATTAACTTTTTAACGGCTGGAAGGGGAAGTAGGTACTACTAGTAGTAATTTGAGACTTTAACCTTGGGTTAGCCTGACTAGTTGCCCAACTTCAGGTCTTAACTAAGGATTAACTACATAACATAAGGTTAGATACCGTTGTATTGTATAACTATGTTTGGAACGGTAACCAAATCAGAACAAAACCAGGGATTTACAATTCTTCCTAAATATTTATTTATTTACCAAATTTATTTATTTATCCACTTACATCTATCTTAACAGGTTAACAACCATTGGGTTGTTAACCTGTTAAGATAGATCGCATTGGCGATAGTGCAGGCAAAAATTACATAACAAACATTCATGTAAACATAGTGACAATACACGTATAGCATAATATTCAGACATCCACATTTTATACTGCGAGTAGGTCTCACAGGATAAAGGCAACATCAGCATTAAGTATGTGTAGAATACGTACAGAAAAAATTGAGGATTGAGAACTTGAGACCGTGACCTATCATACTGAAAAAGCAGTACAATACAAGGCGATCGAAGCGGCAAGCTATATACGCTACCAAATTTACGGCAAATAATTTGTAAGGGCGGTTTGGCAAAAGTAAAAAACAATGGTTTGCTGTGCTGGCTACAGGGCGTTCCTCACCGCATTCAGATTATTATATTATCACTAGATTTATTGCCTGTGCATATTGTCATAGAACAGAAGCTGAAACTCACCAGAGTCGGAACTGCTGGCACAAATGAAAGAAATGCACCTTAGACCAAATCCATGCGCAAATTGAGGCAAAATTTACAGCTTAAAAAGGTGTTGAGGATGAGCAGCGATAAGATGCTGCCAAATACAACTTCAAACTTAACTACCAGTAAGCTATACTCGTATCCTGACTAGTCCGCGTCAGTTCTGCGAGTAAGTATGTGTCATGTTTTCTGCCACTTCGGCCCCCTTACCACCATCTCTTATTGCGATTCAATAACTGAATGGAACGCTTATTCAAACCAATGAATAAGCGACTCCATTTCAAATGGAATAGAGTCGCTTATTCATTGGCAATCTATTCAATTATTGAATCGCAATAAGAGATGGTGGTAAGGGGGCTGGAATCGCGTCACGCTCGCAATTAATCAGCAGTAGTCAACAATAGGCTGAATGGGTAAATGATGTTGATGATGATAACGCTTTCTGTAGACAGATATATCCTCATTACTAAGTCTATCACGTAGAGATACTTCTAACACAGCTATTTCCACGACATAAAACCTATAAATATGTAAAAATTCAAATATCTAATTATTTTTTTGTTACGAATATACCTAAGTAAGTACTAACCAGTTAACGATTTTCTATATGACAGTACTTCTAGAACAAGCCAATAAATCCGAATAGGCTTTATTGGGAACCCTATGGAGGCATCCGACACCGCAGCCATTTTGATATAACGTGTTTTATTAATACTATCTGCCCTCTCATCGATTAGTCATAGCATTATCGGGTTAAGAAGTCATTTGTTACTAAATTTTTTTATTACCTACTTGTTAAGAATATGTTGCCATGTTGAAATTTAAAATGCCCCGTTAAATGGGGGTATTTTGAAATTCGAACCTGTAAAGAGTGTTTTAAAGATGAAAGATTTGTTATATAATATATAGTATAATATACTATATATAAAAAAATCTTTGTCGTTGTCAAACTAAAATGTGCTATGTGCATAAGCATAAGCACATAGCAATTTTTTCATACGATAGTTTGGTTTATTTACCAGTCGCCATTGCCAAAATGTTAAAATTATAAAAAATGCACATAGCAGATTTTGGTTTGACAACGACGTATACTAACTTAGGCCCGCAGCTTCACTCGCATAAATATCGGTTTTATCGTGCCAAAAGGTGCCTTATACCCGCCCTCCGAATCAGTCCGGATCCACCCTCAGAATCTATGTCCCAATCAGTCCGGGCTGCTTTTTACACCGGTCGTCCTAACATCTCTCAGTCCCAGAAGAATCGCGGACGACTTGTGCAGCAAAACGAGAGTACTTCAACCAGGGTATTTAAGAGGTTTAAACGTTCATGAGGATTAAAGAAAGAAAAGAAAAAGATATGTCCTACCTCTGTTGTCAAGAGAGGTATGGTACAGCGTATTTTTTAAGCTACCCGACTCTCCACCTCACAGATTACCGTAACGGAATAACAATTCTCTTGAGGGTCATTATTATTTAAATAGTTGTCTTGGCCAACTTGCCAGAATATTATACATATTTTTGCAAGGCGGGGTAGGTGAATTTTTCCATTTTCAAAAATATTTATAAAATCTCTTGAGGGTCGTCATGTGTGAGTGATGCCTTCAGAAAGAAAGGAAAGAGGCTGGCAACGTATCAGCGACCCCTTGATGATACGGTGATAATTGCTTCCCAAATGCTCGTTTGCCACCATGGGCGGTGATAATTGCTTCCCAAATGCTCGTTTGCCCCTCTCTCATATGAAAAAGATGGACAACTGGACTTGGTCCAATTTAATCCCACCAACACACAAGTCTACACGTTCATCGCTAAAAAAACCGCATTTTAGTGGGCCAGAATTCCAGGACCTACCGCTTACTATCACCAAGAATATTGGAATTTTTGGCATGGAGATCTCCAACGAACACGAACGAACTCCAGCCCCACCAACCACCAACTCTTATTGCGATTCAATAACTGAATAGAATGCTTATTCATACCAAAGAGTTAATGGTAAGGGGGCTGTTCCGAAGTCATCTAGAGGAAAAGTTCATGTATGCGTCGAACAAACTGGGTATACTCAAATCACTGACCAGTACTTCAGTCTTCAACAAAGAATTGCATTGCATTGTGTTGTATTTGTATTGGGGACTTATAACTGTGAATTAAAGTTCATAACTTTCGTAACTAAGGCTCACAGTTCAAAATTTCCCGTGTACTCAGGGGAAATCTTAACATTATAGCAACCCCATCTGTGGATGGCAGTAACGGAACGCGTAAACGTTAGATGGAAATTAATTTATAATGATTATTATAAAATAACTAGTTATATAATAATTTTTCAAGTTTGGTTTATGTATTATTATAGCTATATTAGTCAAAATAAATGTTATTGTGATTACTATTAGGCCTCGCTCAGATAAGAAGAAAATTAATGATGCTTACAAAGCTTGTATGTTTGGAACTATTCTACTCTTTATTACATACTGTCCTGTAGCCTCCTGGGAATACCTTGGAACTTTGGAAGGTAGTTCATTCCGCAAATTGAGAGCTTGAAGTAGAAATCTCCCCAGGAACCACGTGGGGAAGAAAAGGGAAAGAAAAATCATCGTGGGGGAGTTCAGATGTGGACGCCCTTTGGTTGAAATAAATCATTCATAAATATTTCTGGATGCTTTACACAGCGCCGTCTAGCCCCAAACGAAGCTTAGCTTGTACTATGGGTATTAGATATCTGATATTATACTTAAATATTATTTCCATACATATAAAACACCCAGACCAAGACAAACAGACATGTTCATGCACACAAATATTTGTCTTGTGCGGGGATCGCAATCGCGATCTCAGAGTCAAAGGTGACATTGCCAACCATTCGACCACCGAGCTCGTCAAATGATAATAATGTGCCTAGCATCTACACATCTATCGTCTACACACAATAGTACAAGAGTTTATTGGACTATGGGAATATTTCTAAATGAACTTTAGATCAGAATGATTATATCCTCACCTTACAGAAGACGTAGAGACGGCTGACATAACTACCACTTTTGAACGCTAAATGCTGGAGGCGGTGCGGTGGCTCGCCGCTCAAACGCTGCATACCAGCAAAATTTCGCCCGGGGGTGTAAAAGTGATTGAGGGTTGTCGACACCTATACCTTTTAAAAATATATACTAACTAACTGTATACCTAGAAATAAAATTGAAGTATCTGTCGGATATTTCAAATTAAATGACTAAATTTAAGAAGTAATTGTAAAAGATTTTTGGCCAAAGCTGGCTAAAAGCTATTTCCACCAGAATAGAGCTGTGCGTGGAGAGAAAAATGAAGCAATTCTATTGCTTGATTTTTTTTTCGGCGCGCGCTGTTTATTTAAATCGCACATAGATCTGTAAGGGAAGAAACACGATAAAGAAAAATTGTAGAGTCACCATTGATATACAAAATACCATATATACGTATATATTATTATAGGGTTTTTTGTATATCAATGAGATTCACTTAAAGTGTTGTTAGCTTCACCTGTATGTTTGCTTGTCGGTTTGTCAGTTTGTAATCGACTTCTTTGAACTTAATTTTGACCCACTCTGAACGGTCAGATTTAATTAAAATTTTGTATACTTATCAAGGACCGATAACAATACAATAATTTGATAAGTTTATTTAATTATCTTTTTAAGGATCGCCGGGGTTAATTAATTTCCTCACATATCACATCGAACTAAAAAGTGGAAAATAAATATAGTTTTAAAAAAAACTAAAAAACACGCTTTGATGTTTGATGATCAACCGAATTAAAAAATGCAAAATAATTTTTAATATAAATGTGGTGCTCGATAAATGAAAAATGTGTGGCGCAAGGCAAAACGCTTTGTTCACAATAATACTAGTTTTTTCCTTAATTTAAGTAAATTTTCTGGCTATATCAAAAAATATTTTTTATTTTTTATTTCGATTGATCAATAGAACAAGTTTTTTAGTTTTTTTTTAACTATATTTATTACTTTCAAAAGGTTAAAATGCCACTTTGTTTTACAACACATTTATTGTAAAACAAAGCGGTGAGTATGCTCTAAACCCCTTCGATTGAGGAGAGACCCGTATCCCACCAGTGGAATGACGATTAGACGACGAGCCGAATCTACTGTAAACAAATGGCAACTAAAACTAAACAAATCAAAATATGATTAATCCAAATATAGCCTAGCAATCTAGTCACTAGATTCTAGTGCATCGAGTAATAAATCTTAGAGAGTAATGCTTTTCCACAAACACGTTAGAAAAACGTGTTTACCGTGACGGTGGTGCGGGCATCGACTAATTATCACGTCGCTGCTCCGATAGAGATATTTTTGTTTTTTCTGCTCACCCACTTAATAACATTCTTCACGCTACAAATAGGAGAGCTGTGGAGTCGAATTGCTTATAAAAATTTTACTATTTAGGTTGGCACTGTATAGGCAAACCTATTTATTTTCTTATTCTATTCAATAATATATAGTTATTTTTTAATATTAAAATATATAAGGCAAGTACAAATTTGGGGTTGGGTGTAAGTGGTTCATCAACATCTTTGAACAAAAGCCAACTTCACCTGCAATCGGTACACCGTGCTGACTGACAAACGAAGCTCTGGCGAAAAGAGAGGTAGGGAGCGTAATTGTAAGCTACCCGACTGGGGAATTACCTCCACCTCACAGAATACCGCAGCTAAATAACAATTCCTTTGAAGGTTGTTGTGTTCCTGCGAGTGAGTGAGGTCACCAGAAAGGAAGGAGATGCTGCGTTGGCAGCGGGGGTGGCGGCGCGTGAGCGATATTTTATGTTGTGAGCGTTAATATAGCTACGGTAACTACTTCACACCGCTTGCCACCCGACGTAGTATAAAAAAAACAAGAAATATATTTATTCATAAGTATACATTTGCTATACACCAAGTATATTGCTGCGTTCTTGTGGAATAAACTACCCTACCATATTCGCGAAATTCGGTCGTCGGTCACTTCTTCTAAAAAACGACTAAAAGATCAATATTTAACTTTTATCTCATAACTGCTTATGTTAATGTATATAATATATGTAGATTGTCTAGGTATGTACATTATTTATGTATTTAATATATTATTATAATTGTATTTACCATATGAAGCCTGCCGTTGCTAGTGATATCCCAAACAACATCATTTTACTTCAAGTATCCATACTTTATACATAGGTTTAGGTAGATTATACTTTTACCATATATACCACCTAACTTACCTTTAATAATATCGTAAATTTAATTTTGAATGAAATGCGTATTTCATTCAAAATTAAAAAGATGTTGAGTGACACTGTAATTATGGAATTAATTACCTTGATTATACGTATATAATAATAATAACAATAAATATTGTCACACAAATTACACAGCGCCATCTAGCCCCAAAGTAAGCGAAGCTTGTGTTATGGGTACTAGACAACTAATAAACATACGTAAATACATTTTATTTTTGTAAATACATATGTACATACTTATTATACATAGAAAACACCCAAACTAAGACAAACAGACATGTTCATGCACACAAATGTTTGTCCTATGTGGGGATCGAACCCACGAGCATTGGTGTCGAAGCCACGTCATTGACCGCTACGTCACCGAGCTCGTCAATATAAATGCTGATGTAAAGGTAACCACATCAACTCTACTCCACGTATCTCTTGTGCCAACACCCTAATGCCGTCGCCAGCGGTCATCTCGGGCGGAAGTCTACTAAAACCGTTCATTTGGAGTTTTCGAGCCGACTCCTACTTTTTTCCCACTCATCCTCTTCTCGGAAAGTTTACGGCTTAAAAAAGCAACAAAAAACCTAACCTCGACCTCTGCCGATGGGAATATTTCTAAATAGATGAATTGGATGATTTACATAAAGTTTTACGCCTGCCCCTGTGATTTAACGGGTTGAGTATTAAGTCAACAAAAGGTGCCACTGAATTATGAATAAAATTGAGCATACATTTAGCGGATAGCTAAATAAATTTATGCTCAATTTTATTCTGACTGGGGAATATACCAATAGACTGGGGAATGTACATACTTCCACATCACAGAATACTGCAGCCAAATAACAATTCCCTTGAGGGTTGTTGTGTTCCTGTGAGTGAGTGAGGTCACCAGAAAGGAAGGTGACGCTGCGTCGGCAGCGAGGGTGGCGGCGCGCGAGCGATATTTTATGTTGCGAGCGTTAATATGGCTACGGTAACCGCTTTACATTAGGTGGGCCGTATGCTTGTCTGTCACCCGACGTAGTACAAAAAATAAAAAATAAAAATTTGTATGTGTATGACTGGAGAAATAAAGTAAATAAAAAAAAATGGTTGTCTGTAAAGTCGATTTACGGATACCGTCATAAGAAAACATCGGCCGATGAAGTGGAAGAGAGATATATATGCGTCACAAGCCGAACGCTTAGGCCAATCGTGCCTCTCTATTGCTTGTCCCGCGCTCTCGCTTCCACACTCGGCTCAGGCGGAACGTGACAAAGAGTCATGTTTTTTGGTGCGTGCAGCCGGCGTTTATCGATTTATAAGACGTTATCACATCAAAAACTTAAAAAGCTAAAAAAGTCGGCTACAATTGGACAGTTTGAGTTTTATTTATGACTGGCCGTTGCCCGCGACTTCGTCCGCGTGAATATCAGTTATCGTGTAGGAAATAACCGTATAATTTAAAAAAAAACTTTTGGTGAATAATTTATGTACTACTAATTTTATACCTGCATTCAAATTTGTTTGCAAATAATGCATTAATTGCAAACAAATTTGATTACCATAAAATAAAACCGGCCAAGTGCGAGTCGGACTCGCGCACGAAAGGTTCCGTACCATTATCTATAAAAACGGCAAAAAATCACGTTTGGGAGAGGGAAAAATCACGATGGGAGCCCCCCTTAAATATTTGTTTTATTTTTATTTAATTATTTATTTTTAAAGTAAATATACAACTAAATATTATGTGAGTATTTCAAACGTCTACCTATTGCCGTTATCAATTGCGAGCGAGGGAGATACAACAAACGTGATTTTTTTTTTATCGTTTTTGCTCGCAATTGATAATGGTAATAGGTAGACGCTTGAAATACTCACATAATATTTAGTTATATATTCACTTTAAAAATAAATAATTAAATTAAAATAAAACATATATTTAAGGGGGCCGTTTTTATAGGTAATGGTACGGAACCTTCGTGTGCGAGTCCGACTCGCACTTGGCCGGTTTTCAGTATTTATTGTTATAGCGGCAACAGAAATACATCATCTGTGAAAATTTCAACTGTATAACTATCACGGTTCCTGAGATACAGCCTGGAGACAGACGGACGGACGGACAGCGGAGCCTTAGTAATAGATGGTAATAGGGTTCCTTTAAACCACAGAACTAATAATATTAGTTCTGTGCTTTAAACCCTTTGGGTACGGAACCCTAAAAATGAGCCAGGTTGACCGCTGTGTCAATTTTTTGTGTTTGCCTCATTTGGTGCTTGAAATTCGCCTTTTTACAGCTTTTACAGTTCACAGCAGCACAGCTCAAACCATTTGACAAAATTTGAAAATTCTCAACACATACCGGAATACGAACGTGCGAAGTAGGACGAAAGTTATATTTTTCCCTCAGTTCAGAGGACTGGACGCTAGCTAGAACCTAATTGCGCGCGTATTGTACGGTTCTACGAGAGTTTTCTACCTCGAACTCTCAAATTACAAAAATAACTCCCTGCTAATGTTTTCCCAGGAGACTACAGTATGGAGTTCTTTAAGAAAGGCATAAAAGGGTTTTACAGGGTAAGCAACGCGTGAGTGATGCCACTGGTGTCGCAAGCGTCCATAGACTGCGATGATTATTTTTTAATGGAAGACCTGTTGAGAGCAAAACGTTATGTATCGCAAAACAAAATATCTGAAAAAAATAACTAAAAAAACATTTTAAAAAAACTTGATTAAGAAAAAAAGTTCAAGATGGCGCGTTACGAAAAACAATGTCTCTGTGCTAAATTTATTTTAAAATTGTAAAAGTGTGTCAAGTAAATAAAAATCATCAAATAAATACAAACAACAGTGCAATAACTAAGAGAGAGTGTTTGTGCCGAAGTACTTACATTATAAGTATAAGAAATTTAACAATAAATCTAAGGACGTACAATAGCGAAGAAAAACAAGAAATCAACAGAAGTGACAAGCAGGCTCGGGTCGCTTAAGATATTTATTCTTAAACCTAATAAGATATTTTTCATATGTGCGCATGGGGATTTTATAGTTGTTCCCACCACAGTGCCTGTTCAGTCTTGAAAAATTTCCAATCCGCGTGTGATAATTTCAAGACGCGGTTGCTAAGGCCGCCATCGGTTGTCCTAGCGACGACATGCGTTGCTAGGTCTCTTCCACTGCAGCGTCCAATTGCAAGATCACCCTGTGACGCACCTACGTAACAACGCATGCGTCTTGTCACCAAATCAAGAATATGAAATTATGTAGCATAAATAAATTGCTACCTGGTATATTGTGTTTATATTGTGTTTGATATATATTGTTTTTATATTGTGTTTGTTTTTGTGTAAATTCCAGTGCAGTGTAAATTTAGTTCTATTTTTAGTATAAGCAAATTATGTTAAGTCAGTTGGCCCTTTCCGCATCAAACAGCCAGTCGAGTGCAGCAACGACACTGGAATTGGTGCAATGCGGGGACTGCTCCCAGCCACGTTTCTTCAGGGGACAGCGAGGCCTTAATATACATCGAGGTAAGTGCCATAAGGTTGTGCAATTATACAGTACAAGAGTGACAGACACAGGAAATAATCAATCCACACAACATTTTGATACAAGTACTACCTTATGGCAAGACCTAAATATTTTCAAAAAGAACTTGCCCGTAGTAAGGCGCATACCACGTGGAGCCAGACGCTGCGTGGCGGCCTCTCTGTCCACATGCATAAGAGATGTTTTAAATAAAAATGATAAATGTGCCTGGGAGTGTTTTCTGTTTTTCGCATACAGGGTTCTCAATGTAAATATAGATAAATTTGGTGGTTCTATAACACAAAAAATTAAAAATAATTGTTCTCCCTCACATATAAGGCCAATTTTTGAAAACCGTCGGAAAAACAATACATATAATTTATCAAAAAAAATTGAAACAAAATTTAACGAGGGAGACATAAAAGGAGCAGCCGAGATCCTGTTTTCTAGTGACATTGTTGCTCCTAACACTCCAGAGACCTACGCTTCTTTGATTTCCAAACATCCACAACCTTCGGTTGCATCACAGCTACCGGATGCCCCCGATCCTTTGGAGCGCCCACCAGAGGCCACGCCAGCGGATATACGGGCCGCGATCGTGTCCTTTAGGAAAGGCTCTGCAGCTGGCCTCGACGGTTTGTCGCCACAGCATCTAAAAGACCTAATTTGTGGCGTCACCGGTGAGATAGGCACGGCTCTCCTGAATGACTTGACGCGGCTCGTGAATTTTATGCTCAGCGGCAAAATTTATAAGCCAGTAGTGCCAGTATTATATGGTGCTAACTTATGTGCGCTCCGCAAAAAAGACGGTGGAATCCGCCCAATTGCTGTTGGAAATACCATTCGCCGTGTGGCTTCCAAAGTCTGCTGCAAACATATCATGCCAATATTGAAGCAAGAATTTCAGCCGACGCAATTAGGCTTTGGAAGCAGAGGGGGATGCGAAGCCGCCGTACATGCGGCACGTACTTTCCTCAAACGCGGTGAAGGTGAGGTGCTGCTGAAGCTTGACGTCCGGAACGCGTTCAACTCAGTGGACAGAGGCACTCTGCTGACACAAATAAAAAACATAATACCTGCCACATATGCTTATATGTGGCAGTGTTACAGCGAACCGACAAATTTAGTTTATGAGGGCAAAATTATAAAGTCAGCAGTCGGTTGTCAGCAGGGTGACCCTCTCGGACCCGCAATCTTCGGTTTGGCAATTCATCCCCTTATTAAAAATTTGGCGTCTAAATTTAACGTATGGTACCTAGACGACGGTACCCTTGGAGGTGATGCTGACACTGTTTTATCTGATTTGGAAAACATAATAAAATCTTTTGGCAAAATCGGTTTACAATTAAATTTTTCAAAATGTGAGATACATTTCCGTAATGGTCTCGCAGATCACATAAAAGATGAAATTCTGGAAAAATTTAATGTTTTGGCTCCAAATTTGACCGTCATAGATGATCAATCACTCCGCCTTCTGGGGGCACCGGTGTTAGAGGATGCTTTCGTAAAATTTGTCGATGACCAAATTTCTTCTTTTGAAAGATCTTCCAGCCGTCTAGCGGACATCAACCCCCATTTTGCATATTGGATAATAAAATATTGTCTTTTTGTGCCTAGAACAACCTACATATTACGGTGTTCCCCGCTTTGGGCCCACGACGGGCTTCTTGCTCGTTTAGATAAATGCGTACAGGAGGTCCTCGGAAACATTTTGAATTGCCCCCTAGACGACAGATGTTGGGCCCAAGCAGCACTTCCAATTCGCCATGGTGGTCTAGGCATACGAAAAATTTCCAGTGTGGCACTGCCAGCTTTCTTGTCCTCGGTTCATAGCACGCTTAGCCTCATAGGTAAAATTTTATCCCCGTCGTTTTCCGACGTAGAGGTTGCGTGCTTGAGCGAGGCCAAGAACGCTTGGTCTAGCGTCAACAGCCCAGGTACCGATTTTCCCCGGATTTTGTTTTCGCAGCGGCAGTGGGACGAACCGCTTTGCTTACTTGCCCGTAATCATTTGCAGGAAACAAGTAGCTGTTCAGCTGAGCGGTCCCGTCTCTTAGCTAGCTGTGAGCCAGAATCAGGGTACTGGTTGAACGCTGTTCCGTCAACAAGCGTAGGTACATTGCTGGACAGGACTGGCTTCTGCTTAGCAGCAAGCTTGCGGATAGGTGCCAGAACAAACGAGCCCCATCGCTGTCGTTGCGGAGAAGACGTCGACCCCCTAGGACACCACGGTTTAGCTTGTCGCCGCAGCGCAGGTCGTTTTGCACGTCATGCCGCCCTTAATGATGTCATTCGTCGGGCCTTTGCCAGTGCCGGCGTGCCGGCAATACTTGAGCCTGCTGGCATTACCCGAGACGACGGCAAGAGGCCCGACGGTATGACGCTCATACCATGGCGGAACGGGCGGTCGCTCGTATGGGATGCTACCTGTGTTGATACGGTAGCACCATCTCACATACGAGCGACATCCTGTACGGCAGGAGCGGCTGCGACGGTGGCAGAGGCTAATAAGAGGCGTAAGTATGCGGCTTTAGAAGAGTCGTACATATTTACGCCTTTTGCTGTGGAGACCTTGGGGCCTTGGGGTGCAGATGCAAAAGTCTTGTTTAAAGAGATATCTGCACGGTTAGTCGACGTCTCTGGTGACCCAAGAGCTGGCGCTTATTTTGGCCAGCGTATTAGTCTGGCCATACAACGCGGTAATGCAGCCAGCCTTTTGGGCACTTTACCATCATGTGACGACAGTAATTTGGGCTCTATATTTTATTTAATTTAGTATTATATAGTTAGGTTTTATTATTATAATATAGTGTGATTTCATATGTAAATTTATTACAACATAGTTTATAAAACTGTTTAAATTAAAAATTTCCCATTTGAAATTATCAGTCTCCAGAAATACACTATAATTGCTATTAAAACGAGTCAATTAATAAACTAAAAAAACAAAACAAAATAGATAATTAATAAAAATAATTTTTAATATAATGTATATAATATTAATTTATTGAATAAAACTAATTTTTTTGTAAAAACAATTTTTCAATTCGATAATACAGCGCCATCTAGAAACTTAATGAACATTAGATAAATCAGAAACATAAAGGTAAGGCATGTGCTTTATGGTATAGGTTTAAATTAATTACTTGATTACTAGATGGCGGGCCAGACGCATGAAAGTACTTACTAGTTGAGTTTGTATGATGATAGAGGGCGCTGATATTACACTACTAATGGAATAGACTCCTAAAAATATGAACACGATTTGAATGAATGCTGCGTACAATTTGGTTGGTTAATACCAAAGTAATCTTCGAAGTCGATACGAATACAGACAAGCTAAAGCACAAAAGTCTATGGCAACGTTGCGAACGGTCACATTTCTTATGTTTTTCGTAACTTTTTACACTCTCATGTAATATGTTTTTAGTAACTTCATAGAATATTTTACGCATAATATGTAAAACTTGATAAAATAAAGTATTACCTAAAGATTTAATAATTAATACAAAAAATATTACAGATAATATAGTTTTAAAATGATGAGAGATGATGCTGAAAGATATGAGCGATACTACACCACAATTATTATTTACCTTATCGAGATATATTATTTTAATTGAAGAATTCTCTATTACGTTTCCTTCTTTGTTAATTTATTTTTATGATTTGTAATCCCGAATGAAAGCAACCCTGAGAAATACACACAATGTCATTATTCGTATAAAATATTAATATTCGTATAATTACATTAAAAAGATATAATACATAGAAACTTTTAGTAGAGACATTTGGGAAGAAAAAAAATTTTAGAAGTGTGAAGTAAAGCAAAATTCATTTGTAAAAAAAAATCGTGTGTTCTTCCCAGGAGACTACAGGATGGGTTTCTTCCGAAAGCATGTAAAGTTTTTACTAGATCAGTCGGCGACAGTCGAGTAATGACACAGTTGGTATTGTACGTGAAATAAAACGAATCACTTAACACATTACAAGAAAACATTAAAAAAATGATATTTAAATATAGGTTTATACAATTCTTAATTATTTAAAAAGTATTTCACGACATAATATTTGGAAAAGTAATTATGAAGTAAAGTCTCTTTTTGAAATAACTATTTGACACTAGAATTTCGATTTAACTGGGCCAAACACTCGTGAAATCCATATCCATACTTCGCGTACTTATATTTATATGAGAGAAAGAGTGTCAGTCTGTTTGACGTTACATATTTAATCAAGAATAAACGGCTAAAACGATATGAATGAAAAATGGTACAGACATAGATTATATCTCAAGGAAGGACATAATTATACGCGTACAAAGACGCAGGCTGAAGCTAAGTTACAAAGCCGATTATTTTTTTACTAATTTTGTTCGTTTTCAATAATTATGCGTTTAGTACTTAAGACCAAACAACTGATATTATAAAGATTTCAGTATACACAAAATAGAATGATCAGAGCGTCTTTAAATAACTTTTCATTTTGAAAATGGATCGTATGCAACAAAAATAACATCAAAGCGGGACCCGACTCGCCCTTGACTATTTTTCTTCCGAAATAACTTTGCAGCAAAAATGTAACTTTTTAGCAATAGAAACGTAACTTTTAGATCTAGAGTTGTGGCAACACTGATGTACGGGCCAAATTCAGTCAAACAGTGGATAGCGGGCGGGCAGTCTGTTACCGCATTTGACATTAGTTGGTGCATGTCAGTTTTCAGTTTTTATGGTGTATTGTCGTGAGAATACTGGTGAAGTGTGTTTTTTAGATAAATTGTGACTGAAATTTATGAAAAAACGCCAGTTTATGAGCCGGCGATTGTAGTGCAGTGTTGTTTGTTGTTTCCAGTGACCATTTTTGTGTGGAATCGTGACCCAAAACAGTAGATCGCAGCGATTAATTCAAGTTCGCCGGCTTATCATGTTATGGTGAGTGTATGATCGATATTTACCTTTGTATTTACTCGCTTTTGTTACTTATTGTTCTGATTTTGCTTACGAAGTCCTTAGTAGATTATAATTTAAATTTGAGTAAGTAAGGTAAACAATATTGCCGTTTTGCTTTTACCGTTTGCCATCACTCGGCCATACGAAGATTCCAGCTATGTTATGGTCTTAACCGTTCCAGTTTTTATTCTCACTTCATTCATAATTATTTCCGTCTAATTGCCGTATAATTAGTTACTTGAGCGGAATAATCAATTTGGCATTGTTTACTATTTTGTGAAGAAAACGTGCGTTCCGTGGCTCCGTAGAACTTGTCAAATATTTTCTAATAAAAATTTTACTTTTTTTTTGTTTTTTTTTCTCATGAATTAAGTAAAAAAAGGACAAAACTACCTAAATGTCTCATAACTCAGTGATCTGTTGGTGTGATGATTTGATCTGATGATGATTTGTAAATTTTGTAATGCCATAAAATTTATAGTTAACATAAAACTATTTTGCAACAATGTACCTACATAGTATATAATTATATTTTATTTTAAGCAGATAGATACATAAAGGTAAGGTATATAAAGCTATTAAAAAAAATATCTAAGTAAATGCAATTTTAATGTATAAAAAAATCAAAATTTTGAAGTAAGTAAGTATATAAATTAACCCATCAGATTGCAACCTTTTTATAAAAATTTACCAGTAGAGTTCAAATGGGATATGTTATGTTCAGAAGGTATGTTATCTTCCAAACATAACATATCCAATTTGAACTCAAGCAAATGGGACAAAGAAATTAATATTTTTAATATTTCTTTTTGTAATAAAAATTATAATATCAAGCTAAAAAAACACATTGTAGGTAGGCACTGAAATATTAATCAGAAAATTAGGAATGTTCTACTTGTTAAAAAAAAATAGACACCACTTAATTTTATTAAAAAATAAGTATTATTTCCTATAAATATAAAAGACACAATGCTATTAGTACTTATTAAAATTTAGGTGAGTGAACTACTTACTTTATTTTGAAACAGCGTTAAAAAAGTGTGAAATTTATAAATGATTCAATGTTCATTCCACAACTATAATATGGAGTTACTTTTTAATTGAATGGGTTTATATTATGCTCAGCCATATTGCTTCTCTAAAGATTGACAGAGACCAGTGTTTTCCAGCCACCAGTACACTAAAGATCCCGAGAAACTCTAAATAAATAAATCAATATACAAGTTATGGTTGACTATGCTCAACATTACACTAATAATAAATTATAAAATCAACTTCCGTCAGCAGTATCCTCAAACAAATACAACAAGGAGCCTTTAAGAACAGAGTAAATTTTCCCCTTAAAAGGCTGGCAACGGAATGGCAACCTCATGGTGTTTCTGATTCCTATGATGGCGGTGGTGATTATTTTCCATCAGTTGGCCCTCTCAATTTAACAAAAAAAAAATCAACAATAGCATTAATCTTATTTTTATCGATAATGTAAACTACTGGGACTTATTTACCTACAATAGGCTAGACGACAATTTTTTCTTTCGATTTGTTATGTAAGGTCGTCACAATAATATAACTATAGGTGAAAGAATTACTTCGATAGCATAAAAACTTCTCGAGATATGATAACTTGCAAATCACAATTTTGGACTTTCCCGAAAACGCTCCATACAAAAGGCTATTGAATTATGACGTCACACTTATGTATTTTGTATACGTTAAAACAAAAATTTGTACGACAGCTATGTGAAATACTGCGTTTATGTAGCTAGTGCCATAACAAAAGTTATAGTATTTTTGATTGTTTTTCCAAAGATAATATTTTTTTTTTATAATTTCATTCTTTTAAATTGGACTTTCCCACTACACTTTGATCGATCATAGAACAAGTCGGACATAAGTTATTAAAATTTCAACATCGCAGATCGTTCTTGTTTTGTATATTTTATGACACTGGTAAGTATTTTTTATAACTTTTTATCATTGTCGTCTCGCCTATTATACTACTACACAGCAGAAAATATAAAATGAAAAAATTCACCATCACAAACCTTACCTGGTAGCTCCGTCATAGAGAGGTTGTGGGTTCAAATCCCACCTGAGGAGGTGAGGTGAATTTTACCATTTTTTTAAATATTTATAATGTAAATTAATCTATATTTATTATATCTCTGTTGGCTTGCTGAATTTTGTTAAAGTCAAACGTGGTCAAACCATGTCAAACTAAGCCTTCATTTATAGTGAATGAGTCATATTTTGTAACTGCCGAATGGCAGATATTAACATCATTTCAAAATGATATGTGTAACTTTATGTTGTAATGAAACACTAACTTGTTGCATAAATTTGTGGAATGATATCTCTGATTATCAGAGCAATGAATTCAGATGTTATTTGTTTTATATATTATTATTATATATAAAACAAATAACATCTGAAATTATGTCTGTTAATAATTACTATTAAGTATACTGTTAATTACATACTTAAAGCTAAGCTGAATCACATTCAAGCGGCATACTGAAGTACACATGGAACATGACTCCGGATAGTCAAGGGAGAGTGACTAAAGGATTAGAGAGAGCACAAGCAATCCATGAGTATCGACGTGTCACCGGTGCTGCAGCACTGGACCCACTCTAAGATAAGATAGGCTGAGTCACAGAATAAATTATACCGCTTAATGTTAAACTGTGGCTGAACAATTTTTTTTATACTACATTGGGTGGGCAAGCATACGGCCCACCTGATGTGAAGAGATTACAGTAGCCTTATTACCACTCGCAACATGGAATATTGCTGCCAGTAACTTCTCTTTCCTTTCCAGTGATCTCAATTAAGTAAGTACTTTCAGAAACACAACAACCATCAAGGAAATTGTTATTTGGCTGTGGTATTCTGTGAGATGGAGGTACTTTCCTACTCAGGTAACTTATAAATATGCTGCACCCTATGTCTCTTTTGCAAGAGCCTCTTTCGATATTTGGTAGGGTGCACCATGTGTGGGCGAGGTTGAATTTGGCTCTAAAAATGATGAGCCCCTTACGCCCCATGATAGATGTAATAATAATATACTGACTCCTTATGGAAAAAAAATGGGGTGTGGCTGTGTCATGGACACGGCCGTGTGTTGTAACGTAAATACGTTATATGCACTAAAATTATCTCAAAATGGCAGCGTCTGCCCTCCCCCGCACGCGATGTTCAATAGTCCATATTTAGTGTAATAAATTCTTTGAGCCTTCATCTATTTAGTGGTACAACGCCAAACTGTATCCCCCGCCCCCGATTTTTATATCATTAGATTTTTTGATTGCCCCCGTAATTATGGTAGCAAATGTAAAGAAAAGAAGAAGAAAATTAGTATTTTGACGTGGATACGTCCACGTCAAAATACTACTCCCCTATTGAAAATAATATTTCTAATTACATAAAATTCTCGTGTCATGTCGCCGTGTTTGTTACTAAAATCCTCCGAAACGGCTGGACCGATTTTTTATGAAATTCTGTGTGCATATCGGGTAGGTCTGAGAATCGGCCAACGTCTATTTTTCGTACACCTAAATGATAAGGGTGACCTACCCCTAAATATGTTATTATATATATTTTATTGTCAATTTTTTTTTATTATGATTTAGCATTGAAAAATACATACAACTTCAAATTTTCACCCTTCTACCATCAACCCCTAAATTTATATGACAAAATAACGCTCGCCGGCTCAGCTAGTAATAGATATAAATAATAAAATAGAGTAAGACAACACGTTCAAAGCCGGGGCGGGTCGCTAGTTATAAATAATGTTTCCATTTTACAGATGATAATTTCACTCTGTCAAGTTTATTTTAAAATAAACACTAATCTTCTCACGCCGCTTTGCTTGTCAACAAAGTTTGTTTTCTTAGAACAAGGGTGTGATTTTCTCATCTGTTAAGGGTTGCTTCTAATTAGATTCATGGTGTGATGAGTGAGTGATATGTTTATGTTGATACCACATGTACGTACACTATATGTATATGTTGGTATACTACTAAGTACGTTTTTTTTATTACGAATGTCAGCTATTTTTCAAGTTCATATAAAATGAATTAATATTAGTCTAGGAGGGGCAGGTGAATTTTTCCATTTTTCAAAAAATATTTATCTGGCAAGTTGGCCAAGACAACTATTTAAACAATAATAATATTAGTCTTAGTTTTGCTTTCTTAAAGCATAGTATAAGTAATAGTACTCTCGCATCGACCTCAGCTTCCCTCTGAGACGAATCTGGAACAGTTTGTATTGCGCCGCACGCACACGTGCTCATTTACACTCTGCACAGACGCCATTGTATAAGTAGTAGTAAACGACTCGACATTTGTATGAAGTCGCCAGGGTGTGCTTATAGTCTAGGAGTTTGGATGGATGAATGTTTGTTACTCAACCGCGCCAGAACGAATCTGTCTGGAATAGGTCATGGGCTACTTTTTATCGCATGGGAATATCTTATTCTCATGGGAACTAAATTCACGCAGACAAAGTCGCGTGTTTTATGCACTAAAACCTTCTGAAAATAATATGCAGTCGAATAGAATGCTACATATCAGATTGATAGTATTTTTTTATACTACATCGGGTGACAGACAAGCATACGGACTGCCTGATGTGAAGCGGTTACCGTAGGAAAGAAGGAAATGCTGCGTTGGCAGCGGGGTGGCGGCGCGCGAGCGATATTTTATGTTGCGAGCGTTAATATGGCTACGGTAACCGCTACACATCAGGCGGGCCGTATGCTTGTCTGCCACCCGACGTAGTATAAAAAAATATAATTATATCATTATTTATATATACCTATCTCTCTTTTGCTAACTAACTAACGAGGTTCTGCCTCGTTAGTTAGTCAGCACGGTGCACCAAGTGCATGTGAGTTTGGCTTTGGCTCAGAGATGGCATGAGATATATTCTCAAACTTACAACCATGTTGATAAATGCTCAGTTTACAAAAAAAATCACATAGTGACGTAAATACTAGGTGCTAAATTACAAGGCTTTACAGCCAAAAATACGCAATTTTATTATCATTACATGACCTCAAGATAACTTAGTGATAGTACTACCGTGCTAATACCAGACCAAATGGTCCCAAGGGGCTTTCTTCCACGAGTTCACAGGTTATAGAATGGACTCACTGCTGGGGATTTCCCAGGAGACTATGGGGAAGACACGAAGTGCATGTAATTTCGGCGCTACCTTTCCTGGGGCCCTACCGCCGAAGCTGAAGCCGATTGCCGTCGTATTTTTTGATCGCGAAAATAGATCTTAGGTTCAAGTTAATGACAAACATATTTAGCTTAGTCGGTGTAGCTTAGATGGTTTCTAGCAGCTAAGCTAAACACAATTACCGCCAGTCTAAGCAAAAGTTTGATTTTCGCAACCAAAAAATCCGATGGTAAATCGGTAATCTGACAGACAGTGGGCCGCAAGATATTGGAGTACAGGTACTCCAATATCTTGCGGCACACTGTATGTCACAAACCGTGTACCAATAAAAAAAAATTGCAATTAAAATTTTTTTGAAGTCCTTTAGTACCTTTACTTAACTATTACGGTGCACAGACAGACGGGTTTTATTCTTTTTTTTATATTCGCTCAGCTCCGCTTCGCCAGATAATTTTGGGGTGTAAGAGGTTCATCAACATCTTTGAACCAAAGCCAACTTCACCTGCACGCGGTGCACCCTGCTGGCTGACAAACGAAGCTATGGCGAAAAGAGAGGTAGGGAGCGTAATTGTAGGCTACCCGACGGGGGAATGTACCACCTCACAGAATACCGCAGCCAAATAACAATTCCCTTGAGGGTTGTTGTGTTCCTGCGAGTGAGTGAGGTCACCAGAAAGGAATGAGATGCTGCGTTGGCAGCGAGGGTGGCGGCGCGCGAGCGAAAAATTATGTTGCGAGCGTTAATATGGCTACGGTAACCGCTTCACATCAGGCGGGCCGTATGCTTGTTTGTCACTCGATGTAGTATAAAAAAACTATACAGGGAGCTTTTGATTTATCTGCCAGGATTGAAAAGGGTAGTAGTATTACATATGCCGATTTCGATAGTAAATGAAATTTGTGCCCCACGTGTTATTTTTTTTCTCTTAGGAAATAAAATCGCATCATGAAAAGATTAGTTTACTTTGTATGAACCATCCCTCTGTGTCGCAGTCTAGACGGCGTGGTCAATGCGCTCGGGTATGACCCGTGCCGAAAGGCTACGTCACGAGCTGCCAAACGCTTTCCGAATACGGTGATAACCGCGGTAAAGTCAAAGTTTACTCAAACGTTGGGCCGCCCTTTGTAAACGTCGCCGCTTCGCAGCGATGTCTCGCTTGATCTCCTGCCGCCCGCCCCCGCACGGGCGACGCGGCAACAGCGCTCGCGCCGCGAGAAAGAAGGAAGAAAGGATCCAAGGAAACGAAAACAGTGTTAACCGTGATTCGTCCGTGTGTTGACCTTATCATGCCTATACGCCGCAGTTTTACGAAATGTATAAATTTCTCGAAATGGTATGGTATGGTTTCTTGTCGCGAGTGTAAATGCGCACGCAGAATATCTGTACGAAATTCAGTACAGATAGACCTCGATCAGTTACAGAAAGCGGTAGTGGACTTTTTCCGCAGACATTCCATGGCAAAAAAGTGGTAAAACATGTATGTAGACGTGGATAAATTAAGTGGCTAATTGTGATTTTGTGTAAACAATTTGAATGAGCTTTTAAACACGCCAAGTTATTGTAGAACATGTTATGTGACTGCGTTATTTTTGAAAACTAACATCGTAACTAAGTGTTTTTATGATGTTTCCATAAACAAACACATACATTATTCGACGAGCTCGGTGGCGTAGCGGTCAATGACGCGGCTTCGACACCAACGCTCGTGGGGTTGATTCCCACATAGGACAAACATTTGTGTGCATGACCATGTCTGTTTGTCTTGGTCTGGGTATTTTCTATGTATCATAAGTATGTATTTACAAAAAAAAACTGTATTTACGTATGTTTATCAGTTGTCTAGTACCCATAACATAAGCTTCGCTTACTGTGGGGCTAGATGGCGCTGTGTAATTTGTCTGACAATATTTATTATTTATTTATTATGATATTAATTTGACAGTTCAAAACCTGTGATAATAAGTGTGATGAAAAGTTCAATGACCTTGATAAGGTCAATCATCTGCCCTCCTGTAAGTGTATGTTATTATTACCTATCAGTTTTACATTTGGTTACATTTTTTTTACCTATCCTATTTTGATTACAACGCATTTTAAAGGAAATATGCAATTGGGACGACGCTACCTACGTACAGCTGTTATTGTTATTATCGACTTCATCTGATAGCGCGGAATGTATTAAGCACTATGAAACCAGTTCATTGACTACGTTATTTATTTTTTCAAAGCTTATTAATGATATTGGGACGCCATATTTCTTCACTAACGTAACAAGTAGGCTTAACACTATCTGCCATTAAATTCCTGGCTAATACAAAAAAAGCACCTTATATATGGCTAATTATGTATACAAACAAAACGGAAATAACAAAAACTAATTAAAATTAATAAAATAAAGCGATGTAAATATCGTCAAATAATTCTTCCGCGTCGCCGTCAAAGGGTAACGTGGCCAGAAGGTTAGCAGCATTACCACGCTGAATGGCAATGCTTATTCACTGAGCGAGAAATAAGCCAGTCCTCTGGTCGCGGGAAGACTCGACCAATACCAATACGTTTGGAGATGTCTCGAATAGATAGATAGAAGTTTATAAATATGGGTTTCTTTTGAGTATTTCTTTTGGGGTGTATGTCGCTCACCACCATCTTTAGAGGCGCGCGAGCGATATTTTATGTTGCTAGCGTTAATATGGCTACGGTAACCGCTTCACATCAGGCGGGCCGTATGCTTGTCTACCACCCGACGTAGTATAAAAAAAAAGAGATAGTAAGCGAAGATAATAACCCAAATTGCAGCGGCAACTGACTAAAGACTAGACAACAGTCACGGACCTATGCCTACAGCTAATGCGTACCTGTGCATCAACCGTCCAGTTATATCACAGGATAGTCTCTCGTCCAGTAAACCAACCAGACGAGAGGACCTTTACCCGCACCGCTCTTGCGCTCGGCACACCAACCAAGCACTCAAGCAGATTGGTCTTACTCCCCTTTCACGTGCAAGCAGGCTACTTAAGCACTCTTAAGTCTGACGGACAGATAGTGGAACCTCAGTATTAGGATCCCATTGGTACTATTTCCATACAGGGACACTACCGCCAAAGCTGAAGCCGATTATCAGTGGAATTTTTGAATGCGAAAACGAAACTACTGCTTAGATTGTTGCCAATTATCTTCATCAGCTGGTAGAAACCCTAGAGCTCTGCCGACTAAGCTGAAGATGTTTATCAATAACATTAACATAAGACCATTTTTTTGGCCGTGTGGTTTCCGGCAGACTAGAATAGAATCACTCCGTCTCTTCCCGTGAATGTCGTACAAAGCGACTAAGGAAATACATTATCAAATATCGATCAGGCCTTCCCAACCCGTTTGGACAGCGTGGGGAGAGTAGGCCAAATCCTCCTTCCGGAGACGGACGAGAGGGTCGTGCTCCTGTAGTGGAGACTAAAATGGACCTGAGGATGATGATGATGAAGGCCAATTTTTGGAATCATAAAAACCGATGGCAATCGGCTTCAGCTTCGGCGGTGGGTCCCTGAACCGTAAACATGAACACCACAATGGATCCATGATGACTTGAGCATGCTACCTCAATTCAAAGAATAATTTCAAAATACAGCGTGTGAAGTATTCAGTACATAAAAAGACGGTTAGATCACACGTGTTAATAAAACTAGCAATTAGCGAGGTAATGTAACACCGACCAACACTTACGTCACATAAGACTCTTAAAATAACCAGCATTTACGGTAATTGTTAGAAATTATTGTATGATTGTTTCCGACGCTGCATATTCTAATCAAAGAAACTTGTTTTTGAAGTGAAAACTTCTTTAGCGGCGTTGTGCACTTTTTGGGATGGGCAAAAAATGTTAAACTCTCGTCAGGATCCATAAACGATCGAAAATTCGTAAGACGGAGCGGCGCGGACCGGCGGCGCAGCGTAGGAGAGGAAGTAATATCCCCCTCTCTTTCTACCGCGCGGCGAAAATGTATGCCTGCTCCTGCTGTTTATTAAGCTATCGCATAGCTTCTATCGCGGGCCTTGAGCGCGGGGACCGAATCCAGAAATTCCGTAACGAAAAAACCTCACGCTCCCCACTCCGACGGGCAAGGAGGTGTGGCTTGAAGGCCGTGCATCGTCTAACGTCGTTTCAGTTCGGCAGTCTTCGACACGGCGTTGTGTGCGTGCGATTAGACGTATTGTACGACTCTACGAAACTCGTTTTATTTATTTATTTAATAATAGAAAAAATTGTTTTCTTATCGGTCACCACGCTCAAAAAGTGTAACTTGAATTAATATCAAAGAAAAAGCAATACTGCATGAATAAAATAAATAAATAAAATTATAATTGCATAAGTTGATACAAAATGCTATGCAATAGCTTTACCGCGGCAGTCCCCGAGTGCCACACGTCTTTTTTTTAATGTAATGTAAATTGCCATGTTGTGTACGATAGCGCATTAAATGAATATTGTATTTTACCACTTAAATGATAGTACATACTTTTATACTGATAAATAAATCAAATTCGTGCGAAATTGTTTCCTAACCATTCTAAAATATTCAAAAATGTTCAAGTTTTCACTTCTGCCGGCACTCCCGGAGTGCTACCCGCTTTTTTTTCTGTATCATCAGTCCAGTCTAAGTTATCATTTCAGCTTAAGGACGTCCATTGGTAAGTATGCTTGCTATAGAATGTGACGTCACATTCTATGTTTGCGTATCATCATCATCATCAGGTCATTTTAGTCTCCACTACAGGAGCACGACCCTCTAGCGTCCGTCCCAGACAGAAGGAGGATTTGGCATACACTCCCCACGCTGGCCTCTTTTTTGGCTGGCTCGCCTTGTACGACATCCACGGGAAGAGACGGAGTGATTCTATTCTAGTCTGCCGGAAACCACACGGACATTGTTGCGTATGAATTTATATAATGTGCGTTGTAAGCTGAACCACAATTCAAAATATTTCAAAATTACAAAATATTACTTCATCTTTATTTTTAAATTACCGTATTAATATTTATTTTGACGTGACAACGTCTTATAATTCGATGGAGTCGGCTGCACGCACGAAAAAACATGACTCATGCGGCGTTACCTCGCTCTGAGGCGTTCCATTAAAATTTTCTTTTGAAAAATGCAAACATTCCATCAGTATTTTCTTGTGACGTTGTCACGTTCAACTATCGTCAGTAAACCGACTTTACAGACAACCGATTTTTTTAAACATATATATAACAAATAAAATTTCCAAATAATAAAAAATAAACATATTTTATGTAAATTGTTGTTTTTTTTATACCACTAGAATGGCAAACAAGCATACGGCCCGACTGATGGAAAGCAGTTAGCATAGCCTATGAACGCCTGTAACACCAGGGGTATCACACGCGCGTTTTATGTTGCAATTCCTAATCTTAATACTTAGTGAGCAAGTATTAGTGCACCACCAGTTTGATAACCCACCAGTCGCCATTGGTCACCAATATTTACTGCCGTATATTCCTCTATGGTCCATCTATTATATAAAATGTCATAGGTGTCAATAGGATTCCTAGAATTACGTCATTTAGGTGCCGGTAGCAGCTGGTAATGTCAGACAGACAAGTTGCCGCACCTTGTATTTACTCACTCAACTAATTTTAATTGGCTATCGGGCACGTGACATTGTCAGGTAGAGTGGACTTAGTATTTGATTTATTTGTCTCCGGCAGAAGGTCAGTTACAATATGCGAAATAAAATTATTTTTTTAATAATTTTTATTTTGGTTTCGAAAGTTTTTCTTTGGGCTTATCAAAATAAAAATTTTCAAAGTAAAATGGGGTGTTAAAATGGTTCATCAACATGATGTTGATCTTTCTATTAAAACGTAGAAATTATTTAAGATATATACAGAATTATACAGAATATTTATATATTATACAGAAGTTAAAATTACAAACCAAAAATAAAAGAGGGAATTATGTGATATACATAATTCCCTCTTTTATTTTTGGCTTGTCTTTTACATTTGAATTTTTATATTCATTTGCACACTGTACTGAGAGTGAACGCATATTAAGAAGTGGTCATAACGGCAGAAGTGATCAAAACTAGTATTATGCAGAAGTAGACATAATAAGAAGTGGACACCAATCGTTCTCTGCTGACTGATAAAGGAAGCACTAGCGAAGAGAGAGGTAGAGCATAGTATATTTTTTAAGCTGTACGTCTGTGGAAGTACAGCCACCTCACAGAATACCGCAGCCAAATAAAAAATCCCTTGAGGGTTGTTGTGTTCCTACAAGTGAGTAAGGTCACCAGAAAGAAAGAAAGGAAGGAGTATTGGCTGGCAACGGATCGGCGACATTTCTTCATAGGCGGTGATGATTGCTTTCCATCAGGTGACCCACATGCTCGTTTTCCCCCCTCTCATGTAAACAAAAATAATAATAAGTATTCCTGGACAAATTACACACCGCCATCTAGTATCAAACTAAAGCTTTTCATGTTTTTTTCTTAAGTGCTTATCATCCAAGTTCGATCATAAATAAGACCGCAGCCGAATTTAACATTATTTTTTTTAAATAATAAAAAATTGCTATTTTTTTTATTAATACAATACAATACATCATAACACAATATAGTACATACTCTGCACCAACAATATAAATATTGCAAATGTCAGTAGGAGGTAGCATATTAAAGTACAATAAGCGATCTTAAGGCTACGCAATCTTTTCCAGTCAATCTCTGGGTAGACGAGGGAGTCTCAGACTAGAAAAAATAACGATCTATACTAGGGTTGCCAACCGCCCTGTTTTTCAGGACATGTACTGGTTTTTGGATTGTCCTGGTGTGTCCTGGATACATTTTAAATGGCGTCTCGGGTTTTTAAAGTTTCCTGATTGATTAATGTATCAACATTTGACACCTAGGTAAGCACCTTAAATTATTAACTACAGTCAAAATGCTAAGTGAACGACTAAGTGCCTTGGTGGCCAATTTCATAGAATAATTTAAAGGTACTTAATCAAAATATTTTTTATACGACTGAGGTGACAAACAAGTCAATGTTGTAATGTTTGTCAACCTTCACTTGACAGTAACTTTTAACTTCTTAACCAGTAGGCCAACTGGATAATAAACTTGTTTCAATGACGGTACAATCACAGATTAAAAAATAGTATCAAATTCGACTAATGTATTAAATATCAATAAAAAAGCTTTTAATGTACAAGAGCTGAATAGATTCCTTTCATGTCAATGGCAGAAGTTGTCGACGCGTAGAAAAATAAACATTTTAAACGGGTAGAAACAAATCGAGAAATATATTATTAATTAGGTTGTGCTCCGCTGTTTGACATGTCCCGTTGTCCTCATCATGGTCGTCGTGTAATGGTTAAAATAGCCTAAACTCTACTGCATAATAATTATTGGGCTATTAAACGTAAAAAGTTGTTTTTTAAATCCCATTGGCTGTTATAAAGAATATTAGCACATCCAAACATAAAAAAATGCGATCGAATTTGCATTTAATCTTGAGTCGGACTTGGATAAAAAATAATAAGAATATGATTTATGAACAAAAACACACAAATAAAAAATCTAGGAAACAACCTTTTATTAATTATTAATTATAAAAAAAATAGCTAAATATCCTCAGTGTTTCGTTCATCGAGTTCTCTCTTTTGATTTCCAAATTAATAACTTTCACATTAACGCCTGTGGCGTTAAAATAGCAGAACTGAGATAATCATGCATTGTCATGCGAACCTAACGAGCGTGTGTGTGTTAGATTTCAGCTCAATTAGACACTGGGAAGTGGGTCAAATTCAACTTGCAAGATTCGATTACGGACTCCGCGGTGAATAAAATGTCTAGTCTAGTCAACAAAGACTCCATTATAGAAGAAAGAATTGCATTTATAGGTTTTTATAGGTAGCACGTAGATCAGCTTGGCTTCAATCTCCATCAGTCTGGCTAAAACTGTCGCCAGAATGATCCGATAAACTTTTTAGTTTACATTATGCAATAAAAGTAACAAAGTTTGATACAAACACGATAAAGGTCACCACACACACATTTATTCCAAACACGTCCAGTTCAACGCCCCAGTGTTCTTATTTTTTTCTCCGATATTAAGCCGCGCCACACATGCGTCTTAACCGCGTCGTTAAATACCCCCAGACAATGCTATCTACACATCTGGGTTGAATGACGTCATTAACCCTAAAGTTTATGGTCACGTCTATGCGGATCGAAAGTTGTTTAGACGATTTTATTTTAATTGTATTGTATACTATAATGTATTCTGATAAACACGTGTGTACGCTTCTTTATGTCAAACTGAATCTTTTTTTGGTAGTTTTAGTTTAAGGCATACTTCACTGATTGAGTGCCATGCCATTATATTTTACTTTATATACGTGTAATCGTGCAGTCGCCGTTATGGTTCCAAGTGAGCACTGAGGCATAGACTGAGGCTACCCCAACTACGCTAAGTTGGAACCATTTTGGCACACCACCACCACCACCACATACTACAGAATATGTATGTATCTTTGTTGTTTTGTAGTTTCTTGTGATGTCAAACTAAAACAATTCTTTTTTTCTTTCACCTCTGCGAGGCATCCTCATGTGATCTGTTGATGACTTGAACCTGTCATGAACGATTTTTTGGCGGAAACACGTGTAGCTTAGATCGTCTTAGTCGCCTTTACTCATCCCACTGCTGGGATACGTGTCTCCCCTTAATTGAAGGGTTGTAGAGCAAATGTAGTCTAGACACACCCCGGCCACTCCATACAAATGTAGCATCGTTTACTACTACATAAAGAATGGCGTTTGTGCAGATCGTGAATGAGCGTGTGTGCGCGCGGCGTCATACAAACTGCTCCAGATTCGTCTCAGAGGGAGGTGAGGTCAATAGAGAGCGGCAGGGAGTGGTCATCGATTACTTATACTGTGATCAAGATCAAATGGCCTATAAAGACTTCTGTAAAATAACACAAGAAATAATCTGAATCAATTACCTAATGACTTGAAACAGTTTCAATTCTTAGCATTTCATAGATTCGTCAGATCTGTCATGTATGTCTAATAAACATACATTTTACAACTCGTCTCTGCGTTAAGCAATTTTCACGCTAGCAAAAAGTATATCAGGCTAATTACAAAATTCCTAGTCATCACGATCATTATAATCATTTGTGAAACTTTGAAATGCTGTTAACCAATGAGTGTGTGGCTCAGTTGAGAAGAACGCAATGAACAATTCATCTTTCAAGACAATTCAGTATTTGGTTGGTGGTTCTATGGGTGGTAAATATTTTTGTCAAGGAAAATTTTGGGATTCAAACTATGACTCGTGACGAGCTCGATGGTCGAATGGTTAGCAATGGCAACTTAGACTCCGAGGTCGCGGGTTCGATCCCCGCATAAGGCAAATATTTGTGTGCATGAACATGTCTGTTTGTCTTGGTTTGGGTGTTTTCTATGTATTATATTATGTATGTATTTACAAAAAAATCTGTTGTTTAGTCTCAAACAAGTTTTGCTTAGTTTGGGACTAGATGGCGGTGTGTAACTTGTCCTGGAATATTTATTTATTTATAATTTCCTTACCGCATCTTTAGCACTTGGATGAATAAGGATTGACGACGACATTTCCGTGTGTTTCATTACGATATGTCACAGGGATCAGAAGCTACATCGCAAGCGAAGCTGCAGGCAGAAGCTAGTCGTTTATTATCATTAACATTACAATTATTAGGATGAGGTTATATTAATATTACATTATTATTCTGTACGTGAAAGGTCGTGCTTTCAATTTCCTGCATTGGACGCGGTGACAGGACGTCTTGGTTGCGAGACAGACCGACAGAACGAACTCGACATTATCTGTGGAGCATTACTTGATTAATGTTCAAATATTAAATGAGACAGGGAGGTTTCTCTCTCGAATTGGTCCAATTCGACTTGGAAGAGCTCGTTATGGGGAAATTGTCGAGAAAAATTGGTCAACTTCGAAGTACCATAGCTTGGCTCCTATGAGGTCAATAGAGCTACAATTAAGCTCAAATTGTAGGTAATTTAATATAGTTTATACGTGTAGAAAACATTGTTTGCAAAATAAGCATTTTTTTGGCCCTGGAGAGTAAATAGTGAAAAAAGTCCCAAAATTTCGAAGTTATTCTCGATTTTCTCAGCTTCTACAAGTTTTTCGAAGTTACAAATTTAAAATCACACTAACAGACCCATACCACTTACCAGTAATGCAAAACTACATCACGCTTTGCGAATTTAACTTCTTTTTATGTCTTTTACTGACGGCCTAGGAATAGACCACATATGCACAGTACATGTAGTGGAGTCACACTCATAGGCAGGACCTGAAATCGCTGAGGTTTCCAACTCTAATTTTGGCATTGCATCTTTAGACAGCAGTGTACTATTAGTGCTCTCACTATGAAGCCGAGTTTAATCTAACCTAGGTTTTGCTCCATAGACTCGGAATCCAAAAAAAAACTGGTGTTCTAGCTGACAAATTAATCTATATTATTAATACGTAAAGCAAAAACTTTGTACACCTTTTTAAGACGTGAAATTTCGCACATTTTATTGTTTATATAGAGAAAAAGTGCAGAATGCTAATATTTTTTAAAATTATGCGTAATAAATATATTATATAAATAAAATAAAAAAAACATTACACACACTACTATGTATTTGACACATACACGCATTACTCTTTTGTTTATTGTGAAAATCATAATTTAAATTAATTATGGTCGAATTTCGACCACTGGCGGACCACTAGTAAAACTAAATGAGGTAACGTAAATCCCCAAAATCGATACCATTTAATTCTGAAAGTAGTATCGTGATGCATTACAGTTCGACATGGGCGTCCTGACCGCAGCGGAGCTGTACATTATTTCCGTAAAACTACCATCGGAGCTATCAGAGTAAACAATAAAGCGATAAAAGTGGCTATCAAAATATCTACTTTAGTAAAAATATTCACCTTGATAGACGAGCAGGGTGGTCGAGTTTCAGCGAGTTTCAATTAGGCTGTTTATACACCAAAGATGTGGGGGAAACTGAGCGGTACGAGGATGCGTAGTGAAACAATGAACCGGTGGTACTCTTTCTACTAGGAATGTGCGAAGAAGCTGAGCGGTGCAACGGTGCGTAGTGACAATGTGATACAGTGTGACTCTTACCTACCCTAGTAGACTAGGGATGTGCGAGGAAGCTGAGCGATACAACGAGCGTAGTGAGACGGTTTGGCTCTTTCTACAAGGGATGTGCGAAAGAAGCTGAGCTGTGCATTGATGCGTAGTGACAATGTGATACGGTGTGACTCATTCTAGTAGGGATGTGTGCGAGGAAGCTGTGCGGTACAATAATGAGACGGTGTGACTCTTTCCAACAGAGATATGCGAGTAAACTGAATGATACGATGATGCGTAGTGTAACTGAAACGGTGTATCCACCAGTAATGTGCGAGGTGTGCCTGATCGGTGCCAGATTGTGTAGTGAAACTGACTCTTTCTAACAGGGATGTTCGAAGTTGCTGATCGTTGAGATTGCATAGTGCAAGCTATGAAACGTTGTTTATAACTCTTTCTACCAGGGATGTGCGATAATGCTGAGCGGTGACAGTTATTTATTCTATGACCATGTGAACACGCGTAACAAGCTATGAAAAGATGTGTACCTGAGCCGAGTGAGGATGCGCAACAAACTCTCCTCCAGCACCACAGTCTTCGTACAAAGGCCTGGAATTCATTTCGCAGCTTTTCTTGCTCATTTTGTTCGTACGTCTTTCTCTTGTATTACTATGTATGCTCCTTGCTTCGCTATGTTATTTTCCACTTGACCCGAGGTAAGCGTGGCTAGGAAACTAAAGTAGTACTATTGGTTGCATTATTCTTTACGCTCTGCTCATGGCTCAGCTACTTTATGATTTTGATCCCGCACAAGAAAAAAAAAGTGTTTGCATGAGCATGTTCCTATTTGGATTGTAATAGCAGTGAATGGGCGCCAGCCGGCCAGTGCTGGTTTGGTGACCTAACTGGCCGTGAAAGCACATACTAGGCCGGATTCTAGCCCACAGATCCGAAATCGAGGTTGCGTGGAGCGAGTAGATTCGCTGAGTGTATGTTTTCCATTAATTTCAATGGAAAATGTATTTGATGATCATTCCTCAAGGACATGATCGATCTCAATTTTTTTTCGACACAAACCTCAAGTATGTCGCGGTCTTTAATTGTGACAAGTGACGGCGCGTATAAGCGTCACGCTCGCTCCCCTCGGTTCACTCAATGACACTGTGTAGATTGTACCATGTTCTTGATTGTAAACAAACATTAACCAGTAGTACCATTAATATTTCGTCGTTGTCAAACCAAAATCTGCTATGTGCATTTTTTATAATTTTTACATTTTGAAAATTGCGACAGGTAAATGAACCAAAACATCGTATGAAAAAACTGCTATGTGCTGAATAGTTGTCACAGTACGTCGTATAGTACTTATTAGCACATAGCAGTTTCTTCATACGATGTTTTGGTTCATTTACCTGTCGCAATTGTCAAAATGTAAAAATTATAAAAAATGCACGTAGCAGATTTTAGTTTGACAACGACGATTTATAAATATAAAATATAAATATTGTCACACAAATTACACAGCGCCATCTAGCCCCAAAGTAAGCGAAGCTTGTGTTATGGGTACTAGACAACTGATACACATACGTAAATACATTTTTTTTTGTAAATACATACTTATGATACATAGAAAATACCCAGACTAAGACAAACAGACATGTTCATGCACACAAATGTTTGTCTTATGTGGGAATCGAACCCACGAGCGTTGGTGTCGAAGCCGTGTCATTGACCGCTACGCCACCGAGCTCGTCGATTTATAAAAACACACACTCTTAAAATTCGCCAGCCAACTGTATCTACACAGTTTCAGTACTGAATTTTATAAGTGTTGAAAAAAAGGGATTAATTTTCCTCAGGTAAATGAAATATAAACAAATGTTTTAAGCACGGAACAAAGTTTGCTCTGTGTTTATTTTTGAACATTTTTAATATTATGAAATTTATCCTTGATCTACTTACTCCTGTCTACCTTTCCCTTCATCTTTCCTCGTATGGTGATTTTTATATTGGTAATTTATTTTATGTTTCAAAAATATTACTAGGATTCCATAAATTGATTAAAATTTCGATTTCATAGGTGATCTTGATGGCCTACTGACATAAATGCCCAACTGATTCAATTGCCTAATGTCCATAAGTGAACATAAAAGGAAAGCCTCGTCTTTATATGAATTCACTCACGCTATCGTTGTTCCAAAATGTTACATAGGCTGTGGCATGTGAAAGGATCACGAACGATAAATTGTCTGTTCTTATGGAAAGTGAACTATCCAATAACCTTAGACACAGAGTTGGAGCGGGCTAGATACCGTATATTTTCATACTTGGAAACACAAGCATACGTGTCTATAATACCTTAGAGTTTGGCAATGTAAGCAGTAGTGCTCGTGCGCTGACACTTCCGCTGTTAATGCAGCACGTCACGTCTTCTGACCTTACTCACGCACGCCACAAGAGAATACAAAAATTCTCAAGGGTTAATTGATTGATTGATCGATCAATCCTTTCTTCTATCGCTTAACCCTGTCTAAACGGTGTCCCTTGGGACTCGTACAATTAGGACACGTTATCGCATGCCTTGCAAAAAAGATCAAGCAATATTGCATGCAAATATCGCGTAGCTAGAGTCACTTTTTATTTAAAATCATCCCAGTGAGTTCTCTATCTGCTAGGACATTTACTCTATACTGACACGCTTGAATTCGCTTGCGGCATCTAGTGATTTTAATTCTGTGACTACGGCCTATAAATTGCGTAAATTTATCACGTAGTAGGGAGGTTTTAAGTAACTAGGATAGAACGGGTCACTTGGTTTACTCGGTAACATGGCGGTCACTGGCCTGAATTCAAATTAGCTGGCGAAAATCTCAGTGCCTTTGTAAAATATCTACTTATTAAATAAAAATGAAACGTTGTTCGTAGCTAAGCGTAAAACTTCAGGACCGCTCGACTTAATAGATATTTTTTACATGTTTGTAAAAAAGGATTTTTGAACAATAATTGGAAAAGTTTCCCGAAAATTGGAATTCTACAAAAACTAAAAGTATTTTACCTAGTAAATAAATTAGTAGTAAGTTAGTACCACCTCACAGAATACCGTAGACAAATAACTATTCCCTTGAGGGTTGTTGTGATCCTGCGAGTGAGTGAGGTCGCCAGATAGAAAGAAAGGAAGGAGTATAGGCTGGCAACGGATCGGCGACCCATTGGCGTTGCAGATCTCCGTGGGCTATGGTGATTCCATCAGGTGACCCAAATGCACGTTTGTCCCCCTTGGTTGTTGTGATCCTGCGAGTGAGTGAGGTCACCTGAAAGGAAGGAACGAGTATAGGCTGTGCAACGGATCCGCGATACCTTGGTGATGCTGATCTCCATGACCGGTGCTTGCTTTCCATCAGGTGACCCCGTGCTCATTTGTTTTTATGTATTTGAGAGGGGGGCCCCTCTCAAATACATAAAAACAAAATTCAAAATTTTGTAAAAACTCTCGACGGTTAATACCTAGTTGAAAAAGTATAAAATAATTTTGAAACCACCGACTTAAAGAATTTATGCTATGAACTTAATAAAAAAACCGAAGAAAATCTGTTGGGGCTGCCATTAAATGAACTAGTTTGGCAGTTTTATAGTAACTTGCATACTTATTTATTATGTTGAAAGCAGCCCCCGTCACCGTAACACCTATCTAAGAACATGCACCAATCAAATCCGAACCCATCACTGAAAACCGCATTTAAATCGGACTCGTACTTTTGGAGATAAATGGCAACATTGGGTTCACAAACAAATATTTACTGCAGCGCCCCCTGGTGAGTTGTCACTGTAACACCTATCTAAGAACATGCACCAATCAAATCCGAACCCATCACTGAAAACCACATTTAAATCGGTTTCGTACTTTTGGAGATAAATGGCAACTTTGGTTTCACAAACAAATATTTACTGCTGCGCCCCCTGGTGAGTTGTCACTGTAACACCTATCTAAGAACATGCACCAATCAAACCCGAACCCATCACTGAAAAACGCATCAAAATCGGGCTCGTAGTTTTGGAGATAATTGGCAACATTGATTTGCACAAACATCCTAGCACCCCAAACGCATATACCGTCTCCGTTCCGTCGCGGGTAAAAAAAAGCTCGTGGCTATGGCATGGTTACGGAAACTCAAAAAAATATAAACAAAGTGAATAATTTCGTAAAAACCAAGCGTGAAGAGGGCGTAAACGAGTTAAAAGTCATCATCGTACAAACAATTGAAAAATGATGATGCAACCGCCATTTCCACGGTTACAGTATTGTTAAAAACGACCAGTTAACATTGAACTTCTCATCGACCCAACTCCCTTGTAAATAGAGGTCTTATTTAGTTAGTCGTTGTTGCACCTGGTCTAATTTATCTTGACCCCTCATACCTCCCAAGGGCTAGTACATAAAGTATGAAATATACCGTCTCGTTAACGTTCAAGTTACGTTGGTCAGTTAGTTCTTCGCAGAAATATGCCATACGGTTTTGAGATCAAGATCACAGCGATTCTATTCTATTGTACGTATATGTATGAACTCCCACACTATTGTTTGTAATGTTTTTGATGAAAAATAACAGTTTGGAACTGATAGTGGAATGTTCTTCATATTTTTTGTAACTGAATGATGATAAGTTAATCTTAAAATTTGATTTCAAAGGAGTTTTCTTCCTCGAGCTGTCAGGTTGTGGAATGAACTCCTTGCCATTTTCATTTTCAGGTTTCATTAGATCAGTAGGTTCATCAACACTGTGAACCAAAGCAAACCTCACCCGCTCGTGGTGCACCCTGCTGACTGACAAACGAAGCTCTGACGAAAAGAGAGGTAGGGCATAGCGTATTTTTTAAGCTGGGGAAGTACCTCCACCTCACAGAATACCGCATCCAAATAACAATTCCCTTGAGGGTTGTTGTGTTCCTGCGAGTGAGTGAGGTTGCCAAAGAAAGGAAGGAGTATAGGCTGGCAACGGATCGGTGACCCATTGGCGTTGCGGATCTCCGTGGGCTATGGTGATTCAGGATCAGGTGACCCAATAGCTCGTTTGTCCCCCTTTCATATAAAAAAATAATAATACCGAGAGCCGGTACCGTAAACCTGTCGTTTTACCTACGCCCTATCTATTCACTATCCACAAAATAACATTTTCATTTTAAAAAACCGGCCAAGTGCGAGTCGGACTCGCGCACGAAGGCTTCCGTACTATTATCTATAAAAATTAAAAAAAAAACGTTGTATGGGAGCCCCCTTAACTATTTATTTTATTCTGTTTTTTTAGTATTTGTTGTTATAACGGCAACAGAAATACATCATCTGTGAAAATTTCAACTGTCTTAACTATGGTTCTTGAGATACAGCCTGGTGACAGACGGACGGACGACGGACAGCGGAGTCTAAATAATAGGGTCGGTTTTACCCGTTGGGTACGGAACCCTAAAAAAAACATGTTTGCGTTCTTAGCAGTTCCATTAATTTTCTTAGTCTTGCTCCTCTAAACACCTCTCCGCTTGAACGACCATTCAGCAGATTCATAATTCACGAATAAATTATAAAGTCGCCATTTTTTATTATTCACAAAACGTTTGAAATTACTTCAGCCTCATTGACTTGTTTGACGTCGAGTTTCCAGTTGAATAATTTATTTGTTCGCTGAAATATGTTCAAAATATGAAAGGTACAAATGCGGCGAATGACGTGAGTGGATATTTTTGAACGGAATATTTTAAGGGGATATTTTGTTTATGCATTGCTTTTATGGCGACATTCCTCGTCTTGAATTCTCTGAGTATGGTATACTAATGCTGCGGCTACAGTACCGTGATATGCCAATAATTATTGCCATAATTTCAACAACGCCTAGGTGTAACCACGATTTATGGCCATAATTTTACAATGCCAATCAATATGGCAAATGGCGGTAGACAATAGCTAAGGCGGCGGTCTTTTTTCGCACATCAAAGAGAATTACCGCAGTAATTAATGCGTTTGTGGTCACACTACCGTTTGTCCAGTGTGCAACATGAGCTCAACGGCGACGCACGTATCGACCGACATGGAGTGGTCAAATGAAAAAAGCTTGAGTTTTGGAATTATTCCAATGCGAACCGTATCTTTTTATGGGCTTTCGGTCGGGTATACCCCGATAAAAATCGCGGTGTACAATGATGATTTGAAAGAGAAAAAAGACCGAAACCATCTAAATAAATATAACAGCTGCAGCTTCAACCGCCATCTTGAAAAATGATATTTTTACCGCCTAATTTATTGGCATATGGTAAACTCTAGTGTAACCACACCACTTCACGCAGTAATTTAAACAGTAATTTAATGCCACAATTATTGCGGTAACAGCCCGGTAGACGGTAAGGTAGTGTAGCCGCAGCATAAGAGGGCAGCCTAATTTAAAAATTAGGCGATCTTCACATTGGTACTTTAAAAATGAACTAGCCATTTTTAGGCCTTGACATTTTGTATATCGACGGGACATTTTGTATATCGGTGAACATTACGGTAATATAAGTTGGTTACAAAGCTCTTGCTTAATATCTACGTATTTATTTACCTCATCGACAGGGAACTCATCTTCACACATAGGAGTTCGCCATTGGTGATCGCGAACTGTACGATTCCAAAGAAGTTTTCTCCCGCGTACTATTGGTACTATCAAGCTTTGGAATGAATTGCTTGTCGGGGTTTCCTCACAGAATACCGCAGCCAAATTACAATTCCTTTGAGGGATGTTGTGTTCTTGCGAGTGAGTGAATTCATCAGAAAATTTCGTATTGCGAGCGTTAATATGGCTATGGTAACCGCTTCACATCAGGTGAGCCGTATATAAAAAAAAAAGTAATTTCTTACAGTCTTTCAGAGCTTGAAAAATTCTGAACATATCGTTCAGCTTGCAACTTCAGTCGTTTTGATATTTAAAGAATTGCCCAAGATATGTCATCGGCCATATCTTCTCGGTCTCTGTAGGCCATAGAACGGAGTACAGCTAACGTCACGGTACGGTAATGACGGTAAAAGCAATGAGCTCTGTGCCACACTGACTGAGTGCGGCCGCGTAAGATCTCGCATATAAATAAATAAATAAATATTTCAGACAAATTACACAGCGCCATCTAGCCCCAAAGTAAGCGAAGCTTGTATTATGGGTACTAGACAACTGATAAACATACGTAAAATCATTTTTTTTTGTAAATACATAGGTACTTATGATACATAGAAAACACCCAGACTAAGACAAACAGACATGTTCATGCACACAAATGTTTGTCCTATGTGGAAATCGAACCCACGAGCGTTGGTGTCGAAGCTGCGTTATTGACCGCTACGCCACCGAGCTCGTCAATATCTTGATGCTGTACCCGTTAATAGAAGAAGCTATCTTGAATATGTTAAAGATAGCCCTAGAATGGACTTCATCGTAGTCACTTGTATGTTGACATCTTTTATATGTTAGAACTGGTAATGTTTTTTCGTATAAATATATACAAACATCAAGATACGACTTAACAAAGAATTTGCCTGAGCAAAATCAACATGAATATGAGCTCAAGTATACTCTTAGAGATTTTTTCTTATCTACTGCGAAGTTGCTCTCATAGAAAAAGTTGTTTATGTTGATCATGCGTATGAATTGTGAACCGATTTTCAATTTTTATTTTTTATTTGAAAGGGTATGATTACGAGGTGGACCCTATACCAGCGTGTTCGTAACGAAATAATCTTTACTTTAATTTAACTTTAATTCATTAACGAGACCGGTGCAAGTTACTAGTATCGAGTTACCTGTTTATACCTGCCTACCCAAGAGTTGTGACGGGAAAAAAATAGTCAGCCTAGCGTTTGCATATTCTATGGGTTTCATACTTTCGATTGGTATGGAATTTGTCTATTAACCGAACCAGTGAAATGTTTAAAAAAAACCATTTTTTTAATTATTAATTAATTATATTCTGAACTGAAATTTTTTAGCCTACCCATTTGCAATATATTTATTGACATTTTTAATTGATTATAAAATACTTTTCATCCATTAACCAGCCCGGTGAAGGTGATTTTAAGGTGGGATCCTATACTATAAGGATATAGGTAATGTCAATATTTAATTATTTCTAAAATATGGACGACAAGAGTCAGTTTGGTAAGGTCAAAAATAGCACCTATACATTTTTTCTGCCTTCGACCGTAGCTTGTCTGTGGATGGATTTATTAACCTCGAGCTCCTCCGCGCTTCAGAAGGTAACGTGCCTTCTGAAGCGCGGAGGAGCCATCGGAGAAACCGTCGGTCCCGTCTGTTGTTATTAAATGACAGTCGTTACTATTTATAGCTAGCTGTCTGTGTAACTATTTATAGCTAGCTATCCATGCGACAGCAGGAACCGTTTACTGATGCAATTTAGTGTGAGTATGCCATATCTATAGACATATAATATCACTGATCTGTCTGCTCTGCTTTCAAATAAGAACCTAATATCACACCCCGGTCACTCCATACAGATATCGCGTCGTTTACCACTACACAATCAATGACGTCTGTGCAGAGCATGAATGAGCGTGTGTGCGTGCGGCGTACAAACACAAACCATACAAACTGTTCCAGATTTGTCTCAGAGGGGGAGGTGAGGTCGACACGTGAGAGCGGGAGGGAGTGACCATACTGTACGTAGTACTATTACTTATTTATACTGTGCTAATATTGAACTTGGCAGTAATAGCGTCCGAAATACATTTTTCCTTTTTAAACGGTTTTATTTAGCTTGACCTGTTTGTTTGTTTATATTTTTGGGTCAAATCTAGTAATTGAAATTTGACCCCCTTCCTGTTGACCGATTGATCTGAAATTTGGTACACACCTTTAGTTCTGGTGACAATACAATTAAATAAATTCTGTTTCATTGTAAATCCAAGATGGCCGCCACTACAAAATGGCGGTTTACAAATTTTGTCACGACTACCTCAATATGGATATCAAATGAAAGGGCTTAACTAGTAGAACACAGTTCACACGAAAAAAAAATTAAAATCCAAGATGGCCGCCGCTATAAAATGGCGGTTTACAAATTTTGTCACGACTACCTCAATATGGGTATCAAATGAAAGGGCTTGACTAGTAGAACACAGTTCACATGAAAAAAAAATGAAAATCCAAGATGGCCGCCGCTACAAAATGGTGGTTTACACATTTTGTCACGACTACCACTACATGGGTATCAAATGAAAGAGCTTGACTAATAGAACACAGCTTGTCGCTCGTCGCTCTCATCAATAAAATCCAAAATGGCCGTCAACAAAATGGCCAGTTGGCGGTTACATATTTTCTCAATTTTCAATATGGGTATCAAATTAATACAAGACAAATTTAAAAGTAAAAAAAAAATGACAAAAGTCAAATCTAATCTTAATTGAATGAGAAGTACTATGTAATTGAATTATGAACTAAAAAACTTGAACGGTTTTATTGAAAGTAATGTACTAAAAGCTAAAAAATAATTCGGTAGGTCCGAGGTTTCAGTCATCATACCCCTCTCCCTCATCAGTCTAAGGCATTGATCAGACAAAATAATAAAATCGTTGGGCCCGTGTTTCTATCCAATCAACTCAGTTTACGCTACGCCCAACGATTTTATTATTTCCCAGTTTATTATTTATTATTTCCCAGTCGGCCAGTTTACAAATATACTGTATCCTACCACTCTTTCACCTATTTCGCTACACGGCAGGGTGCACCACGTGCAGCTGAGCCTGGCTTTGGTTCTAAAAAACATTTATTTGCTTGGTTGTCTGTAACAAAGTCTAGCCTATGTCACTCTCCAGGCCTTAAACTATCTCCAAACAAAAAAAAACATGTCAATCCTTTTGTTACTTTCGACGTGAAAGAAGGACAAACAAACAAACACACTTTCACATTTAAATAAATAAATAAATAAATAAATATTGTCACACAAATTACACAGTGCCATCCAGCCCCAAAGTAAGCGAAGCTTGTGTTATGGGTACTAGACAACTGATAAACATACGTAAATACATTTTTTTTTTGTAAATACATACTTATGATACATACAAAATACCCAGACTAAGACAAACAGACATGTTCATGCACACAAATGTTTGTCCTATGTGGGAATCGAACCCACGAGCGTTGGTGTCGAAGCCGCGTCATTGACCGCTACGCCACCGAGCTCGTCTTTTATTTTATCGTCGTCTTTGATTTATAATATTAGTATGGATATATAGTTTCGCGAAGTCGGAACGGGCCACAAGTCTTATATAAAATAGTTCCATTAAAGGCATCTAAGTAAAATATATCGGTTGTATGGGACTTACACGAAGTTCAGCGTAAGAGGTAACTTTTTACTTTAGCTTTTAGGGATTCACACACTCGGGGCATTAATAGTTTAGTGCTAGTCTGCTCTAGGCGACTTTTAGTCTTTTCAGCTGCTGTTAAAACGTGTTTGAAGACGGCTATGTTTAAATTTCATATGACGAATTACACACGGCCATCTAGTCAGTCCCAAACTAAGCAAAGCTTGTACTATGGGTACTAGATAACTGATGTTATACTTAAATACATATTTTTTTTGTTAGCCAATTGAGTGGCCTTTAGTTGGCTTCAAAAGAGTGTCCTCCGCCAACCCTCAATGAGCAACTTGGTGGAGTATGCTCTAAACGTCTTCAATTGAGGGGAAACCCCATATCCCAGCCGTGAGATGAGTTACATTATAAAATATTATTTTATTAGACCAAAGCCACTCGTACAAGAATGTAACACAAAGTCAAACGAAACTAGTTTGAGGGAGTTCATTTGAAATTGTAGATAGAGTCGATTCGATAACGAACTCTTGATAAATGATAACAGTTATCATGTTACGTAGAAAGGGAAAGTACGTGTGAATAATCAGTGATAATGTGGAGCGACTTACTTCATTATGGTCTAACTGATGACTATAAAGTACCGTACGTCATCGAATAAGGAAATTAAAGAACCATTGTTACAAAATATTTATCACATAAGATCAAGGAATCACATCTGGCAGGTGACGGGACGAACAAAAAAAAGTATTTTGTATTTTGATGAGAACAAAAAAAAATCATAAATAAGCGAGCCTTATAAAAGCTAAAGTTATTGTAAAGAGGAACAGTACCTAACTTTGTTTGGCAATCCCGAAACTACTCATCCAATACAAAACCTTTCACTCATCATCACCAGGTCATTTTAGTCTCCACTATAGGAGCGCGACCCTCTCTCGTCTGTCCTAGACAGAAAGAGAAGAAGAGGTGAGGTGTCGTGCGCAGCTTGTTAAAAATAAAATCTAAAGTTGACAAGTCATGCGTTCAAATACGTAATTGTAACGTAACGTTTTATAGATACCTAGCTCATCTTAGAAAATAATACGTGGTCTGCCTGGAAAGTTTGTATTATAGCATTAAGGTAGAAAACAAGTACCGAGAAGTAAGACGGCTCATCTGATGGTAAACAGTTACCGCAGCCTTTTGACGCCTGTGATATCAGGGGCTACAACTACGCGTTCCGGCTCTGTAAAATCATCTTCACGCCCTTTTTGAAGAACTCCATGCTGTAGACTTTTGGAAAACTTTAACTGTTCATTTCAAAGCTTAAAAGTGCGTGAGAGGAGACCTGTCTGGAACTGTGAGAAGTGTGTGGAAGAAGGTGCGACTGTAGAAGAAGGCTGTGGCGTATCAGTAGTTTGTCATGGCTTGTCTGTCACATTTAACTTTTAAATCAAACCAGATTTAATTTGTTTTCCATCTAATACGCGATGTTTGCTCGTATGGACTCTCCGAAACTCCTTAACCGATCTTAATGAAATTTTTCATATTGTGTGTAATTTGGTCCAACTTGGAAATAAATACTTTTTATCCTTAATCATCCCCTAAGGGGTTACAAGTTATATGAAAGTTCACGCGGAGGAAGTCGCGGACGAACACTTATATTATATAAAAATTGGAGTTGTGCGTTTGATGAAGGTTAACTACAGCAATCACACGGACTATTATCATCGTATCGTACTGTATCGTCACGATGGACGCCATTGTCGCTCTTATCGTGTCAATGGCGATTGTCTTGTTATAAATTAGATATTCAGGGCACAGCGGCCTCTAAACGGGGTTTCTCTGGAAAACCATTATTTTGATTTAACCAAGAATAAACAAAAAAAAAACGGGTTGCACTCCTGGAGTGCCGCCGGCAGAAGTGAAAATTTGAACATTAACATTGTGTATTTTTGAATATTTTAGAATGGTTTGGGAATAATTTCGCACGAATTGCTTTATTTACCAGTATAAAAGTACTATCATTTATGTGGTAAAATACAATATTTCAAACATGACAATTTATATTACATTAACAATAAACAGCAGGAGCAGGCATACATTTTCAACGCGTGGCAGAAAGAGAGGCGCCGCGCCGGCGCGGCGGTCTACTCTCCCTCCGTCTTACGAATTTTCGATCAGGTCACGTGTCCTGCCGCGAGTTTAACATTTTTTACGCATCCCAAAAAGTGCACAACGCCACTAAAGAAGTTTTTATTTCAAAAAATCTGATTAGTTGTTAACATAAAAAAAAAGTTACTTATTGTGTTTCATTCATCAAGCCCTTCATTCTATATCTATATCATAAAGGTTACTTCATCATTAGGAAATTATAAATCCATATTTTGTGCGACGGTTGGAGGAGGCCAGTGTTTTCAAACCGCCAAGTCAGTTGACTTTACCATTGACTTGGCGTAACGACTGTCATCTAACGACAACAGATGACAATAGATGACACGTGATGCACCCTGCTGGCTGACAAACGAGGCTTTCGCAAAAAGCGAGGTAGGACATAGCGTAATTTTTAAGCTGCCCGACTGGAGAAGTACCTCCACTTCACAGAATACCGCAGCTAAATAACAATTCCCTTGAGGGTTGTTGTGTTCCTGTGAGTGAGTGAGGTCATCAGAGAGAAAGGAAGCCTATACTCCTTAGGCTGGCAACGGATCGGCGACCACTTGGTGTTGCTGATCTCCATGGGCGCTGTTGATTGACTTCTATCAGGTGACATTCTCGTTTGCTGCTACAATATATAAAATGGTCGGCACCTTATCACCAATAGGGGCTAGGGGGCTAGGGGGCTCAACCAAACTGACAGAGCAGTCGTTATATGCTCTTCTCTCCTCATTTGCAATGCAATAATTGATGATGACTAATCTTCTATATCTATTGCAATCAAGACAGGCGTAACCGTTCAGTAAGTTAACTAATATTTGTACGTCTAATCTGTTATCTAAGTAGGGCATGTTATCTAACACTTACTTGGATATTACTAAGCGTATGTTTATTATGTTCAATGTATTATTACTGAAGGTGTACTTAAATGTAAATTCGTGTTGTGGCACATAGCTGTGTGTTTAAATTAAAATAGGATAATATGCCGAAATCAATATTGACGACGCGACAGAAGATTGAATTAAACAAATAATTACTAGCATGTGGTTCACCTAATGGAAAGCAATCACCACCGCCCATGGAGATCAGCAACACCAAGGGGTCGCCGATCCATTGTCAGCATATACTCATTCTTTTCTTTCTATCTGGTACTACTTCACTCACTCGCAGGAACACAATAACCCTCAAGGGAATTATTATTTGGCTGCGGTGCGCTGTGAGTTGAAATACGCTATGCTCTACCTCTCTTTTCGCCAGAGCCTCGTTTATCAAACAGTACGGTGCACCACGTGCAGGTAAGGTTGGCTTTGGTTCAAAGATGTTGATGAACCACTTGCATCCCAAAATATAATATAAAAAAACCATTTCAATAAACCGTTCATTCAAACAGTATTGTTACGCAAAAAGATCAAATTTAATCATCGCGTGGGTATCCGTATATAGAAACACAACTCCCACTGACACGGGGATACGGCTTAAATTAAATCGTGTCCAGATTGGAATGAAGGGTTATTGTTTATTAAAAATGAATGATTACAAAAATATTTTATTAATGTTGATATTGTTGATTGATTTCGTGAACGATTTGCTTACGGGGAAAAATTGTTCTGATACGTTCTCGTTTTTAATTATGAAATGTATCCTATTTTTTAAAATGATTATTTTTTAGAGATGTGTAATCAAATCTTGCAAGTTATATTTGTATTGCTCTATGTACTCGTATTAGTAGTTGCCTATCGTCACGTCCATAAGGCGGGCCGTAATCTCGTTCTCACCACACAAGTGGTTTAAAAAAAACCCGCCCCGAAAGCTACCCACTTTATAAAAATACTTTATAAAATTGACCCCACTTTATAATAAAAAACCGGACAAGTGCGAGTCGGACTCGCCCACCGAGGGTTCCGTAGGTACGTAGTATCATTATTAAATTTGATATTTTTCATTATAAATAAGAAATAATGCGTCGAAAAAAATAAATAAAATATATTTTGCAATGTGTACATCAAGCCCTTTCATATGATACCCCATTTGAACTAGTAGTTTCAATTTGAAATTTCGACACCCTATAAAAAATATAGACCCCCTATTTTTTAAGATCTATTTACAAATGTATAGTTTTGAGATTTATTCCTGTACTTGTAGTCTATAACGATGTTACTTGCCAAATTTCATAGTTCTAGGTCAACGGGAAGTACCCTATAGGTTTTGATTCCCTTGAGTGTGTCGAAATATGCGTTTTTTGCTGAATAAACGACCGTAACTTTTTTCAACGTAAACTTAGCAGTTTGATTTTTTTTTAACTTCATGGGACCGTAGACCTGAGTATACAGTTCAAATTTCAGCTTGATACCTCCACGCATTCTCGACATAGAAATTCTTGACAGACAGACAGACAGACAGACAGACAGACAGACAGACAGACGGACAACAAAGTGATCTTATAAGGGTTCCGTTTTTCCTTTTGAGGTTCGGAACCCTAAAAATGTACTTTAGAAAAAGTGTTACTTCCCTACTTTATAAAAATGTGAATGTGAGTTTATTTGTTACGCGTTGACGCCGAAACTACTCAACCGATCATGAAACTTTGTATTCAAATGTATTAGGAAGGACAAAGGATACTTTTAATTAATAAAGTTGATTTAAAAAAAAATTGAAACCGACTTCAGTTGGCGAGCGCAGCTTATTGGTGGTATACCCCGGCAGACGCTGCTGCCCGTCTTCCGGGAGAAAAGTTATTGCATGACACAAGATTCCTTTGTCGCCTTGTACGACATCCAGCGCAGAGCAATGGAGTGGCGCAATTCTATTCTGCTGGCAACCACAGGGCAAATTTAAGGGCTTCTCTCGATTTTTTGGGATCCCATCATCAGACCCTGACTTGGTGAATAGGGGACCACCTCGCAATTACCCTTTCAAATAAAAAAAATAAATTTGACCATACGTGCTTATAAAATTTAAGGGTTTCCCTTAATTTCCCTGGCATCCCATCATCAGATCCTGACTTGCTGAATATGGAACCACCTTGCAATCATAGCCTTTCAAATAAAAAAAGAATTATGAAAATCGGTTCATAATTCGCGAAGATATGAATAACATACATACAAAAAAAATATTCAGTCGAATTGAGAACCTCCACCTTTTTTGAAGTCGGTTAAAAATGGTAAATGCTGGCGAAGCCGCGGGTGGAAGTCAGTGTTTTGTATTTTTAAAATATTTGTTATCATTTTCACTAAACTTTCTACTACCTTCCGCATTAACCTCTATGTTTACCTTTTCTACTCTGTAAACTTCATGCGGTTAAGATTTACCGCAGTCTAAATATATACAGAGTACCAAAGTGATGTTATCTCGTTCTAATTTTGGTCCATCGCCGCACGCGCACCCGTATGCACTTGACAGATGAATCACGGCCGCGGCCACTGCACTCGGCGTTGAGACTGTGATCTGTTTATTTTTCCTTAAACAAAACTATCATCATCATCATCATCATCGGTTTGGATTTGAGCTTTCCCTGAGGAAAGGAAAGCACTGATGCCTTCCACCATAATTATGCAATCCTCTACTTTTTGCATCCATCTGCTTTATTGAGGTCGTCCACATGCTCAGGGTATTTCAAAAAGGGATCCAATTCCGAACGAGGATTTTTATTTATAATAGAGAGGACAAACGAACATATGTGTCACCTGATGACCATCATCATCAGGTCATTTTAGTCTCCACTACAGGAGCACGACCCTCTCTCGTCCGTCCCAGACAGGAGGATTTGGCCTACACTCCCCACGCTAGCCAGACTGGGCTGGGGAGGCCTGATCGATGTTTTATAATATATTTCCCATAGTCGCCTTGTACGACATCCACAGGAAGAGACGGAGTGATTCTACTCTAGTCTGAAACCACACGGCCAGACCTAATGGCCATGGACATCAGTAACACCAAAAGGTCACTGATCCGTTGCCAGCCTTAATATAGGCTCTTTTCATGGAGACTCCCAAATCATAATTGTTTGGGAAATTCAACGGAAAATCAAACATATATCGACAACTCTCAGAGTCAGCAGGTTGAAGTGTCATGGCAGCTCAACCTTCATCACAGAGAAGAAACAGACAGGCGCTGATGACTTCGTTTATTTAGAATAGGCAGGGGAGTCATCCTCAAATATCAGAACCGAAATGGTCGCGTACAGTTTTAGAGAGGTTATCTTCCCGCCACTATCAAGTTGTGGAGAACTGCTTGCGAAGGTTTTCCCAGGAGACTACTCCAGGGTTCTTTAAAAAGAGCGCAAACAGGTTTTGGTAGGATCGGCAATGCGAGACTGATGATCCTGGTATTGCAAGCATCAAAGACCATTTACCATGTGTGCCTTAGCACACCCCGGCCACTCCATACAAATGTCGCGTCGTTTACTACTACCACACTACTACATAAACAATGACGTCTGTGCGGAACGTGAATGAGCGTGCGTGCGTGCGGCGCCATACAAACTGTTCCAGATTTGTCTCAAAGGGGATGTGAGGTCGACACGAGAGAGCGGCAGGAAATGGTCATATTGTAGGTATTAATTTTACTGTGCATAAGGCCTGTCTTATGATTATTTGTCACCTTAGTTGTATAGAAAATACATTTGCTCCGGAAGAGTTTCCAGAAATGAAAGCAGGTCTCTGCCACCGTGTCAATGAGGACAAGCTTTTTATAAATATCTTCTGATTTTTTTTCAAAAGTATCTTCACTGTTAAACGGTTTATTACTTCTTTTTTTATGTAAGGAATCCGTGAATCGTAAAATTAGCTGCTTTTTACATAAGATTTTGAAATAGAAAGTAAATTTTGTCGGAATGTTACATTACTATCTACTAATTCAAAGACAAGACAAAGTAATAAGTAAAAGCACCAGGGAGATTTAAAATATTTTAGACGTAAATTTTTGGGTGTGAATGGGTTTTTGGGTGTAAGTAAATACAATATTCATTTATTGCGCTATCGTACACAAACATGACAATTTATATTATATTAGAAATAAACAGCCGCCGCGCGGTAGAAAGAGAGCGGAATATCACTTTCTCTCCTACGCCGCGCCGGCGATCTACCCTCCCTCTGTCTTACGAATTTTCGATCAGTCCACGTGTCCTGACGAGAGTTTAACATTTTTTACCCATTCCGAAAAGTGCACAACACCGCTAACGAAGTTTTCACTTCAAAAATGCTTTTGGCCTTTCCGTACGTAAGTGGCTATTACTTACAAGAACTAACCATAGAAATATCTCCTATTGTCGTTTAAAAGTTTACAAGCTATATTGACCGCTATAAATCCAGAAAGAATTCAATTTAACGCCCGGTCTACGACAATAGTGGCAAATGGGCCTGATACAGATTCGTCTCGGTTGATAAAACTTTAAGGCACAATAAATCTACGGCTGTTAGCGGCGGATGTATCTATTTCGAATGTAGAGAGAGTGGGAACTAAAAGTAATAACTATACTGAGCGTGAAATAAACAATTACAATGTCTTAAGTGTAAAGCAATAGTAGTTTATGAAACTGTTGCATAATAAGGGTTCTTAAAATATGAGTGTGAGTTTATCACATGAGCCGAAGGCGAATGTGATAATAGAATCACACGAGTATTTTAAGATCTAATTATGTGCAGTTTCATACACTACTTTATCTAATCTCATGAAATAGATGATAATATTTTTTTAAATAAAACCATGATGTTAATTTAACAGCTTTATTTCTTACTTATAAATCTATTTGCAGATCGAGCATGCGTGGTGCGCGACGCGGCGCGCGGCGCCGCGTCCACAGTATATGTAGATTTTTTTTACAAAATTGATATGCATTTGAATTATTACACTGAATCAACAGGTACAATTAAAATAATGGAGAGAACTGGTGCCTGAGCTAGGTGGATGTGTACCCACCTGTATTACAAGTCACCAGTCCCCTTTTCCGCAAGGAAGACAAATTTAGGTTTGTAAGACCATACAGAGGGTTATTCTAAGGAGACACTAGTGTAAACAATATCAATGTTAATAATAATAATAATAAAAATGATAATAATGATCAATGTTAAGATTAAAAATAATAAATTGATACCATGAGCGGAAATATGCTAAAATGCGTACGTGCGTGCGTGCGTGCGTGCGTGCGTGCGTGCGTGCGTGCGTGCGTGCGTGCGTGCGTGCGTGCGTGCGTGCGTACGCGCGTGCGTGTGTGCGTGCGTGCGTGCGTGCGTGCGTGCGTGTGTGTGTGTGTGTGTGTGTGTGTGTGTGTGTGTGTGTGTGTGTGTGTGTGTGTGTGTGTGTGCGCGTGCGTGAGTGTGAGTGAGTGCGTGTGCTCATAAATTATTGGCTTCGTGTTGATATCAAGTCATTGGAATTAGTAATTCCTCCGTGGAGTCATAGTCTAGGATCTTAAGCCACTTACTCACTTCTATTTTACATACATGCCTGGTCAAACGGTAGATCGAAAGAAGATTGTTAATCTTGTTATAAAGATAACTGCCCAAGAAGCAATAAAATCTGTGGGAGAAGTTAGTAGAGAATTTGACTGTGACGCAAACCTTCCCCTTTCTTCGCTTACTTTCATTGATAGTAAAGTCATATTCAATTTCTGAGTGTTTTTTAAGAATCGTCGAGAGGATAAAGATCTGCCTCACCGTCAAAACATCCCATAGTCTGTAAAGGTCACAAGTAGGATACCGAAACGGAAGACATGCAGCTACTTTCAAAACAGCTCTTTGCGCACGTTCAGCTTCTATGAGAAATGTTTTAGCAGATCCTCCCCAGGATGTAATGCAGTATCCTATCAATGATTGGCATAGAGCAATATATACAGTTCTTATAAGTCTGCGATCTGCAACATAGCGGAGTTTTTTAAAGATGTATATGAGCTTACGCAACCTGGAAACGAGCGTCTGGATATGGCATTTGAAGTTAAGGCTATTATCGATAGTTACGCCGAGATATTTAATAGTGTCACTTGATTGTATTGTACAACAAGTGCAATCAGAAGAATTTAGATTACATGTGTGCACAGTAAGTCTTCCTTCAGTTGGAAAATGTCTTTTTGAGAGTGAGAATGTAAGATATTTACTTTTAGAGACGTTAAGCGTCAGTATATTATTTTTCTGATGTATTTCAACATGCCCAATTTGGGCATGTTGAAATACATCAGACCAGGATCCACCGTGAAACACAAGTGCGGTGTCATCAGCAAACGTGAAGATTTTACCCTGTTTAAGAGGAAGTTGGCAGAGATCATTTATGTATATAAGGAACAGTGTAGGTCCTAAAATGCTTCCCTGTGGAACTCCAAAATTAACAGGAAGCTCCTTACTGTACCAGTTTCCTATTTTTACCCTTTGAAATCTGTCCGTTAAATAATCCGAGAACAGCGACAGCGGCAGTCCTCTTATCCCAATCGCCTCAAGCTTGTTGCAACCTACTTTACCTATTCGCCTTCGGCTCATGTGATAAACTCACACTCGTGTTTTAAGAACCCTTATTAGGCAATAGTTTCATAAACTACTATTTTAAATTTATTTTGATGGCTTGTGCGTAAAAGACTGACATTAAGATTCTGTGTTTAGTTTTTTAATCTCAAAATTTCAGTATGAGAGTAGATAAAGTCTTTTTAGTAATTGTTAGTAGCTTACGGCTTAGCCACCGTCATCACTCTACCAGTATAAGATATAAATATTTAATTCGGCCAAGTTATATGATCAAAATTGTTTGTGTTATTTTATTCTACGCTTAAAGGTTGTATCTTATTCGTAGGCTTAATTTCCTTTCTGTCCTTGTAAAGAATATTAATTACTATGTAATCATTTTCTTCGCAATTACGACTAATTAAGATCCATATACTAACATTTTTGGCAGTTCCGCATTAGGAGTCAGAGTCATAAACCTTGCTTCTTTCCTTATTTTGTTTTTAGGGTTCCGTGCCTCCAGTGAAAAAAAAAACGGAACCCTTATTCTATCACTTTGTTGTCCGTCGGTCCGTCTGTCAAGACTCTTTTTCTTAGGAACGCGTGAAGGTATCAAGTAGAAATTAATATCACATACTCAGCTCTGCAATCTCTTTAAGCAGTGAGAAAATCAAGCTTCTAAATTGACACTATCAAAAGACACGGCCGTTTATGTTCCATTTATATCGCATATTTTGATATTCGCAAAGGGAATCAAAACCTATAGGGTACTTCCCGTTGACCTAGAATCATGAAATTTGGCAAGAAGCAATGTCAAGTAGCACAAGTAAAGGAAAAAATCCGAAAACCGTGAATTTGTACTTATTTCACACCATTTACATGCCAACAATTGAAAAGGTTCACCTTTTGATCTTTGCCTTTTTGGGAAATTGCCCATATGAGCAGTTTCTATTATGGGAAGTTGCCCTTTCGGGAAATAGACCAAATGGAAAGTTGACGATTTTGGGAAGTTGACCAGATGGACCGCAAGTGTTTGTACGGAGCCCTCGTTGCGCGAGTCCGACTCGCACTTGACCGGCTTTTTTATTATGTTCTTCACACTTTCATCAATCTGTTATGCATTCCTTAATAATGAATTCATATTCATTACGTATCTTTATGCTGAATTCTGAAATCATCACCGCGTAATAGAGTTGTATATTTCTGTAATTTGATTACATTTAAACTATATGTTTAGGATATTATCGCTCATTTGGTGCAACAACGACATAATCTACGTCATCATGCATTTATCGAACGTTATTTTGGTATTACTTTAGTAGGCTTATTCTGCTTTCTGATTCTTCTCAACAGGCACATAGCATTTTAGAAGTATCTGACGAGCTCGGTGGTCGAATGGTTAGCAATGGCCACTTTGACTCCGAGGTCGCGGGTTCGATTCCCGCACAAGACAAATATTTGTGTGCATGAACATTTCTGTTTGTCTTGGTCTGGGTGTTTTCTATGTATTATAAGTATGTATTTACAAAAAAAAAAATGTATTTAAGTACATTTATCAGTTGTCTAGTACCCATAACACAAGCTTTGTGCTTAATTTGGGACTAGATGGCGCTGTGTAAAATTGAAATATTTATTTATTTATTTATCTAATTGTTTTATTATTATTGTAATTAATAAATGAAATTTGGTTGGACAATCAAAAAAGTGATCTACGTGCAACAACGACATAAGTATACGTTGTGACGATATTGCAGCGAATGAACCTTATAATTATTTCTTCAAAGTAATTGTTACATCTTTTATCCATAACTCGGTGGAATAGCTATCCAACTGATATGAAGAGATACTGTAGTCTGTAACTCGTAGACGGTTATCTTATCTTAGAGTGGGTCCAATGCTGCAGTATCGGTGACACGTCGGCCCTCGTGGATCTTTAGTCACTCTCCCGTGACTGTCTGGAGACATGTTCCATGTACATCAGTACGACACTTATTGGATAGAGCCTGTAGTCCTCCAGGTCCGGATATGCCTTTCCTAGGATTTCCATTCGTTTGCCGGTTAGGGCGTCACATTGACTTCAAATGTGAAGCCATAGATGATTACACAAGAAGTAACGTTATCACCTTCGCTGCTTTTGTAGCATCTCAGGAAATTACTCACCGAAATCTAAGGACTTGTTATTCGCTGCGAACTTGTGTAAAATGGAGGTGTACGTACCTCCATTTTACACATTTTCCTGAGTTCGTTCGCTTGTAATTCCGTGTGACCTTTTTTCTCTTAAAACTAACCAGACTGATGAAATTGAATCTTTGACGGATTTTTTTTATATCACTAAGGTGACAAATAAGCATACGGCCCGGCATCTAATGGAAGAGGGACGGGCGCCTGCCATAACTGCTTCTATTGCTAGTTATTTGCGGTAGGCGGTGGTTTGCCACTCCCCGAAATGCCAGAATTTTGTTATTGTTAGGTAGGTACCTAGAGCCAAAAGCTTCGCATCAAAACGTTAATTCCCCAAATGAAAACCCGTTGTGTGTCAGCCTGTAACACGTGCGACGGATTATATCTCGGATCAACGCGTCCTCGGTACTTCATTTCTGGCACGAGATCATCCATTTGTAATGAGACGTGGAAAACAGTACAAATATACCTTCGGGGGATTACATTAGATATGAAGAAGTATTTTGTGTGACGTGTGATGTGTGACAAGCACGGTGGTCGCAATGGTCACTTTGATTCCGAGATTGCGGCTTCGATCCCCGCACAAAACAAACATTTGTGTGCATGAACACGCCTGTTCGTCTTGGTCTGGTATATTATACGTATGTATTTAGAAAAAAGAAGTATTTACGTAGATCATATCAGTTGTCTAGTACCCATAGTACAAGCTTTGCTTAGTTTGGGTTTAGATGGCTCTCCAGGAAAATGTATTTATTTATTTTGAAAATATCCATATTAATATTGGTGTTACGAGCGGCTATAGGTTGCAATAATTTCTTACTAGCAATGAAAGTGTGTTTGTCCTTCTTTAACGTCAACCAACGGATTGACTTAATTTTTTTACGGGGATAGTTTATGGTCTGGAGAATGACATAGGCTACTTTTTATCCTGGGAAAACATTCCCACGAGAAAAAAGTTTATTAAAATAATGACCATGCGACCGAAGTCCTCGGTAACAGCTGATTGATCTATTAACGCACATCCATCATTATCATTATCAGCCTGTATCTACCCACTGGTGGATATAGGCGTTTCTAAATACTTTCTACCACATGCGATCCTCAGCTTTCCGCATCCAACCGCTGCCAGTCACTTTTTTGAGGTCGTCGGTCCATCGAGAGAGGGGGGGCCTACGCTTCGTCGCCCCATGCGTAGACTTTCCTCCCCCATCTGCCATCGCTGACTCGGCAGATGCGACCAGCCCACTGCCACTTCAACTTGCTGACTCTGAGAGCTATATCGACCACATTGACAACGCACATTACAAATCACTAAACGGGTTGGGTTGAAATTTGACCCATATGTATAGGTACGTATATTAGCTGTTGTGACCCTTCTGGACCACAATGTTAAATTCCTAAGACATGTCAGTGGCTTTTAAGGGGCTTGAAATTCCTACACTTCCCCGTAAATTCCTCGATTGAGGGAAGACTCAGCAGTAGGATGAATAGGGGTTGAAACTAATAAATACATATAATAATAAAAAAGATATTTGCTAAGAATTTTCAAAAATTTGCGTTTTAATTTTTCCCCTTCAATTAAAAATTTGTGGATTGATTGGAGCTACCCATACTACTCTATCCTTGAACAAGTTGCAGCAGTGTTTATTGGAGTTAACTCTGGGCACTCCGCGGCCACTCCATACAAATGTCGCGTTGTTTACTATCACATAAACAATGACGTCTGTGCGGAGCGAGAATGAGCGTGTGTGCGTGCGGCTACATACAAACTATTCCAGATTTGTCTCAGAGGGAAGGTGAGTCGATACCCGAGTACACTTGTGAGTAAGCACAGTAACTAATAATTTAATTATAACAGTATAGCTCCACAGAATCATAGTTGGGACTGTGAAATTCGTAAAAACATTATAATGATCAAAAATGTACGAGTATTATTGTCCGTTGCGAGTTCTGGTTTTTAGCTTCACATTATCTTTGTTTGATACTGTCAAGATTATTTAAAACGTGTATACTATATGACGACTAGTTAAAATATTCTATGTTTTTATCTAGAAAATACAACCGTTACTGACTTATTTATCAACGCCATGTAGGTTCTTGATCAACGCACAGTCTAAACCATCATCACAGAAGCATATGTACATATATCAGTTATCTAGTACATATAGTACAAACTTTGCTTAGTTTGGGACTAGATGGCGCTGTGTAATGTAAAAAATTAACGCATAGTCCAAACCACTGGATGGATCAAGGTCCCTACCGGCTAAGCTGAATCCGATACCCATAGACAAGCCCGGTGGTCGAATGGCTAGCATTGGCCACTTTGACTCCGAGGTCGCGGGTTCGAGGCAGCATCGGTTCATGCACACAAATATTTGTCATGTGGGATCAACCCACATGACAAATTTTTGTGTGCATGAACCGATGCTCGGTTTCTTTTTTTTTTAATAATAAGAAAAGAAAAAAACTAACATACAATTAGACACATAGCACTAAGTCACTAGAGTAAGCGTGCGCGCGTAGCACATTGTGGAGATAAGTAAACAAATAAACAAATAATAAATCAAACAAAAAACAGTACATTTAACTAAGATGTAGAGGTAATTTTAATTATTAACAAAAAAAAAAATCAGAGGCCAATTCTATTCCATATAAGTACGTCTAATTAGCAATATGGTCATTGACCATGAACTTTAAGATCTAGGCTTGGTGGTCTCGGCATTGACTTGTCACGAGGTTTAATAAACAGTATGTTAGCTAATAGCGACATCTGTGTTGTCTCTAAAAACTAATAATATTTAAAAATTGTTAGAACGTTTGAAGTTCTGACTAATTTACAAGGATTATGGAAATTACTATATTGTTATTTCTCCTCTGTAAATTGACATCATTATCTTGCAAGGTGACGCAAATTGCCTTTTAGAGTATCGTTGAGAAAAGAAAAATAGTTTTTAAAAGATAACATATGTGTTTGTCACAGGAAAATCCATCAACTGTTTGAGATACAATGTTTGGACTAACGTGACTGACTCGTATGTAATGTCGTATTCGGGTTATCTATATATTGTTATATATATATATATATATTGGGGTGTAAGTGGTTCAACAACATTTTTGAATCAAAGCCAACCTCACCTGCACCTGGTACACCCTGCTGACTGACAAACGTAGCACTGGCGAAACGAGAGGTAGGGAGCGTAATTGTAAGCTACCCGACTAGGGAATGTACCTCCCACCTCACAGTATTCCGTAGCCAAATAACAATTCCCTTGAGGGTTGTTGTGTTCCTGCGAGTGAGAGTGAGTGAGGTCACCAAAAAGGAAGGAGATGCTGCGTTGGCAGCGGGGGTGGCGGCGCGCGAGCGATATTTTATGTTGCGAGTATAGTATCGCTACAGTATCCGCTTCACATCAGGCGAGCCATATGTATATTATCTATAAAAATATAACTATAGAGGAATACATAGTAGTATGTAATTCTTCGTAAAATTAATGTTAGGGCCTCTGAAGTAATAACCACTGTATGTAACTATCTATTGCTATATTAAAGGTCGACTATACCTACATTATATATTTGTCTACTTATACATGTATAGTTCTTATCCAATGACATCTACGTTGCTTGACTTGCGTGTTCAACCAGCATCCACACGCAATGATGCTAATAAAGCGCTCCTCATAAAAATCTATCTCATAGATCTGCGAGTATATAATAAAATCATACACTTTCCGTGTCCCTCTATTAAACTTTAAAAAATATATATATTAGGTATATATGACGACTGTGACGAGCTCGGTGGTCGAATGGCTAGCAATGGGTGCTTTGACTCCGGGGTCGCGGGTTCGATCCCCGCACAAGACAAATATTTGTGAGCACACAAATGTTTGTCCTGTGTGGGAATCGAACCCACGGGCGTTGGTGTCGAAGCCGCGCGGGTGGGTAGTGATAAATCTAAGTTATACATCAAAAGCTACTATAAAAAAATAATTTCCGTAAACCCAGGTCTCTCATAATAAACTCGCCATCAGTAACAGAACCTTACGGACAACGCTCACGTGGACAAAGACGTATGACGCCACTGAACCCCTCGTAATAACGCCATAACTCATCAGAAACATACATTGGGGACCGTCCCATGAAATATTTTCGTCTCCTGCACATGTGAACTAACATGTATATCAGTGGTTCTCAACCTTTTTTTGTTCGCGGACCACTACCAGGTTTATGTTGCATGTCCTCAACTTACATATTCCATCCATTATTCTATAACTCTAGATTTGAGTGTTTCGTATAATAGTGCTCAATCTCTTTCATTATAAGTTTGTATCACGGACCATAATTTATCTCTCACGGACCACTGGTGGTCCGCGGATTACCGGTTGGGAACCTCTGATGTATACCTATAAATAAAATCGACTGTCTATGATATTGAAACAAGTTTTGACGTGATAACTTCTTATAAATCGATGAATGACGGCTGCACGCACGCACTCATTGTCACGTTCCGTTTGAGCCGAGAGTGCAAGCGAGACCGCGGAACAAGCGATAGAGAGGCACGATCGGCTTATGTTTCTTATGACGTGTAAAATTATCGTCCGTAAACCGACTTTACGGACAACCAATTTTTTTACAAAGGGTTACAGGGCCGGCAACGCGTGTTTTATACTTTTGGTGTTGCTAGCGTTCATAGGCTGTGATGACTGCTTACCATAAGGCAGGTCGTATGCTTGTTTGTCAACTCGATAAAAAAAAGTTCTCTTTAGTAAACTGGTAGGATTATGACTATTAAGTATGTTTAAACCCCCGAGAGTAAAAGATGGTGTCGTTGCGTTTGTCAGTCGATAAGTTAAGCATGCTTGACCGTAGCCTGTTTATGGACGGGTTCATTTATGTTTTCGTTGATTTTCGTTATTATTACATGACAGTCGTTAAGCCAAGTCAGTGGACATTAGGCGGCATGAATGCACTGCCGTCCGCCAACCCGCATGATTAAACAACGTGGTGTAGTACTCTCTAAACCTCCCTTAGATTGAGGGGAGACACGTATCCCAGCACTGGGAAGAATATTGGTTGATGCAGAAAGTCTTTTAATTTTCATCCACGGATGAGTTGGTGCAAGTCGGCTCAGAGGAAATCTATGGTTAGAAAGGTTCAAAGCATTTGCTGCGTTTTCCGATCCTCGGTTGTCATTCCAGAACTTTCCAGCACCATCAGCCGTAAGTTTTACGTGCTATGTGGCCTACCCACTGCCATTCAGCGTGCTGATCCTTTGACTTGTGTCTGTAACTCTCTAGTTCTACTACAGATTTTTCATGTATTTTACTATTCATCATTAGAGATTGGAGATTGGGGAGTGGTGGTGGGGCCCCGATACTTGGGAAACCGAGTGAGGCTCGGTCGCCACAAGCTACTGGACTTAAGAGTGTCCAACTAGCCTGCTTGCAGGTGAAAAGGGAGTAAGAAATGCAACCAATCTGCTTGAGTGTTTGGTTGGTTTACCGAGCGCGATGGCGGTGCGGGTAAAGGTCTTCTCGCCTGGTTGGTTTACAATGCGAGAGACTCGCAGTCCTGTGATATAACCGGAAGGTTGGTGCACAGCGGCGCATTAGCTGTAAGGATAGGGTCCGTTATCCAAATCCTTTAGAACATGATTATATCTAAGACTAAGGCTCTAGACAGACGGACTGCATTTCAACCGCAAATTTGCAGTTTGACTGCAAGCTAACTGTTCCAAAGCAATTGGTCCAACTTCATTAGGACCGCACGTCGACCGTGCAGCTAGCTTGAAAGCTAAGAACCAAATATGTACGTTAATTTATGTAGTTCAACTTCTTACACTTAATTAGGTCCGACCCGTCTAGAATTCTAGACCCTGATTTTCGTTCAAAGTGCATATTAAATGTATGCAAATCATGCACTTGAGTGCGGCTCCATCAGACTCTCGGTGGTGTCAACTAATTCAGTGTACTTCATTGCTTTTAGTCTAGTGTCTGGGTTAAATTGGCTCAGCTTTAAGCGTGGGGGTTGAATCAGTGGGATTTTAATTAGTACCTGAAACTTATACTTCAACATAATTATGTTAGCAGCTGTACCCGCAACTTCTGTTCTACACAGCAGTGTAGCAGTGATATAGTTACGATAATAGACATATTCATATAACAATAGCTTATTTGACAATGTTCAAAAATTGTATAAATTATTAACAATATCGTAAAATACATTTGCAAACTTTCATTCTAATATGTTCCGTCCGACTTAATTTAGGGTCGATCAAAGTTTGGCGGGAATGTCCATTTTAAATGTATGAAATTAATAAAAAAATAATATTTTCATTGGAGAAGCAGTAAAAAATACTAAACTTTTATTATGATACTAATTACTTAAACGTAATATTTAACATAGCTGTCGTACAAATTTGTGATTTGATGCATACAAAATACAAACCTGTGACGTCATAACTCAGTAGCCTTTGGTATGGAGCGTTTTCGGGAAAGTCCAAAATTGTAATTTTTCATATTAACATATCTCGAGAGATTTTTGTGCTATCGAAGTAATTCTTTCACCTATGGTTATATTATTGAGACGTCCCTACATGTCAAACCGAAAAAAATGTTGGTCAAATAGCCTATTACAAAAAGTCAGACCGTATTCCGTTGCGCGCCCGCCACGTCTTTAAATGTTACGTTTACATTTAAAATCCTTATTGTCGCGCAAGTGGCGCCACCTTGAATAAATTATCATATCTTAGCATTTAGGAGGAATATCAGAAATTCCTATGTATGTTTGTTTTTACTGTTAATATGTGCTTGGTCATACTAGGGATATGTAATAAAACTAAATATCTTACTAGTCCTAAGATACCCTTCCAACAATATTACTCCCCACTACGGTCCGAATCGACCCATTACAAGAAGTTCTTGGGCGATTCCGCACCGTGGTGCAAAATGGTGCAAAACGACTAAAAACCCCTTGCATGCCACTCAACTTAATATAAAAAAGTATTCATAATTAATTGTTTTTTATATATATTATATACGTATATTTGCTTGCTTTATATTGTTTCTAATTCCCTTCTTTATTTGTAATAAGAGGTCATAGCGTTTTTTAAGATTTTTTAAGATGCCCGACTGGGGAAGTACCTCACAGAATACCGTAGCCAAATAACAATTTCCTTGAGGGTTGTTGCGTTCCTGCGAGTGAGTGAGGTCACCAGAAAGTAAGAAAGATAGGAAGGACTATAGGCTGGCAACGGATCGGCGACCCCTTGGTGTTGCTATCTCCATGGGCGGTGGCGATTGCTTTCCAGCAGGTGACTCACAGACTCGTTTGCCCCCCTCTCATAAAAAAAATACTAGAAATCGCTTTTATGCCAACCGACATAGTATGAAAAAGTACTTTTTTTTTTTTTTTTGTTTTTTTTATACTACTTCGGGTGGCAGACAAGCATACGGCCCGCCTGATGTGAAGCGGTTACCGTAGCCATATTAACGCTCACAACAGAATATCGCTGGCGCGCCGCTACCCCTACTGCCAATGCAGCATCTCGTTCCCTTCTGGTGACCTCACTCACTCGCATCGTACTTATAAAGTAATGGTTGTTTGTAATATTTGCTTGCCTTCTATTTTTTCTAATTCCCTTTATAATTTTTCTCGAGACTGGCCTTGACATTCGTTAATTTATTTTAATGTTACCCTATATATATATTAATAAAACGTATATAAATAAATAACAAATAAATATTCCTGGAAAAATTACGCATTGCCATCATACATACATACATATAATACATAGATAATGCTATGGATACTAGCCAACTGATAAATGATACTCGTACATAATATGTTGTTGTTGTAGTTGTTGTAAATACATACTTATAATACATATAAAACACCTAGAGCAAGACAAACAGACATGTTCATGCACAGAAATTTTTGTCTTGTGCAGGGATCGAACCCGCGACCCAGGAGTCAGAGTGACCATTGTTACCCATTCGACCACCGGGCTCGTCAATCTCTGATTTTATTATGATGTAGTTATCTATGTAATTATGATATCTTACGGTTATTAATTGCTTTCGTGCATAAATTATATGAAAAGAATGAAAACATCAGATGTTTCAGTTCAGATAAAAAGTGGTGCACGCAAACAAATGAATGAATTTATCATCGCTCGTTGCTCGTTCACTTTCATTCGTAGAATTATTCAAATGGCGGGCAAGTGCGGATCGGACTAAATTATGGTTCCGTATTTTTAGGGTTGCCATCTCTAAACGCTAGCAACCAGGACAAAACTTCGGATTTTGTATCTCAAAACCCGGACAAGTCATCAGTTTTTTTAGTACAAGTATGTACTATTTTTATGGTTCCGTACCCAAAGGGTAAAAAGGAACCCTATTACTAAGGCTCCGCTGTCCGTCCGTCCGTCTGTCACCAGGCTGTATCTCATGAACCGTGATAGTTAGATATTTGAAATTTTCACAGATGATGTATTTCTGTTGCCGCTATAACAACAAATACTAAAAAACAGAATAAACTAAATATTTAAGGGGGCTCCCATACAACAAACGTGTTTTTTTTGCACGCAATTGATAACGTCAATAAGTGGACGCTTGAAATACTCACATAATATTTAGTTATATATTCACATTAAAAATAAATAATTAAATTAAAATAAAACAAATATTTAAGGGGGGCTCCCATACAACAGGTAGTGATTTAAAACTTTTTACCCTCGACTACTGAAATCCTGCCCGGACACTCCCCGGGCGCCCTCCAAACTAGGACAAATCCGGGGAAACCCGTACGGGTGGCAACCCTACTTATTGTTGATGTTGTTGTATAGTGTTGTAGGTACAAAAGATATTATAACATAACATTTTTTTTATACTACGTCGGGTGGCAGACAAGCATACGGCCCACCTGATGTGAAGCGGTTACCGTAGCCATATTAATGCTCGCAATATGAAATATCGCTCGCGCGCTGCCACCCCCGCTGTTAACGCAGCAACTCCTTCCTTTCTGGATAACTAGCTGAACCCGCAAATATTGGTCTGCCATATAAATAATAAATAAATAAACATTCCTTGACATATTACACATCGCTATCTAGTCCCATACCACAGTATAAGTAATAGTACTACGTACAGTATGGCCACTCCCTGCCGCTCTCTCGTGTCGACCTCCCCTCCCTATGAGACTTGAAAAAAATTCCACCAAGTGCCAATTTATGGCACTTGATGGATTTTTTTTCAATTTTTGATATCTATACTTATAATAAATCTGTAGAGAGGTCAATTCTGTACATGAAATATATTTCCAAAATAACTATCTGGGGGTGATTAGTGATCGATACTGATACCAAAAATGCAATCAGTAAAATTTTTGTCTGTCTGTCTGTCTGTCTGTCTGTCCGTATGTTCGTTATAGAAACAAAAACTACTCGACGGATTTTAACGAAATTTGGTATAATTATTCTTCATACTCCTGGGCAGGTTATAGTATACTTTTCATCACGCTACGATCAATAGGAGCAGAGCAGTGAAGGGAAATGTTGGGAAAACGAGACAAGTTACTCCATTTCTTAAGCTTCCGTCGCGTGTTCAGCCTTAATGGTTAAAGCTACACAGAAATCATGTATGACGGAAATGTTCTCCTTAAAATTATATAAAAATTATCCCACGACAGTATATGTCTATCTTTTATGGTTGAGTCAGAAACTTGCCAAACACCGCGCCCGTACACAATGAGTGTTGCCGCGCGGGGGGCAGGGAGCGGGCGGGGGTTGTTACGCGGCGTGGTACCACATGAGTAAAAAACGATGGTAGTACGGCATAGAAAAAATATGCCTACGTGTGCTTGCCCAAACGTGCAGACACGTGACTATTATTGTTTTGCAAATGCATTATTATTCACTGCAAATTGTTTACAATTCGATTTGCTTACTTTAGTAGATAAGTTATTAAATATTGTTTTCTTTATATGGGTGATTGTTTTGTTTATTTCATTCGTTAAAAGTAGATTACTTTCGAGTTTAATTAGATGTTATTACGTCATTATTTTTTGTTGCACATTTGGATGCTAGGCAGGTACCTAAGAACGGTAAGTTAATTGCCCTCACCAAATAAACAGTACTTTTTTGAGCGTTGTACAAACAAAGCATTTGACCATCTGTGAATGTAAACAAAAGATAAGAAACTTAATAGTTTTATGAATGAGTCTTTATGCCTTTGCGTGCCGACTCAGTCAGAAGTCGCAATATCCGAAAAAAATTGGCATTCCGATTATTATGCTCCGAAATTTAAGACCACAACTTTGCAATGGAACTCGGCTAAAAGTAACCCAGTTGCAACAAAATATAATCGAGGCTCAAATTTTAACAGGTAGCGGTGCAGGAGAAACCGTCTCTATTCCCAGAATTTACATAATCTAAATCTATAAAAGAAGAAACTGACTGACTGACATAAATATCATCGCACAGCCCAAACCGCTGGGTCTAGAGATTCCAAATTTGGCAAGTAGGTTCCTAATGACGTCTAGGGGTGCACTAAGAAAGGATTTTTCAAAATTCATCCCCTAAGCGGGTGAAACGGGGGTCCAAAGTTTGTATGGGTAAACAAGATTAGTTGGACTCTTTTATCCGAAACTTTACACGAGTACTTCTATACTTAAATGAGTAAACACGTGTTTCAGGATTTTCCAAAATTCAACCCCTAAAGGAGTAAAATGGGGTGAAAAACGTCATGGGTATTGTTTTTATGGTTTATCGTGTCGCTGATTACAAAAACAACAATTATTTTATAATCCAACGTGGCTAACGTGACGATCATCCTCTATTGAGGTGTGATGAGGTTGAAATGTCTATATATCGATATATGTGTCGTTTTTACGGGTTTTCGGAACGCCAATCCATACTAATATTATAAATGCGACAGAATGTCTGTTACCTCTTCACGCTTAAATCGCTAGACCGTTTTAGATGAAATTTGGTTGAGAGATACCTTGAGTCCTGGGAAAGGACATACTTACCTAAGATAGTTTTTATCCCAGAAATTACCTATTATTGTTATTTATTGTACCTGTAGGGTGAAAACGTGACCATCATCTCCTATTGGGGTGCGATGGCGTTGAAATGTATAAAATGTTTTAAAAAAAAGTCTGAAAATCGTCATAATTATTGTTTTTTAGGGTTCCGTACCCTAAGGGTAAAAAGGAACCCTATTAATAAGGCTCCGTTGTCCGTCCGTCCGTCCGTCTGTCACCAGGTTGTATATCATAAACCGTGATAGTTACGACAGTTGAAATTTTCACAGATGATGTATTTCTATTGCCGCTCTAACAACAAATACTAAAAAACAGAATAAAATAAATATTTATGGGGGCTCCCATACAACAAACGTGATCGTTTTGTTCTTTTTTTGCTCACAATTGATAACGGCAATAGGTAAACGCCTGAAATACTCAGTCATAATATTTAGTTACATATTCACTTTAAAAATAAATAATTAAATAAAAATAAAACAAATATTTAAGGAGGGCTCCCATACAATAAATGTGTTTTTATAGATAATGGTACGGAACCCATCGTGCACGAGTCCGACTCGCACTTGGTCGGTTTTATGGTATATCGGGTCGCTGATTACGAAAAAACAACTATTTAATAATCCAACATAGCCGACGTGACAACTCTGTAGGGGTGCAATGGGGTTGAAATGTCATAACATCAATATGGGTGTCGATTCTATGGTTTTCTGGGACGTTAGTTAGGACAATGGCATCGATTTGAAAATATAACGTAGTGGACACGAATTACTTAAAAAGATTTTTCAAATTTTACCTCTAAGAGGGTAAAACGGAGGTCCAAAGTTTGTATGGGAAAATGAGATTAGTTGGTTTATATGGGAAAACGAGATTAGTTGGACTATTTTATCCTAAATTTATACGAGTACTTCTATTGATTATTGAGTAAACATGTGTTTGCCCCGAATGTCACGCGAGCGAAGCCGCGGGCGAAAGCTATAATAAATATAAATAAATATAAACATTTCTTTACAATTTACACAGCGCCATCTAGTTCCAAATTAAGCGCAAAGCTTGTGTTATGGGTACTAGACAACTGATAAATGTACTTAAATACATTTTTTTTGTAAATACATACTTATAATACATATAAAACACCCAGACCAAGACAAACAGACATGTTCATGCACACAAATGTTTGTCTTGTGCGGGAATCGAACCCGCGACCTCGGAGTCAAAGTGGCCATTGCTAACCATTCGACCACCGAGCTCGTTAAATAAAATCACTTGTTATATTATATTGTACTATTCCACTTAATGAAATTATTTTTTGACGACCGGTTTCGCTTTTACAGCGTTTTCAAGGTATGTAGATGGCTGTGATGGGTGGAAACGCTGTCTAAATACCTTGTCGGTTAAAATAAATTAAATTAAACGGAATAGTACAAATGATTTCATTATAAGTATCTAAACTATGATAATAAGGTGACCTGTTAGCTTGTTTGCCCACCAAATAGTATAAAACAGAGCTGTTGATATTTTATTGTAAGTAGACGTAGATATTTCACCAGTTTTTTTTAACTTAATTCGGAAAAGAGTTCAACTTTCCAACAATCAGTTCACGTCTGGAGTAATTTCATGTCTAGACCGTATAGATGCAACCAAAAAGTCTGATTTTCTGCATAAATTAGGCGTGACACTTTATCTCCACTTTCCCCTTCTCGTAAATTGAGCATACAGTTGTTAAACGAGGCAATTATAAGAAAAATGCATCTCATTCATTGAAGTGAAACTCGCTTATGTTTACTTTATATGTTCTAGTATGGTTTTACCACAGTATATATCATTGAGCAGTATAATAGAACAGCAGAATGAAAGAGAATACAGCCTATATCCGTCCTACACAATACAATCAGTCGTAACTGTTTTTGGCAAGACCTATATTGGCAAGTTTCTTTCAAGCATTTCTTCTTAGTGGTCAATACCGAAATGCTAGGAGATAAAATAAAATTATAAAAAAAAGAATATTTTCAATAAAAACGTGTAGACGTGTCTAAGTGCCCCCAAGGGCCCAAAACTAGAATAAATAATTCCATTTCATTTGACTAAGGACGTCGGTCAAAACCATTTTTTCTTGATTTTTGCAGTCAAAAGTGGTTTGACCGTAAATTAATTAATAAATTATATATTAATATATAAAATAATATTAATATATAAATTAATTAATAATATAATAAATAAACGGGTCACTCACGTATTTTTGTCGGGATAGCTGACTAGTTTCGATCTCATACGGAGATATTCATCTGGGCCATCATTGGATTGACCGGTTGTGAGTTTTGACTGTAACGTCTACATAATGCAAAGCAATCTACAAAATCTAGCCAAGATATCATGTTAGCCATGTTTATTCTCCAACAGTATATATTTTATCAACGTTCATTTTATGGCTTCAATACAGATGTGCTGCGGACAGAATATCTTACGTTGGAATTATATGGAAATATTTGAATTTGAAACACGTCATGGAGAAAACGTGTATCAGTATGTTGGAGATGAAATTTGTCCTTTTTCTGTGTTCAAAGTCGGAAATTTAGGTTTTTGGAATAATTCAGTTGAATTTAAGCATCTTTTAGCAATTGTGCGTGTCATATTTTTGGTTTTAAGTGTCAATAATTTTCAGGTTTTTAACTTTTAATGTCAACGCGTTGATTTAAATAAATCTATTTTAGAACAACGCGGGATTTTAAACTTTTGAAAGTAAATAAATCGTGACACGTTTGAAAATAGTGGGAGTATAAAAAAATAAGAAATATGCATTAGATAGTTTTTTTATACAATTAATGAATAAGTGTATTTGGTATGAGTGTACATAATAAAAATACCAAAATTATTTCAGTGCTATAAACAATAACGTAAAAAATATAATACTTTTCAATTGATTATATTTTTGTCAAAAATTCAAATTCTGGCATTCGTTAACTTCAGTTGACGAAATCATAAATTTTGATGTCCACCGCTAATACCGCTTTGGCCCCGCGGGACACTTTAGCACAGTACTTTAGCCTAAAACAACGGGATATCCCGTCAAAATCAATACGTCTCGCTATGCTGGTACTAACATTTGATACTTAAATTCACGGCTTTATCTATCACTGTGTCCAGTATTAGTACTATTTGATAATTTATTGGTTTGAAGTATCAAATAACTATCATTAAACACATGAATTATTGAATGAATGTATTTGTCAAAGATGTTATAACATGTTAAAATTTCTTTGCCTCAAAGGTATGACATTTGAAAAAGAGTCATTGTTTTCTCCGAATACTGTAATTCCAATCAATTTGTTTGAGTCTAATGAGTGTAATTCACTATTTTAACATTTTGTTTCAAAATTCATCATGAATATATTTGCAAAATCACTCAGTAGGTTTATAAATAATCAGTTCAGAGTAAATTTTCGCATTTTCATTAAAATTTTCAAGGGGATTTAATTTAGGTAATTTGGTAAAAGATGTTGCATAATGAAAATCAAATTTCTAATTAACTAGTTTGCGACTTCGTATACCTGTAGTCTGTAGGAGTTTTCTAAAATTCTGGGAGTCGACAACCCTAAGGTTACATATGTTATTCATCATCATCATCAGGTCCATTTTAGTCTCCACTACAGGAGCACGACCCTCTCTCTTCCGTTCTAGACGGAAGGAGGATTTGGCCTACACTCCCCACGCTGGCCAAAGGGGTTGGGGAGGCCTGATCGATATTTGATAATGTATTTCCCTTAGTCTCCTTATACGACATCTACGGGAAGAAACGGAGTGATTCTATTCTAGTCTGCCGGAAACCACATGGCCAATATAGTTATTGAACCCTTGAATTTAAACAGTCTCTCTTTGTCTGCCTTTTTTGTGTGGTGTACCGATTATACAATGGGTTGTGTTCGGAAGAGTTGTTCGATATGATGCTAACAGCCGCCATCTACAGCCACACCGCTCGCCATGGGCAGGAAATTCATCCTCACTGATTGGAGCCAATACGGTCACGAACAGTATTATTTATATTTACATATATTCACATAGTTACACACATAGTTTGTATTTACGTATATTCTTCGTAGAACCACATTATACAACGACCGTCGATCGCTTCCATCAGCCCAGTCACCCTACCGTAGGTCTGAATTAGGCGTTTTCTGGGCGTCGGGAAGTGAGCGAGCGACCCTCTTTGGGGAAGCATGCTTACAGCTCCGGTACCCATCACGGAGATTTAGGAGTGGTGGTAGAGCCTCGATGCTTGCGAAACCGACCGTCTCGGTCGCCACGAGCTAACCGACTTAAGAGTGCCTAAGTAGCTTGCTTGCAGGTGAAAAGGGGCTAAGCCCTGCTACCAATCTGCTTGAGTGCTTGGTTGGTTTACCGAGCGCGAGAGCGTTGTGGGTAAAGGTCCTCTCGCCTGATTGGTTTACTGTTGTGGGTACTTTAATATAATGTAAAATATTCATGTACCTTCATGTTATTTAATAAACGTTAGTTGTCATCCCTATCTCTTGTTTCATTGACACAACATGGTGGCAGCGGTGTAAAATAATATTATTTTCGTGTTTCAATACCGCTTCGGAAAAGTAATTCGTGTAGTCAAGTCGTATTGCGTCGTGTGCATTAAAAAAAATATATATTTAGTATGGAACACGCGAGACCACCGCCCGAGTTATGTATGGATGGCAGCTCTGTCGGCCGGGCTGACACGTGGAAGAGATGGAAGACGCAATTCCAGCTATTTCTCAAAGCATCTGGAGTATCGAAGGAAGATTCGGCCGTTCAAGCCAGTTTGCTTATTAATCTAATCGGATCGGACGGCTTCGACGTATACCAAACGTTCACATTTGAATCTGAAAAAGACCGCGATAACGTCACTATTTTGATAAAAAAGTTTGACGAATATTTTGGAGTGAAACAAAATATTACTCTCGCGAGATATAATTTTTTTACACGGATTCAACTCGAAGGCGAGTCTATTCATCAGTACGTGACGGCGTTAAAGTTGTTGAGCAAAAATTGTGGTTTTTCATCTCTCGAATAATATAGTCAGAGATAGATTATTAAGGACCGAAGACTTGACTTTCGATAAAGCTATAAAAATTTGCCAAGCCGATGAAATATCATCAGATGGAAATCGACGACTAGAAATCGGTGGTGCATCGTCAATATCGCGCGTAGATGTGGTCGATACGCGATGCGGGGGCGCGGCAGGCAGCAGGTGGCGCGGCCAGCCTGCTCGCGGCCGGGCCGGCCGGCGCGGCGATGCGGCGGCGGCGCGAGCGCAGCCGCTTGCGACGGCTGGCGCGCGGGCTTCGCGACAGCAACGAAGCGCCTATGATGTTCGCCAGCAGTGTCGTGCTTGTGGTTTAAAGTGTGATCGGGAATCGTGTCCCGCCATTCATGCAGAGTGTTATGTGTGTAATAATATTGGTCATTTCGCTAGGATGTGCGCGATAAAAAATTCTAAAAAAATGTACGACATAGAAGTACGTGAAGAAAGTTCCGATCGTAGTAGTAGCGAGGGCGATTCGTTTTATATTTCAGTATTATCGAATGTAAACGACGAGAAGTTGTCGACGTCGGAAGAATGGTATGAAGTTTTACAATGTAAGTACTCTAGTGAAAAATTTAAGTTAGATACGGGAGCAGATATCAATGTTATTTCCTATGAAAATTTTATTAAATTAAGGTTTGATCCGATTATTATAAATAGAAAGCACAATGTTAAGTTGCAGTCATATAGTGGCAATATAATACCCATTAAAGGTATATGTGATTTGAAATGGTATTATAAAAATAAAATGTATAAATTAAAATTCGCTGTTGCCGATATGAGCTGTCAAAGCGTACTCGGACGTCAATCATGTTTGGAGTTAGGCTGCGTAAAGCGTATTCACGATATTAATATGAAATCACGTGATGAATTAACTGATTGTATATCGCATCAAGTTCATCTACTTATTAATAATGTTAAAATGTCGAGAGACAAGCTGCAAACAGTAAGACACGAAATATCTAAGGACAGCGACTTTTGTCAACTCATACAATATATAAATAATGGATGGCCTGATCATAAATGTAACGTGTCTGACGGTTTGAAGTTGTTTTGGTCATTAAGGGATGAACTAATTATTGTAGATGGAAGCCACTATTTAAAAAATTTAATATACTGCCTGTGCCTTGCATATATATAAAAGAGCTTTGCACTTTCGTTAAATTAAATTTTAGCTTCTACAAAAAGCGAGGTGAAGTTACAGCAAGGCATACTAGAGCTCAATATAAAAACTTACTACATCAACCAACCTGTCATAAGATTATGTATACAAAAAATGTCTATAATATGAGTATAGTACTATATAATAATTTGCCAGAGGAACTCAAGATCTTAAACGGAGCTAAATTTAAAGTTAATTTGACGAAGTGGCTCTCGGACCATTGCTTTTACAGTATTAAAGATTATTTGGACTATAACAAATCACGAAAATAATGTATAGATTGACATTTTACTATTATAATTATTCGCACTGTATATTTACTTGTATCGTAATTTGGCGCAACAAAATTTCATTTTGTCTGATTTTATTAATAAATTTTGCATGTCTGCACGCAGATTGGATACACGACCCGATATTATCAGAATGTAACAACTATTTAACTGTATTCTAGCAAATAAAATATTTTGATTTGATTTGATTTGATTTGGAATAATTTTTAAAAATGATCTTATAGTGATACCGCCCTCATTGAGAACTGAAATGTTGGAAATCATTCATGATGGTCACCTTAGCATTGATCGATGTAAGCGACGTGCCCGGAAAGTGTTGTACTGGCCGGGTATAGCCCGGGATATTGAAATGTATGTAAAACGATGTAGAGTGTGCCAGGAGAGTTCAAATGCGCCGTGTAAGGAACCTAAAATACCTATTGAGATTCCTTCTTTGCATTGGAATAAGGTCGGTACTGACTTGTTTGAATATAATAAAAAGTATTTTCTAATTTTGATAGACTATTTCTCTGGGTTTATTGAAGTAGCTAGCTTAAAAAATATGTCCTCGATATCTGTTATTACAGCATTAAAAGAAAATTTTGCTCGCTATGGGATACCCGACACTGTAATGAGTGACAATGGTACTCAATATTCTAGTCGAGAATTTAAAGATTTTTCTAGGCAATGGGGTTTTAACCACATAACATCATCGCCTAATTATGCTCAGTCGAATGGTAAGAGTGAAAGAGCAGTTCAAACTATAAAGAAAATTCTAATTACATCTATTAATAGTGGTTCTGATTTCTATCTGAATTTACTTAGCTATAGAAATACACAGCGCGATAATTTGAGTTCTCCTGCTCAGTCGTTGATGGGTCGCCGGATTGATTTAATAAAACCCAGATTTTATAAACAAAATGATCATGATATAATGTGACAAAAGCTAAAAAACATGTTAACAAAAATGATTTATTTTAGGCTAGATTTAAAACGAAAAAGTATTTGGTGGGGGGATAGGTATACGTAGTGTATTTTGTTTTTACTTTGTTTACTTTTTATTTTTTTTATGGGAAAGATGTTGTGGGTACTTTAATATAATGTAAAATATTCATGTACCTTCATGTTATTTAATAAACGTTAGTTGTCATCCCTATCTCTTGTTTCATTGACACAACATTTACTAGACGAGATACTCGCAATCCTGTGATGTTACCGAAAGCTTGTTGCATTGGGAAGCATTAGCTGCAGGCATAGGTCCGTTATTCATCCGATTTTGATAACTAATAACAAATTCTACATATTGGAATTGGTGATACTGTTTATTGTTGGCACTTGGTGGAACATTATTAACATTATGTAATTAATAATCCACTTGTACTGTTCCACGTAATTAAATATACTAGTTGTTGCCCAGCAATTTTAAGGAAACTAATTTTAACTGTTAAATTCTAGAAATATCTTCGAACGAAATGAAACATACGATTCTTTCCATTTTGCAGTCTCCTTTCTGCCATGCATGCTCATATTTTATCCATTTACATTCGTATTCCAACAACACGTGTATCCAGTAGACTACTGCTTTGTAATGGTACTGTTTCAATTTGTTCTGTGTCTGCTGTCCCGTCTCTCGGCGGTCGTAAACTTACTTTATGGTCTTCTATTAAAATATTGTTTACTCCAGTGACATTTCCTCGTTAGATTAATACACACAATAGTTTCTCCGTAGTTTATTTTTCTTATCAAAGGGCAAATGTTGTATGCTCATTGTGTTTACACTGTGTAATGAAACATAATGTTGGCCAGGCATTGAGAAAAAGCTGGAAAGAGGATAATTTTTTACATTATTTACTTTGCTGTATTTTTTTTCTATCCCTATGGGTTATGTCTGTGTTCTGTCCATGTCTCCTGTGTAGTCTAGTCAGGATTAACAGCGGCGACCACCAAAAAACAGTGAAGTCACATTGCAATATCGAGTGTAAAGCTACGGCTGCTTTGGAACTCACAACGAATTTAATCAGAATAAATTAGTAGGAGTAAAAAGATTATGGAATTTGACTTCCCCTCTTAGCAATGTGAGAGACAGCAATATGGCAAATAAGGCATTAAAAACCTAAAGAGATGGCTAGTCAAGTGAAGCTCAATTGCCGTGCACCACGGATTTTAAGTATCTAACACTATTGGGGACCTAAAACATTGAGTAGTTACCTAACACATCGATTCCAATAATATGAATTGCATAATCGTCTGAACGCTGAATCCATACAGGTTGTGTTTTATATATATAACACAACCTATATGGATATATATACTCGTATATATAACTTATTTTATAGCAAGTACATAGATTTAAGTAAATAGATATTTCAGCTATTATTGGAGAGAAAGAACTGTTAGCACAAATTTAAGCTGTAGTTTGATTTCGCAATCAAAGGTAATCGGCTTCAGCTTCGGCGGTGGGCCCCTGGTACTTGAGCTTGGTGTGAGCTTAGGGATGACCCTTGCTGCATAATTTATTTGTCGGGATACTATGGACTATATAATTTAGTAACGATTTCATACAACGCTATGAACTGTGTTGACAGTGTTGTAGACATTATCAGTGTCATTTTTTCTCTTACCGTTCGGCTATAAACATAATTTTGCTTTTACATGGCAACAATATCTCACCAGCGAAATTTAAAGTTATCCACGCCTTCCAACGTTATATAAAATCACGTTACCATTCGCTCAGCTCCAATTACTAAAACGGAGCCGAAATATTTCGCCGCTCTATCGATCCGATGCACCCTGGAATTGCACTGCTTGCAGTAATCTATAGGGGCGAAATACTGCAATCCATGTTTCACATCGTTATTATCAAAGCCATAAGGTTCATATTAAAGCAGTTAAAATACGACAGGGGTTTATAAGTAAGGGGTTTGCCCCACGTGTTACATGCATTATTGCGTGATCTGTTTTTTATGGTTTGAAAACTTTGGAACCGGTTTTTTTAGATCTCTTTTCAAGTGCTTTGAAATTGTATTCATGTTCGTGTTGTACAGCTATATTATTACTATTTTGTTAGTATATTTAATCTGTCCTGCAAATATTATATCAGACAGCGAATGTTTCCACTTAGTGTGTATTTTGAGATTTCTGCGAATGCCCGAGTTACCGAGCATTAAATTGCGTAGAATATTGTCTCCTGTCATTAGAGATCTTTAACATAAGCGAAACGGAAAATGGATTTCTGTATCTGTGATCAACTTTGAAATGTCTTGTATTTAATTATTCTGGAGAAGTACCTTCTTTAGAGGAGTCTTTAGAGCCTAAGCCAATCTCGCCTGCACGTGGTGTACCCCGCTGATTCGCGACGGGGCACAGAGGTAGGGCAGTGTAATTATACTGCCTGACTGGGGAAGAACCTACACCTCACAGAATACCGCAACCAAATAACAATTTCCTTGACGGTTGTTGTGCTCCTGCGAGTGAGTGAAGTCACCAGGAAGGAGGAAGTAGCTGCATTGGCAACGGAGGTGGCGGCGTGCGAGCGACATTTCGTCCGTTGATATGGCTACGGTAATCGCTTCACATCAGGCGGGGCGTATGCTTTTTTGCCACTCGACATAGTAAAATAATCTATTACTTCTTTAGACGTCTATGTACATCGTTCGGTTATTGGGTAATTATATTATAATTACCCGATTTTGAAAACATTTAGACAAAGCCAAATAATCAGAAATGCGGAAATTAGTCATTGCCACATATTGTTCTTCGTATAGTGAATCACTTTGGACGGTATGTAAATATAGTCATCTGTTTTATGTGCCTTTTTTACCCGACTGGCGAAGAGAGAGTTATGTTTTTCAAGTGTATGTATAACGTACCAAAGAAATATGTACATATATATTTCTTTGGTACGTTCTACAGTCTAACCCGCTTGATAGTATTCAACATAAGAGGTGCCATTCGATTCAACTTAGCTGTGAGAGTGATATAGGGTATTAGGTCAACAAAGTGTTGGCGAAAAAAAAACAACAAAAAAAAAGGTAAAAATAAAATAAAAAATTTTGAATTTTCTGTTTAAACTATATATAATGTTTCACATTACAACCACATTAGTTAGAGCCGAAGTGGTTACGTTAGCGGTTCCAGTGAGGTTTTCTTCCTACTATCAAGCTGTGGACTGAACTGTCTGTCGAGGTATTCCTAACAGACGACAGCATGGGGTTCTTCAAAAAGGGCTTGAAGAAGTTTCTACTGGCTCGTCAATGCGCGTGTGATACCTATGGTATTGCAGGCGTCCATAGGCTGCGATAACTGCTTTCCATTAGGCGGGTCGTATGCTAGTTACCACCACCACTACCACCTTAGGGGTTTTTTTTATGAGAGGGGACAAACGACCACGTGTGTCACCTGATGGAATACAATCACCACCGCCCATGGAGATCAGCAACACCAATAGGTCGCCGATCCGTCGCTAGCCTATACTTCTTCCTTCCTTTCTTTCTTTCGTGCTATAATTTCGTACTTTTGTACTAAAAATAATATTTTAAATTTTGCTAAATCCAATCATTCAAATACTTATTGCCTCTTAGATCAGCATTATGCCATTCAAAAGCCGCGACATTTCAAATCCTGACCCGTTTATCTCGTATCATGTTTTTTGTCCCTTCTATCCCTTCATCTCTGTTAAACTCATCCCCCATGTCTAGCATCCCCTTGTCCACTTGTTTAATTGTCCACGATAATAATGCTCCATACGCCGGTATACGCATTATGTGCACTTGTTCATTTTGGTCGGTACAAATATCGCTTTGTCTGCCCGAGATCAGATAGGGTCACCATTGTTTGGTTTAATTTCGACCGTTTTATTGACTTTGCTCCGAGTTACAAAGTGTGCAGGAAACGTGGGTCCATTTTTATTACGTGGGTGTGTTTAATTTGTTAGTCTATATTATTTTAGTATATTTGTTTTGTATTCTGTGTTTTTTTATACTATGTAAACCAGCCCGTTTGATGTGAATCCGTTACCGAAGCTATATAATAACGAAGAAGAAATATCGTTCGTGCGCTGCCACCTCCGCTGCCTATGCAGCAACTCCTTTCTGGGAAATTACCGACAGGAGCCTTACAATTGATATTGCTATCAAGTGTTAAACCAAATAGGATGAAGTTTTCTACACCCTTAATTGAGTTCGATCCTGTTATACTTGAAATCGACATTAAGAGCGAGTTTTTGACAAGATCTCTATTACATAGTTTTTGCCTTTGAAATGTTAGTTTCTAAATTATGGTCTTTTAACTAGCTAACAACTGTATCCTTGTAAGTTTTTCGTCAAAATTATCTGCCATTTAACTAGTCAAAATTAACATATATAAATTATCAAGGTGTTATCGAAATAAACCCAGTCAAGAAGAACCCTCAAGGGAATTGTTATTTGCTTGCCATATTCTGTGAGGTAGAGATAATTTAATCTTTTAGCTTGAAAAGCTAAAATAAATTTAGAAGACGAGAAGACCCTATTTTTAAATATGTACCTACTTTCCCAGTCTGGCAGCTTATAAATACGCTGTACCCTAACTCTCATTGTCATTGGCCAGAGACTCGTCTCTCAGTCAGCAGGGTAGACCACGGGCATGCGGGTTAGTTTGGTTGTGGGTCATATGATGATGAGCCTATTAAAAAAACAAACGAGGCTCTGGCGAAAAGAGAGGTATAGGGAAGCGTATTTTTTAAGCTGAACGACTGAGGAAGTACCTCCACTTCACAGAATACCGCAGCCAAATAACAATTCCCTTGAGGGTTGCTGTGTCGGCGAGTGAGTGAGTTCACCAGACAGAAAGGATGGAGTATAGGCTGGCAAAGGATCGGCGACCTCTCGGTGTTGCAGGTCTCCATGGGCTCACGTGACCCACATGCTTGTTTGTCCCCCTATGTTGTACCTATATCCTTCGTATCTTAATGTAACATTATTTGTTTCAGAAAATGCAGTTTACTTCTATACGGTAAGTAAAAAAATTGCTGTCTGATTTCATTATTTTTATTTTTATTATTTTCGTCCTATCAGGTTGAGAATGACAACTTCCTAAACGACAAGTTCTCAGGAGACTACAGCATGGGGTTCTTCAAAAAGGGCGTGAAGAGGTTTTTACAGGGTCGGCAACGCGCGTGTGATGCCCCTGGTGTTACAGGCGTTCATAGGCTACGGTAACTGCTTTCCATCAGGCGGGCCGTATGCTTGGTTGTGACTTTAGTGGTATAAAAAAAAACAAAAAAAGACAACTTTGTCATTCATACAAACAAAAACCTTAATTCAAAGTTACCATACAAACATCCAGTTAAATATTACTACTACGGATACGGAACCCTTCATGGTTGAGTCCGACCATATCACCATACCAGTGGACGTCCCAAAAGTATCTCAAAACCCGTTCTCAACCTCAAGGGACCCTCCCTTTATTGAGTCATTTTCGGAAATTGTCATTTTCGAATGTCTTATGCAATAGACGTTTTAGGAAGTTGTCCTTTTAAGGACGTTGTCGTTCTCAACCATCCAACCAACAAAAATTGACATCGGTTTATTTCCTATTTTGTTACTTCGCAAAATATAATGAATACTATTTTTATTCTTACTTAAAATAAGTTGAAGCTATTTTGAAATATTATCGCGCTTCGCGTCCTCTTTAATTAACAAATTACTCCTTCAATAAGTGAATTTAAACTGGATTAGTAGCTGGCTAATTATTTTCCTAACAAGTATCGAAATTACATTAATTAAAGTAGAAAATGGTAAGACAAAGCTTTTAATCTTGGAAGCCTTTGAAAATTTATATGTCACAATCAACTGGTGAAAATAGCCGTTCAATTGATCGGCTGAATCATTCTAATGCTACAGTTGAATACATTGTGACATTTAAAATGTTCTACATTACAGTACGTTAGTACTATTACTTATACTGTGATTACAGCTAACTGCTGCCTTACCACGAACTCTTATTGCGATTCAAAAACTGTATGGAATGTTTATTCATACCAATGAATAAGCTACTCTATTTCAAATTACATAGAGTCGCTTATTCATTGGTATGAATAAGCATTCTATTCAGTTATTGAATCGCAATAAGAGTTGGTGGTAAGGGGGCTGAAACACCGCTGTATCATTAACTTAGTATGTTTCTCGGTCACTTCGGCGCTAGTTTCGTTTGGTGTGTACAATATGGCGTCAATAACTAGTGCGTTTTGATTGTTACTAGTTATTTTATTGTGAACTTAGTAATCAAATTCGAGTTTAGTCGTTACAAATAAAAAGGACAACAAGCATGCGACCCGCCTAATGGAAATCAGCACTACCGCAGCCTGTGAATGCGTGCAATATCAAGGGGATTACACGTGCTTTGCCATGTAAAAACGCCCACGCCCTGTTTGAAGAACCCCGTGCAGTCGTCCCCGTGTAGTTTTTTGGGGAAAACCTTGAATATATTCGGCGTAATTATATGTTTAATTTTAATTACTAGAAAATTTTCGCGATATGCTTACATCAGGTCTCTCATGTGCTGCTTAATGTTAGTATTATGTTGTGCTAGCATCTCGATAACAGAAAATCTTGAGGAAAAGATCCCTAAAATTTAATTGGAATAAAAACAGAAGTTAGAGGTTTTGTTATAATACAATGGGGATGTTTGATATTTTTTCTGACATTAGATGTCGCTAGGTAGGCGTCGATTCCAGATTGTCAAAATGTACTGAATTTTTTGACAGTGAAAGTTTAAGACGACAAGACAACACAAGACGTCAACAAGACATTTGACAAGATGCTATGAATTGTCAAATTATTGGACCCTACGCTACAATGCTGCCAAAAGACCCTCATTGCGTATACATCATCTTTATACATAAGTTTTTTAATTTCTCGTAATAATGCAACACCGAATACGACAGTGTACTATACTATTTTCAACGACTTCTTGAAATATCATGAGAAACATGAGAAACAACAAACATAATTTTAATCGAATAATACTGGAATCCAGGGTCGTAAAACTATTAACAAAATAAAATAAAGCAAAACAAAAAAAAATCGTAGAACGATATTATCTGAAAAAAATAGCGGTAAATTATTTTTTCAGTACTTATTAGGTTGCTGGTTTACGTATTTATTATGAATCTACGATAAATATGATAGAGATAATTATGTATACCAATAGAAAGACACAAAAATGACAGATTAGCGTTTTTTAAATAATCTATCTAAATAAAAGAAAGTCGTGTTTGTTACAACACTTATAACTCGAGAACGGCTGGACCGATTGCCATGGTTTTTGATTTGTTGGATTTGTCTCCGTCCAGAATAGCAGAATAACTATTAAAAACATTGGAAAATTTACGAAAAAAATAAAATCAAAGAAAAATCATTTTTCCATACAAAATGTTCGTGGATGTTGGACCTGTCAAACGTGACGTTAACGTTCGTACGTCAAATGTATGCGTGCGTTCAGAAATGTGGGTATAGGATAATAAGTATTAAAACATTGACAAAATTGTCGAAAAATTAAATTTGAAAACGGATTGGGATATTTATTGATTTTCAATTAAATGTCAAATCGATTGGTATAACTTTTACGTCGCGAAAGTTGTCCGTTGTTGTTTTGAAAATTGTTTATGAATGAATGCTTGAAAATGAATATTAATTGGTTGTCAAGTGTCATGGTACTTTATTTTGTGACATAATAAAATACTGAACTTAATATTTACCCTCTGCTGGGTAATATTTACCCACTGCTGGGTAATATTAAATACGGGTCTTCCTTCAACTGAATATGTTTCGAGCATACTCCACCACGCTGCTCAACTGCGAGTTGGCGGACGCCAGTAATTTCAAGCCGCCTAAAGGCCACTTGGCTTAACGACTGCCATCTAATGATAACAACCAGGACCGACGGCTTAACGTGCCTTCCGAAGCACGGAGGAGCTCGAGATAATCTAATGATAACAACCGGGACCGACGGCTTACGTGCCTTCCGAAGCACAGAGGAGCTCGAGATAATCTAATGATAACAACCGGGACCGACGTCTTACGTGCCTTCCGAAGCACGGAGTAGCTCGAGATAATCTAATGATAACAACCGGGACCGACGGATTAACGTGCCCTCCGAAGCACGGAGGATCTCGAGTTAATCTAATGATTACAACCGGGACCGACGGATTAACGTACCTTCCGAAGCACGGAGGAGCTCGAGATAATATAAACTCATCCATGGACAGGCTACGGTTGACGTTGCTTAACTTGCGTGTACAATTAGACTGACACGCGCAATGACGCCATCGTGCTTCTCTATTATTTTCTATTATTCATTATATTAATTTCAAGACGTCATAAATTTTGTTCAACTAATATGTATACCACGACATTCATTGACAATTAGGCGGTACGAAGTTCGCCGGGCCAGCTAGTAATAAATAAAATTCATTTAATTCAGGTGAATATACCCGTTATTGTCAAAGAAAAAAAAGAACATGTCAATATTCATTATTATAGATTTTATAATTAAATGTCACTACAATAGATTGCTAAACTATTATTACTATTAGATATATTAAATTCACAATTAATAACATCTTAAATAGTCACAATTTACAATTGCCTCTCGATTCGGCATGGCGGGACATGTCGATCACAGCAATGCCTTTTACCAGTATAAAAGAAATTAAATGCAAAGGTCGGGTAATGAAGGACTGATATCTGGGGCCGTAAATCTATTATAATAATAAATAAATAAATAAATATTTCTGGACAATTTACCCAGCGTCATATAGTCCCAAATTAAGCGCAAAGCTTGTGTTATGGGTACTAGACAACTGATAAATGTACTTAAATACATTTTTTTTGTAAATACATACTTATAATATATAGAAAACACCCAGACCAAGACGAACAGACATGTTCATGCACACAAATGTTTGTCTTGTGCGGGAATCGAACCCGCGACCTCGGAGTTAAAGTGGCCATTGCTAACCATTGGACCACCGAGCTCGTCTAAAGATTTGTTATTTTCACGCTCGCAGCAAAAAATAATTTTGCTGCGAATGTTTAAACATCAAAACCGCCTTATATAAATAAATATAATAACTTCTCTATTGCAATCACTAGGTTAGCTGGAAGAGATCTCTTGTAGATATAAGCTCACCTTTGTATATATCCAATATCACTAAGTTGTGTAATTGTTTATGTTATGTGCAATAAAGAGTATAAATGCATTAGGTTCGTGACGTCGATAATTTTAAATGAAAATCTTTTCGTATATTCGATGACGTACGTACAGCTGCCAGACGAAGACAAACTAAATGTGATTGGTGACATCACTCGATCGTCCTGAGGGGCAATTCTCGTAATTAAAATATATTCAAAATTCAGTTTCGATCCAGTCTCGATCTCACAAATGTCCCATTTGGTATTCTCGTAACACAATATGTTTCAAATTGAAATTTAAGCGGGATTATATCGAAATATGAGTGGAAATTAAACAAACTAAGAATGTCACTTTGCCAACAGCAAGAGTTGATAATAATTAATTAATTAAATCAAGTATATAATTTTAGTCAATTCACAATTCTATCTCGTTTCGGTCATCTTTCAATCTGCGTTCGTAGAAAAATTACGAGAATTGGCCGTCTGATGTTTCTCGCGTCATATCGTGTCATTTTGTTCCCTAGTGAATAAGCAACTTCGGAGAAACGACTTAGAATTAGAATTAGATGAATTATGATACAACAGTAGCAAACGTGTGCATCAGAACGGAACATTTTCGCTAAAGCGGCCGCGTGATTAACAGTATATATGATACATTTATGTATGGCGTTGCCGGTTCGCTAGATTTTGAATAGCGTTGGGAACTTTAGCTTCTTTATTTTTAATAAATTGCCCATAGAACCCATAGAACTAGTTAGTCGTGTCGTCTTCGACTTAAGACAAAACCGTAACAATAAATTTTGAGGACAGATATCTTATTTTTTCTGATCAATAACAAACATAGGATTGTATTTTTTAACTGTAATTTTTGTCGAAACATTTTTCAATATTTTTGTATATATTATTTTGAAATCAAACCAAACTTCACAGTCCCCTGGCTGCAGTCCTGACAATGTGACCGCGGACTGTCTATCACATAAAATTGGTCATTATTTAAAGATTTTGTTTACATAACTTCGTTAACTTATCAAATATTTATTTAAATAACAAAGACGGGAGCCTAAAGATTATGTTTCTTGAATATTAAATTGATGAAGATGATAATTACGGATAACTTTTCTAAAAATGTAACCAGAAGACGCAGCCCTTTAAGGTGAAGTGAGTCCAGGAAACACGCTTATTTAAAGAATTGTTACAATAAACTATTTCAATTTGGTTTCTAGAAATTTAACTATGAAATCTTAAGTCCTTTCTGCAGGGCCAAAAGCTATTGAAAACACAATTAATAATTTTTGGCTCGATAGAAAAAAATCGGGAACTTACTCTCAAAATTTGCACTAAGTACAAATTATAACTATTTAATACAATTTTTTTATACGGAAATTATACCAAAATTTTTATAATTTTAATTACGAGAGCATTATGCTATTACTTTTAAAAATAAAATAATTTAAATAAAGTTATTAAAAGAATAACGATTTGCGATCGCGCACCCTCCCCGACTCTCGATCGCTCTCAACATCAGTGCTCTAAGAGCTGCGTTCGAGGTAGGACCTGTGCCGCGCGTCCGTTCAACGCGTTGTCAATAAACACGTTGAAATAAACACAGTGTAGGAATATCAGTAAGACAACAAAACAACGTGATACATTTATTTTTTTACTGAGACCCGGTTTATTTTTCTCATGCTAGATGTTTCTTTGGAAAACTTTATTATAAATCTTTCTTGAAATATCTGTAAACCCACATTGAAATTCGTTCAGTAGCGATTTCGATGATCGCGTACCTATCGGTACGCGATCATCGAAATCGGTTTGGCCGTTTAGGCATCATAATTTTTATTTTTTATATTTCGTCGGGCGGTAAAAACATACGGCCCGCCTGATGTGAAATGGTTACCGTAGTTATAATAACGCTCGCAACTTAAAATATTGCTCGCGCACCGCCACTCCCGCTACCAACACAGCAACTCCTTCCTTTCTGGTGACCTCACTCACTCGCAGGAACACAACAACTCTCAAAGGAATTGTTATTTGGCTGCAGTATTCTGTGAGGTGGAACTGACTGTTACCCGTGGCTTCGCCCGCGTGGTCCAGGGGAGCTGCCATTAATTTGTGTATATTTTTTTCTTGTTGTCATTTTTTTACTTGATGTGATAAAAAGTAGCTTATGACACTCTCCAGACCGTAAACAATCCCCGTTAACAAAAGTCATGTCGGTACTTAGGTTACTTTCGACGTAAAAGAAGGACAAATGATTACAAAGTTTATTTTTTCCATTGGATTAAGATGTTTTTCCGTGATAAAAAGTAGCTTATGTCACGCTCCAGATCGTACACTATCCCCATTAAAAAAAATCACGACCGTACTTAGGTTCATGTTTGACGTGAAAGAAGGACAAATTATTTTTTTTTTCTGTGGAATATTTTTTCCCCGTTTTTTATCGGTGCTCCGCTCCTATTGGTGTTAGCGTGATGTTATATAGCCTATAGCCTTCCTTGAAATATAGGCTAACACTAAAATATTTTTTCAATTCGAACAAACAAACAAACAAACTCTTCAGCTTTATAATATTAGTATAGATAATACATAGAAAACACCCAGACCAAGATAAACAGACATGTTCATGCACACAAATATTTACTCGTATCTTGTGCGGGGATCGAACCCACGACCTCGGAGTCAAACTGGACATGGTTAGCCATTGAACCACCGGGGTTGTCAATTATAAATACTGTTAATATCGATACCGCTGTATGCTCGGGCATAGTAGCTAGGGACAGACGCGTGCTGTATGTACGGCACATATCGATTCCTAGAAGGATGAAGAATAGTGTATGCTGGCGCGTGATAGTTAGTTAGTCTAAGTATGTACCTATTTTAGTTTGACCAATAATAAATATAATTATTGAATAGTTTTCTTTTTATTGAATTCTTTACTTTTTCATAATATACCCAAACATCACTTGTTTGCATGTTGAATATTATATACTTCATTAATAAAAAAAATGTATTTATGTATACATGTGGTTTATTTATTTTCATATAATTATATTTCCAGTAAGTACTTTTAACTATTGTGTTGACGGGTGGGTGTTGTACTACACGGGTGTTGGTAGTCGCTTCGCTATACTGTGGCGTCTCGGCAGCGAACGCGCGCTTGTAAGCGGGTACCCCGCGCCGGCTCCTCTCAAGCCTCGCACCTCACCCCCTCGAAAACGGCCAAGCGCTGGACTCACGTCACCTTAAAGAAGGATGATAGGGACATTGCAGACGTTTGATCCACTTATCTAAAAGTTGGATAATCCTAACTCGATTTTAAAAGTGAAGAGAATATTTTATAATTCTAAGAACTACATACTATTTACTTATGTATATAATACAGCTAAACGATTCAAGAGTTCATTGCAGCTCCAGATAATGAGAATAGACACGTCTTTTAAAACCTGCACGCGTACGCGCTCGTCTAATGGTAGTCGTCTATGGAAGGGCGTACCAAAGCTTCAATTTATTTAGTTATGTTGGTAGTTGTTAGTTCATGCTACATATTGCCGTCGGTATGTTTTTATAATGTACGGCATTTTTGGAGGCAGTTTTGTAAGTCTATTTTTATATGTGATACTAGGATTTTCGGCGATTTTGCAATATTTTTCATTGATGCTCAGCCCCCTTATTACCATCTCTTATTGCGATTCAATAATTGAGTAGATTGCTTATGAATACTAATGAATAAGCGACTCTATTCCATTTGAAATAGAGTCGCTTATTCATTGGTATGAATAAACAATCTATTCAGTTATTGAATCGCAATAAGAGATGGTGGTAAGGGGGCTGTTATTATTAATCGTAGCATGATGATATAGCCTTCCTCGATAAATTGACTATCCACCACTAAAGTAATTTTTCAATTCCAACCAATTGTTCCTGAGATTAGCGCGTTCAACCAAACCAACTCTTCAGCTTTATATTATTACTAGCTGTTACCCGCGGCTTCGCCCGCGTGGTCCAGGGAAGCCTGCTGCCATTGATTTGTGTATATTTTTCTTTTGTTGTATTTTTTTTTACTTCGTGGGATAAAAAGTAGTACCAGTATGTACAAATTTTAATGAAGATTGGCTGCATAGTTAAGGCATGAAGGAATAACAAACAAACGAATATTTGTATGGATGGAACGGCCACACTCAAGAGAAAATAATTGTTCACCACATAAATGTTTGCCCTCTTTATTTTTCCTTCGAATAAAATATTTTTCCTGGATAAAAAGTAACCTATGTCACTCTCCAGACCGGAAACTATCCCCTGTTAAAACATCACATCAGTACTTACGTTCCTTTCGACGTGATAGAAGGACAAATGATATTACATAGAGCGTTAAGAAATAACAAACAAACGAATTTACTTACTTTAACACTTATAGTATTAGTATGGATCAAGACAAAAAAATTGTTCACCACGTAAATGATTGCCCTCTGCGGGGATCGAATTTTTTTTTTCGTGGGAATAAAATGTTTTTTCATGGATAAAAAGTAGCCTATGTTACTATCCAGACCGGAAACTATCCCCTGTTAAAAAAATCATGTCGGTACTTACGTTCCTTTCGACATGATAGAATGCCAAATGATTACAAAGTTTATTTTTTCCCATGGGATTAAGATGTTTTTGCGGGATAAAAGGTAGCCTATGTCACTTTCCAAACAGTAAACTATCCCCATTTTAAAAAGTCATGTCCGTACTCTACTACGTAACTATCCCGTTAAAAAAAAATCATGTCGGTACTTAGGTTCCTTTCGACTTAAAAGAAGGGTAAATGATTATAATGTATGTATTTTCCCGTAGAAATAAGATGTTTTTCCTGGATAAAAAGTAGCCTATGCCACTCTCCATACCGTAAACGTACGTTATTAAAAAATAAAGTTCATTTGTCCTTCTTTCACGTCAAAAGAAACCTAAGTACAGACATGAATTTTTAATAGGGTAATCTAGAGAGTGACATAAGCTACTTTTTATCCCGGAAAAACAATTTAATCCCATGGGAAAAAATAAACTTTGTAATCATTTGTCCTTCTATCACGTCGAAAGGAACGTAAGTACTGATGTGATGTTTTAACAGGGGATAGTTTCCGGTCTGGAGAGTGACATAGGTTACTTTTTATCCAGGAAAAATATTTTATTCGAAGGAAAAATAAAGAGGGCTAACATTTATGTGGTGAACAATTATTTTCTCTTGAGTGTGGGCGTTCCATCCATACAAATATTATAAGTGTTAAAGTAAATTCGTTTGTTTGTTATTTCTTCATGCCTTAACTATGCAGCCAATCATCATTAAAATTTGTACATACTGGTACTACTTTTTATCCCACGAAGTAAAAAAAAATACAACAAAAGAAAAATATACACAAATCAATGGGAGCTGGCTTCCCTGGACCACGCGGGCGAAGCCGCGGGTAACAGCTAGTTTTATATATAAAATTTATCTATACTATCTAATTCTATACTAATATTATAAAGCTGAAGAGTGTGTTTGGTTGAACGCGCTAATCTCAGGAACTACTCTTGAAAAAATATTTTAGTGTTAGATGCTTAGCCTATATTTCAAGGAAGGCTATAGGCTATATAACATCACGCTACGACCAATAGGAGCTGAGCACCGGTGAAAAATAGGAAAAAAATATTCCTTTTGAGGGCTTATGTCGCGTGCGCTGCGTAAACGGTTGAAGTTACGCATAAATCATGTATGACGGAATTGTTCCTCTTTAAAAGTTCTAAAAAAAAGTCCGCGACAGTATATGTCTATCTTTTAAGATTGACACACTATAACGTTTTTTCATGGTAATCAATAGGAGAAAGTAGGTAAAAAAAGGTTATAGTGAGTTAATCTTAAAAGATAGACATATGCTGTCGCGGACTTTTTTTTAGAACTTTTAAAGAGGAACAATTTCGTCATACATGATTTTTGCGTAACTTCAACCGTTTACGCAGCGCACGCGACGTAAGCCCTCAAAAGGAATATTTTTTTCCTATTTATCACTGGTGCTCCGCTCCTATGAGTCGTAGCGTGATGCTATATAGCCTATAGCCTTCCTTGAAATATAGGCTACCTAACACAAAAAAAAAAATTCAATTCGAACCAGTAGTTCCTGAGATTAGCGCGTTCAAACAAACAAACAAACAAACAAACAAACAAACAAACTCTTCAGCTTTATAATATTAGTATAGATATTATAAAGCTGAAGAGTGTGTTTGGTTGAACGCGCTAATCTCAGGAACTACTCTTGAAAAAATATTTTAGTGTTAGATGCTTAGCCTATATTTCAAGGAAGGCTATAGGCTATATAACATCACGCTACGACCAATAGGAGCTGAGCACCGGTGAAAAATAGGAAAAAAATATTCCTTTTGAGGGCTTATGTCGCGTGCGCTGCGTAAACGGTTGAAGTTACGCATAAATCATGTATGACGGAATTGTTCCTCTTTAAAAGTTCTAAAAAAAAGTCCGCGACAGTATATGTCTATCTTTTAAGATTGACACACTATAACGTTTTTTCATGGTAATCAATAGGAGAAAGTAGGTAAAAAAAGGTTATAGTGAGTTAATCTTAAAAGATAGACATATGCTGTCGCGGACTTTTTTTTAGAACTTTTAAAGAGGAACAATTTCGTCATACATGATTTTTGCGTAACTTCAACCGTTTACGCAGCGCACGCGACGTAAGCCCTCAAAAGGAATATTTTTTTCCTATTTTTCACTGGTGCTCCGCTCCTATGAGTCGTAGCGTGATGCTATATAGCCTATAGCCTTCCTTGAAATATAGGCTACCTAACACAAAAAAAAAATTTCAATTCGAACCAGTAGTTCCTGAGATTAGCGCGTTCAAACAAACAAACAAACAAACAAACAAACTCTTCAGCTTTATAATATTAGTATAGATATATAGTACAGATAATATATAAAAATCGATATTTAAAGAGTAAGTTTCTTTTTCAAAATTCTTACTTATGATTTTCCACCTATCCGTCTTTAAGACATTTTCTTATGCTTTAGCAAAAAAAAAACAATGAAAATTCTCGACGTTGGCTCGTTAGTAAATAATGCTGTAATATAGACTTTAATGATTCGGCAACCCTACACATGCGTAGAACGCCGGCGGCTTTCGAATTAATATGCAAACCTATTCCATTATTCAATTTCGTCGAATAAACAGTTCGCGTATCAGTTGCGTTCTTCAGCGCTGCCGCAAATTTTGGCAATATGGAGCAAGTTAAAACAACATTATTATTTGTAAATGGGGTGCGTAATGTTAATTTCGGTTCTTAATTTAATTTAGGCTCGAATGATACCGCCAATTTTCACCGTAATAAATTTATTTTATACTGTTACACTATCAAATATGATATTCATCGCAGCCTATGGACGCACGCTACACCAGAGGCATAACTCACGCATTACCATTTTTTTTTAACTACGTCGGGTGGCAGACAAGCATACGGCCCGCCTGATGTGAAGCGGTTACCGTAGCTATATTAACGCTCGCAACGTAAAATATCGCTCGCGCTACCCCGCTGCCAACGCAGCATCTCCTTCCTTTCTGGTGATCTCACTCACTCGCAGGAACACAATAAAGGAATTGTTATTTGGCTACGGTATTCTGTGAGGTGGATTCCCCAGTCGGGTAGCTTACAACTACGCTCCCTACCTCTCTATTCCCCAGAGCTTCGTTTGTCAGTCAGCAGGGTGCACCGCGTGCAGGTGAAGTAGTGAAGTTGGCTTTGATTCAAAGATGTTGATGAACCACTTACACCTCAAAACCTCTTCACGCGTTTCATAAAGAACCACATGCTGTAGTCTCTTGGGAAAACCTCGGCAGGTAATTCATTCCACAACCTGAGAGTCCGTGGGATAAAACCTCAGACCTCAGACCATGAAATACTTAATACGAATGGAAATCCTAGGAAAGGCATACCCGGACCTGGAGGACTACAGGCTCTTCTCTATAAGCGGCATACTGAAGTACATGGAACATGTCTCCAGACAGGCAGGGGAGAGTGACTAAAGGATTAGGGAGAACATAAAAGATCCTTGAGGGTCCACATGTCACCGGTGCTGTAGCACTGGACCCACTCTAAGATAATAAAAAAAAAGCACCCTTAAACTTGGCAGTGCCGTACCTATACCATCAGGGCCCCGTGGAAAATTCATCAGATGGGCCCTCAGAGGACGGGGGGCCCTGTCTAATAAATCATTTAAAACCAAAACTAATGGAGTATTTTCTACATTTTATTTTCAAGAAATATGATAATGTACCTATCTATTAAAATTTGGCCGTGTGGTTTCCGGCAGACTAGAATAGTATCACTCCGTCTCTTCCCGTGGATGTCGTACAAGGCGACCAAGGGAAATACATTATAAAACATCGATCAGGCCTACCCAACCCGTCTGGCCAGCGTGGGGAGTGTAGGCCTAATCCTCCTTCTGTCTGCGATGGACGAGAGAGGGTCGTGCTCCTGTAGTGGAGACTAAAATGACCTGATGATGATGATTAAAATTTTGTATGTTTAAAGCCTAACTTTAAAAAAAATACTATTTTTGTACTAGCTCTTGAGCCGTGGGCCCCCTTGGTCCGGGGATCCGTGGCATTTTGCCCGCTCAGCCACCCTGTAGTTACGCCACTGAAACTTGGCCTATCAGATAATGTGACAAGTTGAATTGATTCAAAACCATTGTTCTGACCATTCTATTGTTTTCGAAGTCGAAGATAGCATAGCATCCAAGCGAGTGATAATTCTATTTTCTATGCTCTAATGAATACCTCGCAATTTTAGGTTCCCATTAGTATTAGATATCTAATAGTATTAGATATCTAATAGTATTAGATATGTGGGGTGTAAGGGGCTCATCATCATCTTTAGACCCTAAGCCGCCTCACCTGTGCATGGAACACCATGGACTGAAAATTCTAACATTCTTTTTTTTGTCTTTTATTTCTTTTTTCGTGGATGATTGAAATAACATACCCTATACCACTCTCACAGCGACGACGAAACGAATGACACCTCATATGTTGAAATTCGTCAGGCAGTTTGTTTGTCGTCAACCCTTATTTAACCCACTGCCGAGACACGGGTTTCCCCTCAATCGAAGGGGATTAGAGCATACTCCACCACGCTGCTCAAGCAGTTGAGCAGCGTGGCGCAATCCCGCAGGGGTTGGCGGAGGACAGTGTTTTCAAGCCGCCCTACGGCCACTGACTTGGCTTATTGCTGTCATCTAATGACAACAGCCAGGACCGACGGCTTAATGTGCCTTCCGAAGCATGGAGGAGGTCGAGATCCATAAACCCGTCCATGGGCAGGCTACGGCTGAGCTTGCTTAACTTGCATGTTCGATTAGACTGATTTGCGGAACGATGCCATAGAGCTCCTGATCGACAGGCAGTTTAGGTTTAGTCACAGTATCGGTAACGTACAGTATGGCCACTCCCTGCCGCTCTCTTGTATCACCTTCCCTCTAACACAAATCTGGAACCATTTGTATGGCGCCTCACGCACACACGCTCACTGTGCTCTGCACAGACGTCATTGTTTATGTAGTAGTAAACGACATTTGTATGGAGTGGCCGGGTTGTGGTTTAGTTATATAATACATACATACATACACTTGAAAAACATAACCCTCCCGTTTTCGTCAGTCGGGTAAAAAAATATTTTGTTCCAAAATAAATAAACAGTTGTTACTAGAATTTTGTACAACGAGTACTCTCGTTATGTCAAACAATAGACTTGAAAAAACCTATTTTATTTTTATAATTGGCAATACTGTACAGGAATGTTCAAAAATTGCCAATTTTTTCGGTTACAACAGAAAACTGTGTTTCGGAATAAACACATTGTTTAAAGGCGACATAAGTTCGTAATTTCGGTTTTTTAGACACTCTTCGGTTTTTTAAACGGTAGTACATATGTAGTGAAGCATTGAAAAAAGTTGATTTAAAAAAAATGAAACCGACTTCAGTTGGCGAGCGCAGCTTATTGGTGGAATACCCCACCCCGGCAGACGCTGCTGCCAGTTCTCCGGTAGAAAAGTTATCGCGTGACACAAGATTCCTTAGTCGCCTTGTACGACATCCAGCGCAGAGCAACGGAGTGGCACAATTTTATTCTGCCTGCTACCATAGGGCAAATTTAATAAAACCACCTCGCAATTACCCTTTAAAATAAAAAAATTGAATTTGATCATACGTGCTTATAAAATTTTAGGGTTTCCCTTGATTTCCCTGGCATCATCCTCAGATCCTGACTTGGTGAATATGGGACCACCTTGCAATCATACCCTTTCAAATAAAAAAAGAATTATGAAAATCGGTTCACAATTCGCAAAGATATCGAATAACATACATACAAAAAAAAATATTCAGTCGAATTGAGAACCTCCTCCTTTTTTAAAGTCGGTTAAAAATTGGCAATTTTTTCGGTTACAACAGAAAACTGTGTTTCGGTAGTTTATATTATTCTGTGGTTTCGGTCCGAAACACAGTTTTCTGTTATAACCGAAAAAAGTTCCGAAACTTTCGGAACAAACACATTGTTTTAAGGCGACATAAGTTCGTAATTTCGGTTTTTTAGACCATGTTTATTCAATAACCACGCGGTTATTTAATAAACGGTAGTACATATGTAGTGAAGCATTGAGAAAAATATATATTATGTGTGTGCGTAATAAAAGAAGTAAACATTCGTCGTGAGTTTACGTAAAAGGCGCGCATTGATTTTGAAGGTTTTGAACTGAAAACTTCTTTAGCGGCGTTGTGCACTTTTTGGGATGAGTAAAAAATGCTAAACTCGCGTCAGGACACGTGGCCTGATCGAAAATTCGTAAGACAAAGCTGCGAGACTACAAAATTCAAGCAAAGACATATTTTTCAATGCTTATACATAATGGCTACCGAAGAAATCCGAAATTACGACCTCACGTCGCCTTTAATGTGCATGCTGTAAAGTTGTAGATGCATGATTTAATATAATAACTATAAATTTGGGGGTGTAAGTGGTTCATCACCATCTTTGAACCAAAGCCAATTTCACCTGCACGCGGTACACCCTGCTAACTGAAAAACGAACCTATGGCAAAAGGAGAGGTAGGGAGCGTAATTGTAAGCTACCCGACTGGGGAATGTACATCCACCTCACAGAATACCGCAGTTAAATAACAATTCCCTTGAGGGTTGTTGTGTTCCTGCGAGTGAGTGAGGTCACCAGAAAGATAGGAGATGCTGCGTTGCGAGGGTGGCGGCGCGTGAGCGATATTTTATGTTGTGAGCGTTAATATGGCTATCGTAACCGCTTCACATCAAGCAGGCCGTATGCTTGTCTGCCGCCCGACGTAGTATAAAAAAAATATAAAAATAAATGTGGAATCATCAAGTTATGGGAATTCTTCATTCGACTGTGGTTTTTAATTTATAAATGTTTTTTCATCATCATCATCTCTATCTACCCGCTGCTGGACAACAGAAAGCCGATTCTAATATTTATTCTACGATCGTAGAATGAAAGTTGACCGAATCGAGATTGAAGTAACTAAAAATGGTATACTTGATGAGGAGCTGGATGGCGTCGTTGCGCTAGTCAGTCTAATCGAACACGCAAGTTAAGCAACGTCGAGCGCAGCCTGTCTATGGATGGGTTTATTTATCTCGAGCTCCTCCGTGCTTCGGAGGGCACGTTAAGCCGTCGTTCCCGGCTGTTGTCAATAGATCACAGTCGTTAAGCCAAGTCAGTGGCGGATATTTCAGTGATATTTCTCAATATCACAAAATTCACACAAAACTGGATCGCAACTGAATTTTGACTTCATTTTATATGAGAATTGCTCTCTGGCCTTTCCCTTGAGGTCCTCGGTTCATCTGTAGGTTCATCGGTAGATCCAAATAAATGAAAAAAAATCTGTAATAGAGGGAGGGAGGCTCGCCTCGCTGCGCGACCTCTAGCTTGTTGACGTCATTCCAATGGTTAGCAGTAGGGATGGGCGTTGAATGAACGAACCGTTTTTTTAGACTGTTTTTTGTGCGTGAACGTTTAAACTAGTTTACAGTTCACAGATAAACTAGTTTATTCGTCGACTGGTTGATGAGTCCGTTGCGTCGCGTCGCGATCGTCTCGTCTCGTTTAGTGACTTGACAACTGAGATTTTCGTTCGTTTACGTTTACCAATCGTTTATGTCAAGAAATAGTCTTTATCGATGACGACGTAAACTAGTCGAAAATTAGACTGTTTTTATTGCATAGCTTTTATCGCGGGCTTTGAGCGCGGCGACCGAATGAAGAAATTCCGTAACGAAACCAAAACCAAAACCAAAACCAAAACCAAAACCAAAACCAAAACCAAAACAAAAACAAAAACCAAAATCAAAACCAAAACCAAAACCCACCACTAGTCGACGACGTAAACTGGTCGAAAATTAGACTGTTTATTTTTAAACTGGTTCATCGTCGACGGTAAACGGTCTCGTTGCGTCGACTGTCTAATCGTCGACGACCCATCCACTACTAGTCGACGACGTAAACCGGTCGAAAATTAGACTGTTTTTTAAACCAGTTTATCGTTGTGGATAAACGGTCTCGTTTCGTTGACGGCAAACCTGTCGACGACACATCCCTAGTTAGCAGACACGAGTAATTCAATTTATGAGAGCTGTAGAGCAGATCGCGGCTCACATGCTTGAGCCGGAACTGTGATTTAGCTCACACAGATCAGCTCAATACCTATGACCGCCACACGCGCGTAGCGATAGCGAAGTGACCAATTGGATAATATCTCATAAGCTCAACGGCTCATAAGCGGTTCGATTTAGTCCGTTTTCTGGTTCGAATTCTCGGCAAATATGAAATGTCAACGCGACCCGCACGACATGTGTACAAGTCACCATAGACTGTTTTAGCTGTGAGCCGTTTATTTTACAACTGTGCCGCGACTCAACAGCTCAAGTTCATGCGATCTGAATTTTTGAGCTGTTTCATATCTGAGCAACACACCTCTAACGATCAGAGTAAGGACGTACTGGTTCAATACCATCTTCGAGCAGCAGAGCATGGAAAGCAGTTACTGTAGCCTATGAACGCCTGTAACACCAGGGGCACCACACGCGCTTTGTTGACCCTGTAAAAACCTCTTCACGCCCTTTTTGAAGAACCCTATGCTGTAATCTCCTGAGAAAACCTCGACAGGCAGTTCATTCCACAGCTTGACAATACGCGGGAGAAAACTTCTCCACTTACGCTCCAATGTGTGAGGATGAATTCCCTGTCGATGGCGAGCGGTGCGACTGTCGAAAGAGGCCTTTTGCATCATGGCGAACAACTCTGAACCCATTGTACAATCGTGGTTGTCAATTATGAGCCTCAACGTAATGCAACAGCACATTATTCCATACGATTGATTATACCCTGCCTGCCTATACTTAACATTGATGTATATTGAAGCCCTTATTCCATTTCAATGAATCTTAAACAACGCTTCCTTTAGAAAAAGTCCCCCAATGTGAATCAGTAATTAGAAGGGTGTCTCTAGTGTCTAGTTAAAGTAACCAGTGATTTTATAACGAGCAAACACAGATAAATTGATGTTAAAGTGGTTAATAAGCCGCCATGTTTGTTAAGGAGTTGGGCTTGATTTCGGTATGGCTTTTATTGGAATTTGGTATATTGACGAAATATAGTCGTGTCAAGGTTAATTTAACCTCGCCGCCACACTATGCTCCTCGCGCTGCTCATCGCCTTGCTCCTCGCGCTGCCGCGATGTTTCCCTCTCTGCCCACACAGTGCCCTACTCGCGCAATTATTCGCGACGCTCCGCACTTGGACATTTGCCTTTGCTATACAATGGACGTTGAAGCTGTGGCAGCGTGCGAGATATGCATTTTTATTATAGCGAAACGAAGCTTTTTTTTATGGACTAACGGTCTGAAAAATGCCATCAAACATTTCTTTTTTGCTACCAGCTCTTATAGGGAAATGTTCATGACAGACATGATTTAAAAAAAATGATTTAAAAAATATGACGCGTCTTACGCGCCCGACCGCTCGATGCGGAATGCGTCCGAGGCGATTGTATGGCCGTCCACTCGCGCTAACTCCTTTGACTCGCGCCCAAAAAACCGACAAAACAGGGAATGATGGGCAAGGCGAGGAGCAAGACGAGCGGCAAGACGAGTAACGTGGCCACACTACGTTCCTGTCTACTTCCCTCGCTACTTCCCTCGCCACTCGACGAGTGTATGGCAGGGCTATAACAGAGAAAGAGCAATTCCGAAGCCATTCGGAATGATATTTAATTAAAAAAATAGCGAGTTGAATGAAATGAATTTCTTTTCTGTTATTATGTATTTAATAACCTTGCTACTGGATTTTGGGGGAAAACATTGCCTTTCCAGTGCATAAGTTAAAAATATGTATTTTGGAAGAAGTTGCTGTGTGTTGATTTGTTTGCTATCCAGGGTAGTAAAAAAAAACTTTTGCCGTTTGATGTTTAACCACAGCAAAGTGTCGTATCGTCGGTCGAAATCTTAATCTTTTCTTCGTACTAGCTTTCATCACATTATCCGCCAACTAAAGCAAACATGCCATAAGAAGCTTTGTTCATACAGCCAATTCCAGCCTCTTATTTTTCGTCAAATACAGCCGTAGTACGAAAATATACTACGTTTGTAATTTTTTTTTCGTAACTCAAATTAACCTCATAATAAACTTTTCGCCGAAGTAAACTGCTTTGGGGCAACTTGTTTTAATAATATGTACCTACAATGAGCGTTTGCTTTAGGTCGATATTATATATGTTTGTTTAGTGTATGATTGAATAGAAAATATACATGAACATTACAAATATTGACGTTTCCCAGCTTGTTGAACCTTTTTTATACTACATATTATAGGGGCGACCTCCTATCTTCCATGTATAGTTACTATACTTTCGATGCAGACCAGTATTAGATGTGAAGAAAACACTAAAGAAAGAACTATTACTTATTACTTTTATTTTCTGTTATAACCTTCCAGTCCAACAGTCGAAGAAACAATGTTCATAAGGCCGCTTTCGCTCCAAGTTTTTGTCTGATTTTCGCGGTCAAAATCAAGTATTCTGATTGGTAGTTATTTACCAATCACAAATGACCGAACGCTAGCCTGTGATTGGTTAACCAATTACAGATCAGTGCAGTCAATAGATTGAAAGAATGTGTTGCCAGTGAAAATAATTTAAATTAAACATTACAAAATGTTGTTCTTCCAAACGTACAACTCCATCCAGTCCACCCACTAGACGGAGTTGGGCTTAAAATTACATGAATGTTTTGTTATTTTCTATTTGTTAGCCACCTATACAAAATGAGACGTGTTGATAACCCAGAGTGCCGAACATTCAAAGGCTCTAACGAGACCATGAAACACTTGACATGTCAATGTGACGCCCTAGCCGGCAAACGAATGGAAATCCTAGGAAAGGCATACCCGAACCTGGAGGACTACAGGCTCTTCCCAATAAGCGGCATACTGAAGTACATGGAACATGTTTCCATACAGACAGGGGAGAACGACTAAACGATTAGGGAGTTTGCACAAAATATCCATGAGGGTCGACGTCTCACCGTTGCTGGCGCACTAGACCCACTCTAAGATTATGATATCTTAGCTAGGAATACTTTCGTTGGGATATCGTGCCGAGAATCGAACGAAATCGCGGGCGAAAACTACGCTATTTGCATTTGTTACAGTTAATATGCATTACTTCTTCTTCCGCCTTGCTTCATCCCACTTCAGGTGGGGTCGGCTCTCCTAATTTGGTGGCGCCAAGACAGCTTGTCTTGAGTTGTCAGATCGGGCAAATTCTCCATTTGTAGAGAAGTTTGTTCATACGGGTCCACCACGTTTACAATGGGCGGCCTCTGCCCTTTTTGTTTTCTGGAAGACATAGCGCTTTCTTAACTACATGCTCTTCGCCTCTACGCATAACGTGGCCGTACCACAGTAAGCAACTTTAGCTTCTCTTTGATGGGGATGATCTCTAGTTTTATTTTAAAAGTTAACATTACATATAAAATTAATTTACAGCACATATTAGCCTAGAAAATGTACATAGTGAGATTATAACCCGTTGAAAGCTGACTGCGGGAAAGATAAATGGGGGTCGACTTGACCTCGGGAGGCTTAAAGTCTGTTGGCACGTACCAAGTCGGCCGACATTCAGTTCCTACAGATTATCGTAGATTGTGGTTACATACTTTTATTTATGTTTTTATAAAATGGGCACTTAGGGCGACAAACAAGCATTGGACATGCCTGATGATAAGCAGTCATCGTAACCTATGTACGACCTTGTAAAACCAGAGTCTACCCCTTGAAGAACCCCATGTACATTTATTTCTCAAATATTTGTCATAAACTTTCTATAAAATATTTAAATTGAGAAATAACACTTTATATTTTTGTAATCGTTCGACATATTATAGAAAAGTGAGATTTTGATGTCTGTTTCGAAAGAAAACGTTTATTCTGGAGATATTCGATTGTAATCTCAAAATATTGAAAAGGCAATAGCAAAAGGGGTAAATAACGATGTGAATATCGTTGTTTACCCTTAACGTCTACTTCAATGATCGACGATCGACGAGCCCTGTGGTCGAATGGCTAGCAATGGGGTGTAAGTAATTTTGGGGTGTAAGTGGTTCATCAAGATCTTTGAACCAAAGCCAACTTCACCTGCACGTGGTGCACCCTGCTGACTGACAAACGAAGCTCAGGCGAAAAGAGAGGTAGGGAGCGTAATTGTAAGCTACCCGACTGGGGAATGTACCTCCACCTCACAGAATACCGCAGCCAAATAACAATTCCCTTGAGGGTTGTTGTGTTCCTGCGAGTGAGTGAGGTCATCAGAAAGAAAGGAAGGAGATGCTGCGTTGGCAGCGAGTGTGGCGGCGCGCGAGCATTATTTTATGTTGTAAGCGTTAATATGGCTACGGTAACCGTTTCACATCAGGCGGGCCATATGCTTGTCTGCCACCCGACGTCGTAAAAAAAAAAATGGCTAGCTTGACTCCGAGGTCGCGGGTTCGATCCCCGCAAAATTTGTCTGCATGAACATTTCTGTTTGTCTTGGTCTGGGTGTTTTCTATGTATTTCCTAAAAAAAAATGTATTTAAATACATCTATCAGTTGTCTAGTTCTCCTAATACAAGCTTTGCGCTTAATATGGGTCTAGATGGCGCTGAAATTGTCCAGAAATATTTATTTATTTATTAATAAAATTGGTTATCTTCTATTTTTATTTTATTCTTAAAACGGTTATATAAGTATAACATAATAATATCATCATAATAATACAATCAATAGTTACATAATTCCTTTAAACTGTTACGTTTTACATAAAAATAATTGACCAACTTTACTTGATGCAAAATTTGATAAATCGCCTAACTTCCTAATTTTCCTACAAAATAATTATCTTCGCATTGGAAACAAACAAGAAGCTACCCTAATTAAGATGATTGTTTACAGATGGCGTACAACTTTGTTTGATTAACCCAACTGTTGTTTACAGCTTGCGCAATTAAATTTTGCGCACGCCATTATGCATGTCATCATCATCATCGTTATTTCAGTTTTTAGCAGGCTATTAGGCCTTCTTTACAAGCTTGCCGTCATATTAGAGCAGAAACAAAGAATGATATGAATTTTATTTGACGTCACATACTTACAATTACAAAAAAATATTGCTGGGGTGTAAGTGGATCATCAACATTTTTGAACCAAAGCCTGCACTGCACCTGCACGCGGTGCACACCGCGTGCAGGAGAACACGCTGCTGACTGACAAACGAAGCTCTGGCGAAAAGAGAGGTAGCGAGCGTAATTTGTAAGCTACCCGACTGGGGAATGTACCTCCACCTCACAGAATACCGCAGCCAAATAACATTTCGCTTAAGGGTTGCTGTGTTCCTGCGAGTGAGTGAGGTCACCGGAAAGGAAAGAGATGCTGCGTTAGCAGCGGGGGTGGCGGCGCGCGAGCGATATTTTATGTTGCGAGCACGGTAACCGCTTCACATCAGGTGAACCGTATGCCATCCGACGTATTATAAAAAAAAATATTCAAATCGGTTGAGCAGTTGTAAAAGTAGCAAACAGGAGCACTTTCGCATACAATATTAGTATGGATTTATTTTTCCTCATTTAATTAGCAAGCAGTTGAGCAGCGTGGGCGATTACATGGATGATGGATCTTTTACAACCACTGCAGTTCCAAAATAGCTGTAGTTTTACTTCACTGTTCATTGCCTTTTTTGGCGGTCGCCGCTTTTAATCCTGGCTACACAGGAGACACAGTGGTGGGAATGTGTGGTGGGCCCCCGTCCCGTCAAATGCTGACTATTGGATACTCGAGTAACCCAACAGTAAAATAAACATGGATTGAAGACAAATCAATAAGCTATATTTATATAGATATATATAATATCTAGCTCATAGTTAATTTGCCTAAATCCGACTGTTCCACTACAGAGTGTTCCTTAATTGAATAACAGTGAAACAGTGTTAGAATATTGCCGTGAGCCAGTGTTTCCAGAACTGTGATTCAAATATAGAGTGCATTTAATTTACTTTATCCATTTTACTGCAGAATATAGTTTAGGTAATCTCGGATTTAAAGTGTTCTTTGGCTATTAACACTTACTTGGCGATTTTAGAGGATTTTCTTATATTGTCGAATATTACATGCAATGTGAGCGAGATATACTTTCGAAAAGCGGTTGTATAACTCCGTCATTATTAATCTTTTTTTTTTGTGGCAATGCCCCACTCTAATATAACTTATTAAAGAAAATGAATATCTCTGGGCATTCTCATCTTCCGTTTGGTTTAAAGTCAAAGTCAAAGTCAAAATATCTTTATTCCTTGGACTTTATAAAGCACTTAGAAACGTCATACAAACTAAATATAAGAAACATGTGTAAATCATTACTACTCTAAATCCGCAGAGCTTAGATTCACTTTCATCACACTATCTTGAATGTGAAAGTGAATTTAAGTGCCAGTTCCGGCGACGGGGCTTCTTGAGAAGAACTGGCAAGAAACTCAAGGCCGACTCTTTTGTTTTATTGCCAATATCGTTACATTAAATACAAATACAATCATTAATATAACATAACAAGAGCAATTCATTTCCAAATACTTTTATCATTTATGTAATCTGAGATACAATACTAAGCCTTTTGACATAGTCTAGTTTTGATAAATCTTTTAAATTTACCCATGGATAATTTAAACGCGTCATTTGGAAGTTTATTGTAGAAGCGTATACATTGACCTGGGAACGAGTTAGAGATTTTATGGAGCCTAGTAATATGCACAGCGAGTTTGTTTTTATATCTTAAATTTAATTGATGGAGATCACTGTTTTTCCACGGTTTAAGAGTCAAAACCGATTCTTTTTGCCGCGACTAATTTTTATGACTTGACTAGCTGACCCGGCGAACTTCGTTCCGCCTAACAGTCAATGAATGTCGTGTTACTTATTAGCTGAACTAAATTTATGATTTTATGGAAGTAATACAATGAATATAAATATTAAGTTCAGTAATTTATTGCGATAATTACCTACACAAAAAAATGTAAAAGTACAAATACATTGTCATTTTTTTTTATTAAATCATTTGTTCTATATTTAAGGTGCTTGTTATAAATTTCTGAACGCATGCATAAATATTTGACAACCAGTAAATATCTCAATCCTTTTTCAACAGACACGATTTGTATAGGAAAATGTTTTTTCTTCTATTTAATTTTTTCGTCAATTTTCCCATGTTTTTAATACTTACGAGTATTATCCTATTCCCGATGAAGATACATCCAAAACACAACAATCATGAAAACCGTTCCAGAAGTTCTTGAGCTGAAAATGGTGTAACTAAAACGACTTTGTTTTATATATATCATCATCATCATCATCTCAGCCATTGAAAGTCGACGAGCTCGGTGGCGTAGCGGTCAATGACGCGGCTTCGACACCAACGCTCTTGGGTTCGATTCCCACACAGGACAAACATTTGTGTGCATGAACATGTCTGTTTGTCTTGGTCTGGGTGTTTTCTATGTATCATAAGTATGTATTTACAAAAAAAAATGTATTTAACTACGTATGTTTATCAGTTGTCTAGTACCCATAACACAAGCTTCGCTTAATTTGGGGCTAGATGGCGCTGTGTAATTTGTCTGACAATATTTAAAAAAAAAAAAAAAAAAAAAAAAAAAAATTGAAAGTCCACTGCTGGACATAGGCCTCCCCTCTAGATCTCCAATAAGACCGGTTGGAAGCGGCTTGCATCCAGCGCGATCCTACGGTCTTAATGAGGTCGTCTGTCCACCTTGTGGGTGGTTGTCCTACGCTGCGCTAGCCGGTACATGGTCTCCACTCGAAAAACTTTCGACCATACCGGTCATCCGTCCTCCGTGCTATGTGCACTGCCCACTGCCACTTCAACTTGCTAATCCGCTGGGCTATATCGGTAACCTTGATTCTTCTACGGATCTCCTTAATTCTGATTCGATCTCGCAGAGAGACTCCGAGCATAGCCCTCTCCATAGCTATTTGGGCTACTTTAAGCTTGTTCATAGTGAGGGTTTATTATATATATAGACTAGCGGCCCGGTACGTGCTTCGCTACGTATAAAGTAAAATAATAATAAAAAAATTGGAACACCAAATTCAAACAAAACAATATTTTATTAATTGCTAGCTATTTTAAAACTTAACCCAAAACATTTGGATAAACAATATTTTTGTTTTTCCATTTTGAGCATGAATAAACAAACGGCTGGGGGGTACCGACTCTGGAACAGGCAACATAAAGTCGAAGCACGTCCAAAATGAAATGACCGCATGAATGACATAACAACATGCTTGTACTGTCAACACTGAAAAAAGTTTCAATTTGACAGCACAATCCCTATCCGAAAAAAGTTTCAATTTAACAGCAAAATCCCCATTATCAAAATGATCCGCCATTTATTGAATTCAATTGTTACAAAAAATGTGATAAATGAAGAACCGCCCTACCAATTTTGTGCAAACTTCACCTAAACCATCTATTAATTAGTCCGAATAAACCCTAAACATTTGGTTTGGATAGGTGAGCCCGTTCTTGAGTTATAAAATTACAACGAAAAGTGGCATTGATTTTTATATATATATAGATTAGTCAAATCTTATTAAAGTTATTGTTTTTAAGTAGATACCTTTTTACAAGCTTTTATTTAGTTTCACTCCGGTATCTGTAATCAAATCTCGCAAGTTAAATTGACCCAATCTCAATGTCCGATTACTCCGATTCAGCTAGACTTTAGTACTATCTTTATTTGCAATAATGACGCCATTTTAAATCCAATAATGTCAGCCGCTACAAAATAGCGATTTAATGTTATTTATTTACATCAACCCCTATTATGTAAATATCAAAGTAAGGGCTCGACGATCGGAATAGATTATGTAAACTTTTTTCTATTTAAATCTAATGAGCTCGATCGATGGCGTTGGCGCGTGTCATTCTAATTGAACATGCAAGGTAAGCATCGTCGATTATAGCTTGTCCATGGATGTGTTTATTTATCTCGAGCTCCTTCGTGAAAAATAATAATAAAAAAAGCAGATATTTTACTTATTATTAATTCATAAACGTGGCAGCGGGGGTGGTGGCGCGCGAGCGTTATTTCATGTTGCAAACGTTTATATAGCTACGATAACTGCTTCACAACAAACGGGCCGTATGCTTGTCTGCCACCATACGTGGTATAAAAAAAAGTTTGAAAATCCATGGTAATCATAACACAACAGACTGTTCTATAACCCTCTCCCTTTAAAGAGGAATCAATGTTATCATCGGAACTTTCCTTTATTAGGCACATATTATACAGCGTGTTACGGGATGAAGTGTAACCCTGAAAATGGGGTGAAAATAGAAAAAAAATATCGACATAAAAAAAGGTACTTAAAATAATATTATTTTTTAAATAAAAACCGACTTCAGTTGGCGAGTGCAGCTTATTGGTGGAATACCCCGGGAGTCGCTGCTGCCCATCTACGGGAGAAAAGTTAAGTTTACGCGTTATACAAGATTCCTTAGTGGCCTTGTCCAGCGCAGAGCAATGGAGTGGCGCAATTTTATTCTGCCGGCAACCACAGGGCAAATTTAAGGGTTTTTTTCTCTATTTTTCTGGGATCCCATCATCAGACCCTGACTTGGTGAATATAGGACCACCTCGCAATCATACCCTTTCAAATAAAAAAAAAGAATTTGACCATACGTGCTTATAAAATTTAAGGGTTTCCCTTGACTTCCCTAGGATTCCATCATCAGATTCTGACTTGGTGAATATGGGACCACCTTGCAATCATACCCATTCAAATAAAAAAAAAAAGAATTTTGAAAATCGGTTCACAATTCGCGAAGTTATCGTATAACATACATATAAAAAAAATTCAGTCGAATTGAGAATCTCCTCCTTTTTTCGAAGCCGGTTAAAAAATAAAAATAAATGTTTTCTATTTTTTTTATGAATTGAGATTTTTATTATTCACTAAGGACTCTATGTGAAATATCGATTGCTTTCAAAGTAAGTGGTCGATTTCAAATTTATTGCAATGAGAATACGATACCAAATAGCCAGCAAAAAGTGACTGTCATTTCTTAAACTGAGCTTTTAGTCATAAAAATGTTTTTTCACTGAATTTTCCATTTACATAGTTCGGACACTGTATAGTTTAACATGCATAAATATTGTAATTAATGTTCATTTAGTATGGAATTATGTCAAGGGCAATTATGGTTTGTCCGACAAATTGACAATTAACCCGGAAAACTGTAATGAGATGTTTAAATATAACATACATTGGCATTGACATAACAATATATGTAGTTGTCGACCCATATCCCACTGTTGGGCTCCAGATGAAGTCGCGTGCTGTCACTTGTAAGAAATAAGAAAATAAGTTGTTCCCGCCTATTTTTAAACGACCAAAACAAAGGCACGTCAGCGTAATCCGAATTTATTGAACCAAAATTGACAGATCACGTGCCGTGTCATCGTAAACAGCCAGTCCCTAGCAATTACTGCACCTGTAATAGGGAAGGACGGAAGACATTAACGTATCGATGTTTTTTATCGAACATTTCCAGTAATGATGTCGAGTTTTGAAATTATCGATAACGATAGATTATTGACGTTCAAGGATTTTATAATATGGTACCAATAGGCCTTCTCCCATGCTTTCTACAATATGCTATCCTCCGCTTTCCGCATCAAGCCTTTTCCAGGCGGTCATCGTCCCATCTAGAGTATTCTCTCTCTTAGAGAGATGCCTTTAACGTTTACTCGCCCCAGACCCGTCCACCACCCTAGGATTTCTCTCCCCCATCTGCCAAAGGCGGCAACGAGGAGCTCGATGGCGTCGTTGTACGTGTCAGTCTAATCGAAGACCATGCAAGTTAAGCAATGTTGGCCGTCCATGGATGGGTTCTTTTTTTTTTTTTTTATACTACTTTATCTCGAGCTCCTCTACCAACCCGCAGTTGAGCGGCGTGGTGCAATATTCTCTAAACCCATTCGATTAACGGGAGACACGTGTCCCAGCAATGGGATAAGTAAAGGTTGACGACGATCTGCCATTGCTCACTAGGCAGATATGGCCGGTCCACTGCTATTTCAGTTTGCAGGCTGTGGCAACTATCTCCGCGGCGTCGACTACTATGGTTCTCCGTCGTATTTCTTCGTTCCGGTTTCGATGCCTTTTAAAGCCAATCAAATCAAGATACTTCGCGCGATCGATGTTTCCCATCGGGCGGTAACTGCTTCATATCAGGTGGGCCGTACGCTTGTTTGCCACCCGACGTAGTATAAATAATAAAAATCCAAACTGATGATACATAAAATCAAAAATACATCAATATTTTACCCTTGTAATTTTATACTTACCCATATAAATTGTCAATACTAAAGTTGTTTACCTCCACTTAGCCGAAATTTGCAAAGAACACTTCATTTATCTCGAAAAATATCGTCGTAAAAGAAAATTTTACGTCCACTTTCGAATGAAAATGGATATTAAACCACCACGCTGAAATTGAATTGAAATGACGCGGGAGATTCGTTTATTAGCAGACATCGAGTTTTCAGTGTGTTTAGTGCATAGTATTTTTTGTTTGCGTTCAACCATGTCAAAGTCAAAGTCAAAGTAAACAAACCCACTAAATAGAGAAAAACTCCCATGTTTTATAATACGCGTGTACAATTTATAAGACGCGTGGTGCATATCTTCCCGTGGATGTCGTACAAGGCGACTAAGGGAAATACATTATCAAATATCGATCAGGCCTCTTTGAGTATAAATACTCAAAGATCAGGCCTCCCCAACCCGTTTGGCCAGCGTGGGGAGAGTAGGCCAAATCCTCCTTCCGTCTGGGACGGACGAGATGATGATGATGATGATGATGTGGTGCATATCAAAATTATGTGGCTTACTTGCTCATAGTTTAAAGTGAGCAACCCGGCTAATTTGGATATGTGACACGCGTCTAGTAAATTCACAATATGCAACTTTTTCTCAATTTGGTCGGCTTGTAAACGTTAACACTTTCGAATGTCACCAAAAAAACTCGCATGAACTAAGCATGCAGTAGGTACGTAATTTTCAGATATACGATAGTTGTTTTCAGTAAGGACTTTTCAACACTTAGTCACAGTAGGGGATGGAGGCGCGCGAGCGATATTTCGTGTCATGAATGTTTATATTGCTACGGTAACTGCTTCACATCAGGCGGTCCCTATGCTTGCTTGCTACGGGAAATTCAGGTGTGTTATCTGAGTTGAATTTTATATATTTTGTGTTATATTGTAACTAAGGTCTATCAATACAACTGTAATATCTAACATCCACAAAAAATAGACATAGTTTGTTAAAATTACATGACAGGATTGGTAAAAAAATATATTCACTGCCTATTTTAAGTCAAATTAATTACTTTTAACGCTCAATTAAACGACAATCTCGTATGAAAATTGTTTTGAAATACTGTCCTGTGACGTCACTGTTTTAATATCTCAAATGCAGTTTTTTTTTCTTTTCCTGTTCAGCTTGCTTTAAAATTCCTAAAAAAATAATTCACTTCAAAACTTAATGTTTTCTGTTTTAATGATGCATATTATCATTATTTATTTTAGATACAAAACACTCAATTGAACGGTTCTATTGTATGAATGACTCGTACAAAATCTTGTAGCGAAGGTCTAAATTTAAAATGTCAAAATAAATAAAAATAAAACTATCTCACCACTCCCTAACATTTACGTATAATCGATATACAGTATCGATTTGTCAAACCCTACGCAAACACGACGGTTGCGTCATCATTTCGATTATTCAGACGATTTTTATTCGAGGGGATAGGGTAGGTCGGGGGCACTTGACAAATTGCCCCCGGTCCAGACTTAGGGTTCCGTTATATGTTAGGGTCGTTGCCTAGGGGCGTGTTTGGATCTCAACAAGGTATAATAGGTTCTGTTCTAGTTAATTAAAAAGTTCGTCGTTTTGTTATAGGTAATAATCTAAAGAAACTTTATTTAAGAATCTTGCCCTATTCCTAAAATTATTTTCTATTTTAGTTTACTTTATAATTTTAGATTATGAAAAAATGACTGATTATAGATGGAATGGAATAGATTTTTCATACAGTGAGTAGGTAGATACAAGCCTGTAATAACTTATTGATCTGCTGTACTTCTTAATTCGTATGGTGTAAATAAAGCATATTCTGTCTAACTCGACGAGCTCGGTGGCGTAGCGGTCAAGGACGCGGCTTCGACACCAACGCTCGTGGGTTCGATTCCCACACGGGACAAACATTTGTGTGCATGAACATGTCTGTTTGTCTTGGTCTGGGTGTTTTCTATGTATCAAAGTATGTATTTACAAAAAAAAGTGTATTTACGTATGTTTATCAATTGTCTAGTACCCATAACACAAGCTTCGCTTACTTTGAGGCTAGATGGCGCTGTGTAATTTGTGTGACAATATTTATTTATTTATTATTTAACTATCTATCTATAAATGCTATCGCACCTTAACCTCGTCGTCAACCCTTAATCATCTCACAGCTGGGTTACGGGTCTCCCATCAATCGAAGGGGTTTAGTACATTCTCCATCACGCTACTCAACTGCGGGTTGGCGGAGGCCAGTGTTTTCTGGCCGCCTAAAGGCCACTGACTTGGCGCAACGACTGCCATCTAATGAAAACAGCCCGGCTGTTGTCATCGATGGCTTAACGTGCCCTTGGAAGCACGGAGAACTCAAGATAAATAAACCTATCTATGGACTGGCTACGGTTGAAGTTATCCTGCACCTTGACCTGTCATCACGTAAATCGTAATGAACAACTCACCTCGAACTGATTATTGAGAAAATCGATGTTTCGTATTCCCCTATTTCCTCTGTCAAATCGGAGCCGAAATCGATAAAAAAAATATATATTCCACTTGGCGCTTAATGTTGCATTAGCGACATGTCCCGTTTGATATTCACACTTCGCTTAATGCCACTCTCGCTTGGGATCGTAAAGAATCATACTAGGTTGGTGTATTTCTTTTATTTTGTCATGGTTGTATACTGGCAGTGTATTTCACGGCAAACTGACATGCAATTTATTGGGTTTTAGTAGGCTCACAGAAAAGCATACATCCCACCTCAAGGGAAGCGGGTCCTGTAGCCATATTAACGCTCGTAATATAGTCGTATAACATGAAATATCGCATACTTACTTGAAATTGAAAAAAATATTGATGAAATGAAGTATAAAGAAACATATGCATACCCGTAAGTACTACATGTACCTGAATAGGTTAGACAAACTTACCATGATCTTTAAAGCCAAACATACACGTGGTGCCCGATCGACTACCGAAAGAGGCTCTGTTAAAAGAGCGGTAGGGTACAGCGTATTTGTAAGCTGCCTGACTGGGCAAGTACCTCCACCTCACCGAATACCCCATCCAAGTAACAATTTCCTTGAGGATTGTTGTGTTCCTGTGAGGAAGAGAGGTCACCAAAAAGGAAGGAGTCCGCGGTCGTGGTGGCGCGCGAGCGATATTTCATGTTGCGAACGTTAATTATGGCTACGTTAGCCGCTTCACATCAGGTGGGCCGTATGGGTGTCTGTCACCCTATGTAGTATAAAAAAAAATATTCCTGACAAACTAAGCTAAAGTTATACAGTGGATACTACGTAACTGATTATACTAATGTACTTGAATACGTTTTTTTGTACATATACTGTTGACGGCTGTATGACTTACATCCACGTAAACTTCGTAGTACATTTAGCCCTACATAACTACTGTTTTATAATTTACAAATTAGTACAAAATTTAAGAACTATACCTAACTTCCAAATAGCGTATTGATGGAACGCAAAAATCTTTCTTATATCTATTTGCATAGGCTTTATTCTCATATAATCTGTTGTTTATTATGCCAACACAGGCTGAAAACCTATTCTGGCCACTAAATAATTCAATCCGACCTTTCTTAGCTACAGTATAATGATTTTCACAAAATTATATCGCTACTTATGTATTCGCCTCGTTCTTACCAAGCCGGTTTACGTTGTTTGTGTCAGTTAGCTAAACAATGACTTTAGACCTACACAGACTGTCGCGACGATCACCTACCCACAGTCTTTACACACCCCTGTAGTCGGCCCTAGTCCTTTCATATCCTTCCGCCTATATTGACTCCAATTTCGAAGCTAACAAAGTTCATTTTTCGAATACATTTGTGACCGTATACATAGTGATAAAAGATATTGATCTTTAATGTAATGTATGTAAAGTTGGTTCTCCGCTGTCAGAAATTTGGCGCCCAACTTGGTACCCCTCGGCCCCACGTTGGGCGCCAGTTATGAGGTGTCGACGGACAATTTATGAATGTTTGTTAACACTTCCTTCGGTAAACTTGGTTTTGCTTATTTCCTTTCTTCCTTTGGGCAAATGTACTTAACGTAAATAATGACGTTGTGTCCGTAATATAAGAAAAGATATACATTCTTTATTTACGAGCTCGACCAAACTTCTATGTCAGTAACTTCTCATAAAGTAAATCGTATAATTTTGACACCCGAAGAAAACACAAAACAGTTTCAAACTTTCTCACACAATCAAACTCAAGTTATAAAATAATAATAACAGACTGACTTTTTCCTTAAACACGTGCCCTTCAAACGATATCTGTTTCACCATGCGCATGAATTCCCGAAAGTCTATTAAAGTTATTCCAACGCGGAAGTAAGGAGCAACGTAAACAATTTTGTTATGAACTCCATACAAAGACAGGCTTGAGAATCTTGAGATAAAGGCGAGTCTAGTCCCTTTGGAGAAATTATAGGAAACATACGGATCGATTTCTCATACCGGAACGCAAAATTTAAACATTCGTTTTTAAGTGTCTTTATGTTATACCAGAAAATTGAACGCGTGGTCGAGGTTGGTTACTATTATTGAACATTTAATTATTATTTATGAAAGTTATGAAATGATTCTGCCAATTAGTATGAAAAACGACGAAATCCTAGTAAAATCATACATAACATTCTCAAGAGCAGCAGCGTGCGCTATGTAGCTTCCGCTAATCAACACATCAAACTCACAAAAAATAAATAAATATACCTGAACAAATTACACACTGCCATCTAGTCCCAAATTAAGCAAAGCTTGTGCTATGGGTACTAGATAATTGATATAAAACTTGAATACATTTTTTTTGTAAATACATCATAATATAATACATAGAAAACACCCAGACCAAGACTAACAGACTTATTTATGCACACAATGTCTTGTGCAGGGATCAAACCCGGGACGTCGGAGTTAAAAGTGGCCATTGCTAGCCATTTGACCATCAAGCTCGACAATAAACATACAGTCGTAAATATTATGCTATCTGACAATAACTTTTTAACCTACTCGTTACTATAATATTAAAGACAGTCGTAGCTTACCCTCCCAAAAGCAAATACTGTATGTTTTCACTCTTAAGAGATACTCGACGCTTTGATCGCCCTACTCAAAGTTAAATCGAGCGTAAACAATATTTTGTAAATAATAGCGTGGTTTCATGGTATTCATTAGTAATAATGTGTAATACTCAGTGCTTTATAATTTTTCTTTGTCTGTCTGTGTATATTGTAGAGTAATGTCCATAATTATGTCGCCTAGTTTGGATTTGCGACTGTCACCAGGGTCTTTACCGCTGAAGCTGAAGCCGATTTCGTCGACCTTTTTGATAGCTCTGGAGCTCTACTGACTAAGCTAAAAATGTTTGTCAACATTTTTAGCTTAGTTAGTTACAGAGTAGTTATTTAACAACATCGAATATTTTGATTCGAAAAATAGGTCGTACGTTTTATTTAACAACTAAAACGTACGACCTATTTTTCGAATCAAAATATCCGATGGTAATCGGATTCAACTTCGGCGGTAGGGCCCCAGAGTCTCGTTGTTGGGAAGTTAAGTTGGCTTTGGCTCCAGAAATAGCCATAGGCTACTTGCAACCCACTTACCATTCTCTAATAAGAGATCGAATCCGGAATGAAGAAATTAAAGTTCGATGTTGTCCATGTCAGTCTAAACCAAGGCTTGCCAAACCCAAGCCCGGCCCGCCAAGGCGTTTGACTTTGCCCGCCAGCGCCAGAGCGTAATTGTATTATTAAGCTTTGGTCTAAACGATGACTAACCGTAGCCTATCTATGGTCTCGAGATTCTCCGTGCTTCGGAGGCTACATTGAACAGTCGGTCCCGACGGTTGTCATTACGTGGCAAGCGTAAAGACAAGTCACTTTAAGCGCCTTAAAAACACTATCCATTGGTGGTGGAAGAAGATATAGGTAGGCTTTAAAAATTAAAGGCAATCTATACCAGCCCAGCACGTGTGGTTTCCGGCAGACTAGAATAGAATCACTCCGTCTCTTCCCGTGGATGTCGTAAAAGGCGACTAAGGGAAATACAGAGAGGATCGTGCTCCTGTAGTGGAGACTAAATGACCTGATGATGATGATGATGATATACCAGCCCAGCAGTGGAACGAACATGGTTGTATGAGAATAAAGCTTTAGGCACACTAAGAGGATGCTTCATAGTATATTGGCAGCGTCCTGTGCTCGTCTACCATAACCAATATGTTGCATTGTTTTTAGTGGCTTACCACAATTTTAGAGCCTCTTTCACCTGCACCTGGTGCACCTTACTATCTCATAAACAGGGTTCTGGCGAAATAGACGCAGAGCTGTCGAACCCGACTGCGGAAGGACCTCCTCACAGAAAGCGACACCTAAAAAAATATCCTTGACGTTTGCTGTGTTCCTGCAAATGATTAAAGTCACCAGACATGAACAGATGATGTTGGAAGCTGGAGTGCCAGCGTTAAAGCATCCGTCCTTATATTGAAAGCGTTTATAGGCTGTGGTAACCGCTTTACATCAGGTGGGTCATGTGATGGCAGCCGGCGTGATAAAAAATCATTTTCAAATCACTCGTGTGGAAAGAGACGAGATTGTAAATTGTACTTATGTTAATTTTCAGCTATGAATTCGTTTAACTTTATTATGTGCATAATTTAACTTGGATACGAATACGGTTATTGCTTGTTTCTCTTAAGTGTTTATGCTTTTTGTGTGTAATTTCATTGGTTTTTTGTTATTTTTTTTTTTATAAAGTCATATATAGATCACAGCGTGTAATTTCTTTATGAGCGGTGGTGATTGCTTTTCACTAATGCACTATGTAAATTCGTAGAGTAAGCGCTTTGTAGCCAATTTTTTGCCGTGATGTTCACCTTTGGCCGTGTCATAGAAATAAAGCTAATGTTAGCTTTTTTTATTGCATATTATTCATAATATATTTTATTACATATAAGTAACGAACTCTATGAGTTTGTTTTAGATGAAAACAACTTCATGTTCATACTCGTTCGACATTTAGCATTCGCCAGTAATAATTCCACGTTCCCAAGCAATTAAAACCTTTGTTTATACTCCATATGTGGAAATTAATATAACTCGCGCTATTGAGAGCATCCTGTACGCTATTAAAGTATTTAAATTTGCGATGTTTTAATGGAAATACCTGAATGTTACTACTGTTTGGCTTGTTTACGCGCAAATATACAGGCAATTTCGATAAAATTGCTACTACTACTTTGCGTGCTTCCGCCACCAATTAGTTCATGCAAACTATTGCAGGCCGGCACCATTAGATGTAGATTTTCTAGGTTCATCATCATCTACAGATCGCCTGTGGATGCCTCGACTGAGGACGACCACGGCTGTCGGGGCGGGGCAGTCGCACGTTTCTTCTGTTTCAGATGTTGGAGATTCGCCGAGACGACCGCAGCAGCTGGAGAAGAGACGACCAAATCAGCCACGGCAGTCGCATGCACCTACTAACGGTAGTAACTAATTGGTGGCAGAAGCACGCAAAGTCTTCCTGGTCGGTACACTCTTACCAGAGCGTCAGCCTTTTTCGTCTGGTCGCCCGGATTGGTGTATGTATGGTTATATCGCTATTTCTCAGAGCCTCGTCCGTTTTCATGCAGGGAGCACCACGGCAGCTACTAGAAAACTAGAACTACCGTTTTTGTATACTACGTCGGATGGCAGACAAGCATACGGCCCGCCTGATGTGAAGCTGTTACCGTAGCCATATTAACGCTCGCAACATAAAATATCGCTCACGCGCCGCCACCCCCGCTGCCATCGCAGCATATCTTTTCTTTCTGGTGACCTCACTCACTCGCAGGAACACAACAACCCTCAAGGGAATTGATATTTGGCTGCGGTATTCTGTGAGGTGGACGTACATTTCCCAGTCGGGTAGCTTACAATTACGCTCCCTACTTCTCCGTTCGCCAGAGTTTCGTTTGTCAGTCAGCAGGGTGCACCGCGTGAAGGAGCAGTTGGCTTTGTTTCAAAGATGTTGATGAACCACTTACACCCCAAAAACCCGAAAACCCATCGTCGGCTATTTATACGAACCACCGACGCGAGCAGGTGAGGTTGACAGTTGGGCCGACTAGATGGTTTGCGTCGTTCTGCCAGTACTCCCACCACGCAAAATTCCTCCTACCTAGTGTAGATCAAATTGCATGTATATTTGTTTCATCATCACCATCATCATCAGGTCTCCACTACAGGAGCACGACCCTCTTTCGTCCGTCCCAGACAGAAGTAGGATTTGTCCTACACTCTCCACGCTGGCCAGACGGCTTGGGGAGGCCTGATCGATGTTTTATAATGTATTTCCCTTAGTCGCCTTGTACGACATCGACGGTAAGAGACCGAGTGATTCTATTCTAGTCTGCTGGAAACAACACGGACAATATATTTATAGACTACAAGCCCATGGAAAAAAATTACCTGTGAAATGAATCATCGTGAATAACGCTTAGAATGCTGTTACTATATCAGAAAATAACTCAATATAATAAAATTTGCACTGGCTTCCTGCACCACCGCTTTAGTACGGCACTAGGTTTTTTGACATTTATTTTTAATCATCTATAAACTATAAAAAAAGCCGTACATTAATAATTAGTCGTAATTCCTCACTTGTACCTGGCAAATTCCATTTACTCATGTACTCACCTGTACCGCTCAAAAATGACGGCATAGTGCTCAGAGTTATTTTCTGATATAGTAACAGCCTTCTAAGCGTTATTCACGTTGGTTCATTTCACAGGTATTTTTTTCCATGGGCTTGTTTTATTATTAACTATCATTTATTTTTAGAGTTAAATAAAGTTACGGAAAGTATATTTGTTTGCAAAGACATAAAAAAATGTAACAACAATTAGTACGCTGTGTTTACTCAAAACGTTCACTATTATGATAATGGTCGTTATGTCACACAATGAAAGTAGAAAGAAAGTCATAATTGCTCTGTTAATGTCTCAAACGGTTACAAAGTAATGTAGCTTGAAAAAGGTATGATACAACCCCGACTGTCTGAGGAGACGTCTTGCAAAGTTGCAATGTAGAGTCAGCAAAGGCTTTGTAAAATTTAATTAATTCTTTATGTTTCATGGTGAGATTAAAATAAATAAATATTTCTGGACAATTTACACAGCGCCATCTAATCCCAAACTAAGCGCAAAGCTAGTGTTATGGGTACTAGACAACTGATAAATGTACTTAAACACATTTCTTTTTGCAAATTCATACTTATAATACATAGAAAACACCCAGACCAGGACAAACAGATATGTTCATGCACACAAATGTTTCTCTTGTGCGGGAATCGAACTCGCGACCTTGGAGTCAAAGTGGCCATTGCTAACCATCCACCACTGAGTTCGTCAAATGAGAGATAGCAGAGCTAGAGTCGTTTCTAGTTTTGTGTATTTCGATATTGATAAATATTTTTTTATAATTTGATTTTGTTATTAATTACGACGACCCCGGTGGTCGAATCGCTAACCATGTCCACTTTGTCTCCGAGGTCGCGGGTTCGAAACCCGCACAAGACGAATATTTAGGTGCATGAACATGTCTGTTTGTCTTGGTCTAGATATTTTCTATGCATTTACAAAAAAAAATGTACATTAAGTATAATATCAGTTATCTTGTACCCATATTACAAGCTTTGCTTAGTTTGGGACTAGATGGCAGTGTCCAACTTCGTCCAATATTATTTATTTATTTAATTTTAGAATTAAATAAATTTTACATTGTCAAATAGCAGTGTAGTATTTATTATGTGTTAAGAACAGAATTGCTGAGTAATGATACAGAAAAAAAACATTGCATTTGAATTTTCGGGCAATTATAGTTAATTTATTTTATACCACTAAAGTAGAAAACAAGTACACGGCCCCCCTGATGGAAAGCAGGTACCGTAGTAGCCTATGCACGCCTTTCGTTGTCGGCCCTGTAAAATCTTCTTCACGCCCTTTTTGTAGAACCCCATGCTGTAGTCTCCTGAGAAAATCTCGACAGGCAGTTCCATTCCACAGCTTGACAGTACGCAGGAAAAAAATTCTCTGAACCACATAATATGCGACCACTTAGGCTCCAAAGTGTGAGGATGAATTCCCTGTCGATGACGACCGGTGCGACTGTAGAAGGAGGCCGTGGGCATCATGTCAAACAACTCCTTTGAACACAGCCCATTGTAGAATCACAAGGGGACGCTGATAGTAAGGGAGTTAATAGTACTTTTCCGTCAGTCTCCTTTTAGTTTTCCTACTATAAATTTCTTAAAACCTACAAAATAATTATAACGATTCCTAATATTCTTGGTAAAAGTCTTCTATCAAGTACGTAACAGTTCAACCGACAGTAACTACTTCTAAGTAAAATCTCTGAACGCCTTTTATAGCTTCGTTGATTTCTTTCTTTCCATAGATTCAGAACAATACGCTTTGAACCCAACCAAGCGTAAATTTACTTAATAAGATTTTATAGCACTATTCTTGGAGAATCTTTAAATTGTTTTAATGCTGCTTTTAAATTTTCACTAGCATTTCTCTTTTAACGACTAGGGAGTAAACTACATTTGTAAAGGAATAAAAGTGTCGTTAATATTATTGATTTAGCTAATGAGGTGTATTTTTTTTTTTTGCGAAACGGGGTCCCTCCACACATTCCCACCATTGTATTTCCTGTGTAAAAAGGCAATGAACACTGTAGTTCACTACAGTTCCGAACTACGGCTGCCTTGGCAATCACAACGAATTTAATCGGAGATAATGAGGTGTACTATAAACTTTTGATTTAATATCACAGGACCGCTGTTAAAGTTGGATTTTTTGATATTAAATTTTAAACTTTCACTGTTTTTTACATTACCATTATATACGGGACTTACAGCTATCAATTTTTGTATTTTCCCATCAACGTTGCAGACGCCATGGTCTGTTTCATGTTAAGGACTTTCAAGTTTCATTTGTTGACTATTTCATGTTTTGGTCTGTATAGTGATACTGTCCGGTGAACTTTTGGCAGGACAAGAAAGTCCTAATGAAAGTAGAGAAGTAGAACTGAATTTTATTACACATTGATTGGTGAATTACACATTACATACTAGTAGAACTGAACGGTTTTTTGTTTTGTCCTGTTATTTTTTTTCGCTGACGACGCGGATTATCACAGCTGAAAAGAATCGAATGACATCTCATACGTTGAAATCCGTTAAACTGTTTAGGCTATCTGTAGAGCATGCTAAAGAAATATACATACATACCTACACTTGTTGTTACAATTTTTGGCCCGCAATTTCATATTTAATAGAAGCTTGATCATTAACGCATGCAAGTTAAGCAATCTCGACCATAGCCTGTCCGCGAATGGGTTCATTTATATCGAGCTCCTTCATGCTCCGGAGGGCACGTTAAGCCTTTAGTCCCAGCTGTTATAATTAGATGACAGTCGTTAAGCCAAGTCATTGGCCTTTAGGTGGCTTGAAAAAACTGATCTCTGCCAACCCGCAGTTGAGCAGCGTGGTGGAGTATGTTCTAAACCCCTTCGATTGCAGGGAGACCTGTATCCCAGCAGTGGGATGAATTAGGGTTGACGACGACGACGATACATTCGATAAACATAACCCTTCCTTTTTCGTAAGTCGGCTAAAAGCAACAAGCTACACTGCCTTAACTTCCTAATTCCAAATCCCTATATTATATCGAATTCCGTAGAAGCAACTAATCCAGGATCCCAGGGCCGCCAGACGTCACTTATTTTCTGATGATCAAAATGTGCATGATTAAGTAGTATTAGGGGTTATTATGATCGTATGACTACCTTGGCCAGACGGTCATTTTCCAAGTATCAGGTAATCAAGGTACGTAAAAACACACACAACACACAATATTATACAGTACTATTGTATAATATTATGTACTATTGTATAATATTGTGTACTATTGTATAATATTGTGTAACATATATGTAAAAATCAGCTATCAAAATTTTAATGAGGTGAGTAGTTTTTTTACGTACCTTGATTACCGGATACTTGAAAAATGACCGTCTGGCCAAGGTAGTCATACGATCATAGTAGTCACCCCTCATACTACTCAATCATGCGCATTTTGTTCATCACAAAATAAGTAACGTCTGACGGCACTGGGATCTTCCACTAAACGCTTAGAAGCTTATGTTGGAATTCAAATTGACAATATCTCAGGCAATAAAGTAGATCTTAATATCCAATCAATTGCTGTGGAATTCTCAACAAATGTAGCTATTCAACAGTCATTAGAATATCATTAAAGACACGAGTGTTTGGCGACTTGCCAAACATAACTTGCTCGAGAAATACTGGTGTTTTCATATTGTTTGATGTAGAGGCGTTTTATTTTTCAGAAATCCGCCGGAGATCGTTTACATCGATTATGTCGGAAGTGACGTGATATATGTGGTAAGTTACGACATATCAATGGTAATGAATGGTCTGAGTTAAATCATACAATGCCTAGCCTGGAACTAAGCTTAGTTTGTACTATAGGAAATTGGTGACTGATAAACATTTGTTTTCGTACATAAACATATATTTTAGAGATTATGTGTATATTTGTGCGAAAGTATCCATACTTCAATATAAAACGTGATGATGTACTATCAATATATAGGTATATAATCAATATATATCTAAAAAATAAGTTGAAATGTTCATCCTCTCGATTAGCAATTCACTCATCTAGCCCGCAGCATCGTATAACAAATTACACACTGCTCTGTATAGTCCTGAACTAAGCAAAGCTTGTACTATATTAGCAATGTGAGAAACAGCAATATGATAGTTTTCCTCAGTCCACCTTTTTTACACCAGTCAACCCGTATGCTATTTTTGCCACTTGACGTGGAATAAAAAATCAATGTTATCCAATGCGACTAATATAATTTAAAAAATAATGTCCAACACATACAAGGGGCAACATCGACCCGAGCAGGTATCTCTGCGATAAAACGATACCCATAAAACCCCTCCATCTATTTATATATCGTGCTTTTTCTGCTGACGTATGATCAATGACCCATATAGAGACACAACTGGCTCTATTGATTTTCTCTGGCCAAGTGTGAGTAATAGAGTTTTTTACGTATCAAGTGATCGTCGTTTTATAACTTCATTTTTGAAGTGGAAACTTCTTTAGCGGCGTTGTGCACTTTTTGGGATGGGTAAAAAATGTTAAACTCGTGTAAGGACACGTGGCCTGATCGAAAATTCTTAAGACGGAGTGAGCGTTGACCGCCGGAATTGCGTAGGAGAGGAAGTGATATCCCCCTCTTTCTACCGCGCGGCGAAAATGTATGCCTGCTCCTGCTGCTTATTTTTAATGTAATATAAAGTGTCATGTTTGTGTACGATAGCGCGATAAATGAATATTGTATTTTACCACATAAATGATACTACCTACTTTTATTACTGATAAATAAAGCAATTCGTGCGAAATTATTCCCTACCATTCAAAATTATTCAAAAATGCACAACGTTAATGTTCAAGTTTTCTGGCACTCCCGGAGTACAACCCGATTTTTTAGTCTGTAAGCGTAGTGACTAACATTGTGGAGAAATACCATTACCTCACAGAATACCGCAGTTTTGAAACATTTTTAATTCACTAGGAAGTTTGTTGTACAAAATTATACACATGTTGTAAACATTTTTTTCATAGATAATCAATTTACAGGCAGGCTGGTATAGTAACGTTTCAAATTTCCTTCTTTTTTGCCGTGGGTGAACATCAACATATTTAGTAAATAAATCTAAATGTTTGTTTATAAATAGACAGAGGTTTCTAATGTACAAACAAGGCAACGGCAACACTTTTAACTTTTTAAATAATGGCTTACAGCTATCCGTATACCACGCATTACAAATTGCACACATGCATCTTTTCTGTAACCTAAAAGTCCTGTCAACGCATACCGAGTTACCCCATAGAATAAGACCGTAATTAAGCACTGACGACACATAGCCGTGATATGACGTAAGCGCTGCTTTTATTGAAAGAGTTTGTCTGATTCTTTTTAGCGCAAAAACAAATCTGTCTAACTTTTGGCAGACCAAACCAACATGGTCCTTCCAATTTAGATGTTGGTCTATCATTAGTCCTAGAAATTTTACGGTGTTGGCCTCATTAACCTGTTCGTTATTATATTCAATCCGGATCTGCAATGGATTAGCATTATAAGGTATGAATTGCATTACTGATGTTTTGTTAACATTAACCTGGAGACCATTATAGTTCATCCATGTAATTACATCTGATAATACTTTATTCGCTTCTGATTCTACAGCGCGTTTATCATCACATTCCAATAATATAGTCGTATCATCAGCAAACAATAGACATTTATGAGGTGTACAGTTTGGCAGGTCGTTTATATATAAGACTAGCGGCCCGGTACGTGCTTCGCTACGTATATAAGTGAAATAATAAAATAAAAAAACACCAAATTCAGTTATTCAAACAAAAAAATATTTTATTAATTGCTAGCTATTTTAAAACTTAATCCAAAACATTTGGATAAACAATATTTTTTGTTTTTCTATTTTGAGCATGAATAAATAAACTGCCCCAGTCGGGGTACCGACTCTGGAACAGGCAACATAAAGTCGAAGCACGTCCAAAATGAAATGACCGCATGAATGACATAACAACATGCTTGTACTGTCAACACTGAAAAAAGTTTCAATTTGACAACACAATCCCCATCTGAAAAATGTTTCAATTTGACAGCAAAATCCCCATTAACAAAATGATCCGCCATTTATTGAATTCATTTGTTACAAAAAATGTGATAAATGAAGAACCGCTCTACCGATTTTGTGCAAACTTCACCTAAACCATCTACTAAATAGTCCGAATAAACCCTAAACATTTGGTTTGGATAGGTGAGCCCGTTCTTGAGTTATAAAATTACAACGAAAAGTGGCATTGATTTTTATATATATAGATAAACAGCAGTGGACCGAGTATACTGCCTTGTGGAACACCCATTTATTTATTTATTTAAACTTTATTGACCATAGAATAAAGGTACAAAAGGCGGACTTAATGCTAAGAGCATTCTCTACCAGTCAACCTTTAGGAAATTCAGATAACACACGAATGCGGTTTACAAAATAACAGCTATGAACGTACACACAATAAATACCTGTGAAAACATAAAATTACATACATACATAGAAATATGCTAATTACACACACATACCTAATCATATACTAAATACATAATCATACACATCTACATAATTATACACGGAAACGCAAAGGAAAAACAATAGGACAATTATGATTATTGCTTGGACAATTTCTCAAGTAAATCAGTTTGAACATTCTTTTTGAAAATGAATTTACTGGAAGATTCTCTGATGGCCTCCGGTAACGTGTTCCAGAGACGCGAAGCTTGCAAGGCAAAGGAGTCCGACATGAAGCCAGATCGAAAGAGTGGGGTATAGAGTGGGGTATAGAGTGCAAGAGATTTGTTAGAACGGAGTTCGCGATCATGCGTGTCACGGAGATACTGAAACTTACATTTCAAGTAATCAGGAGAAAGACGGTTAAAAAGAATAGAGAAAAGAGTGCAGAGTAACCTCTGTTGTCTACGCTGGCGGATAGGAAGCCATCTAAGTTGGGATCGATACTGCGATATATGATCAAATTTTCGAAGGCAAAACATGAAGCGGATAGCATTATTGATTAGCCGGTCCAGCTTATTGAGTAGATCTTCATTCAAATCAGGATAACAAACATCAGCATAATCAATGAGCGGAAAAATGAGAGATGTGACTAGTGTGACCATAGTATAGATAGGTAGAAAATTCCTGAACCGATTAAGAAATCGTAACGTAGAAGTAACTGCATGGCTAACTTCTGCAATATGTGTGATCCAGCTCAACGTAGAGTCAATGTGGAGACCAAGATTTTTGACACTAAGACTCAACGGAATGACAGAGTTATCAAACAAGATACATTACAAGAATCAAGGTTAGCGATCTGCCTAGAGCCACCCACTAAGATAGCCTGACATTTTACAGGATTAACTGGTATCCCAAAGTCTTTAGACCAAGAGCTAATGTTTTTCAAATCAATATTCAACTGTAAAATCGCAGTATTTACTTGCTCTACAGGTGTTTGTACATATATTTGCAAATCATCAGCGTATATAAAAATTGATAACCCATATTGATGGTTTCTAACTTAGATTTGAACGATTGTTTTATGAGAAAATTTTTAGATTTGGTCATTTTTGTTATTTCGGAGCACTGCTTCCTATTCCTCAATAAACTATTTAACCAATAATGAGCTCTACCTCTGGTACCGGTACCGGCGGGTGCTCCTGTTTTTTTTTTATATGGCCGTGTGGTTTCCGGCAGACTAGAATAGAATCACTCTGTCTCTTGCCGTGGATGTCGTACAAGGCGACTAAGGGAAATACATTATAAAACATCGATCAGGCCTCCCCAACCCGTCTGGCCAGCGTGAGGAGTGTAGGCCAAATCCTCCTGTCTGGGACGGACAAGAGAGGGTCGTGCTCCTGTAGTGGAGACTAAAATGACCTGATGATGATGATGATATCTTACTATCTATTATTTTAATATGTGAATTATATATATTAATATGTGTAGACATATAGTAAGATATAGTAAAATCGGTTCCTACAGCTCTCTGAGACTGATGTGGAACAGTTTTTGTGGGCCCACACACACACACACACACACACACACTCATTAACGTTATTTTACAGAGGTTATTCTTTATATAGTATTTGACGATACGGAATTTATATAGAGTGGGCGTGGTATTTCATGTCGTCTTGGGATTTCATAAAAAGGAAAGTTCTGTTTGCCGTTATCAATTTTTTATTATAAACTTTTGGGCAATTTATGTATTTATTTATTTAAGAGCTAAGTCAGCCGTCAGCTAAGTTACCAGTTTTCAATATGGCCACTTAGGTAACATTTTACTTAGGCCCAATGTTGACACAATTACAATTACAATTCATAATGATGTAGTCATTGCATGGACCTAACTAAGGCAATGTACTTTTAGAAAATTTTCTTATCTTTATTATACAGAAATGAAGTCTCAAATGTATGACGGAACAGAGCCTATTTGGCTAATTTAATATTGTATATATTATTAGCAAAAAAAAGGTTTTATAACATCGTATTGGTGAAGCATAGGGCTTTTTAGAATAAATAAATAATAAAATTTGTTTTTTTTTGTTGTATTCGTAATTGTAATTGCAAGGTTTCGTCATGCTCGTCAGCATGTACCTAGACACTGCCTGGGACACAGGACACAGGCCTTCCCTTAATTAATGCCTTCTATCATATGAGATTCTCCGCTTTCCGCATCCAGCCGTTCCCTTGAGGTAATCGGTCCATTTAGAAGGGGGCACTCTACGCTTCGTCGCCCTATAGAGCCCTAGTATACTAGGTGTCCACTCTAAGACTTTCTTTCCCATCTGCCATCACTGACTTGACGCAGATGTGGCCGGCCCACTGCCTTCAGCCTGCTGACTATGAGAGCTATGTCGACAACTTTGGTTTCCCGTAGATTTTCCTCGTTCCAGATTCGGTCACGTAGAGAAATAACCAGCCCAGCATAACTCTCCATCGCTCGCTGCGCGATTTTCAATTTATGGACCAGCCCAACGGTCAGATCCAAGTTTAAGTCTACACGTAGGTCATGGCGGGGAGGATGCACTGGTGGAAGAGTTTGGTTTTTAAAGTTTGCAGTATTTGCGCTGTGAGCATGTGCCGGACTTTCCCGAAAGCTGCCCAGCCCAGTGGAATGCGTCTTTCGATCTCTTTGTTGAAGATCTTTGTTGAAGATGCCAAGCTGTATCACTTGTCACATGTAGGCGTAGTCTTTAACCACTTCAATTGCCGCATTTTCGACAACCACCCTTATACATATTCCTTATACAATTACAATTAAATGATGGGATACCCATATTCCAGTAGGGAGGTGAATAAGGGTTATGTCAAAATCCCCAAAAAGACGACTCACTCTGCAAAAATCCCTTTAAGTCTTTTTATAGAACCCGCGACCAATTATAGCATTATATACAATTAAAGTTCTTTCACGCTAGTAGTATAAATAATAGTACTATTTAGACTATGGTCACTCCTGCCTTTCTCTCGTGTCGACCTCAACTCCCCTCTGAGACGAGTCTGGAATAGTTTGTATGGCGCCTCGTACACACGCTCATTCACGTTCTGCACAGGCACCATTGCTTATGTAGTAGTAAACGACACGACGTTTGTATGGAGTGGTCGGGTTGTGCTATTATCCTAAACGAGATTTTTAATTAACGATTTAAAAACCAGAGCGTACTGCCTCGCTGTCCCAAGAGGCTGCTTGCGCAATTTACTAATTATTACGTTACAAATTAATTTTTTTTTTCGCTACCCTAGAGTAATAAATTTCAGACTGAATTGCTGCAATAAAGAAAAGAACGTTATTGTGAAGAAGAAACACAATTGTAGTTATAACTCTTTGGTGCTTTTTCTAATAATCTTTTTTTTTTATACTACGTCGGATGAGAAACAAGCATAAGGCCTGCCTGATGTGAAACGGCTACCGTAGCCATATACACGCTCGCAATATGAAATATCACTCGCACGCCGCCAGCCTCACTGCCAACGCAGCAAATCCTTCCTTCTTGGTGACCTCACTCACTCGCTTGAACACAATAATCTTTCATTTGACTGCAGTATTCTGTGAGGTGGAGGTATGTACTTGTGAGTCGGGCAGCTTACAAATAGGTTGTGCTGTGCCTTATCTGCGTTTTAGTAGAACCTCTTCCCTTAGTCGGCAAGGTGCACCACGTTCAGGTGAGGTTGGCTTTGGCTCTGAAGATCGTGGTGAGAGTTAGACCCCAAATCATAGACTCCTCGTAATCAATGATGTTATAAATACATATAGATATGGTATATCATCATAACGCTTTAAAACACTTGCTTTCTCTTTCTTTCGCTGAGTACGCAATCAGCGCAATGGCGCCCTTTTTTCTTGCGAAAATATGAAATTAACCTAAAATACACTTTAATATGAAATGTTATCAATTGTCACAAACGTCAGTTTCGTCCGCTTGCTTGTGCGAACAGAAGGTAAGCCAATTACCTGACTATTCGGATGTATGTTGTTGGCGTAGTCTACCTGTCTCGTCGCTACGCCAGGTCATCTTATACTGGAAGTGCGCTTCTCGTGCTTTTGTTTATACGTCATTAGAGGGCGACTTAACTAATGGATCTGAACAACTGAACGGACTAACATCATCCAGAGAACAATTCAACAATTGACGAGCTCGGTGGCGTAGCGGTCAATGACGCGGCTTCGACACCAACGCTCGTGGGTTCGATTCCCACATAGGACAAACATTTGTGTGCAGAACATGTCTGTTTGTCTTGGTCTGGGTGTTTTCGATGTATCATATTATAAGTATGTATTTACAAAAAAAAAATGTATTTACGTATGTTTATCAGTTGTCTAGTACCCATAACACAAGCTTTGCTTACTTTGGGGCTAGATGGCGGTGTGTAATTTGGGGTCTGACTGACAATGTATCTATATTAATAAAAGGCTTTGTCCTCACTGACTGACTGACTGACTGACTGACTGACTCACTCACTAATCAACGCACAGCCCAAACCGCTGGGTCTAGAGATTCCAAATTTGGCAAGTAGGTTCCTTATGACGTCTAGGGGTGCACTAAGAAAGGATTTTTCAAAATTCATCCCCTAAGGGGGTGAAACGAGGGTCCAAAGTTTGTATGGGGAAACCAGATTAGTTGGACTATTTTATCCGAAACTTTACACGAGTACTTCTATAGATAAATGAGTAAACACGTGTTTCAAGATTTTTCAAAATTCAACCCTAAAAGGGGTGAAATGGGGTGAAAAAGTCTGAAAATCGACATGGGTATTGTTTTTATGGTTTATCGGGTCGCTGATTACGAAAAGAACAGCTATTTTATAATCCAACATAGCCGACGTGACATAAAATCTCCCCTAATGGGGTGCGATGGGGTTGAAATGTCATAATATCAATATGGGTATATTCTATGGTTTTCTGGGACGTCAATTACGAAAATGGCATCAATTTGAAAATATAACATAGTGGACACGAAATAAGTAATTTCGTGTCCACTATGTTATATTTTTCAAATTTTACCCCTAAGAGGGTGAAACGTAGGTCCAAAGTTTGTATGGGGAAACGAGATTAGTTGGACTATTTTATCGTAAAAAAAAGGAGTAAAATGGGGTCAAAAAGTTTTCTTTTTTTATACTACGTCGGGTGGCAGACAAGCATACGGTCCGCCTAATGTGAAGCGGTTACTGTAGCCATATTAACGCTCCCAACATAAAATATCGCTTGCGCGCCGCCACCACCGCTGCCAACGCAGCATCTCCTTCCTATCTGCTGACCTCACTCACTCGCAGGAACACAACAACCCTCAAGGGAATTGTAATTGGCTGCGGTATTCTGTGAAGTGGAGGTACATTCACCAGCCGGGTAGCTTACAATTACGCTCCCTACCTCTCTTTTCGCCAGAGCTTCGTTTGTCAGTCAGCAGGGTGCACCGCGTGCAGGTGAAGTTGGCTTTGATTCAAAGATGTTGATAAATCACTTACGTCCCAAGTCTGAAAATCATCAAGGATATTATTGTTTTTACAAGCTTTTATTAGACTCACTCTGTTAGTTTATTTATTTTTCTGTATGGGTGGATTTTTGTAATCGATTTTTCGACCACTTCCTATTATCCGATCGAGCTGAAATTTTGTATGCACGTTCAGTTCGGATGACAATGCATGATTAACTGTGTGACGTCATTCTAAATCCAACATGGCGGCATACCCAAAATGGCGGACCAACCATTTTTAATGCATTCCTACAATATGGATATCAAATGAAAGGGCTTGTTGAGAATAACTAGAAAAAAATATGACGTCACTCTTAATGCAATATGGCGGACTTTTAAAGCTTGAGAATCAATTTTGATACAAATATGTCTGATTGAGCTGAAATTTTGCATACACGTTCAGTTCGGATGACAATGCATGATTAACTGTGTGACGTCATTCTAAATCCAACATGGCGGCATACCCAAAATGGCGGACCAACCATTTTTAATGCATTCCTACAATATGGATATCAAATGAAAGGGCTTGTTGAGAATAACTAGAAAAAAATATGACGTCACTCATAATCCAATATGGCGGACTTTTAAAGCTTGAGAATCAATTTTGATACAAATGTGTCTGATTGAGCTGAAATTTTGCATTTATTTTAATTATGAAAAGATCTTTCATATTCATTCTGTTTCTAGGATCTAGAATACTAAAAAGTAAAAAATAAAATTAAAAGTAAAAAAAACTTTTTAAAAACAAGCTTTTATTTGAATGCTCTAAAAAGAAAAAAATAAACTTTTACACTAAAACTTTTGCTGTTAACTTATAACGTCATTTCAAATTTAACACATTTGACACAATTTATATAATATAAAAGCTTGTCGCGATATTTAAGTAGGTACTCGTATTTCCTTAGTTCGAAAATTTTAATAGACAGCAAATAAATACGAGTATTTAAATATCGCGACAAGCTTTTATATTATATAAATTGTGTCAAATGTGTTAAATTTGAAATGACGTTATAAGTTAACAGCAAAAGTTTTAGTGTAAAAGTTTATTTTTTTCTTTTTAGAGCATTCAAATAAAAGCTTGTTTTTAAAAAGTTTTTTTTACTTTTAATTTTATTATATTTTTATCGCTTACATCATCTGTGTAGTCAACCCCAGAGGTTGTCCATCGCGCGCGTAGGGCGTAAAAGAAACTGCGTCCTTCAAATGAAGCTACATCAGCCCCCTTACCACCATCTCTTATTGCGACTCAATAACTGAATAGATTGCTTATTCATACCAATGAATAAGCGACTCTATTTCAAATGAATAGAGTCGCTTATTCATTGGTATGAATAAGCAATCTACTCAATTATTGAGTCGCAATAAGAGATGGTGGTAAGGGGGCTGGTGCCGAAAACTAATTGAAAAACCTATTCTAAGTACCGACTTTATGGGGTATACCTACTTAATATAAGAATTTCGGTATTTTTCAAAGAATGACGTCAAGATTGACTAAATTTATACTTGTGGAAGGTGTGATGATGCCCTATACCATTATAGCTGTGGAAGGTGATGGAGCTGGCCTGTTCCGCTCCATCTCCTACCACTTTCATGGAACGGGGGTGTATCATCAGGAGGTTCGTGCCACCATTGTTCACGTGTTCAACAACTGGAGAGATGAGCTGTTGAGTGAGGACAGTAAGGGATGCGCTGTTGAGGAATCTCTCTATATACCCCGCATTCCCATTATTCCATCAGACCACCCCGTTTAATTTAAGGTGTTTCGCTATGACCATTAACAAAGCTCAGGGGCAGTCTCTAAAGGTCGCTGGGGTTGACTTGATACAGGACTGCTTCTCTCATGATCAGTTGTATGTAGCTTGCTCAAGAGTAAGTTCTCCTGGAAGCCTTGCAATTTTGGCTCCTGGTGCGAATGCCAAAAATATTGTTTACCGGGACGTCTTCACCTAAATGGTGTATGTTTGTAATAATAGTCAATACGAAACAGTCCTTTATGGGGAAAAAATGAAATATCTGGAATCGAAACAAAAATAGACGCAAATCAGGAGAGTTCCCGTAGCGAAGCACGGGTACTTTGCTAGTCTTATATAAAGTAGTAAATCTTATCACTTTTGTAATGACAATTCTATGTTAATGCTAGTACTATCATCATCATCATCATCAGCCTGTATCTACCTCTCTCTCCATTTGCGATCCTCGGCTTTCCGTATTCAACCACTACCAGCCAATTTTTTAAGGTCGTCGGTCCATATAGAGAGGGGGCGCCCTACGCTTCGTCGCACCATACGTGACCTCCACTCTAGGCCTATCCGCCCCCGATCTACCATCACTGACTTGGCAGATGTGGCCAGCTCACTGCTACTTCAACTGGCTGACTCTGAGAGCTATGTCGACCACTTTAGTTCTCCATCGAAGTTCTTCGTTCCGGATTCGATTCCTTAGAGACACTCCAATCATTGCTCTATCCATAGCTCGCTGTGCGACTTTTAGTCTGTGAACCAGCTCAACGGTGAGCGTCCAAGTCTCTGCACCATAGGTCATAGCAGGGAGAACGCACTGATTAGACATTTCGATTTTCAAGCATTCGGGTATAATCCTATTGTAAAATATATTTATGTTAATCAGCGAGTTCTTTGTGACTAGATTGATATACCCTTTCTTAAACAACCTGTGTATGATAATCTCTGCTTGACAGTAAAATAGCATTTAATGGGTACTGTTAGAGTTGATAATTGTCTGCAACGTTGCGAGTGCTCGTAAAAGATGTAGAAATCTTTCAAAGGGTACTCATTTTATTTGCACTGTTTCTTTGCGAGTTCACGTCGCGTGTAGACGTCATTAGTGCATCTAGGGATGTACATTTTTCGAAAATTTTCTAGTGAGTTTTTTTTAAATCAGTGATATGGATCTTATCCGTGCTTCGAAGGGCAAGTTAAGCCATTGGTCCTGTCGTGGTGGAGTATGCTCTAAACCCCTTCGATTGAAGGGAGGAATGAGTGGTATGAATAAGGATTAACGACATATAGATAAAGTATAAATTGAAATTCAAATGTCTCTTTACCTTCGTGGCCAGTTATACACGGTATACATTTTATTACTATCATGTTTATCACAAGGTCTTCTTCATTTGGCAATCAAAATTTGATATTTGGTTCATTCTCACAGCTTGGTTTTCGTGACAATGCACAATTACCTAAATGTCGCCATTTTTTATTTAATATGACGGCCGCTACAAAGTGGTGACATATAATTTCCACATTTACATGGGCTTCGATATGAGTATCAAATGAAAGGGCTTCATGAGCGAAACACGGTAACTAAACTTTTTAATTCTTTTTTAATCATCATTAGGTAATGATGATTAAAAAATAGATACAGGTGTATCTACTATGCTTCTCACCATATGCGATCCTCTCCGCCGCTTTCCGCATCCAGCCGTTTTTTTGAGATCATCGGCCAAGAAAGGTTGCGCCCTACGCTTCCCTTTTTTGCCTTCAACATTCATTACCTTGTGTATTTTTTTAAATATTTTTATTCTTGTTTAAATAATGAATGGAGACAACCCTAACAGTTCAGATATAACGAGTGCTGATGTTCCTACTCACATTTACCGCATGACATACTCATATACTCAGATCTGCCTTTTGCCTTTATTCTTTATAGCTCCCATCAGATTTAACTTTATATAAATGGAATATATCCTTAATTTACTTAATGGCTTTGACATTTTCATAGATTATTAGGTTCTTTAGAAAAAATATATTGTACAGACTATACAATGATTTATTCAGAGGAATTGTTTGATATGATCCCTGGCTTCTAGTTATATTAACATTATATATATTATGATAATATCACTACAGAAGGTCAGTTCTAGTAACGTTTTTACGATCGTATTTTGAATGAATCGAGATTGAATTGTGAATTGGCTAAAAATGATATACTTCATATAATTAATTAATTATTATCAATTCTTCTTGTTGGCAAAATAACATTAGTAGTTTGTTTAATTTTCGATCATATTTCGATATAATCCCATTTAAATTAGACTTTGAAGTTTCATATTGTGATACGAGAATACCAAATTTGACATGTGTGAGATCGAAATTGGATCCAAACTGAATTTTGTCTACATTTTAATTACTAGAATTACCACTCTGATGTGATATGAGATCAATAATTAATAAATAGTGTTTGTAGAATCAACACACGTTCATTTAAGTATTTTGAACAGAAAATCACATATTTGTTGATATTTTATTGTGACTTGTGAGCGCGTATGGAGTACAAATTAATTGTTGTCGCTGTTGATTGTTGGCACTTGGTGAAACATTATTAACAATTTGGTATTAATAAAGCACTTGAACTGTTCCATTTAATTAAGTTTATTTTTATCGTCCGGTTTCGCCTTAAGGCATTATCAAGGTTAACGGTTGGTGCTTACGTTTCTATAAAACATTTTGATACCGTGCATTCAATAATAATACATCCGTCCCTCTTCTGTAATAGCCCGGTATTTAGTTCACCCAGATCTCATCTCCATAACCCATTTATTTTCCATCACACTTCGCAATAGTCTCAACGCCTGCCGAGACCTGCTCATGGGTATGTCGTTCTATTGACATATCCTGGAGCGGGTCACGGCGGACGTACAACATTACATTAAACTTCTCAAAGGGTCCTCTACGCGTTGGATCTATATCCCCACGCACGCCTATCAAATGACCGGGCTTGACCCGTGATTAAAAAGAGATACATTCAATAATAATACTAGAATGGAACTTATTTTAAATAAAAAGAATTATATTAAAATAAATTCCATTCCAATTAAAAACTAAAAAAGAAATTTAATTTGGTTTGAAAGTACAGATACATAGCTAACATAGATTGATCCGTGAGAGTTTGTCGTATAAAGCAATGCGCGCGCGCACTTCATCAAAACGCCACAATTGAATGATTGACCCGGGGTCATACTAATTGTGTTTGTGCGCTTAACCCGTGTAGTAAATTGTTTTGAATTGTGTAGGTGTTCCTGTATGTTGAATAGAAACACGGACGCTTAAGTTACAGTCTGACCACTTCATACTAAAAACGCCTGTTAAGCCAAATCAAAGAATATATATGTTATGGTTAATGTAATAAATTAGTTATTATTCGTACTGACTAATACTTGGTCAATGTGATAAATCATGTTTTGGTTAGATTTGAGTTGATTTTTGGTTAGGTTAGGGTTTTCTTGTGTCCTGTCACCGGAAATAGGAGCTCAGCGAAGCGGAGGGAGCTCCGCTTCGCTGTCCACTGCTGGACATAGGCCTCCCCTCTAGATCTCCAATAAGACCGGTTGGAAGCGGCTTGCATCCAGCGCGATCCTACGGTCTTAATGAGGTCGTCTGTCCACCTTGTGGGTGGACGTCCTACGCTGCGCTTGCCGGTACGTGGTCTCCACTCATAATAAATTCATAATAAAATAAGGTCATAATAAAATAAAAATAATATTTAGGGGTGGGTCACCCTTATCATTTAGGAGTATGAAAAATAGATGTTGGCCGATTCTCAGACTCTCCCGATATGCACACAAAATTTCATAAAAATCGGTCCAGACGTTTCGAAGGAGTTTCGTAACAAACACCCCGACACGAGAATATTATTTCGTGACACGAGAATTTTATATATTAGACAAAAACAATATTATAATAATCTACTTATAAGATTAAGAGCCATATTACATTTTGACTGTGATTTTTGCGTAAAATGGCCAATTTTGGCGTTCTTGATCTCGGAAACAAAAATACATTAACAATGTTGACTTATTGAATAGTACAGAATAGCTATTGGCCTAGTACGTAGCGGCCTCGCTTTTTGTAAATTTTGCTTAACTTTTTAAATAAACCCAAAATTGCAAAGAAAGATTTTCATAAAATGCGCGCATTCACTATTTTGATATTTTTGATCTCCTTAATTGTACTACTGTTCCAAACAAATGAAATAAAAAAGTAGAATGTTATTTGTTATATAGTCGTATAGTACATAGCGGCCTCGGAACTATGAAATATCATTGATTTATTATAGAAAAAAAACATTATTTTAACCAAAAAAACTTCGAAAATCGCTTTAAGTAAAATGTTAATTTCTCGAATAAACGATAATATTATTGAGCAAAATTTATACGAGAATAATTGTTACTTCGTGATGAATAAACTTTGTAGCATGAATTTATTATCTTATTTCAATAAAAACGATAAATATAACTTCAAAATTACTACAAAAACGATGCACCGGCGGCCTTCGCGGGTTTAGTACTGCGCGAAAGCTCGTCAGCGTGCAAATGTAATAGCGCTCTTAACCTAGCTAGTAAGTATTGTATAAAATACTAGTTGACCCGACATACGTTCTCCTGTCTAAATAATAGAAAATTATATATTGCACACGGATAAGCGGTGAAGGAATGCATACAAACATTAATTTAAATTTATAAAGATTGTCTTCAACAATGCTAACAGCAGTCAGTTACCCATATCATTCCATAAGTTACATGTTGTACAGCTTCCACCACATGTCAGACTAGATAACAATCAACTCGTCTCAATGACCTACAGACAGACGGGCCGTCATCGATCGACATGTGGGCTGAACAAGTTCCACGGGTACCAACGACCCTGATATCATGGCTATTGATAAAAAAACTACGCGCACAACCGTTAGTCGAAGTTGTATTACGCAATGTGTGGTAGGTGTCTCTACGTAACTTTTTTGTTTATAAAACTTTATAAGTATTTACTCATAATCATAAACATTATGATTATGACTAATTATGAGTAGATACTCATAATCATAATATAATATATCAATTATCGAGATCGATAGATTATGAAATCACATACCTACGATCGCTGCGTATTAAAAAATATTGTGTCCTACATACGCAGCTGAGTAGCGTAGTGGAGTATGCTCTACACCCCTTCGATTGAGGGGTGACCCGTATCCCAGTAGTTGGATGGGTTGATGACGATGACGATGTTTCAAACGATTTTATTAAAAAAAAACGAGTGTACTTTAAGACTACACGATTGAAGTAAATCTTATTTAGCTTTACTAACTTATATCTCCCTCTCAACTTCCGTTCGCCTCACCCGATCACATTTTTCGTAACGCTCTCGCCACGTATTCACCAGCTTAATACTCCCCAAGTCGAAGGTGCGTAAAGAAGTTTTACTTAAAAAAAATTACAGTCCGATTGGACGACAGTATACCAACCTAATAGATCCACAATTAGATGATCAGTACTAGGCCGGATTCTAGCCCACGGGGCCGAAATCGAGATTGAGTAAAGCGAGTAGATTCGCTGAGTGCTATGGTTTCCATTGATTTCAATGTCAAATGGAAAATGTATTTGATGACCATTCCTCAAGCACATGATCGATTTCAATTTTTTTTCGACACAAACCTCAATCATTTCGAGGTCTTTAATTGTGACAAGTTTATAAAATTCGGTTCAGTGGTTTTGGAACCTATTCATTTCTAAGAGTTAGTTTTCGGCGTATATATGCGTTTCGCTCGCTCTGCTTGCTCTACTCAGTAATTTTGTTCCGATCCGATATAATAGGTGCATTGTACCAAACATGTTTTGATATTGCTGTCATATCAACATCGTACGTATGCCGTTTTAATTCAACTGTCACTATCCACGTGCGTTTGCGTACGTAGGGCGGATGTGACGTCACAAGTAGCGGTGTCCGTGCGTAGCGTAGATGATTTATTATGCTTTGCTCATATTCACTTGCAGAACTTTCATAAATTACCTACGGGAAATGTGTTACTCCAATTAGGTCTGAGATTTCTTTATAGATAACTCGAAGATTAAAATTTAATTGTAGTATAAATTTACTTTTTGGGCGTGATATAAGAGTATGTATGAGTAGAGTATGTATGTAATGTATGAGTGAGGTATAAGACCGTTGCATACGACCATTGCATTTTTCAGTTGCATTTGAACGACCGTGTGGATACCTACGCGGGCGGCGGCATTGTCCCACGTCAAAGTCGATGCGCTACTGTATAAAAAAATAGTAATACTGTGGTATCAGAATATAAAGTACTCTATGATTAAATCCAGTACATATTCTATTGGCAGGACAAATTTCGTCCTAATCCGTTCAGCCGTTTGCTTTTCAGTGAGTAACAAACATTCATCCGTACTAGAAGAAATGAAATACAGTCCACTGTTACGTTATTTTCATGACCTTTCACCTCTAACATTGGTATATTTTGTTCTTATTTTGAGATGATAGAATTGAAATTGAACAATTATCTATTAATATTAATTAATTTTCTAAGTAGGTACATTAATTGTTCAGATTCAACCGTCTCACCTTTAGATAAGAGTAAAATTTCCAAATGTCAGATGTAAATTAACTGTGAACGGTCTGTAGTACTTATGTTACACGACTTCTTTATTTTACTATTTTCGTATTCGTTAAAAATTTAAATAAATATAAAAAAGTCCCAATAAATTTTTAAAAACGCACATGCCTTATTTTTTCTTTTCTTTTTAATTTTTAAGCAACAAGTACTAAAGGCGTATTTTATTAAAGGCACAATAGATCGCTTATAATTCGTCTGTATCAAAGTATGTACGTACACGAGTCCGCCGAGCCCCTCGTTTCAAAGATCTAACGGACTTTTTGCCGCGAACTTGGTGAGCGCGATTCTGCTACAAAATTTTCATAATTTAATTATTATACATTAAATTATGTAGTAAAATATTGATTCATAATAGACATATTGTAATATGATGCAAGTAATCATTTGAGTTCATAAAATTAGTAGAATCTTTGATTAAAAGTGTTTGAATCGGGTCATTCCTCCATCAATTCAAGAAGTCGTGCAAAATAGCAGAACAATTACACTATCGGTTTTACTGTTGTCTTATTACAAGTATTAAGGAATAAGAAGATTCCTGACGATATTTTTCGGCATGTCCCTGAAGCCGGGAATAAGAATAAAAAAATAACACTAGAACGGGCTCTAAAGAACATTAATTCCAGAGCCGTAATGCTATTTGATAAGTAATAAAGATCTACCGCCATCTTTTGACGAAATAACCAAACTAATCAGTTAAATCACCATCGCGAAATAAGCCTCCAGTAATTTATCACATTAACATACTTTTGTAAGACCATCGCGGACTCCCACGTGCGCCAATTGACTGTGCCATTAGGTCAATAATTCTGTAAACAGATCGCCCACATATTGTTATGAAATCTGCAACGTCCGTTGGCAAATCTAAGATTTAATGATTTACGTGAGAAGTGGAGGAGCTCGATGGCGTCGTTGCGCGTGTCAGTCTAATCCATGAATGGGTTTATTTATCTCGAGCTCGTCCGTGCTTCGGAAGGCACGTTAAGTCATCGGTCACGGCTGTTATCGTCAGAAGACAGTTGTTAAGCCAAGTCAGTGGCCTTTAGGCGGCTTGAAAACACTGGCCTCCGCCAACCCGTAGTTGTAGCGTGGTGGAGTATGCTCTAAACCCCTTCAATTGAGGGGATACCCGTATCCCAGCAGTGAGATGAATAAGGGTTGACGACGACGTGAGAAGTGGTTTGAACACATTCGTATTGAGGGTCAGTCAAAATGTGTTCGAATCGCCAATAGGGCTGGGGCTTACCGGGTAAGCGGAAGCCGCTTCCCATCGGATTTTTTAAATGCGACTATCAAACTTTAGATTAGATTTATGGTACCTGTCTTTAGCTTAGCTGGTAGAAACCCTGGAGCTCTACCGACTGAGCTGAAGAAGTTTGTCAACAACTAAAACCAAAATTTTTTCGAACCAAAATCATCATCATCATCATCTCAGCCATTGAAAGTCCACTGCTGGACATAGGCCTCCCCTCTAGATCTCCAATAAGACCGGTTGGAAGCGGCTTGCATCCAGCGCGATCCCACGGTCTTAATGAGGTCGTCTGTCCACCTTGTGGGTGGACGTCCTACGCTGCGCTTGCCGGTACGTGGTCTCCACTCGAGAACTTTTCGACCCCATCGGTCATCCGTCCTCCGTGCCCTGCCCACTGCCACTTCAACTTGCTAATCCGCTGGGCTACGTCGGTAACCTTGGTTCTTCTACGGATCTTCTCATTTCTGATTCGATCTCGCAGAGAGACTCCGAGCATAGCCCTCTCCATAGCTCGTTGGGCTACTTTGAGCTTGTTCATAAGGCCCATAGTGAGGGACCACGTTTCAGTGCCGTAAGTCATCGCTGGTAACACACACTGGTCGAAGACTTTCGACTTGAGGCACTGCGGTATGTCGGACGAGAAGATATCACGCAATTTTCCGAACGCTGCCCAGCCGAGTTGGATTCGGCGACTGACCTCTTTCTTGAAGTTGGACCTACCTAACTGGACTACTTGTCCTAGGTAGACGTACGAGTCAACAACTTCAAGAACCGAGCTCTCAACAGATATTGGAGTGGGTACAACATGGGCATTACACATTAACTTCGTCTTGTCCTTGTTCATTTTAAGACCCACTTGTTGAGAAACTCAATTGAGGCCTTCGAGCATCGTGCTGAGATCTTCCATCGAATTTGCCATGACCAAACCAAAATATTCTATGGTAATCTGCTTAGGGCCCCTGGCCGTCCGATGATGGACCGAGAACTGGCTAATGACATCCATGACCGACCGATTAAAATTTTGGTTTCAAGGGAGACCTTCAAAGTCTTCTTTGACTTACTACAAAAGTATAAAAAAAAAGAATAAGAATCTCTATAGATTCTTGTACATATCTAGAGGGCCACTTGACTTGACTTGACCCAATTGGTTTTCAAAGGTATAATTGGCCTAGTGTTAGTCGACAGCGATCCGAACAGATTATACGCGGCTCTGGTATAAGAGAGATAAGGTAAATGCTTCGTTGCGATATACGACGCCTCCACTCCAGGAATTTCCTCCTCCAGCTGCCGTCGCTGACTCGGCAAATGTGACCACTGTCACTTCAGCTTGCTGACGGGAAGCCAGAACTGACATGGGATATAATATTTAAATATAGTGTAAAAAAAAGAGAGATTTGAAAAATCCCATTTATTTATTTGTATTTTCTGAGGCGGCCGGGTGGATTACCACTTAACTTTATAATTTCATGCTATATAATTTGCTTCATGCCATTATTAAATGTTTTCAAGACAATTACATGTAAATACATATTTATATGTTTTCTCTTTGTTCACAGGTATGCCAGGTCTTATGATTTAATACTTTGGACGTAATTAAAAAGTAAGTAAGACGTAATTAAATTGACAATATTGCAGAAATATTTCATACATTTTCGATTTTACTCACAATATTCAGTAAACGAGACGGGGGCCTACCACACATTCGCAGCACTGTGTCTCCTGTGTAGCCAGGACTAACAGCGGCGACGTCCATTGCAGTCTCGGGGGTAAGACTATGCCTCCCTTGGAACTCATAACGAATTTAATCAGAAGTAATTAGTAGGAGTAAGAAGCTTTTGGAATTTGACTTCCCCTCTGAGGACAGCTATTTGGCAAATAAAGTATTAAAAGCCTAAAGAGATAGCTAAACAAGTGACGTATTCAGTAAAGAAATCTTAGATTGAGTTAATCAAAAGTTGAGTTTTGCGAATCTGTGAAACATTGCAAGGTTTTCGTATTATAGCCGCATAGGGCCGATTTAGAGGCGTACTGTGAGGATTGTTGACGATTCCCAACAGGCAGCCGATTTAGAACCTTCGAGTCTCAAGAGATTTTGTTTGTTTGTTTGTTTGTTTGTATTATCTTTATTGTTCAGATTACAACAAATGAGTACATGTAAAATAAAGGGATACAAAGGCGGACTTATCCCACATGGGGATCTCTTCCAGTCAACCTTTTGCGTCCCTTTGTATGTTCTACCGATCAAATATTTTGATTCGAAAAAAATGTCTTACTTTTTATTTACTGACAAACATCTTCAGCTTAATCAGTAGAGCTCCTACCTATAAACAAGTAACATAAATCTAAGCCGGAGTTTCATTTTCGCAAACAAAAAGTCTGATGGGAATCGGCTTCAGCTTAGCCGGTAGGGTACCCATAGGGTATGTGTTTGTCTTGGTCTGGGTGTTTTCTATGTATTATATGTAGGTATGTATTTACAAAAAAAAAAAATTAAATATAATGTCAGTTATCTAATACCCACGGAACAAGCTTTGCTTAGTTCGGGTCGAGATGGCAGTGTGTAATTTATCCATGAATATTTATTTATATGTATGATCCAATTAAAGCAAAATACTTTATTTTGAAATATCTATGAATTAAAGTATCTGCACAAATAAATATTTAAAAAACCGGTCAAGTGCGAGTCGGACTCGCGCACTAAGGGTTCCGTACCATTATCTATAAAAACGGCAAAAAATCACGTTTGTTATATGGAAGCCCCCCTTAAATAAGTATTTGTTTTATTTTAATTTAATTATTTATTTTTAAAGTAGTACATATAACCAAATATTATGTGAGTATTTCAAGCGTACCTATTGCCGTTATCAAATGCGTACAAAAAAAAACACGTTTATTGTATGGGAGCCCCCTTAAATATTTATTTTATTCTATTTTTTAGTACCTAATTGTTGTTATAGCGGCAACAGAAATACATCATCTGTGAAAATTTCAACTGTCTAACTATCACGGTTTATGCGATACAGCCTGGTGACAGACGGACGGACGGACGGACGAACGGACGAACGGACGAACGGACGAACGGACGAACGGACGGACGGACAGCGGAGCCTTAGTAATAGGGTCCGTTTTACCCTTTGGGTACGGAAGGGTTCCGTACCCAAAGGGTAAAATTATAGATTTTCCAGCCAGGTTTTTTTTTGGTTAATCATTTCTGGTTAATTAGATGTTTTACATATAGATGCGTTATACCCGCTTCCATTGTGACAAGAAAAAAAGAAGGCACTTGCCTGGCATTCACTCAGCCCCGCGCCATTTACCGTCGCTGCAAGACGTTAACCCTAAAGGTTTTGTTTACTATTGTCCACGCAATTTTTATTATTTCTCTTTATTAAAACTTTCCGTGAGCCTTAGAAAATACGAAAATAAAAAATTGCCGAATAGGTCGAGCAATTCTAGAGTTTTGCGCTTAGCAACATTAATTTTTATTTATATAGAATGCAGATAAAATGTTCTTTTCCTTTGCTGAACGCATGTATAAATGCGTAAGTATTGAATAAACACTTTGTAGTCAAATTCACTGTCGTAATATTCACCTATGACCCGTCCGTATATAAAATGTCATAGGTATGTAGGTTTACTTTCATTTTGTTATTTGTTATCTGGCATTTTCTTTGTAATTACGTTTTCCATTATAATTTCAACTACTACAGAGATACGTAACTCCTACGCTGTTTATCTTGTGGGCCTGTTTAATTTGTCAGCTACCCACATGTAATTTTGTAAAGTACTTTTATTAAAGGCGAAACCTAAGTGGTTATCTTACATTTCAACTTAGTAGTGTTTCATAATTTCTCAGTCAACTTATGTATGTAGGTTTTATGCACGGTAGCGACTTTCAAATGACTAAGGTATATTATTAAGAATCGTTATTTGTTTTTTTACAGTTTCACGATCTTCGGCGACCCCTTATAGGCTTGGAGACCCCTCCATGAGGTCGCGACCCACACTTTGAAAAACACTGTCTTAGAGTATATAAAACAAACTAACAGACAGTTTAGATTAGCACCTCCTCATGCATTAGAGCCTATTTATATATATATATATAATATTCTCAGGAGACTACAGCATGGAATTTTTTAAAAAAAGGCGTGAAGAGGTTGTTATAGCTCTGTCTAGTGGGGATTTCAAAAAATATCTTAGAATGGAATGCCCACGACACTATAGCTACCGGTTAGCCAAATTTCAGCCTCATCCGTCCACTCGAGCTGTACGTTGTTAGATGAGTGAGTAACGGTTGTATTCTATACATTCAGATTATTTGCTTCTTTATGCAGTAACATCAACTAAGATGTAAGTAAGTATATTATCAATAAATAGTTTTACTTGCTAAATGCAGCTACTCCAAATCACTAAGAAGCAAACAGTTTCAAATACAATTTTCGTATTCTGCTCACAATATCAAAACTATATTGTCGTTTCTACTTCCAATAACGCGATTTCATCCGCAGAACATCCCTGTAACAAGGAAGCTCCTATCTCCTGCCGTGCACCCGTTCACCCCCCTTGTGTATAGGACTGTCTGGAACCTTAATCTTCTGCGTTTTGTCAACTTCCGAGAGGTTTGTTCAATGTTGATACTTCATTGCCATTATTTTCATATTTTTTTATTGTACAATATACTTAGTAGGCAAACAAATTAACAAAATTTGTTTGCCTACTAAGCGTATATTGTATAACTCAGGGCTGTCACATTGTATATTTGAATACGAAATATCGTCGTCTAGGATGCTTTAATAAAGTTTTTTGGAAATTAATTTTAAAATGGAACATGTCTCCGGACAGGCAGGCAAGAAAGAGTGACTAGGATCAGAGAGACTGCTCAAAAGGCGGGTTGATGTGCCACCGGTGCTGCAGCACTGGAACCATTCTAAGATAACATACTCTTTTTTTTATACTACGTCGGGTGGCAGACAAGCATACGGCCCGCCTGATGTGAAGCGTTTACCGTAGCCATATTAACGCTCGCAACATAAAATATCGCTCGCGCGCCGCCACCCCCGCTGCCCATGCAGCATCTCCTTCCTTTCTGGTGACCTCAGTCATTCGCAGGAACACAACAAACCTCAAGGGAATTGTTATTTGGCTGCGGTATTCTGTGAGGTGGAGGTATATTCCCCAGCCGGGTAGCTTACAATTACGCTCCCTACCTCTGTTCTCGCCAGAGCTTCGATTGTCAGTCAGCAGGGTACACCGCGTGCAGGTGAAGATGGCTTTGGTTCAAAGATGTTGATGAACCAATTACACCCCAAATTACACTCATACTAATATTATAAATGCGAAAGTTTGTCTGTTTGTTACCTTTATACGATTTAGCGGCTCAACTGATTTGAATGAAATTTAAGCATGGACATTGATTATATTCCAAAGTAGGACATACCTTTTGCGCGATATAATCAACATATGTAACATATATAACAAGTGTGAAACTGTGGACTTAACTTCCCTCAGCGGTATTTCCGAACAATTACTCGTACGACATGGGAGCCTTCAAGAAAAGACTATATTTGCCTTGAAATGGATGGCAACATATTAGCGGGTCGCTAATATGTTGTATGTTTCTTGGAGTCAGCAACACCTTTGGTATCTCCATGTGTGGTTCTGATTGCTTTCCACCAGGTGACCCATATGCTCGTTTGCCCCCATTAATATATAAAAAAAAATATATCCGGGCGAAGTTATGGGCGGAACCCATATATTTAGGTACCTACATAAGTTTTAAATGAAAATAAGAAGAATATAAACATATTCAATGTAACATTATTGAGAGACCTTCTAAAAGCCATATTTATGTTATTGTTATTTTTTCATACAATAAATTTTAATCTGTAGCTGAAAATATTAATTTCGGGGCAGAAATGGAAGGGGATATTCCATGCGGTATGAAATAATTTTCAATTAATTGCAATCCTCTTATCCAACGATTTGCACACAACATATTAATTATATTCGAGATAAATATATTATTTTCGACAGTTTTCTCGTGTATTTATACGTACACAGTACAGAATATCGATTAATAATTTAGGTAGTTGCGCATAATCGGATTAGTTTCGATATTCCGTGACTTTCCGGCCAATTTCGCATATCTCTTGTTTATTATTTGGTGCTTCAAAATTGTGTGAGCCGCTTCGTCGGGCAATTCTGTGAATAATTAATGTATTCTAAACTATAAAGAGAAAGAACGATGTCTTCATCGTTCTTTCTCAGGTCTTTGTCAGGGAGTGTAAATATTGTAGCGGCATTACAGAAGTAAAGTATGCTTCATAAATGAATTAAAAGTATATACTTTATATACCATTTAAGGCTTTTAATTGGGGTTGTATCTGAACTGTAATTGAATATGAACATTGCTAGCTAATTATCTATGTTGCAGTTGTGTGTTATGATTGCTTGTAACTGACTGTTGGATGCAGCAGAAATGCAGTGTTTTGCTCACTTTGAGCAAATATACACTAAGCTACATCCCTTTTGTTTCTATTGTAGCACATAGACATTGTGTGTTGTTTTTAGGGTTCCGTACCCAAAGGGTAAAAAGGAACCCTATTACTAAGGCTCCGCTGTCCGTCCGTCCGTCCGTCCGTCACCAAGCTGTATCTCATGAACCGTGATACTTAGACAGTTGAAATTTTCACAGATGATGTATTTCTGTTGCCCCTATAACAACAAATAAAAAACAGAATAAAATAAATATTTAAGGGGGCTCCCATACAACAAACGTGAATTTTTGCTCGTTTTTGCTCGCAATTGATAACGGTAATAGGTAGACGCTTGAAATACTCACATAATATTTAGTAATATATTCACTTGTAAATGAAATAAAAATAAAATAAATATTTAAGGGGGCTCCCATAGAACAAACGTGATTTTTTGCCGTTTTTATAGATAATGGTACGGAACCCTTCGTGCGCGAGTCCGACTCGCACTTGGCCGGTTTTTTTATTTTGTGAGTATCTAATAATGTGTACTTATTTTTATCTATATTAGCAATGGCTTGTATGTGTCAATAGAAAATAACAAATTCTATATAAATCTATTCAAATTATTTAAGTATTTCCTTATTATTTACCTACTATTTAAAACTACTACAGGCAGACTCCTTTTTACTATTTTTGTTAATCATTAACTTTAAAGATAGATGTAATGGCTATAATTTGAGAGTCGCCCGACACATGCACCTGAGCCATGAGGCAGTAATTCTCAGATCACACAAACGCCCCCACGACCATTGAGGTGAGTATCGCTTCAGACTTTTTGGGGACAAATCTTGTAATAAATAATGCAAAATTCACGAAGGATAACATTTTCGAGATCTATTTTCCAAGATGGTCTCGAGAAGTTCCGTCACTATTTAAATTAATACCAAATGATGGCCGCCTTTACATATATGCAATAACGGACTCATAATCATGATAATCAGCTGACTAGTAAATTTAATTTATATTATGACGAGCTCGAGTCGGTGGTCGAATGGTTAGCAATGGCCACAATGACTCCGAGGTCGCAGGTTCGATCCCCGCACAAGACAAATATTTGTGTGCATGAACATGTCTGTTTGTCTTGGTCTGGGCGTTTTCTATGTATTATATGTATGTATTTACAAAAAAAAATGTATTTAAGTATTATATCAGTTATCTATTATCCATAGTACAAGCTTTGCTTAGTTTGGAACTAGATGGCCGTGTCTAATTTGTCTAGGAATATTTTTTTATTATTATTATTTATATTTACTTGTTTCCGTTTCATTTATTTGTATTTCCGTAGTGTACCGTTTTTTTAAACATTTCTTCAATTGCTTAAAGTTTAATATACTGCAATGACCATCGGTTACTGATCTATTTGCGTTATTATGTGATTTATTACTTACACAGCTTAAATCAGGAAAATTAAATTTCAAAGATTCCTACCAAAAATAATCCCATAGTAAACGTAATTTATGGGCATCCTATTTGATTTTACCTTCGGGAGTTTTACCACTTAAGGGAGGGACATTAATTATTCAGTTAGCCACTGTTTTTTTTCTTATTGATTTAATGGTATCATTAATTACCGTTTGTTTTTCTTAAAAACCATAAATACGATAGAATAGTACTTTCCCCATACGAACGCACGATTTATTTTCTTTCTAACCGTTGTTTGGCTAAGACTGGCTCGCTTGGCATCCAACTATCTATATATGTATCTTTGAAGTCATAACGTTTTATTTTCTGTTGTAAATCCCTCGAGCGTTATCTCAAATCGTCTCTTAAAATCAGCGATGTTCTTAAAAAAGCCCTTGGGACAACATATTATACTAAAGTACACATATTATACATATTTGATGTTATCACGTATTTTAGGTTTATTTCATATTTTTGAAAGAAAAAAAGGCGCTACTGTGCCGATAACGTACTCAGCGAGGGAAATAGATAACAAGTAGGTACATTAAAGCCATGATGATAAGGATAGCGATAGCCATAGATCTCGAACGAGAACCGTTTTCTGACTCAATTTAGTATGGATATGAGAATCTATAGAGTTTATAATATCATTGGATAACGTTGGATCGTTCCGTCGCGTATGGTCAATTTCGCAACCGGTCAAGTGGCTGAAAAATCAAAATCGCGATCGGTCAAAATAGCAATAGGTCTATATCTCAAACTGTCAAAATAGCGATTGGTCCATATCGCGAATGGTCAAACTCACGTAATTTTCTAATCGCGAACGGTCAAATTATCAAACTGTCAAAATCGCAATCGGTCGAATAGTTGACTTCACGTATAGTTCGTAGAGTATATATGCCACTAATGTTTACTTACACTACTTCTACCATTAATTTATACAGCCGTGATAGTTTTCCTTTTAAATTTACTATATGTACTACTTACATGATTTATTTCACATTTCTACACGCAACAGTTTTGTTGGCAGAGGGGGAACACTTGAATCAAACAAAAATTAGCACTTCAAAGCTAAATATTTTGCAAACGAATCCCTAAATCTAAAAATGATCTTAGTAAACCCCCATTGTTTTCGAAAAACCTATCTAAACACACTATGGGGTAAAATAGAAAAAAAGTTCATCCCCACTTTACATGTAGGGGAGGTACCCTAAATAATTGTGTAGTTTACATTGTGTTTCAAATAGTAAATTTGTTGAAGATTTCCTAGTTAAATAGTTATTAAAAAATTAACCTTTAATTTGATGCTTGCTCTGGCATAACACCGTCGTTTATCGTCATTCATCGTTTTTATTATTATATTTTTTTATGAGTGTGAGTGTGCTTTTGAAGGTGGTCCCCGTTCATAACGTTATTTATGTCTTTATAGGCATAAACTTCACTAAAGTCGATTTGTTTAAAACTTTTTAGTGGTGTTCACTAGTGCTAAAATATCTAATAAACGGTAGTGTATGTCTGTTAACCTTCACAATCCAGCTCTTTGGACTATTAAAGCCTTATATCGTCTTTGCGAATGTTGAAAGTTTTTTCATTATACAACTTTATCGACCTTTACGTATATAGCGTGGGTTTGATAGTAAGTTGTTTTAACTTATTTAGTTCTACAGTTTATGTTAACCTAGTATTATATTAACGGATCGGTTATTTTTATATACTCGGATGGTTTCTTACTCCTAATTTCTTCTTCTTTTTTTTTTATACTACGTTGGGTGGCAGACAAGCATACGACCCGCCTGATGTGAAGCGGTTACCGTAGCCATATTAACGCTCGCAACATAAAATATCGCTCGCGCGCCGCCACCCCCGCTGCCATCGCAGCATCTCCTTCCTTTCTGGTGACCTCACTCACTCGCAGGAACACAACAGCCCTCAAGGGAACCGTTATTTGGCTGCAATATTCTGTGAGGTGGAGGTACATTCCCCAGTCGGGTAGCTTACAATTACGCTCCCTACCTCTCTTTTCGCCAGAGCTTCGTTTGTCAGTCAGCAGGGTGCACCGCGTGCAGGTGAAGTTGGCTTTGATTCAAAGATGTTGATGAACCACTTCCACCCCAAGATCTTCTAATTAAATACGTTTATAATACACCTCATTATCTCTGATTACATTTGTTATGAGTTCCAAGGCAGCCGTAGTTTTACCCCCGGGACTGTAATGGACTTCACTGAAGGCCAATTCTCGTAATTTTTCTACGAACGCAGATTGAAAGTTGACCGAATCGAGATTGAATTGTGAATTGACTAAAATTATATACTTGATTTCATTAATTAATTATTTATTATCAATTCTTGTTGTTGGCAAAGTAACATTCTTAGTTTGTTTAATTTTCACTCATATTTCGATATAGTCCCGCTTAAATTTAATTTTGAAGTTACATATTGTGTTACGAGAATACCAAATGTGACATTTATGAGATCGAGGCTGGATCGAAACTGAATTTTGACTATATTTTAATTACGAGAATTGACCCTCTGTTCATTGCCTTTTTTGGCTGTTGCCGCTGTTAATCCTGACTACACAGGATACATAGTGGTGGGAATGTTTTGTGGACCCCCGTCTCACACTCGGATGGCAAGCAAGTATACGGCCCTCACGCCTGATCGTAACTATTGCTGCCTCAGCTTATAACACAAACAGTATTATAACTTATAGAGTTAAATATTAAATAAATCGTAACTATAATGATAAAATAAAACTTAACGAATCTTGCAAATTTATGTACCTATAATTTTATTAAATGTGGATCTTTTTTCATGATAGGAAAAGCGAGATAGCGAAATTGATGTCTCAAGTATTTTTTTGTTATTTTTATAAAATTTTTCATCGATCTACAAAAATACCCATATTGGCAAATTTTTTTCAAGCATTTCTTCTTCGCCAATGGTCAATACTGAAATGCTAGCAGATAAAAATAATTACAAATAATAATAATATCTAATAAAATTTTCGTGTCGCGGTGTTTGTCCAGCGGCTGGACCGATTTTTATGAAATTTTGTGTGCATATCGCGTAGGTCTGAGAAACGGCAAACATTTATTTTTCATACCCCTAAATGATAAGGGTGATCCACCCCTAAATATTTTATTTTGTTTTATTGACATACATTTTTATTTAATTATGATTAAATCATTGAATAATACATACATACATACAACTTCAAATTTTCTCCCTTCTACCATTAACCCCTAAATTTATATAGCAAAACAAAATTTGCCGGGTCAGCTAGTTATTCATAAAAATGTCTAAGACGTGTCTAAGTGTCTAAGTATAGTATACATATTTTTATGTACTAGACACACGTATGTGTGTCTAGTACATAAAAATATGTATACTATACTTATTATTATATAAAAATGTCTAAGACGTGTCTAAGTGCCTACAAGAGCCCAATGACAATAAATAATTTCATTTCATTTCATTCCATATACCCGTGTACGGTACCCTCTCCACGCAAGTTTTAACATGCACTTGTTCAGGTAATTTATTTTACTAAAAATAGCAACAAGTAACATAATACCAAGAACCTCTTCTCGTTACAGAGTAGGTTTATACCATCATGAATTTTAATAAGGACACCCACCATTGAATTTTCTTTATACAAAATGCCGCTTGGCGTTACGCGAAAATGCTATCCGAGACTTTCTATGTTCACTGGCGAAAGTTAATTTTGGACTTTATTTTTACCACATAGAGTTTCTTTTTGGAATTTCAGGATTATTTTAAACGATCTTATTTCTTTCGGTAAAATTAATCTGTATTGAATTACCTTCAAAAATAAAAAGTGTATTGCTAAAGTGGGCATAGATTCCCAACTTACAAAAATCAATTTTGGGGTGTGTGAGGCTCACGGCGTCACGGCGATCTTTAGAGCCAAGGCCAACCTCACCTGCACGTTGTGGAACATGCTGATTGACTAACGAGGCTTTGGCAAATGAGAGGTAGGGTACATTGTATTTGTAAAATGCCTGATTGGGGAAATATATCCACCTCATAGAATACCCGCAGGTATTTTATGAGGTGAATGTATTTCCCCAATCGGGCACCTTACGGGCGAAATAACAATTTCCTTGAAGGTTGTTGTATTTCTGCGAGTGAGTGAGGTCACTAGAAAGGAAGGAGTAGCTGCGTTGGCAGTGGGGGTGGTAGCGCGCGAGGGATATTTTTTGTTGCGAGCGTTAATATGGCTATGGTAACCGCTTTATATCAGGAGGGCAGTATGCTTGTTAAAAAGAAAAAAAATAAAGAAAAATCTTTTGACGTGACAACGTCTTATAATTCGATGGAGCCGGCTACACGCACGAAAAAACATGATTCATGCGGCGTTACCTCACTCTGAGGCGTTCCATTAAAATTTTCTTTTGAAAAATGCAAACATTCCATCAGTATTTTCTTATGACGTTGTCACGTTCAACTATCGTCAGTAAACCGACTTTACAGACAACCGATTTTTTTTTAAAGAATTGTTAACTGAACATTCTTAATTTTTATAGAGCAAATGCTATATTGCAAAAAAAAATAACTATGGCGGATAAACGGATACACAAAACTATGGCTTTTTTTTCTTTTCAATTTATTGAAAAGAAAGAATAGCTATAGTTTTTTACGTAAGTTCAGTGTCTAGTCTAGGTACTATAAATCCAATTTATATATATAAAATCACCAAAAATGTCTTGTTATTTAAATAATCAGATCGCCACAATTCCATTAATAAGGTTCCAGGTGCCAACAACGCCAGCAGTTTTCCTTAATTTGAAAAGTTTTTCATCACCCGACGCCCGTAATTATATCAGCGAGGCGCCCTGACATCCCTTACACGATGTTGGGAATTTAAATATTAATTTTACTGATTATATTAAGAAGTATAGTATGAGGTGTCAACCCTAATGACTGCGTTGCGTGTTGTATGCACACGCAAGTCAAGCAATGTCGTTCATAGCTTGTCTATGGATGGGTTTATTCGTCCGTTGTCAATAGATGACTGTTATTATTTATTACGTAGTAGCTTTTGGACCACTTGAAATCAGTGGTCTTCCCCAATCTGTTTGTATTTGTGTTTATCTAGCCGATTGGTATCGATTTAAGTGAGCCTTACTCAGACTTTTTTTTCATGGGCCACAAACGGCTTAAACATAAAACAGCGGATCATTTTGATCCTTTTACAACTCAGGCTGTAACTGCCACTCGATTACTCTTAAAGTTATCCTGTACACGGGCTACACCGCCTGTGCATGGCCCGCGGCCCGCTGGTGTTAATTGATCTATCTAATCCATACTGACTCTTTTTATTTATCGGGCCGCTCAGAAAAGCGTTGCGGACCACACGTGGCTCGTGGTCCGCGGCCATGGCTCGCGGCCCGCAGGTTGTGTATAATTGATATATCTAACCTATATTGACTCTTTTTATTTATCGGGCCACTCAGAAAAGCGTTGCGAACCACACGTGGCTCATGGCCCGCAGGTTGTGTATAATTGGTCTATCTAACCCATATTGACTCTTTATTTATCGGGCCATTCAGAAAAAAGCCGCGGACCACACGTGGCTCGTGGCCCGCGGCCCGTAGCTTGAGTATTATTTGATATATTTAACCCATATTGACTCTTCTTAACGTCAGTGGCCCTCATGTGCCCCGCGGGCCTCAGGTTAAAAATGACTGATCTAAGACTTAGATCGATGTCGGTAGGGTGGCATTGAGAAGCTCTACCAAGCTGACGATGCTTGACACTAACTTAAGCCAAAGTCTTATTTTCTAATATAGAAAAACGTTCTGATGAAATTGAATTTGGACTACGGAGGGAGCGCGTTCTTTCGAATTAAAAAAGGCAATCGGTTCTTAAATACCCTTCTTTCTTAATATCGGATAACAAGAAACAATATGAGAACAAAAATCTCTTAACTACCATACCTATGTATTAATCGTACCCTTACCACGGGAAGTACCGCATTTCCGTACAATATCATATCTCTTCTTCTATTTTTCATCGCAAAACAGTACACAAATTGGCCTAACGAAATGCAATTTAAAGTTATCGCAACTGCAGAAACGCTAACTGCATAAAAATCGCATTCAGATTGCATTCCAGTGCCGTTTGTTCAATTGAAATTCAGAACGCTGGAGTCGATGTTCCTTCTGCTCTAGAAAAAAATGAGGTCGCTGGATTGGAAATGAAATGCGATGACAGTATTTTCAAGTGTTCTGAAAAACTGGGTTGTAAATTAATTAATGAATATATTTTTTTAAATAATTGATTTCGGAAACTTGCCAGAGTGTTACAAGTATTTTAAAAATGGAAAAATTCATCTCCCTCGCCTGGGTGGGATTGGAAGCCACGACCTCTCGATTTCCGGTCGAGTGCTCTTCCAACTGAGCTACGAGGAAGGTTTGTGATGGTGGCGAACTGTTACATTTTATATTTTACTGCTGTGAAGTCGCAATGTGGCGCCATCTACTGTACAGTACAGTATTGTAATACTTAATAAGTCTTTATAGTCGGTCTAACTAACGGGACAGACCACCACACGTTCTCACCACTGTGTCTCTTATATTTCCGGGATTGAAAGCGGCTACCATGCAGTGGCGTAAATGCAGTGAATAATGAAATCCACTGTAGTCTCGGGCGTAAAACTACGTCTCCCTTGGAACTCACTATGAATTTAATCATCAGAAATTAGTAGGAGGGAAATTGACTTCGATGGACCTAGTGGAAGCTAATGGAATCGTGCATCAATTCTATTTTTGATGAATAAGCATACACTTCACCAGCCTTTTGATGGTTAGCAGTTAATGCAGTCGCTCGTAACTTTGGCGGACTGCTCTGAAATTAATATTCGAATTGTCGGCCGAAAGTACCTACGGATTTTTGAAGTAAATTACCTAATGGGGCCAGGCCGACTGTTGTTTTAGAGGCACGTTGTTACCACAGGTGTTGAGAAAATTCTTTTTTTGTCGGGAATGTTCTGGAATTGCGATAAACGTAGCGTAAGACGCCTACCACTAGATACGACATGATAAAGAGGATTGAAGGGAGATCTCAGGGAGGTGATGGATGGAAAAGTCACAAAACTGATCATTGTGAAATCTATCTATGTGGAAGGCTTATGTTCAACAGGGCAAACCGAAAGTGTTACACTACAACGTAAATGTGTATTAGTAATTTGACAATACAAAATTATTTAAAAATCTATTATTCTCATCATCAGCCTGTATCTATCCACTGCTGGATATAAGCCTTCCCCAATGCTTTCCACCAAATACGATCCTCCGCCTTCCGCATCCAGCCGCTTCCAGCCGTTTTCTTAAGGTCATCGGACCATCTAGAAGGAGGGCGTCCAACGCTTCGTCGTCCTACGCGCGGCCTCCACTCTAATACCTTCCTCCCCCATCTGCCATCACTTACTCGGCAGATGTGATTATACCATTATTCTAAATGGCCATAAGAAACTATACGGTTTTATGTAGCAGTCCTGATTTTATTTTAATTTTTAACTTTTTTTTATATGATAGGAGGCAAATGAGCATGTGGGTCAACTGATGGAAAGCAATCACCACCGCTTACCAGACCGGATCGGAGACCAGCAACATCAAGCCGATCTGTTGCCAGCCTATACTCCTTCCTTTCTTTCTGGTGATTACACTCACTCGCAGGAACGCAACAACCCTCAAGGTGATGGCGTTATTTGGCTGCGGTATTTTGTGAGGTGGATATACTTCCCCAGGCGGACAGCCCAAAAATACGCTATGTCCTACCTCTCTTTTTTGTCAGAGCTGCGTTAGTCAATCATCAGGGTGCATCACATGTAGGTGAGGTTGGCTTTAGTTCACTGATGTTGATAAACTACTTACATTCCAAACTTGTTTTGAACCCGTTACACCCCTTCTATGCTCTTTAATGGAGCTTTGGTCAGGTTCTGGTCGATATGATGTTTAACTACAGAGCAGCCTCACAATGCAGCTGAATTGAGGTCAATATTAATTTTGAGATCGGCCCAGACGATAGCAGCAGTGCGGCAGACAGGTAATCTATTCTGTGGGCGAGTCATTGTAGCGAGCAGATTGAAATTGGTCGATTGGTCTTTTCTGGTAGAACACTCGCTCAGTTTTCCATTAACTTTTTGTGGTAGCTGTTTCTGAATCACTGATTTAGGTATACCACCTATTAGTTTGGGGTGTAAGTGGCTCATCAACATCTTTGAACCAAAGCCAACCTCACCTGCACGTGGTTAACCCTGCTTACTGACAAACGAGGCTCTGGCGAAAAGAGAGGTAGGTCATAGCGTATTTTTTAAGCTGCCCGAATGGGGAGTGCTGTTTCTGCGAGTGAGTGAGGTCACCAGAAAGAAAGAAAAGAAGGAGTATAGTCTATAGTGTTATATAGTGTTGCTGATCTCCATGGGCGGTGGTGATTGCTTTCCATCAGGTGACCCACATGTCCGTTGGCCCCCTCCATATATATAAAAAAAATCAAAATCAAAATGTAATAATCAAGTCCATCCATGTGATGCATGGTATTTTTTTTTTTGCGGGACGGGGACTCACCACTCTTTCCCACCACTGTCATGTCTCCTGTGTATTCAGAACTAACAGCGGCGACCGCCAAAAAAAAGCAACGAACTATGAAGTCCATTACAGTCTCGGAGGTAAAACTACGGCTGCCTTGGAACTCACAACGAATTTAATCAGAAGAAATTAGTTGGAGTAAGAAGCTTTTGTAATTTCACTTATTGCGTGATGCATCAGATGCATGGTATGTTAGTGTCAACTGACAGAACAACTGAACAGACTAAAATCTGTTGCCGCTGCTATTTGGGTTCCTCTTTTCGCATTTAACATCAGGCGAAGCGGAGCCACTATGCTGAGCCTCCTTGTCATATGTCAAGAAATTCCTTGAAGTTCTTGACATATTACACAGCGCCATCTTGTCCCAAACTAAGCATAGCTTGTACTATGGGTACTAGATAACAGATATAAATGTACATAAATTCTTTTTTATTTTGCAAATAAATACTTATAGAGGACACCCAGACAATTGACAAACAGACATGTTCATGCCCACAAATATTTGTCATGTGCGGGGATCGAACCCGCGACCTAGAAGTCAGAAGTGGTCATTGCTAGCCTTTCGACCACCGGCTCTTAATATTAAAAAAAAAATGTGAAAATCATTCTTTTTCCACATCGACTCAAACACTTTATATACGTTAATTCTATTATATTTTCTTGTTTTCGTTCCACATGTGCTGGCCACCCGGTGACGTAATCCAAGTAACTTAAATACGACCAGTCTAATTTAGCCCCGCTGACCTAATTGACACTGCCCTAAAAGGGGTGAGATCGGCGTCAACGCCTGCTTTTGTTTTCGTTTGTTTACTAATTTCACTTTAGTTACAACACTTACAAAAGTAACTCATACGGACTACTTAGTTCAATAAGAAAGCTGAGAACAATAAGGGCTCATTAGGTTGCTGTTCAGACGTAGAGAGTAACTATATGACATTTTATATACAGACGGGTCATAAGCGAACATCACGGCACTAATAAGAAGCTGCAAAGCACTTACTCAAACTATATCTCTTACTGTAGCAGTATAATTTATAAAATATACTGCTACAGTAAGAGATATAGTTTGAGTAGTAATAATAGTACGATGTCTAAAGATACCAGGCCGTAACTAAGGTTCTATTTACACCGCCGCGGAATGAATACTGTGCAGAGCGTGAATGAGTGTGTGTGCGTGCGGCGCCATGCAAACGGTTCCAGATTAGTCTCAGAGGGGAAGTGAGGTCGATACGAGAGAGCGGCAGGGAGTAACCATACTGTACATAGTACTATTACTTATACTGTGGTTTAACTTAAAATCTGGTGCAAATTCCATTTTGATACGTGCCGTGTCGAAGCGGAGTTATTAATTGTTTATTGTATGACGTCCAGGGGCGGCCGCTAGTGCATTATTTATATATAGATATAATGTTATATATATAGGATGGTCTAGGTTATCGCACACCCCTTTGATATATAAATACATGACATATATGGCCTGCAAAGACTAGGGACTTTGTCCGCAGACTTATTGTCAGCAAATAGATCGCTTACAACTGTACGACATACGAGTCGAGGTCCCATAGATGTAGGATAGTAAAGATAGGCAATTGGCAGGACAAATCAGACCAAAAACAAAGTGCACTAGTGTGTGTACGATGTATTATGACCACACATGCTTACTTTTGGACGAAAATGAACAGAAAATTATTCAGAATTTTACGTTTTTTTTAAACGGTTTTATTTAGCTCACCCCGTTTGTTTTATTTATTATTTATTCTTGGGTCAAATTTAGTAATTCAAATTTCACCCTCTTCCTGTCAACCGATTAATTTGAAATTTTGTATACACTTTGGATTTTGGTGACAATACAATTATGTTTATTCATTATCATTATAAATTCAAGATGGCCGCCGCTACAAAATGGCGGATAATTTATGTTTTATTAATCCCATCAATATGGGTATCAAATGAAAGGGCTCAACAAGCAGAATACAATATACTATAAAAAATTTAAATCCAAGATGGCGGCCGCTACAAAATGGCGGATAACGTAGGTTTTATCAATCCCATCAATATGGGTATCAAATGAAAGGGCTCAACAAGCAGAATACAATATACTATAAAAAATTGAAATCCAAGATGGCGGCCGCTACAAAATGGCGGATAACGTAGGTTTTATCAATCCCATCAATATGGGTATCAAATGAAAGTGCTCAACCAGTAGAATACAATGTACTATATAAAATTAAAATCCAAGATGGCGGCCTCTACAAAATGGCGGATAACTTAGGTTTTATCAATCCCATCAACATGGGTATCAAATGAAAGGTCTCAACAAGTAGAATACAATTTACTATGCAAAATTGAAATCTAAGATGGCCGCCGCTACCAAATGGCTGATAACAATTTTTTATCAATCCCACCAATATGGGTATCAAATAAAAGGGCTTGACAAGAAGAATACAGTGCACTATACAACCTCAATATTTAAGATGGGCGCAGCCACTAAATGGCGTATAATAATAAGATTTAAATTTAGAAATTGAATCTGTAATTTAGGTATCTGATTAATCCAGCCTGAATCCACCACCCAAGTCAAGATTTTGTATCGTGTTGAGGACTGTGTGGCGATAGGGTGGCTAAAAATGATACGTCGTTAGCGGTACACCACCCAAGTTAAGGTGAAAGGTTAAAACGCGCCGAGAACTGTATGGCATTAGGGTGGATAAAAATGATATGTCGTTAGCGTTTTCCCCTCAAGACTCAGGCGCATCTTGTTGTACATAGCCTTGCCCCTTTATTGGACCTCTGGGGGGGTCGACCGGAGTTGGACTGCAATAAACTAACGGGCAAGAAACCTTGCAATAATGAAGCACTAAATGAATTAAACAGAATGCGAAATAAAAACTAAAAACTAGAAAATAAAAAAAGGTAAAAAAACTTTTTAAGTTAAACGGTTTTATGTTAAACATACATTGCAATGTTTAAGATAAATGTACTAAAAACCAAAAAATAATAAAATAGATACAGTCGTGGGAATTATAAACATATGCATAGACTAGACTAAAATAAAACCGTGGGGCACGTCAATTGTCTACAAATTATCGACTTAATGTGCGATAGAGTTGGCCCGCAGACGGTGAGGAAATTACTTACTATTTTCTTGCTCATGGAAATTCCAATAGTTATACACTCCATGTAAATAAAAGAGATGTTTCAACTAGTTTATCGTTGGACATTCACACTGCTGGCTGGCGAGGAATCGTTTCACTGCTCGTAGTTTGTCTTTAATCGACAAAACATATGATAAAAGTACTACTCGCTCACCACTATGAAACCCTAAAACTCGCTTATAATCGAGCTTGCTAGCTTGTTTCCACATTCTAGCCCTACTTATCACACGTCCATCGTTGTCGGTTGAACAACTGCCTAATTATAGTGTAACATTACAAAACAAACATTTTAATCAACGATTGTAGACAATTGACGTGCCCCACGGTTTTATTTTAGTCTAGTCTATGCATATGTTTATAATTCCCACGACTGTATCTATTTTATTATTTTTTGGTTTTTAGTACATTTATCTTAAACATTGCAATGTATGTTTAACATAAAACCGTTTAACTTAAAAAGTTTTTTTACCTTTTTTTATTTATATATATGAGCTCTGTTGCATTCGTTCTGCTTTCCAGAACTTTGTAAAGAAAACCTATTATTCGGTTGATTTCACAGCTAAGTCAAATTAAAAAAAAACAATAAAATGTCTATCGTCGTCGTCAACCCGTATTCTACCCACTGCTAGAATACGGGTCTCCACTCAATAGAAGGGGTTTAGAGCATACTCCACCACCCTGCTCAACTAAGAGTTGGCAGAGGCCAGTGTTTTCAAGCTACTTAAAGGCCAGGACTTGGCTTAACGACTGTCATCTAATGACAGCAGCCGGGACCGACGGCTTAACGTGCCCTCCGAAGCACGGAACTTAATTAATTGATTCTAATTAATCTTATGTTGCAATGTACAGAGGGCGACCAAAAGGAATGTATAAAAACGGGGGTCACTGTCTTCGTAAGCAGATTACACACAGTAAACCCGTGATCACTTTTTTATGGAAAAAGTCAATTTGAACGTCCCTGAACACTAAAATATTTTCAAAAGACGCGTTTAAATTATCCATGGGTAAATTTAAGAAATATATCAAAACTAGACTATGTCAAAAGGCTTACTATTGTATCTCAGATTACATAAATGATAAAAGTATTTGGAAATGAATTGCTCTTGTTATGTTATGTTAATTATTGTATTTGTATTTAATGTAACGATATTGGCAATTAAAAGAATCGGCCTTGAGTTTCTTGCCAGTTCTTCTCAAGAAGCCCCGTCGCCGGAACTGGCACTTAAATTCACTTTCACATTCAAGATAGTGTGATGAAAGGGAATCTAAGCTCTGCGGATTTAGAGTAGTAATGATTTAGATACATGGTCTTATATTTAATTTGTATGACGTTTCTAAGTGCTTTATAAAGTCCAAGGAATAAAGATATTTTGATTTGATTTACAATTTTGTATAATAATAATCAGTGTGCTATTAGTCCACACGACTGAAGGAAAACTTCTACTTACCTATATCTCCCTCTCAACTTCCTTTCGCCTCGCCCGATCACACTTTTCGTAACGCTCACGTCACGCATTCACAAGCTTACTCCCCAAGTCAAGCGTTCGTAATGAAGTTTTACTTCAAATATCATTGCTATGTTTCTAATTAGTCCGCAATAAAAATAAAATCTTCTACACGATTGTCACATTTGTCACTGTGTCATTGTCATTTCCAGGACATTGTGGCTGATGTAAGTGACAATTTATTTTGGTGCCACGAAAATAAAACCATTGACGTAATACGCCTTCGTATGCTCAAGCTAAATGCGGACATCAAAGGCCCTGGATGCGTCCCTGTATGTCCTGCAGGGATGGCGATGATTAAAAATATAATTGGAAGTAGAAGTTTTTAACGTGAATAGGTGCTTCTATAGGGAGGCAGTTCAAAAAAAAACAATAATAACAAAATCGGGGGATACAGTTCCGCCTTTGTACATTCTTTTTATGTGCATGAAGATTAAATAAATATATAAAATCTCCATCCAAAATTCAATGTGTGATTGAAGTTTGGAATCAATCACACATTGGTATGTGTGATTGTCTATGTATTGACATAGACGAGGATCGAAGAATTTATTATGCTAAGTTAGGACTATGGAACATCGCTTGCGGGGGAGGGGGAAACGCTGCCATTTTGAGATAATTTTAGTGCATATAATGTGTTCATGTACAACGCACGGCCGTGTCCATGACACTGCCACACCCCATTTTTATCACTTTAGAGCTACTAATGTTAGTACATTAGTACTAGTAGTCTGGAATAAAGCGACTAATGTTAGTACATTAGTCGCTTTATGCCAGACTAGTGACGTTACAGACAACGTTTGGCCCTAACGCTAAACGTTACCTGAATGTTCCTATCCGTCCCTGTATGTCCTGCAGGGTTGTCATTGATAAAAAAATATTATTGAATTTAAAACTTTTGCATCCCTTGAGAGCAAACAAGGACACGTATCGTACGTACAAGTCTGACATAAAGCGATTAAGATACCAAAGGCTCCCCAACCAATGCTGTAATGTAATGTGCCATTATGGAATATTCTTCCTTTACCAAATTCCTTGTCCCATATGTATATTAAAACCAGTTTTACAGTGTTCCATTTAAAAGTCAATGTTAAACAAGTATGACATATACTTACGCACCTCATAAAAAACGTATTTTTACCGTTTTACCTATTGAAACCAATTCGGGCGCGTACTTTATGGTTACAGAACGGTTTTCTACCTCGAGATCTCAGGTTATGGATTGAACTCCTCGCGAAGGTTTTCCCAGTAGACTTCCTAGTAGACTAGTAGTAGTTACAGTATTTGTTGTTCAAAAAAGGTGTAAAGTCGGTTTAACAATGTCAGCAACGCGTGAGTGATGCATAATATGGAGGTGTGGCAATAGTCTATAAGTAGCTGTCATTGCTTACCATTGGGTAGGACGTATACTTATTTTCTACCCTAGTGGTATAGAAAAAACGAATTTGCTTTAAACCATACAACTGAAGTAAAACTTCTTTAGCTCTACTAACTTATATCTCCCTCTTAAGGTGACGTGAGTCCAGAGCTTGGCCGTTTTCGAGGGGGTGAGGTGCGGGGCTTGAGAGGAGCCGGCGCGGGGTACCCGGTTACAAGCGCGCGTTCGCTGCCGAGACGCCACAGTATAGCGAAGCGACTACCAACACCCGTGTAGTACTACACCCTTCAATACAATAGTTAAAAGTACTTACTGGAAATATAATTATATGAAAATAAATAAACCACATGTAAAAATACATTTTTTTTATTAATGAAGTATATAATATTCAACATGCAAACAAGTGATGTTTGGGTATATTATGAAAAAGTAAAGAATTCAAAATAAAAAGAAAACTATTCAATAATTATATTTATTATTAGTCAAACTAAAATAGGTACATACTTAGACTAACTAACTATCACGCGTCAGCATACACTATTCTTCATCCTTCTAGGCATCGATATGTGCCGTACAGCACGCGTCTGTCCCTAGCTACTATGCCCGAGCATACAGCGGTATTGATATTAACAGTATTTATATTTGACAACCCCGGTGGTCCAATGGCTAACCATGTCCAGTTTGACTCCGAGGTCGTGGGTTCGATCGCCGCACAAGATACGAATAATTATTTGTGTGCATGAACATGTCTGTTTATCTTGATCTGGGTGTTTTCTATGTATTATCCATACTAATATTATAAAGCTGAAGAGTTTGATTGTTTGTTTGTTCGAATTGAAAAAATATTTTAGTGTTAGCCTATATTTCAAGGAAGGCTATAGGCTATATAACATCACGCTAACACCAATAGAAGCGGAGCACTGATAAAAAACGGGAAAAATATATTCCTTTTGAGGGCTTACGTACGTTGCGTGCGCTGCGTAAATTTGCGCATATGCCTATCTTTTAAGATTAACTCACTATAGCATCATATAGGTAAAAGGTTGTTTGTCCTACTTTCACTTCAAAAGTAACAAACGGATTTACATGTTTTTTTTTTTTTTGGATATTGTTTAAGGCCTGCAGAGTGACATAGGCTACTCTTTATCCCGAAAAAAAACATCTTATTCCCACGGGAAAAAATAAAGTTAATCATTTGTCCTTTCACGTCAAACACGAACCTAAGTACGGACGTGATTTTTTTAATGGGGATAGTTTACGATCTGGAGAGTTACTTTTTATCACGGAAAAACTTAATCCAATGGGAAAAATAAACTTTGTAATTATTTGTCCTTTTTTTTACGTCGAAACTAACGTAAGTACCGACATGATTTTTGTTAACGGGATAGTTTACGGTCTGGAGACTATCATAAGCTACTTTTTATCCCATCAAGTAAAAAAAATTACAACAAGAAAAAAATATACACAAATTAATGGCAGCTCCCCTGGACCACGTGGGCGAAGCCACGGGTAACGGTTAGTATGTATGTATTTACAAAAAAATATATTGATTTGATTTCATGATTGATTGAGAGAATTGTTATTTGGCTGCGGTATTCTGTGAGGTGGATGTAATTCCCCAGTCGGGTAGCTTACAATTACGCTCCCTACCTCTCTTTTCGCCAGAGCTTCGTTTGTCAGTCAGCAGAGTGCACAGCGCGCAGGTGAAGTTGGCTTTTGTTTAAATATGTTGATGAATCACTTACACCCTAGAATATTAATGATATAATATTAATGATCTAACGTCCTAGCTCCTACACCAAAAAATTATTAATCGTAAGTCGTGTCCTACACCCAAAACATTGGTGGCGAAAGCACGCAAAGTAGTGTAGATCAAATTGCCTGTGAATTTGACTTCCGCAAAATAACACCTGAATCAATTAACTATCTAAGTATTTTTCATCGTATCCTATCCTACTAATAAATGCGAAAGTATGGATGTCTGTTTGTTCCACTATCTTTGGGGTTATCACTATATCTGGGCTGTAAGTGGTTCATCGACATCTTTGAACCAAAGCCAATTTTACCTGCACGCGGTGCACCCTGCTGACTGACAAACGAAGTGCTGGCAAAGGGAGGTAGGGAGCGTAATTGTAAGCTACCCGACTGGGGAATTTACCTCCACCTCACAGAATACCGCAGCCAAATAACAATTCCCTTGAGAGTTGTTGTGTTCCTGCGAGTGAGTGAGGTCACCAGAAAGGAAGGAGTTGCTGTGTTGGTAGCGGGAGTGGCGGTGCGCGAGCAATATTTTAAGTTGCGAGCGTTATTATAACTAAGGTAACCATTTCACATCAGGCGGGCCGTATGTTTTTACCGCCCGACGAAGTATAAAAAATAAAAATTATGACGCCTAAACGGCCAAACCGATTTCGATGATCGCGTACCGACAGGTACGCAATAAACTCAATCGCTACTGAACGAATTTCAATGTGGCTTTACAGATATTCCAAGAAAGATTTATAATAAAGTTTTCCAAAGAAACATCTAGCATGAGAAAAAAAAACCGGGTCTCAGTAAAAAAATAAATGTATCACGTTGTTTTGTTGTCTTACTGATATTCCTAGACTGTGTTTAATTCAACGTGTTTATTGACAACGCGTTGAACGGACGCGCGGCACAGGTCCTACCTCGAACGCAGCTCCTAGAGCACTGACTGACGTTGAGAGCGATCGAGAGTCGGGGAGGGTGCGCGACCGCAAATCGTTATTCTTTTAATAATTTTATTTAAATTATTTTATTTTTAAAAGTAATAGCTTATTGCTCTCGTAATTAAAATTATGAAAATTTTGATATAATTTCCGTATAAAAAAATTGTATTAAATAGTTACAATTTTTATTTAGTGCAAATTTAGAGAGTAAGTTCGCGATTTTTTTCTATCGAGTCAAAAATTATTAATTGTGTTTTCAATAGCTTTTGGCCCTGCAGAAAGGACTTAAGATTTCATAGTTAAATTTCTAGAAACCAAATTGAAATAGTTTATTATAACAATTCATTAAATACGCGTGTTTCCTGGACTCACTTCACCTTAACTTCCGTTCGCCGTTTTCGTAACGCTCTCGTCACGCATTCACCAGCTTACGCCTCAAGTCAAGTGTGAGTAAAGAAGTTTTACTTCAACAAGTTTCGTAGCAGTCAAAATAATTGTATTGTGTTGTGTGTCATTTTTGTCCTATATATGTTCAGCGAAATTCATTGAGCTTATGAAACGGACAGACAGAACGACCGGACTCGTTCTGTCTGTCCGTTGCCATGAAACTCAAAATTTAGAAATTCTGACTTCGGATTCGTGTAGGTAGAGCATCAAAAAGTAGTAATGTAAATTGACCTTGGTTTTCCGTTTTAAATTCGGGATTTCGAAAAAAAAATTTCACTATGCGCCACTTTATGCTGCGCGTCCGATGTTTTTATGATTATTATGTTTACAATGACTGACAGTTACAGACAGAGCGATGGAGAGAGCTATGCTCGGGGTTTCTCTGCGGGATCGAATCCGGAACGAAGAAATTCGACTGAGAACCAACGTAGTCGACATAGCCTTCAGAGTTTGCAAGCTGAAGTGGCAATGGACGGGTCACATCTGCCGAGTAAGTGATGGCAGATGGGGGAGGAAGGAAGAGAGGAGAGGCCGCGTATAGGGCGACTAAGTGTTGGGCGCCCTTCGTCTAGATGGTCCGATGACCTGAATAAAGCGGCTGGATGCGGAAGCCGGAGGATCGTATCGGGTGGAAATCATTGGTGAAGGCTTATATCCAGCAGTGGGTAGATAGATACAGGCTGATGATGATGATGATGATGACTAATAGTTTATATTGCAAGTACAAAGCCTAAGTAGAGCCTTAAATTTCGTTTTACGTACCTAAATAAAATATGCGTCGCTTCTTCGCTGGCTTAAGCTAAAAGCGTACATACATCAAAGGCCTGATTCCATCCCTGCGTGATGTCTAGGGTTACCGATTATGTTCATGTGTGTTACGTTTTTATGTTCATTTAATTAATATATTAATATACCCACTTAGAATAAAAGCCAAAACGTGGGTTTGTTTCATAATACGATTCCTTAGAAAATCTGTTTGATCTTACATTAAAAAGGTATGCATTGATTTATACTGTTGGCTTGTGCCTTCCCCGCTGCTGCCGTAACATCACCTGAGCCTGGCGACCTCACTCTCTCACAGGGACGCAACAATCCTCAATCCTGTGTTGTTATTTGGCTGCGGTTTCAAAGTGGAGGTACTTTCTGAGTCGAAATCATGCCCTACATCTATTTATTAGCCAGATCGTTTGCTAGTTGGTAGATGCAGGTCGAGATGGCTTTGGATCTAAAGTAAAAAAAAATGCGTGTAAGTTGGTCATCAACATTTTTGAACCAAAGCCAACTTGACCTGCATGCGGTGCACCCTGCTGACTGGCAAACGAAACTCTGGCGAAATGAGAGGTAGGGGGCGTAATTGAAAGCTACCCGACTGGGGAATGTACCTCCACCTTACAGAATACCGCAGCCAACCTTACAGAATACCGTAGCCAAATAACAATTCCCTCGAAGGTTGTTGTGTTGCTGCGAGTGAGTGAGGTCAGCAGAGAGGAAGGAGATGCTGCTTTGGCAGCGGGGGTGGCGGCGCGCGAGCGATATTTTATGTAGCGAGCGTTAATATGGCTACGGTAACCGCTTCACATCAGGTGGGCCGTATGCTTGTCTGCCACCCCAATATATTATAAAAATACGTGCCCATTACAACCTACTGTCTAAGCTGAAGCTAATTGCGAATAGATTTTTTGATTGCGAATATCTAACTCCACCTTTAATTTATCGTAATAGTAATAACCTTAGGCGATAGCGACGGAGAAGTTCGACCGATCAAACTGAAGATATTTATTACAAATTCAAATTCCGATTCCGCAAATTCCGAAGTCCGATTTTCGCAATCAAAAATCCTGTTTGATTCATCTTCGCCACACACGCGGCTCAACACACACATTCAAGATAGTTCAAGAATAAAAAACATTCACGTTTCAACCCTGACCATTCTATATCGCTCATTGGCTGCAATAAGGTCACAACGTACATTTATGTCGTTTTTGCACGGAAATCACTTTTATGATTGTCCAACCAAATAACATTTAAAATTAATTGCAATAAAATAAAATAAAAAATAATTATGTCTTCTAAAATAATATTTCTAAGTCAAGAAGAATCAGGAAGTAGAATTAGCATATTAAAATAAATCCCAAATAGACGTTCGAAAAATGCATGGCGACTTTGATTGTGTCGTTGTTGCACCAAATGAGCGATATGTAGGTACCTATGTAATTCATGCACGCAATATTACCATCCGTACAACTTTTACGCTTAATAATTTTATTTTGTAAACTTAAAAATATTGTTTGGGGCTCTCGCACAACTTAAATTGAGTTTAATTTAAAAAATAAAAACAAAGAGCTGAAATGATTGTTAATCAATATTAATTAAAGTGTAAAAAAAAACAGCATGTTACTCTTTTTAACAGTATTTGGCAACCCTAGTGATAAATAGGACAAGATAAATTATTTGTAACATCTATTTAATTATAAAATTTATATAAACTTACATTTACAACCCTATTTCGGCTCTGACGTCAAAGTGAGAAGGTTTTGCTCCGGTTAATTACCGTGTCAAATATTCATAGGGTTGGTACAATGCAGTCCGACTTGTGATTGTGGTTGGTTGCGATGTCTGTGGTTACGATTCCTTTCCACAAACAAGTGAGCTTGGAACAATTTTCACTATTACATTACAATATGCAAATTATAAATATAAAGTTTTTTTTTTGTATGCCTACTAAATAAAATTCGTATGTATAGTAAGACTCGGCGTTGCCATCACAGAATATTCTATACAACACGTTATACCATGACAATGATATTGATAATATTGCATAAAAAATTTACACCTTTAGAATTTTTTAAATATATTGTAGAAAAAATACTGTCAAAAAAACGCATTTAATTACGACACGTCAGTATACACTAAGGATTTTTTTTGTGTAATCTATAGACCCCCGGGGTCTGTACATTTTGTTTACTTATTTTATTTTTCTTAATCTAAATTTCCCCTCTATTATTTACGGAACAGGGTCCCACGTCCCACTCCCACCACATATTCCCACTACTGCGTGTAGCTAGGATTAACAGCGGCAACCAAAATGACCAAAAAAAGAAACAATGTAGACATAGTAGAAGGAAGGAAGACTGTCAACGGATCGGCGACCCCTTGATATTGCTGATCTCCGTGGGCCCCTCCCATGTAATAAAAAAAAATACGTGTGTACGGAGTCGCAAGCGACACCTAGTTATTTCTAAAAGTGTTATGACACTCTAAGTAAGCAAGTAAAACCGAGCGTAGTTAATTAATTTTAGAAATTGTACAACTCGTGTTCCCAAAACGGAAACACAATGGCGCGGCGATGACGGCCTCAAACGGAACAAACTTGGAACAAAAGATATCATTTAGTAGACAATGGATCGAGATTATTCAGATTTAATTAATAAATTGACTGTTAAATATTTTTTTCATTATATAAAAAATTTGGTTCTCTGTAATGTCGGTTTACGTACGATAATTATACATGATAACGTCATAAGAAAACATCGACCGATGGCGTGGAAGAGAGATCGATGCGTCACAAGCCGAACGCTTAGGCCGATCGTGTCTCCCTTGATCCGCGTTCTCGCTTGCACGCTCGGCTCAGGCGGAACGTGACAATGAGTCATACTTTTTCGTGCGTGGCAGCCGGCGTTCATCGATTTATAAGACGTTATCACGTCAGAAACGTATTTGCAGCACCTAAAATTCCAGAGAGAAAATTCTCGTAACTAAAATGTAGTCAAAATTCAGTTCCGATCCAGTCTCGATCTCACCAATGTTACATTTGGTATTCTTGTAAGACAATATGAAATTTGAAAGTAAACGTGAGATTATTTCGAAATATCACCGAAAATTAAGCACAATAAGGATATTATTTTGTTATATATAAGAATTGATAATAATTAATTAATGAAATCAAGTATATCATTTTCAGTCAATTCACAATTCAATCTCGATTCTGTAATTCGTAATTTCATCCGTAAAATAATTACGAGAATTGGCCTTCTGCAATACAAGCTGCGTATTTGGTCTAATTCGGAAGAATTTTCCTTGTATTTCACCCCTGAATAGCACAAACGTGGTAGAAAGACATAAGGTATGTTCTTCCAGTATGTTGCCAAACTACGTCACGAATTTGGTTGTCATAATCTGTCATTTTCTGTACAACATACATTTTATGACGTTAGAAAGTTCCAACTCATGTGACTACAGTGTATCGTCGGTAAAGAACATGCCATAGTGTATTTGTACTATGAGCACAATCACGCACCACCACCACCAAAAACTGACTATTGACACATCACTAAAGTCTTCAAACAGTGCGTCCTCCCTGCAATGAACTTTACTATTGTGCAGAGACTTCGATATTGACCGTCGGATCGTGGATCCGTTGCCAGCCTATACTCTTTCCTTTATTTCTGATGACCTCTTATCCACTCGCAGGAATACAACCCTCAAGGGAATTGTTACAGAATACATCTTCTGTAAGGAGTTACTTTCCCAGTCAGGCAGCTTAAAAAATACGCTATGCCCTACCTCTCTTTTCATTATGTAATATATTATGTTATATATCTTGTATATTATGTTAAATATCATAGGTAGACAAAGCCGCCGGGTGAAGCCAGTTTATTTATAAATATCGATATAGCGAATGCGCTATCCATCTCGGCCAGGTGCGCGCTCACATCTGCCGTTTGTTTATGAGGAGTCTAGCACGTGTGGATTGTTATGACTGTTTTATTATACTAGTAGCTATTCTATTGTCAGTTATGTTATATAGATGCTGGGATTTTACCATAAGAATAATTTTTATTTTATTATTTTACTATTTTTATTTTACTAATTTTGTTATGACGAGCTCGGTGGTCGAATGGTTAGCAATGGCCACGTTGACTCTGAGCTTGTGAGTTCGATCCCCGCACAAGACAAATATTTGTGTGCATGAACATGTCTGTTTATCTTGGCCTGGGTATTTACAAAAAAATGTATTTAAGTACATTTATCAGTCGTCTAATACCCATAGTAAAAGCTTTACGCTTAATTTCGGACTAGATGGCGCTGTGTAAAATTGTTCAGAAATATTTATTTATTATTTATTCTTAACTTTTGAATATAGGTCAGTAAACGGTACTCCGTGGTTTGTAGCGGACTTTTGCGGCGGGAGCGGGATGACATGCTGAATTCCTTGTATGCCCCATCCGGGGTGGTAAACTATTCTGAATTTGTAGCAACAAGGCAGAATTACCAAGCGTTCAGACGATTGTGCAATTCATATTATTGGAATCGATGTGTTAGGTAACAACTTAATGTTTTAGGTGTTAGATAATTAAAATCCCTGGTGCACGGCAGTTGAGCTTCATTTGACTAGCCATTTCTTTACGCTTTTAATGCCTTATTTGCCATATTGCTGTCTCTCATATTGCTAAGAAGGGAAGTCAAATTCCAAAAGCGTCTTACTCCTACTAATTTCTTCTGATTAAATTCGTTGTGAGTTCCAAGGCAGCCGTAGTTTTACCCCCGGGACGGGAATGGACTTGTACATTGCCTTTTTTGGTAGTCGCTCCTGTTTTAATCTTGGCTACACAGGAGACACAGTAATGGCAATGTGTGGTGGGCCCCCCGACCCGTATATTAAATCACTCGGTAAAGCGCGAGTGATGCCCTTAACTTCACAAGCGTCTTTATAGACAGCAGTAATCGTTAACCATCAGGCATCATCTGCTTGTTTTCTGCCTTAGTGGTATAAATCATCGTGAAACTTGTACTAGGGGTTCAGAAAGTGTCCGTAGGTCGAACAATTGGATTATTCAATATTCACTGAAGCAGCCTTCGCAGCTTCGTTATTGTGATTTATTGCCCAGAAACATTTGAAGTATCGGTATAATTTCTCTACGTATAAGATTTATTGTGCTATCCCAAATCCTTGTCTCATATATTTTTAATTTTTTTAGCGTTCCGTAGTTCATAAGGAAAAAAGAAAAGCTTTAGGATTACGTTGTTGTCCGTTTGTCAAGACTTTTATCTCAGGATAGATGACTGAATACTTTATTTGCACAATTTACCGTCATCCCTATTTAATATTATAAATGTGAGTTTATTTGTTACGCTTTTACGCCGAAACTACTCAACCGATCACCATGAAACTTTGTACACATATTTTCAAAGGAAGGACGTAGGATACTTTTTTATAAAAAAAAGTAAGCACGGGCGAAGCCGCGGTTAGAAGCTAGTATGTTATAAATGTATTGTAGTTAGACAATTGCATAATTTGTGTAAAGCATGTAGGTATGCAAAACTTGAAGTAGATTGCAATAAATATATCATTGTATTTATAAATTCATTAACTATGGAATCAATGTGTTAACCCGGTAATATCAATAATATTTTTATATTTATTTAAACTTTATTGACCATAGAATAAGGGTACAAAAGACGGACTTAATGCTAAGAGCACTCTCTACCAATCAAACTTTGGGAAAAACAGATAAGACTCGAATTCGGTTAATAAAATAACAGTAATGAACATGCACAAAATAAATACCTTTGAAAACATAAAATTACTTGCGATACATAGACATATGCTAATTAACCACATATACATAATTATACTGGGAAACATTGCCATTTCTTTACCATGCGATCGATTATGAAAAATTTAAATTTGTTATACACGTACCTACCCTATACCTAACAGCTAGTGCGCCCCGTGTGCCAACCTTCCGGTTATATCACAGGATTGCGAGTCTCCCGTCCAGTAAACCAACCAAACGGAAGGACCTTTACCTGCTCCGCTCTTGCGCTCTGTAAACCAACCGAGCACGCAAGTGGACCAGTAGCAGGTCTTACTCCGATTTCACCTGCATGCAGGCTACTTGCGTAAGGCACGCTCACTTCCCGATCATCCTTCGAAGAAGGACGCCTACCCCAAGCCTACGGTAGTGTGACCGGGGTGACGGAATCGATCACCCGCCATCCTCCTTGTTCAGCAGGCAAGTACCCGAGCTGCGATGCCAGTTTGGGAAGCCGACACCGCTGTAAGGGCCGCTCCAAGCACTGTGGAACCACTGTGGCGGCCCTTCGCCCAAGGCCAGTGATCCCCAACTCACTACGCGCGAGGTTTAACGCCCGGCCAACAATTTGGCAAAGCAGACGAACATGCCCAACCTCTGTAGCTACACCACATGCACGTGAGTGATAACACGCACATATAGCAACCTCGAATCCGGACCCATGACTGGAAAATTATAGGTTCGCCGCCAGTCCCCGAGGTACCCTGATCCAAACATGCGGACTCGTAGTTCCATCTGCGAAACTCTCTACAGTCGGGTACTCTATGGGGAGTATATTGTTAAATTGTTATACAGGACATTGGAGGTGAATTATAGTATTCCGTTTTGTTCATCAATATCTTTGAACCAAAGCCAACTTCACCTGCACGTGGTGAACCCTACTGACTGACAAAGGAAATTCTGACGAAAAAGAGGTAGGGAGCGTAATTGCAAGCTACCCGACTGGAAAATGTACCTCCACCTCACAGAATACCGCAGTCAAATAACAATTCCTTTGAGGGTTGTTGTGTTCCTACGAATTAGTGAGGTCCAGAAAGGAAGGAGATGCTGCGTTGGCAGCGGGGGTGGGCGGCACGCGAATGATATTTTATATTGCGAGCGTTAATATGGCTACGGTAACCGCTTCACATCAGGCGGGTCTGCCACCAGACGTAGTATTAAGAAAATGTTTTAAGTATAAGTAAGTATAGTTTACTATAGGTAGGTACTTACGCGTCAACAAGGGCCTGAAACTTCCCTACTTAACTGAAACTATATCCGATCACATTAGCAATGTAGTGGTATTAAAAAAAGCCTTCCCATCCATAGCTCAGGGGTAAATGAAAAATCGATATCCATACGCCTCGGGCCCACTTTCCAGTCTAGTGGATCGGTACCATAACAAAAGGGCATACAGGTCAACGAACTCGTGTGCACTATTGACGTGTTTGTTATCACCTGTTATTTTTTTTAAGTGAGGAAAGGTTCATGGATTGATTACACATGTCAAGTATAATAGGCTAGATGACATTTTTTTTCTTTCTATTTGTTATGTAAGGACTTTATTATAATACTAGCTGATGCCCGCGACTTCGTTCGCATGGACTTTATGTTTCCGGCGTATTAATACAAATACGAACTAATGTAGATACATAAGAAAATACTTGATACGTTAAAAGTCAATAAGTTATTTTTTTTTTTTTATTTAACATTGTAACCATAGTTTAAAAAAAATAAATTAAGGGAGTCTTTGTTTGTTTGTATTATCTTTATTGTTCAGATTACAACGAATGAGTACATGTAAAATAAAGGGATACAAAGGCGGACATATCCCACATGGGGATCTCTTCCAGTCAACCTTAAGTCTTTCCTTCGGGAGCTAATATGAAATGACCTGAAGCATTACTAACTATCGAGAAAGCCACGTAAAGTTGGCCATGCGAAAAACAACCAGTCCTAAGCTTGACCACCGAATTTTAGTGATTTCTTTATTATCATAGCCAAGCAACTGGTCACAGAGAACTGTGTACGTTTAAAATTAAAATGTATTTTTTTTGGAGAAGAGTGGTATACGCGGAATAAATACAGTTTCACCGGCACCACTCCCAGTGAGAATCTCAGCTTATATTATATTTCGCTGTCAGACATTGACTTTACTTCAGGAAGGAGATCTTCCCCAAATTTTAATAATATTCTTGAAAACTGTTGGGCACGTAAAGTTCCATATACAGCTTCTAGTGCCTTACTGTTGGCCATTTCGCATTCATCTCTAACGATTAGACAGCAATCCTGAAACACCTTCGCTTTGTCACAGTTTCGTGTCACAGAGCATGTCTCTGTTTAAATCGAGTAGGATATTGAACATTGTATTTGCGTCCTTCCGCCTAGAAGTAATGTGAGCATCTAACAAAAACAGTTTCCACTCGTTGTTTAAAACACTTTCTACGAATATATACAAGTTTGTGCGAATATATACCAATCGTTCCATTTCAATTTTAGCGTGCACGTCTATAATAAACTGACTAAATATACCACGTTTCCTTTGTAAATAAAATAAAACGATTGCGTCTAACTTGTAGCAGATAAAAGTAGCACCTCACGGTTTTTTTTTTTTACAATATATTCAATATTTTGTTAATGTATTTATTGATATTTTAAGTAACTTTTTTAGTTCTATTTGCTATTAAAGCGTGTTATTTTTACTTAATTTAAACTATAATTTATTGTAAACACATGTTGTTTATGCAAATAAATTTAACTTTGTTCTGCATCAGGTGTTCCAAATCTTGGATTTTTATACCTCAACAGAAAATGCTCATCAGGTTGAATAACTTTTGCTAAGGCGTCATTTTTATATTTCTTATAGTTTACCTGAACCATTATGGTTCTGCATCAGGTGTTCCAAATCTTGGATTTTTATACCTCAATAGAAAATGATCATCAGATTGAACAACTTTTGCTAAGGCGTCATTTTTATATTTCTTATAGTTTACCTGAACCATTATGGTTCTGCATCAGGTGTTCCAAATCTTGGATTTTTATACCTCAACATAAAATGCTCATCAGGTTGAACAACTTTTGCTAAGGCGTCATTTTTATATTTCTTATAGTTTACCTGAACCATTATGGTTCTGCATCAGGTGTTCCAAATCTTGGATTTTTATACCTCAACAGAAAATGCTCATCAGGTTGAACAACTTTTGCTAAGGCGTCATTTTTATATTTCTTATAGTTTACCTGAACCATTATGGTTCTGCATCAGGTGTTCCAAATCTTGGATTTTTATACCTCAACAGAAAATGCTCATCAGGTTGAACAACTTTTGCTAAGGCGTCATTTTTATATTTCTTATAGTTTACCTGAACAGTTATGGTTCTGCATCAGGTGTTCCACTTTCCAAAATCAATTATAGCCTATATGTTGCCCAGGCTTAACAGCTATATAACAAAAAAAGTTTCATTCGAATCCGTCCAGTACTTCCAGAGATTAGCGTGTACAAACAGACAAACAGACATACAGACAAACAGACAAACAGACATACAGACAAACAGACAGATTTTTTTTTTTAAATTCTTACTCTATTACTATCTCCATCGCCTTCAATTGTTTTTTAGGGTTCCGTACCTCAAAAGGAAAAACGGAACCCTTATAAGATCACTTTGTTGTCCGTCTGTCTGTCTGTCTGTCAAGAATTTCTATGTCGAGAATGCGTGGAGGTATCAAGCTGAAATTTGAACTGTATACTCAGATCTACGGTCCCATGAAGTAGTAAAAAAATCAAACTGCTAAGTTTACGTAGAAAAAAGTTACGGCCGTTTATTCAGCAAAAAACGCATATTTCGACACACTCAAGGGAATCAAAACCTATAGGGTACTTCCCGTTGACCTAGAACTATGAAATTTGGCAAGTGACATCGTTATAGACTACAGGTATAGGAATAAATCTCAAAACTATACATTTGTTAATAGATCTTAAAAAATAGGGGATCTATATTTTTTATACGGTGTCGAAATTTCAAATTGAAACTACTAGTTCAAATGGGGTATCATATGAAAGGGCTTGATACACACACATTGCAAAATATATTTTATTTATTTTTTTCGACGCATTATTTCTTATTTATAATGAAAAATATTAAATTTAATAGTGATACTACGTACCTACGGAACCCTAGGTGGGCGAGTCCGACTCGCACTTGTCCGGTTTTTTTTGTAAATATATTCAATGTACAGACACATTATTTTTACTGTTTTATTATATGTATAGATTAGGTTGGGGAAAAAGTCTTTTCGTATTTTATATGAAAATTCAAAACATTTTTTAATAAAGTTTATTTACATTTAACTAAAGTATGTAGGTACCATTTTGTTCGATAACTTTTTGCCATCTTGTAGGTAGAGACATGATCTCATTACTATAGAAATTTTGGGACTTCTGTTCAAAAAACCACGACAAGTGGTTTTGGCAGTCTTCTCGTGATGTTAACCTAACATTGCCTAAAGAATTCTGAAGAGACCGAAACAGGTGGAAATCAGAAGGTGCAAGGTCAGGACTATACGGCGGGTGCATTAACACCTCCCAGTCAAACTCTCTTAATTTTTGCTGAGTGGCTAAAGATGTGTGAGGTCTAGCGTTATCATGATGAAAAATCACACCCCTTCTGTTAATTAATTCCGGCCGCTTTCTCTCAACTTTTTGCTTTAATCTCATCAGTTGTTCACAGTAGAGTTCAGAATCGATAGTCCTGCCTGGCGGTAACAGCTCATAATGAATAATGCCCTTCCAATCCCACCATACACACAGCGTCACCTTGTTGCGGGTTAACCCGGGTTTTGCCAGAGTCTGTGAAGCCTGATAGGCCTTTGACCACGACCTTTTTCGCACGTTCTTGTCGTACGTGATCCACTTTTCATCACCAGTTATAAGCTTCTTCAAAAACGGTTCGCTTTAATTACGTCGTAGTAAAGAATCGCAAATGAGTACACGGTTCATTAGGTTTCTTTCAGTGAGATCGTGAGGTACCCAAATATCGAGCTTTTTAGTTTACCCAGCTTTTTTCAAATGCGCCAAAACTGTTTTGTTGTCAATTCCTAATTCTTCAGCTACGTCGTAACTACTGATATGCCGATCTTGCTCCACTTTTTCAAAAATGGCATCCATTTTATCCGTAACAGGGCGACCAGAGCGACGTGCATCTTTCACATCAAAATTTCCTGATTGAAAACGCTTAAACCAAATTTGTGCTACTCTCACAGATACGGCACTAGGTCCATAAACGTCACAAATTTTTTTTGCAGCTTGCTTTGCATTTTTACCTTTTTTGTAGTAAAATTTTAAAATGAACCGAATTTCTTCATTAGATTCACTCATCTTGACAGTAAAAAGAAACAAATGAAAGTCACACATTTACCTAATTTGAATTTAGAATTATCTTTTTTAAAATTTAAACTTTTTAAAGATATCAAAACCTGCCAGATACAAATGGTATAACCAAAGAGATTTTATTACAAGTTCATACATACTATAATGCGAAAAGACTTTTTCCCCTACCTATTATAATTATAGGTGAAAGAATTACTTTGATAGCACAAAAATCTTTCGAGATATGTTAATTTGAAAATCACAATTTTAGACTTTCCTGAAAACGCTCCATACAAAGGCTACTGAGTTATGACGTTACAGGTTTGTATTTTGTATGCTTCAAATCAGAAATTTGTACGACTAGTACCAAATTAATCGCAAATCTTGTGTTATTGGTACTAGAAAACGGATAAATGTCCTTTAATACATTACAATATTTACAAAATACAGACTTATAATACATAGAAAACACCCAGACCAAGACAAACAGACATGTTCATGCACACAAATGTTTGTCTTGGGTTTGAATCGAACCCACGACCTCGGAGTCAAAGTGGCCATTGCTAACCATTCGACTACCGAGCTCGTCTGTAGTATCACGTAGTATGTAGAACACAATATCTAATTTGTATGTTTTACCGTAACTTCATGGTTTACTGCGACATAGACGCATATTGCTTGGTCAGCGATAACCCAGTAGTATAAATTTTAATAGCATTAAGACATTAGTTAGAGTAAAGGCTCTATTCATACACAACAACTGTCTACATCATTGGTGCTCCTGGGAGCACCCTCCACCAGCAACCCTCTCACGTTCTGATCTACTAATTTTAGGTAGTAACATTCAATATTAGAGTGGAGGCCGCGCATAGGACGACGAAGTTTTAGACGCCCTCCTACTAGATGGTCCGATGACCTTAAGAAAGCGGCTGGGAGCGGCTGAATGCGGAAGGCGGAGGATCGTATCTGGTGGTAAGCATTGGGGAAGGCTTATATCCAGCAGTGGGTAGATACAGGCTGATGATGATGATGAACATACAATAAATATTTATTAAATTTACAGGAATAACAATAACAAGCCATTCTCCTCAAAAGGATTGTCCTCAGAGCACGCTCCATACAATCGAAGTTTGATCCTATTTAGAATACCAAATAACTAAAGGCAATGAAAGGACAATGACTAAAATCGGGGCTCTGTCAAGTCTTAAAGTCTTAACATGGAAGCGAGCCCATGATGCCTAGTGATGTGCTATTTATCGGTAATATTGCCGAAATTGCCAGGAAAGTTTGCCAAAATCGGACATATTTTCTCAAATCCCCATACAACATTTTTGTCTCGAATAATATATCGGGAAAGGCAAATCTCTGTGCGTACCCAATATGGCAGACCTGGGGCTCTACCGCCTAAGCTGACGCCGATTGCCAATGGATTTTTTCGTCGAGTGGCAGATAAACATACGACCCGCCTGATGTGAAGCGGTTACCGTAGCCATATTAAAGCTCGCAACATAAAATATCGCTCGCGCGCCGACACCTCCGCTGCTATCGCAGCATCTCTTTCCTTTCTGGTGACCTCACTCACTCGCAGGAACAAAACAGCCCTCAAGGGAACCGTTATTTGGCTGCGGTATTCTGTGAGGTGGAGGTACATTCCCCAGTCGGGTAGCTTACAATTACCCTCCCTACCTCTCTTTTCACCAGAGCTTCGTTTGTCAGTCAGCAGGGTGCACCGCGTGCAGGTGAAGTTGGCTTTGGTTCAAAGATGATGATAAACCCATTGGTTCAAAGAAAAAATATATATATTTTAATACATACATATAATACATAGACAAAAACCTAGACCAAGCCAAACAAACATTTTCATGCAAATAAATGTTTGCCTTGTGCGGGGTTCGAACCCGCGACCCAGGAGTCAAGTAGATATTAGATCGTAATTCCAAATTTGATTGACTTTCATTAGTTATTCGAAGGATCAAACTTCGTTTGTATTGGAGGCTCTCTAAGGACACTCCTCTAAGGTATGGAGGTAGGATTTGCCATACATCGCTCGCCCTTTGTTGAACTTGCAAGGTTGACTGACCTCAACCCACGCCAATGCCTTAGGAAAACAACTGGCTTGTAGAAACTCTTCGCCATTTGCATGTAGGTATGTGTTGATATTAATTTCAAATTAATATATAAGGCTACAAGCGGTAAGGGATGAATATTTAAAATTTGACAGTTCTGTTGCACTCATAAATTACCTTTTAAATAGTATTAAGTTGTAAATAAATTATATGCCATGTTGCTGTCTTTCAAAGAGGGGAAGTCATATTCCAAAACTTTTTACTACTACTCATTTCTTCTGATTAAATTCGTTGTGAATGCAATGCGGCCGTAGTTTCACCCCCGGAACTGCAGTGGACTTCACTGGTCATTGCCTTTTTTGGTGGTAACTGCTGTTAATCCTGGCTACACAGGAGACACAGTGGAGGGAATGTGTGGTGGGCCCCCGTCCTGTATAAAAAAAATGTTGCACACTCATTGATAGCACTTGTGATAGTAAAAAGAGATAAGAATAAGATAGATAAGAAAGAGAGCCTTTCATGATATACGAGTTTGTTCCTGTGAATGAGTGAGCTCTCCAGGAAGGAAGGAGAGTTGCTGCGTTGACAGCGGAGGTGGCGACGCGTGAGCGTGAGCTTACACCCCAAATAATAGTTAATATTGACTAATATATGTGTCGCTATAACTTCTTTATTCACTGAACTTTTACCTGCTACCCTAAAACTGATCGTTGTGTCTAAGGTGGAGTTTACACTGAGCAGTGAATGTCTTGCAGTTGAGATGATGATAATGATTATGAAGAGCCTCTGACAGGAGTATCACTTTAGTGTTCGGCAACACGTCCAATGTCAGTGCTTTCCAGAGGCCTTTACGATGCCGTTATCGTCCCATAAGGATTACCTTATTCACCAACAAGGCACGTACAAAGGTCTGATATCGAGTTATTCAACTGATAGTCACCACTGCCCTTGACCGTTTCATGTCCCACGGTATTAGCATTATTGACCCGCCGTAGCATCCCTTCTCCGAGAGCGGCTCATAATATAGCACGACAGTACGCTAACATCGTTTGAATTGTTGATTCATTTGATTAGCGTTATTCTTTGTCCAAATTATCGACCCACATTTTTGCGGACTTGTTTCACATAATGTCTTCATTATCAGTCTATGATCTAGCCATTACTGGATATAGCTTTCCCCAATGCTCTCCAGCAAATGCGATCCTCCGCCGTCTTCGTCCAGACACTTTCTTGAGGTCGTCGTTCCATCTAGAATAGGCGCATCCAGTACCATTCGTTTCCCCACACGTGGCTTCTTCACTCTTGAACCTTCCTCACCCATCTGCCATCAACAACTGTAGTGTATTTTAGCAAAATGTTCATAAATTATAAAATATGGAGTGTATCAAGCCAAAATGTAGTAAATGCTTAACATTCTTGTCCTTCTCATCAATATAAACATATAGGTATTGCTATAGCGTCGCCATTCAAATTGCAAAAATAATTATAAAAAAAATATAATATAGGTATATTTTTGTAAAATTTTTAGACATTTGAGGAATCGGTGTTTATGACAAGCTTAGTTACTGTTTTATCTAAAACTATGACCAAGTTCATTTGTTTGCATTGTCAGTTTGTTCATTTGTAAAAGTTCCTGTTCTTCATTTTCAGTTCCATAATACAGTACGATAGACAATATTGGTCGTCAGGTGACATTATCTATTAATATCGGTACAGTGAGCCAAAAAAATTGTCAATCTGTCACCGGCAGTTTCGCACACACTCATCTATGAAAATTTCATTTCTAATAACTTGTGGTTGCGACTAGAGATGTGCAAAATGCCAGGCATTTTCAATAAGTGCTCAGTAAGTACCTGTATATGCCCAATAAAAGCTTAGTTTTGACCATAAATAGGGAATTTAAAGTTGATACTGTTGATTGTTGGCACTTGGTGGAACATTATTATCATAATGTTATAATAAAGCACTTGTACTATTCCACGTTATTATATTTAATATTACCGACCGGTGTGTTAACACAAACACCATCTGTTTACCTTGATAATGCCTTAGCGGCGAAACCGGTCGGTAATATTAAATATAATAACGTGGTATTCCACGTTATTATATTTAATATTACCGACCGGTTGTACGTTGTACTATTGTACAAGTGCTTTATTATAACATTAGGGAATTTAATTTAAGTACATTTTGGGCATTTAGTGTAAATGCCCGGTATTTTGCTCATCTCTAGTTGCTACTCATCACTACATAGTATAAAACAAAGTCGCTTTCTCTGTCCCTATGACCCCATGTATGCTTAAATCTTTGAAACTACGCAACGGATTATGATGCGGTTTTTTTTAATAGATAGAGTGATTCAACTGGAAAGTTTATATGTATAATATATGCATAACATAGTAGAAAAACACTGATAATTTAGAGGTTTCTAATGTGATGTCGTAAATAAACACATTTTTTTGCTCTTTCATTGCAAACGCTGGCTGAACCCAACGAGATAGATCAAAATAATGTAGTACAGTATTGTTCACCTTAAAATGGTCTACAAAAAAGTTCGCGATGGTATATGTCTATCTCTTAGTGGTAACACACAATAACCGTTATTTTATCCTTTGCTTTTTACAAGAAATAATGCCTTATTTACGAAGCGATTTTAAGCAATACAGAATTAATCCTTATCCAATTAAGTACCTTAAATACATTGCGCATTTAATATAGATCAATATGGCCCTTCACAGCATGTAATTTAAATGAATAGTTTAGAAGATATTACACATTTAAAATGCAGGGACATAACGGCTGTGGCGGTACCGGCCGCGGAGCCGGCGGCGTGTGCTTATAACTGGGGAAGGACTGGATAGGACAAAGCGCAAAGACCTTCTGTAGTACATTTAGTATCAGCATTGCACCCGTGCGAAGCCGGGGCGGGTCGCTAGTCTTCAATATGAAAATATTTCGCTTATTTTTAAAGATGTAAAATTACGTATATAAATAAACAGGATTATAACTAAACTAAGATTTTTAACTTACGTAAACTTTTTTTATACCACTAAGGCGGCAAACAAGCAAGCTTAAAGGAAAATAAAGATAAAAATATTTTTAAAATATCGTCTATTTTTCTTTTATATTGTATTATATAATTATCCAGGTTCGACCTCACATGAAATACTGTTCGCACCTCTGCTAAGTGTTGCTAAGCTCCATGGCGGTAGTGATTGATTTCCACCAGGTAACACACATGCTCGTTTGCCCCATCTCATATTAAAAAAAAAACCATTAGGACATTACAGAGTTTAAGAGAAGGTGCAAAGGTCAAAATATAACATACACATAAGCATAAATTAATTATACAATAGTAGTTTATGAAACTGTTGCATAATAAGGGTGTAGCGTGCTCATAGGGAACGCTACAGAGTTATCCTTTTTATTTGTTGGGTGAACTGTGTATTGCAAAATAAACTCGTAAATCCTTGTATCCGGACCCCTAATATATTTCTTTAATAAAAAGGACGGTATGCAATGCATAAAAATACATTTTTCTAAAATATAATATATTGGTCCTAGTGTGGTGTCATATTATGAAAACGTTATTTTTCAAAATTAAAATGTCGCCGAAATTAATAAATACATAATTTATTTATAATTCTAAAATTAAAACTGAGAAAATGTTAGACGTTGAAGAAAGAGATTTACGTGGCTTGCATCTGGCAACTTTTTTTGTCACTCTTCCTTTTCCGTTCGAACATGGCTTGACAATAGTCGATTTTTAATCAATTTTATAAGAAAATATTTAAAAATTGGGTGTTTGTGGTTGAAATGGCCCAAAATTGTGAATATAATAACTTATAACGCCTTTGGCGTTTGAGCAAGGCTGGTAAGCGTTTTTCGTTTTGGTTAAATGTCGAACCGCATCGCGACCCCACGCGTGGATATTAAAATGAAAATTTGTTCTTTTCAGAATGCACATTTGAGTGCATAACATGTGTATCGCATTAGATTTTTAAAGAAGGGCGCATGATTCAATGCGGTAAGTTATTTTTTTTCTTAATTTTTAGGACGCGTCACTTCAAAGTTCAAAGTCCGAATCTCATGGAGGTTATTTTGTTTTCAGCCCTCTACCTTCGATTTCAACTTCAACTTCAATTTGAGCCCTTCACTTCACCCTTATTTATTTGGATCGGCTCTTCTAACTTTTTCCCTGCCCAAATCTACTTCTTAATTCTTACTTCAAAACGTTGTGTTGATGATGTGACTCTGAATAGGTTGATGCGTGTTGCGTAAATGTAATTCTATTGTAGTTAAGGGCTATGTTCTCTGTAACTGTTTCAAAAACAAATCTTAGCCCATAAGCGTACCGCTGTATCTCATTATATATGATATAATTGTGTAACAATTTGTTTTCTTATTGCAATATACAGATCAATCAAGTTCTGATGTATTATTGAACTATACGCTTTGCTTTGATATATATTTTTCACGGCCAGTTGCCCACAGATTTCGTATGGCATTTAACCCGACTTGAGATTAATAGTTCAATGGTCTCCGCTGTGTTATAGAGGGTACAATCAACGCAACGACCGTCAACCTAGGCGCCCGAAAATTGTGAGTAGAATACTCTTTACTTTTATTATCTTTTAACAGCTTTATATAAATTTGGGTTGACGGCAGCCTGATCATCTTGGCCACTGACTATAATCTCTTGTTTAAATGAAACCCCATTGATTGTATACATACGTTAAATTCCATTAACCTTTTTTAAAACGCCCCAATAGTCCGGTCTTGTGTTTTTTTAAAACCGTGACAATTTGGCGCAGCCATGTTTATTTAAAACATGACAATTGACGCAGTCGAACAGGGACTTGATTTATTAAAAACTTGATACTTTGAATATATTTATATAAAAATATATGAAAACTTTAATACTTGATAATTGAATTTACTGAAAATATTGGTTGGGTAACCAATGAAATCCATATGAGGTCTGGGACAACTTGGTCTTAACTTTGATATTTAACTTTCTTGTTAGCCGTGACTGTTTTCTAAATAGTTACTTGGTTATTTTTATATGGTATTCCTTTGAATACATATTTATACTTTGTCGTTGACAAACTTTTGTTATTTTGGTGAAGCGAGCAGATGGTATTTGGCTAACTTTATTTAGTATTTTTGAAATGTAACATTTGAGTTATATTTTATATGATGAAGATGACAGATATGGAGTTATTTATTGAATAAACATTGTTTATATTTTTATTTGCAACCTTATCTTATACTTTGTATTTTTTTGATCAATTGTTTCAACTGACATATATATAAACATTTCTTGTTATGTGAACCATTTTTCAACAGGTAAAGAGTGTGACTTGTACTGATACTTGTAACCTATGTGTACAACGTTTGTTCATATGTGACAACTTTCATTTTGAATTTGAAAAAAAAAATATTATAAAACAAAGTTAAAACATATTACTACACATTGTTAACACTTCAATTGCTGAATTTATTTAACAGTGCTACAGCTTATTGCGAATTAATGCTATTTTCTTGAATACATAAACACATTACTAGCTTAACATCAGGAGTGACACATTTTGTATGAAAAATTTTCAACGCTTGAACATTTTGGTGAATTTAAGTAAATACTAAGTAAATATGATAAAAAATATAGAAAATTGTTTTCAAAAGTGATAGATTTGATGTGACTTCATATTGCTACTTGCTTATTCATAATTAGTTTGAAATTTCACACATTACATAACCTAAAAAGAAAAAGTTACATTGTTGGTTGATGTTTGTACAACTTTGCTGTGAATATTATCAAAAATATAAAGCTTGCTCATTGCATTTGAACATTATAACAAAACAATTATATTGAAAGTGTAATTTAACTAAACAATATACTTATAAACATTGAAAAATACTTGGACATAACCGATTTGAAACATTGCTGATATTTTGAGTTTTGCAAAGCCTAATTAGCTTGTGCTGTGCTTTCTTACTTGGCTTATATGTGAATGTATACTGTATTCATAAAGGTGTATACACACTTACGCTTGTGTATATTTTAAATTTATTTAATTTGCTAACTTTGAAAGATGGATGATAAGTCGAATGATTCTAACACTAAGTCTGATATGCAGGCTATGGATGTTAACATGCCTTCGCTTAACAATATTAATATACAACCTCAGACCCAGCAGCGGAATCAGGACGATTTACCACCCGCTACGGAAATTCGTAATATGATAGATTTAGAGAATGTTATTGAATCTAATGTTATATTGAACGCACCACATTCGGAACAAGTGAATTTAAATTCAGTGAACTTAAATAATGCATACCACAATTCAACAAACATTAACAGTGCTTCTCCACATATGAATTCTTATTCTTGCTATCAAAAACGTTTTGATTTCACAAAATTGGGATTAGTTTTTAACGGTAGGACTTGCCCTATGGAATTTTTTACTCGTTTGGATGAATTAGGTCCTGTTAAAGGTTTTACTAAAGAACAGTGCTTTTTAGCTATACCAGTGCTTCTTTCTGATATTGCCTTGAAATGGTATAGAGGAAGGAAGGAATGGATTTTCAATTGGGATCAGTTTAGATATGAAGTAATTGAACAGTTTGCGTCGATAGATTTGAATTACAAGCTGGAACATGAAATTCGTACTAGAACACAGAAATCATCTGAAACTTTGTCGGAATTTATTATTGAATTGATGGATATGTCTGCTAAATTGAATAGTCCATTGTCGGAGTATACCTTGATTCAAATTATAAAACATAACATGCTACCGGAATATTCGTATCATCTGGTAGGGAGGTCAGTTACGACTATTAATCGACTTTTACGGTTAGGCAGAGAGATCGAATCTCTTCGTCCTGTTGATCAAAATTTAAATGTTAAGAGGCCTACAACTTTTAAGACAGAGCCCAATATTAGGATGAGTGTTGTGTCTTCACCACGAACTGAAGCCATTTGTTTAAAGTGCAAAATGTCTGGTCATAATTACAAAGAATGTAGAAAATTTCCGGCTGTTCAGTGTTTCAAGTGTGGACAACCGAATGTTTTGACTAGGAACTGCAGTAGGTGCAATCCTGTTAGTAAGAATGTTTCAGTTTTGGATAGTGGCGTTGCTGCTTGTGAATCTTGCGGTTCAAAAAACGCATGAGGGCCAGTTGTGACCAACTTCTTTCTAGAAGAAGTGAACGGACCACAGCTGGAGAAATTTATAATTCTATTGAAACCTGTAACAAATTATCATCATCATCATCTGTCAATAATGTCAGTAATTCTCAAATTAATTTAGTTTCTCAAATTGCTTCGTTTTTGAAATTTAAAAACTTAGATAGTAGACCTTACATCTCATTTTCGATTAGAGGTCATGAATTTTTAGGATTATTGGATAGCGGTGCACAGATTAGTGTACTTGGTAATAATTCGCACCGAACTTTTCAAGATTTAGGATTTGTGTTACAAGAATCTTCTTTTATTGCTACCACAGCTGACGGCAAATGTCAACAAGTTTTTGGGTACATGCAATTGCCAGTTAAATGTGCAAAACGGACTAAGCTTATCAAATTTATTGTTATACCTTCTATAACTAGTGATGTTATTCTGGGTATAGATTTTTGGGTATCGTTTGGAATCTTTAATAAATTATCTAAAGAAGTATCTTTTGTGAACTCTAGTGGTCAACCTTTTGAAATATCACCTATTACTTCTGCTAATAACTTGTTACCTGAGGAAAAATCTCGTTTAGATCATATTGTGGAATTATTTAAAGATATCTCTTATGAAAACAAGGGACTAGGTAGGACCGACCTTGTGCAACATAAAATTGTCACTACGGGTGAACCTATTAAGCAGAGATATTACCCTTTGAGCCCCGCTAGATCTAAAGCACTCAATGTTGAAATTGATCGTATGTTAGAGGAAGGTATCATACAACCTTCAAAATCACCTTGGAGTAGTCCACTTGTATTAGTAACAAAGAAAGATGGTAGTCTTAGAGTTTGTTTGGATTCACGTAAATTAAATTCAGTCACTGTTAAGGATTCTTATCCACTTCCTTATATTTCTAGAATACTTGTTAACCTTAGAGATGCTAGATTTTTATCTTCAATTGATCTTTCTAAAGCTTTTTATCAAATTTTATTGGAAGAAACGTCACGAGAAAAGACAGCTTTTGTTGTTCCCGGCAGAGGTCTATTTGAATTCGTTAGGATGCCATTTGGTGTGACAAATGCGCCGGCGGAATTGCAGAGACTCTCTGATCGCTTGTTTGGACCTGAATTTGACGATAATATATTCTGTTTCTTAGATGATCTTATATTGATATCTCGCGACTTCGAAAGTCACTTAGTTTTGCTTCATAAAGTTTATAAAAGATTGAAGGATGCTGGACTTACCATTAACTTATCAAAATCAGAATTCTGCAAGGAAAGATTGCGATACTTAGGATATGTTGTTGATGAGGATGGACTACATACTGATCCAACTAAATTAGAAGCCATAAAGAATTTTCCTACACCGAAATCAGTCAAAAATGTTAGAAGTTTTATAGGAATGTGCTCATATTATCGTAGATTTATTAGTAACTTTTCTAATCTTGTTGCCCCTTTAACCAAATTAACTGGAGGTAAAAGGAATGCTAAAGTAAAATTTTCTTGGAATGAAGATGCAGATGAATCATTTAATAGTTTGAAAACTGCTTTAATTACGGCTCCGGTATTACAGTGCCCTAATTTTGACAAAAAGTTCTATGTGCATTGCGACGCTAGTGGAAACGGCGTTGGTAGTGTTTTAATGCAGGAAGATGACTCTAGTCAATCTCATCCTATAGCGTATTTTTCTAAAATGTTATCTAGAGCTGAACAAAATTATAGTGTAACTGAAAGAGAACTTTTAGCTGTTTTATTATCAATTGAACATTTTAGACCTTATATTGAAGGAACAGATTTCACTGTAGTTACAGATCATGCTAGCTTAAAATGGCTGATGAACTTGTCTAATCCTTCTGGTAGACTCGCCAGATGGGCAGCTCGTTTGTCTCAATACAAATTTGATGTAGTACATAAAAAGGGTAGTTTACATACTGTACCTGATGCTTTATCTCGAGTCGAAATCTCTTCTATTGTTGTTTGCCCCGATGATATTCATGATCCGTGGTATTCTAAGATGTTTGTCGAGTGTCAAAAATATCCATCGAAGTTTGGAACATTTAAAGTGGAAAATGAAGTTTTATATAAGTATATTCGCCCAAAGAATTCTTTATCACAAGACTTAGCTTGGAAAATCGTTATACCTAAAGAACATGTTTTAGAAACAATTCGTAATAATCACGATGATGTTAATTCTGCTCATTTCGGTATTCACAAAACTCTTGAGAAGATTAAAGTACACTATTTTTGGCCTAAGATGTTTAAAGATATTAGAGATTATATAGTCAGATGTGACGTTTGTAAAGCGTATAAACATTCTAATTCTGCACCGTTAGGATTGATGACCAACCCTAAGCTTGTTAATCGACCTATGACTATGCTGTCGATAGACATCATAGGACCTTTGCCGCGTTCTTATTCTGGACATAATTTCATTCTGTCAATAGTAGATGTTTTCACAAAATTTTGTTGGATTTTTCCAATGTACACTGCTACGGCACAAACTATAGTCAAAATACTGGAAAAAGAAATATTTTTAAAATTTGGATGTCCTAAAACAATAATTTGTGACAATGGTACTCAGTTTACTTCAAAATTATTTACAGACTTTATAGAAGGTTACAATATTCCTAAAGTTTTCTACAATTCTTTATACACACCTCAGAACAACCCAGTTGAAAGGTTCAATAAGACGATTGAAACTTGTTTATCCTGTTATGTTGAAACTGATCATAGGACTTGGTCTAAATATTTGCCACATGTCCAGTCTGCTATTAATAGCACTATTAATTTAGTTACAGGCTATACGCCTAATTTTCTTATGTTTGGAAGGGAGACAATTTTAGATGGTTCTTTATATAAATTTTCTTCCTCTGATTCTTCAGAGAATTTAATTATTGGGAGTAGGTCTGACTACTCTGAATTATTATCTACTTTGGAAAATATTTTTGATAAAACTGTATCAAATTTAATTAAAGCATATAAAAAGAATGCTTCTTATTATAATATTGGACGGAAAAGCATTTCTTTTTGTGCTGGCGATATTGTATGGAGGAGGAACTTCGTTCAGTCGAATGCTCAGCACTATTTTTCCGCTAAATTAGCACCTAAATTTGTTAAATGTGAAGTTGTAGAGAAAGTTTCTAATAACGTTTATTTATTGAAGGACTTAGTCAAAAATACCACTGGTAATTATCATGTTAAAGATATTCTTAAAATATAAAATTTCGTTACGGAGGTATTGTTACCAACTCGTTAGCTCGTTTTGTGGTATCTCGGTTTCGAGCTATTGATAGGTGATGTATGAATGTGTTCTGAAAGGACTAGCTCATTTGGTAGGTGATGAATGTAGGACGCCTTGGTATACACTATTACAGTTAAGCTACGCTCTGTACCTTCTGTATGTTCTTCAAGATTCGGTTTCTTTTCTAAAATTAAAATGCTGAAAATAGTGAGGTGCATATTCCAGCGCAAAAAGGACTATCATGTATTATTATTTACTTTTGTATATTTTGTACAATATTTTTTTGTCGGATCATTGTTATCTGAATTTTTTTGTTAAGTCAATGTTTTGTCCTGTGCATACATACTTACCTACTTATGTGAGTTGTGTGTCACATGTTTTCTTTGTTTTGTGTTTTAGGGTAAGTTTAAACCCGGACATGACTTTATTTGCTAGCAAGCCAATCTCTTGATTTGGACTTATTTGGATTCGACTTAACTTGGAGCATTTCATTTGCGAAATTCGCTCACATTATTTTGGTGTCTCCGGACCCACTTTTTAACACACTTTGTGTTATTTACGTCTTTTCGGACGATTTTTATACCAATTGTGTTGGTTGGTTCGTAAATTTCGAGGCGAGGGTGCTGACCGGAATTTGCCAGTAGCAGATTGACCACACGTTTGTTTTGCATGTCTTTTCGACATGTTCTTTTTGAAGTTGGTAGGAGTTTTTTTATATGTCCGTTGACATATTTGTGTTGATTTGGTTTGCTAATAGGAGGCTACACTTCGGGCCCATCCTATTACGCCGGTCGTATACCGATCACACATTTGTTTTTCATGTTTTTCAACATGCTTTTTCTTATATGTCTCTCGACATATATTTTTTTGTAGTTAGTGGGAGTTTTGTTTTGTCGGCCTTGGTTCGCTGATAGGAGGCTACTCTTTGGGCCCATCCTATTACGCCAGTAGTACACCAGACCACAATTCTAGTTAGTTAGTTATTTATATTGATACTTTAATTATAATATAACCTTAGTGAATTGGTTTGTTAATGCGCGGCTAGTGTGCCCAGCGTATTATACCAGTTGTACACCGTTCGCTAATTTTTGGTTATTGGTTAGTTTTCATTCTTATCTTATTAGTTATCGTGGTAGGTTATCCTTCTGTTGGAACATTTTGTTGGGTTGCCAGTTCAGGGTGTTTGAACTGACTGAGCTGCGCCGGTAGTTTCTCGACGGAGTGTTTCCATGGTTGGTGTCTTCCAGCATCTAGATGCATGTCTAGTGCAGGATAGGTGTAGTAGCCTACGTGTTTTGTTTTGTTTATTTGAATTTAATTTCATTATTTTTTTATTTACATTTACCCCTGGGAAGGATGTTTTTTAAAAAAATTTTAGAAACTCCGTTTCTAAAATTTTTTTTTTCCCAGAACGGGTGAAATGTAGCGTGCTCATAGGGAACGCTACAGAGTTATCCTTTTTATTTGTTGGGTGAACTGTGTATTGCAAAATAAACTCGTAAATCCTTGTATCCGGACCCCTAATATATTTCTTTAATAAAAAGGACGGTATGCAATGCATAAAAATACATTTTTCTAAAATATAATATATTGGTCCTAGTGTGGTGTCATATTATGAAAACGTTATTTTTCAAAATTAAAATGTCGCCGAAATTAATAAATACATAATTTATTTATAATTCTAAAATTAAAACTGAGAAAATGTTAGACGTTGAAGAAAGAGATTTACGTGGCTTGCATCTGGCAACTTTTTTTGTCACTCTTCCTTTTCCGTTCGAACATGGCTTGACAATAGTCGATTTTTAATCAATTTTATAAGAAAATATTTAAAAATTGGGTGTTTGTGGTTGAAATGGCCCAAAATTGTGAATATAATAACTTATAACGCCTTTGGCGTTTGAGCAAGGCTGGTAAGCGTTTTTCGTTTTGGTTAAATGTCGAACCGCATCGCGACCCCACGCGTGGATATTAAAATGAAAATTTGTTCTTTTCAGAATGCACATTTGAGTGCATAACATGTGTATCGCATTAGATTTTTAAAGAAGGGCGCATGATTCAATGCGGTAAGTTATTTTTTTTCTTAATTTTTAGGACGCGTCACTTCAAAGTTCAAAGTCCGAATCTCATGGAGGTTATTTTGTTTTCAGCCCTCTACCTTCGATTTCAACTTCAACTTCAATTTGAGCCCTTCACTTCACCCTTATTTATTTGGATCGGCTCTTCTAACTTTTTCCCTGCCCAAATCTACTTCTTAATTCTTACTTCAAAACGTTGTGTTGATGATGTGACTCTGAATAGGTTGATGCGTGTTGCGTAAATGTAATTCTATTGTAGTTAAGGGCTATGTTCTCTGTAACTGTTTCAAAAACAAATCTTAGCCCATAAGCGTACCGCTGTATCTCATTATATATGATATAATTGTGTAACAATTTGTTTTCTTATTGCAATATACAGATCAATCAAGTTCTGATGTATTATTGAACTATACGCTTTGCTTTGATATATATTTTTCACGGCCAGTTGCCCACAGATTTCGTATGGCATTTAACCCGACTTGAGATTAATAGTTCAATGGTCTCCGCTGTGTTATAGAGGGTACAATCAACGCAACGACCGTCAACCTAGGCGCCCGAAAATTGTGAGTAGAATACTCTTTACTTTTATTATCTTTTAACAGCTTTATATAAATTTGGGTTGACGGCAGCCTGATCATCTTGGCCACTGACTATAATCTCTTGTTTAAATGAAACCCCATTGATTGTATACATACGTTAAATTCCATTAACCTTTTTTAAAACGCCCCAATAGTCCGGTCTTGTGTTTTTTTAAAACCGTGACAATTTGGCGCAGCCATGTTTATTTAAAACATGACAAGGGTTATTAAAATACGAGTGTGAGTTTAAAACATGAGCCAAAGGCGAATGTTTTAATAGACCACACGAGTATTTTAATACCTAATTATGTGCAGTTTCATACACTACTTTATCTAATCTCATGAAATATATGATAATAATATTTTAAATACAACTATGAAGTTAATTTAACAGCTATAATTCTTACTTATAAATCCATTTGCAGATCGAGCATGCGTAGTGCGCATGCGCGACGCGCCGCGCGGCGCCGCGTTCACAGATTATGTAGAAAAATTTTGCATAGTTGCAATGTATTTGCATTGCAACCTGTTTAAAATACCTGTATCCAGGGCTGAAGCTGTATCGTAATGGTAAAAAAGTTATTTTACGATACAGTTGTCCATAGAAGAGCTGTATCGAAAAATAACTTTTTAAATTTATTTTGATAGCTTGTGCGTAAAGAGTGTCATTAAGATACTGTGTTTAGTTTTTTAATGTGTAATTTTCAGTATGAGATTAGATAAAACAATTTATTGTCTTGGTAATGCCCTGTACATAGAAATTCATAGTACCTAATATACGTTAGTACTATTACTTATATTGTGCTAATAATAACAATAAATTTTCACATATGTTTAAATGTGACGTATTTAAATTTTATAATAATACCTTTATCTAATCTCATACTGAAATTTAGAGATTAAAAAACTAAACACAGAATCTTAATGTCAGTCTTTTCGCACAAGACATAAAAATAAATTTGAAAAGTTACTTTTCGATACAGCTCTTTTATGGACAACTGTATCGTAAAATAACTTTTTTACCATTTCGATACAGCTTCAGCCCTGGATACAGGTATTTTAAACAGGTTGCAATGCAAATGCATTGCAACGTTGCATATTTTTTCTATATAATTCGCCTTCGGCTCATTTCATAAACTCACACTCGTATTTTAAGAACCCTTATTATGCAACAGTTTCATAAACTACTGTTATTGCCCTTCTACTACATTATGTTTATCAATTAAACAAAAAGAAAAAAAAATATTGTAATTAATATTAATTTAACTGTATACAAGTTAATAATACAGAAAAAATAGAAAGTGGCGCCGCTTTCGCGGCAACAAGGGCCTTAAGTGAGTCACATACTAAGCACATACGATATATTTAGAGCGAGACACTGCTTTATGGATAGTAATAGTACTACGTACAGTATGGCCACTCCCTGCCGCTCTCTAGAGCTACAATTTTAACTAAAGTATAAAGTGATACGTCACAGCGGAAGGTGCCTACTTCGCTATGCAGTCAACTCTAAGGCATCTACACACAGATGTGTACAATTGTACATATACAGACGCAGTTTGTTTGTGTTGTCGTTTTTGGTATAGAGTGGCTGGGGTGTGCACATACGATATATTTAGAGCGAGACACTGCTATAGGTGAGGTGAGACAAGAGAGGCTATATCACAGTCTCTTAGGTCTCCCCTCAATTGAAGGGGTTTAGAGCATACTCCAACAAGCTGGTCAAATGCGAGTTGGGAAGGCCAGTGTTTTCAAGCCATCTAAACGCCACTGAGTTTGCCTAACGACTTACATCTATAATGACAACAGCCGGGACCGAAGGCTTAACGTGCCTTCCGAAGCACAGAGGAGCTCCAGATAAATAAACCCATCCATGGACAGGCTACGGCTGTCGTTGCTTAACTTGCGTTTCGATTAGCATAGTGTCTGTCTCTAAATATATCGCATCTGAGGCCCTACCGGCTATGCTGAAGCCGATTCTCATCAATATTTTTTGCTTGCGAAAGTCAAACTTTTAACTTAGGTTTATGGTATTTGTGCTTAGCTTAGCTGGTCTGGAGCTCTACCGTCTAAGCTGAAAATATTTGTCAGTAAGTAAAACGTAGGACCTATTTTTCGAATCACAATATTACGTCGTTCTTTTTTTTTTATACTACGTCGGGTGACAGACAAGAATACGGCCTGATGTGAAGCGGTTACCGTAGCCATATTAACGCTCGCAACATTATAAATATCGCTCACGCGCCGCCACCTCCGCTGCCAACGCAGCATCTCCTTCCTTTCTGGTGACCTCACTCGCAGGAATACAACAACCCTCAAGTTAATTGTTATGTGGCTTCGATATTCTGTGAGGTACATTCCCCATTCGGGTAGCTTACAATTACGCTCCCTACCTCTCTTTTCGCCAGAGCTTCGTTTGTCAGTCAACAGGGTGCACCGCGTGCAGGTATAGTTGCCTTTGGTTCAAAGATGTAGATGAACCCCTTACACTCAATATTCAATGGTTATCAACTTCAGTTTCGGTGGTAGACCCCGGTTTCGTGTGTTACTCGCTTTAGAGACAAAATCGTCTACCGTCTGCGTCAAACATTTCTGCTAACTCGGCAAGTTGTAAATTTGCCCCATTTCATGATTCGTATTGCCATTTCACATATGCTTTACGACTGTTTAAATGCGCCGTATTTTAATTTTATCGCGTAATAGACACTTCTCGTTTTGCTTTTAATGGATGTCGAAACTTACCTACGTCAGAAGTTGAAACGGGTATTGGTTGAATGGTTAGCAAAGACCATTTTGACTCCGAGGTCGCGGGTTCGATCCCCGCAGAAGACAAATATTTTACATAATATGGCAAATAAGGCATTACAAGCCTAAAGAGAGGAAACGAGAATGATAGAAAGCAAAGACCTACGTCACTTTAAATGAAAATAAAATCACCTACATCGTTTACCCTATAAAGCCTAGCTAACAGAAAAATCGGAGATTCTATAAAAATCTCCTTGGGCGGGTCAGCAATCCAGAAATGCTTTTAAATGACCCTCGAAAAGGATGCTCCAGGCTCTTTAATACTTAATTTGGGTCACTAAAAAGGCGGGAATATGGCTAATTCGCGCTTTCAGGCCCAGCGGGGCGAAGCTTTTCGCTTCAGTGTTTTTTGGGTGCCGGGGATATGATTTTTAATAATATCTTATGGTACATCTACGCATATTATGTGTAGGGGTAGAAGTATATGCTCTTGTATAAAAATGGTTTTATAATACGTTGGGTGGCAGATGAGCATGCGGCCCGCCTCATGTGTATGGGTGACTGTAGCTTAGTAGACTCTTGCAACATATAATATTCTTGTTATACGTACTATATTTCTTTTTAAAGAACAAGCCATGTTATATGTAACCATGCCACTGCAGCAACTCCTTCATTACTGAAAACGTCACTCATTTGCTGGAACTGGATGCTTACAATTACGCTCCCTACCTCTCTTTTCGCCAGAACTTCTTTTGTTAGTCATCAGGGTGCATGTGCAGGTGAAGTGGGCTTTGGTTCAAAGATGTTAATGAACCACTTAAACCCCAAAATTATACCCCAATAACCCAATCCAATCTTTATGATAAAATATGCTCAAAAGTAAACCTCTACCTCTTACTCCACCTTTTCATAAACATTAAACAAACATAGATTACCCAAGAGGTGTGTATGAAAGATAAACAACACACGACTTTACTTTTAGAAGGCGTTCCTTGTGTTTTTTTAACGCAAAAGGCGGTAAATATTAATGGGGATTTGACGTCATCGAACAAATTGATTCTTTTTTGTTCAGAGGGAGCGGAACGCTTATGTACACCGAAAAGGCATTCTTGGAAATAAATAGGCTCCAAAACCACTTAACCGACTTTGATGAAACTTGTCACAATTAAAGACCTCGACATGCTTGAGGTTTGTGTCGAAAAAAAATTGAGATCGATCATGTCCTTGAGGAATGATCATCAAATACATTTTCCATTGAAATCAATGGAAAACAAACATTCAGCGAATCTACCAACTCAAACTTGATTTCGGCCCCGTGGGCTAGAATACGGCCTAGTTAGGATGTCGGTAAAGCAGGTTTTTTTTTGTAGAAATTCTATAATATTTGTTACGATAAAAAAAAGTCGCGGTTTTGGTGTTGATGGTTGGTGGTAAACCGCTACCACGGTTCACTTCAGGCGGGCCATAAACTTGTTTTCCAGTCGATTTGTATAAACTAGATAATATTTTTAAATTATTATAAACAGGGCTGCTGTTACGAAATGAACGAAACTTTTATTTGCTGTCAACACAATATGACGTAATAGGAAGAATGAAAGTAGCACCTAAAATAGAAATGCTGAGAGGAAATCGCCTTTCATGCTATGGGCATATAATAAATGAATAAATATTTCCGGACAATTTACACAGCGCCATCTAGTCCCAAATTAAAAGCGCAAACCTGGGCACTAGACAACTGATAAATGTACTTAAATACATTTTTTTTTGTAAATACATACTTATAATACATAGAAAACACCCAGACCAAGACAAACAGACATGTTCATGAACACAAATGTTTGTCTTGTGCGGGAATCGAACCCGCGACCTCGGAGTCAAAGTGGCCATTGCTGGTTAGCAATGGCCATTCGATCGTTAGCTCGTCCGTAATGATGAGATAGAGGGATTAAAGAATATTGAATTTGAATGGATATGTTGAGTGAGGAACACTGAACACCGAAAAAAAATGAATGGATTGCAAGGACAAGGAAGAGACAAGCAAGGGCAAGAAAGGGGTAAATACCTACTAATTTCTTGTTAGACCATTTATCTGTTTTTTTTTATGTGTTACCTCTTAACTTTTTTTTAGGTGAAACATTTTTGATTCATGTGATCTTATCTAATTTGACGAGCTCAGTGTTCGAATAGTTAGCAATGCCCACTTTGACTTCGAGGTCGCGGGTTCGATTCCCGCACAAGACAAACATTTATGTGCATGAACATGTCTGTTTGTCTTGGTCTGGGTGTTTTCTATGTACATATTATATGTATGTATTTACAAAAAAAAAGTATTTAAGTACATTTATCAGTTGTCTAGTACCCATAACACAAGCTTTGCGGTTTATTTGGGACTAGATGGCGCTGTGTAAATTGTCCAAAAATATTTATTATTATTTATTTAATTAGATCAAGATTTGATCAGTTCCAAACCAATTTTCTATTAAGGCACACCCCGGCCACTCCATACAGTGTCGCGTCGTTTACTAGTACATAAACAATCACATCTTTGCAGAGCGTGAATGAGCATGTGTGCGTGCGCAGCTATACTAACTGGTCCAGATTTATCTCATAGGGAACGTGAGGTCGACACGAGAGAGCGGCAGAGAGTGGCCATACTGTACGTAGTACTTATACTATGATTAATGTTTATACTACCATTGATAGCTTACAATTACGATTACGCGATTTTACTCCTATGTAACATTTTTCAAGAACTTGACTTTCTTTATGCCATTCACTTCAAAATTAATTTCTATTTTATATTTCAAATATATTTATATTTCATTGAAACTTTAGCTTTCCATATTTGTATATTCACCATACAAATGAATTTATTATTTTTAAAGTTTTCAGGAAACAACGTATTTTTTTACTTTCTGTGAAATTTTGTCTGTGTTAGTTATACGATATTGGCACTTCGCCGTCGATATGAACTTTTGCAAATGACTGTACATATCATGTGGTCCAGTTATTGACACAATAATCGAGAAATCCATACCGTTTCGCCACCGTTACTTACGCACAGAATCCAATACCACGTAGTCACGACATTTAATAATATATAGTCATGCATATCCGTATAAATTGCGAAACAGTTGCATTTCACACCTTAATAGCCATCGATATGTCGCAGCCAGCTGGTTAAAATATCAATTCAATTGTACGGCTAGCTCTTTCATTGGACAACTTTATGTATTTGACAAAAGTGTGGATGAATCAATGTAATTCATCTCATATGTTGGGGTATATATTGGGGTGTAAGTGGTTCATCAAGATCTTTGAACCAAAGCCAACTTCACCTGCACCTGGTGCACCCTGCTGACTGACAAACGAAGCTCTGGCGAAAAGAGAGGTTCCCTACCTCTCTTCGTAATTTAGCGGGGTGGCGACGCGCGAGCAATATTTTATGTTGCAAGCGTTAATATGGCTACGGTAACCGCTTCACATCAGGCGGGCCGTATGCTTGTCTGTCACCCGACGTAGTATAAAAAAAAATATACTGAGGCAAATATAAGTTGCTATGTATAAATTGCAATATGTAAATACGTAAACCTTAACAACTAAACTAATTTGGTACTGAGGAAATGGAACCGTTTCTCGAGTTTGTGAACAATTCCTCACCCACCCGATCGGTTAACAAACAAAACAAAGTTATATAGGTGTTCTGTTGTCGCCACATCGAATTGGGCTCTTAGATGTATCTGCCTATAGATACGTTCTACGTATTGTGGAAAAAAGAGCAAGGTAAGGTTCCCGCGCCTTTTACCGTCGTCGCCGCGGCAACTAGGGTTGCCAACCATTCTGTTAAAAATAGTATTATACTCTTTTCTATGCTTTAATACTGTTGAAATAAACTTCATTTTACCATAGCATTGTTTATTGTACTGCTGCGCATGCACTGGGCCTTACTATACTGTTTGTTTTGCTACGCAGCTTTTAATATACTGTTTTTTTTGTAAAAATAAGCTGGCAACCCTAGGCAAGACGTTAGCACTCATCATCATATCATATAAGTATAAAAAATGGGCTGCGATATGATGTTGTACGTAAATTCGTTATATGCACTAAAAATATCTCAAAATGACAGCGCTTCCCCCTCCTCTTCACGCGATTGTCCTTAGTCTACCTGAGGACCTTACAGAAGACCGCAAGCAAATGTCAATGCCCTTGAGTATTGTATTCCTGAGTATTGTGTACACAATTCTTGTGATCAGATGTGAGGAAATGCTGCATTTGCAGCTGGGGTGTCAGCGCGCGGGCAATAGTTCTTGTTTTGCAGGCGTCTATATTGCTACGTCACCGCATTACATTAGGCGGGCCGTATGCTTGTTTGTAATCTGATGATAAAAAAGTTTACCGGAGAATGAAGATGAGGATCACCTCACGGCGCCGCGCTTTCCTTTCTGTGGAGCACAGTTTGGGAATCCTTGGCATAAGCGATTGGATCCTTGGTCTCCTGGTAACACACGGCTTCGCACACGCCGTCATGCCCGTCTTTCATACTAAGTAAACATTATCAACCTATAGAGCGGTCACAAAAGAACCTATAGTGCGGTCACAAAAGGCCCTACACAAGGCCGTGGTCGCAAAATAAAAGTATTGAAGATTGAGAGTACGCTAGACAGTGCTCGCTTTTTTTTTATAATTTATTAATCAAAATATGAAAACTAAGGAGTTCGATGGCGTCGTTCCGCGTGGCAGTCTAATCGATCACGCAAGTCAAATAACATCGACCGTAGCCTGTCCATGGATGGGATTATTTATCTTGAGCTCCTTCGTGCTTCGGAGGACACGTTAAGTGGTTGGTTCTGGCTGTTGTCATTGGATGACAGTTGACAGTAATTGAGACTTGGCTTAAAGCCAAGTCTCAGTATGCCTATTCCTTCCCTTCGATTGAGAAGTTATCGGGATTTTAACTATGATGTCACTCGCGTCATTTATTGAATTTTTCACATCTTCATCGTTTTAGTTCGTCATCGTTTTATTCGCAATGCTTGAATTATATGTAACAACAACAAGACCTGGCACTGAATAAACTCTACATTATTATGTAGACAAGGTCCTTCTTACTCTTTCTGCTAGACTAGGGGCCCTACCGCCGAAACTGAACCCGGTTACCATTGAACATTTTCAGCTGTTAGTAGAGCACTAGGGTGTCTACCTGCTAAGTTAAGCACAAATACCATAAATCTAAGCTGAAGTTTGATAGGCTGGGATTACTGTTTTCCATCAGGCGGGTCGTATACTTGTTTACCACCTTGTTGTGTAAAAAAAATACGCAGGAGAACGGCGCAACAAGTTCGCAGTTCAAATTTCGCTAATACGATTTCTATGAAGGCTTGCGATATCTATTCTTGTGTTAATCTACGGCAATGTACTTCGTACCGTAGTCGTTAATCATCGGACATACGTGAGCAGAATGATCAAAGGCGCTGTGAATAGAAGCCATCAATTAAGTAAGGAAAATTCGTAAAACGTTGGTGTTAATGCTCGCGAATTACTTAGTGTGATTAATAAGATTGAATATGTTATTAGGATTTTTGGATGGAAGATTTATTTTGGAACTAGCTGTGACCGCGACTTCGTCCGCGCGGCTTATTTACTTTTTTGTTATATTTAATATAAATATAAATAAATAAAACGTCTAAAACAAAAGTAGCCTAAGTTATTACATTAGCTATCTGCCAGTGAAAGCCCCGTCAAAATCGGTCCAGCCGTTACAGAGATTAGCCGGAACTAACAGACAGACAGACAAAAATTGTAAATTGTGTGTTATTTTGGTATATGTACGTGTATTATGCATTAGTAAAATGCGGTTATTTTAATATATATTAGAAACAGTCACTAATTTTATTTATTTGTATAGACTAGACGTTACCCGCGACTTCGTCTACGTGTCTCATAGGGCCTCATGGTACGTAAGTGTAAGTGGGGTGTAAGTATTTCATCAACATCTTTGAACCAAGGCCAACCTCTCCTGCACGGGCACCCTGCTGACTGTCAAACGATGCTCTGGCGAAAAGAGAGGTAGACTGGAGAAGTACCTCCACCTCACGGAATACCGCAGGCGAATAATAATTCCCTTGATTGTTGCGTTACTGCGAGTAAGTCACAAGAATGGAAAGAGTTGTTTCGTTGGCAACGGGAGCGGCGGCGCCGCGCCGGCGCGCGAGTGTGTGTTTATCCAGGTCCAATGTGTAATTTGTCCAATAATATATTAAATATTCCTGCACAAATTACACATCGCTAATTATTTTTTCATTATTTATTCTCTTTTACACCATATAATTTAAATAATTCATTCCATACTTTTTGCGTAATATGCTATAAAAAATATAGTCAATTTGACAATCTCTTTTTTTGAAGTTGTTTATTTCAAAATTTATTAGATTAAGAGATCTACTTATATGATAAATATTTATCCCACGTTTATATCTCTCACCGAAATAAAATTCAAAAACAATTAAAACGAAATAAAAAAGAACACTAAATCCATCAGCTTCTCAAATTACCGGCGCCGACAGCGCCACCTATAAATCAGCGCGCTTGGTATGCAACGGGCGTCGGTGAAACTGCGCAAACGCATTAGGTATGTGAGTAAAAGTATCCTGGCGCATCTTTAGGGTGACCCGAATTTTGAAGATTTGTCGGATTTTTTTCATACTAATAAAAATCCTCTCATAAAAAGAATCCTCTCAAATATTTAAAGGTTGACTTGAAGAGATCCCTAAGAGGGATAAGTCCGCCTTTGTACGCCTATTATTCTATGTAAACGTTTATATTATTATTGTTTTATTTAGTGCAATAAAGATATTACAAACAAAAAAAAAACGTTCATTTATTCGAAATCTTAAATCTCGACTGGGAGGCCTTCATCTCACACAGGTACTCAGCCAAATAACAGAATCTTGCGTTCACGGAATCTGACATTGTTAGAATCTGACATTCATAGAATCTGGCGTTTTAGACATGATTGATATACCTAGAATCTGACATTTGCAAGAACACAACAATATCGACGATTCTTGTGTTGACATGAGGAGTTGTCAATATCAGCAGCGGAAGTGACAGTACCCGAGCAACGCTCATGCAATACTCCTTGCAAGCGTGTATAAATTTTATTATAACCGCTTTACATTAGTTGGGCTATATGTATTTTAATAAAATCAAATCTCATTCGTAAGTTTTTCCATCAAAAAAATCTAGTGGATAAAAACTGATAAAAACCAAACCTGCCGCCGGCTATAGATATTAATTATTGCGACTGCCGTAACAGGGACAAGAGTCATGCACAAGTATAATTATTGTAACTTTATTTTTAAGAAATGAAATATATATTCTAATTGTGTGAAGAGTATAGACAGGCTTATAAAAATTGTATTATTTATTTGAAACATTTCTTCCTTTGTATTTACTATTGTGATTATAGTACTTTCTTGTGCTTAGCTAGTGAATTATTATTCACCAGCATAAGCAGCGATAGCAGGATAGCTTCACTTCAGGCTGAGAGATTGTCTGCCAGGTCAACCGACGTAGTATTAAAAAACAATATAGTATGAAAATGGTAATAAGAGACCGAGCACCTAAAATTCTAATACCAGACGACTGTTATACTAACTGGGCGACTAACAATAATATAAAACATACCAAGCATATCTTAAGCTAATATTCAGTCGCTCGTTTAGCATTTTTTAGGCAATCAGTTTATTGTTTTCCGTATAAAAACTTTTACTGGGTATTGCCTACATCAATAATGGTATCCGTTTTAATCTTCACCGACCCATGTACCTTCAAGTAAGCTCTTCCGACTGATTGAGGTCAAGCCAACCCCTGCCGAGAGTGGATATGAAGCGATTGATTACATCTATTACATCTTGTTAAAACTAGACAAGAGCAGAGTTATAATAGTTATTTCGCACTACTCGCACATACTATGACGATAGCGTGATAATAGTACGTATTACACGAACGATCTGCATATATTTATGAAATATTAACAATTGCGTGCGCCGTAAAATTTCAATGTTATGTGAAGTTTTAGATTAATAAATTTGATTGAATATTTTGTGCAATGTTTGACACGCGAGGTCGGTTTTTGAGAACGCAATGCACTGATATGAATATTGTAACGAGGTTTGTATGTTTCCTTGTATAAGTGAGGTAAGTTTTGGATAAGATCGTCTCTATGTGCTACTTTCTATTTCTGTTTGTTTTCTTACGTCTAGATTGAGATATTTTATCATTTACAAGAATAATAATATGACAAAAGATTTACAATGCAACCATCTAAGAATCCTCTATGACAAATTTTAAGTTCTTAGACGCTGTGTGCCTGGGCTTTCGCGTTGATATGTCACGCAATTTTATGATTTTGTACAGAGTGTATCACAACGATGATCACACTCGACGAACAAACGAATGAAATCGATGTTTCTATCCATATTGTCAATCAGCTGATCAGTTTTTTATGAACCAGTCGACATTTGTTTATACCGTAGTGTGGAATCATCCCCCTTTTACACTGTTTGTGAGTTCATGGCGCTATATTGAAAGATTTTAGATTTAGGCATTGAAATTCATTCTAATCAAGATATCCGTCCATATGATAACAATTAACAACTTGCTCTTAGCCAGATGCCAAGATACATCACGACTTATGCGCGTTACTAATTACTAACTGCACTGCAAATCTAGTTTGGTTATCAGAGTGACTAAAACACATAAATATTTCTTGCAGTCATCATAATCTGTGTCTCTACACGCTACTACATAGGTAGAAAGCATTGGGGAACCCTCAATACTTTCTACCATATGTGATCCTTCGATTTCCACATCCAACCAATATTTTGAAGTCAACGATTCAACACTTCGTCTATTCATACGCGACGTCCACTCTATGACTAATATACAATACCATCATTGATTCTGCAGATGTGACACTGTCTCTTCAGTTTGCTAACTCTTAGAGCTATATTGACAACTTTGGTAGTACCTGTACCTACTTTCAATGGAACTGCAATCTGTAGCAGTACTCATGAATCTGTCCCAATCAATCTACGCTTGATGTCACCCTACTCACACTGTATTCAACAAGGATTATTCGTATATCACTATTTTCGCTTCGTCTTCACTTTCAATTTGCGAAATTTATACAATATGCTGACTCGATCAGCTTACAAATTAACTAGTTGTGGCCGCGGTTCCGCTCGTGCGATCTATATCCTGTAACCTGGGGCCGCCGAAGCTGGAGCCGATTCCCGTCGGATTTTTTGATTCCAAAAATTGATCTTAGGTTTAAGTTATTGGCAAACATCTCCAGCTTAGTCGGTAGAGCTCCAGGGTTTCTTCCAGCTGAGCTGAACATAATTACCGACAATCTAAGCAGTAGTTTCATTTTCGCATTCAATAATTTCTATGGTAATCGGTTTCAGCTTAGAGGCCGGATTCACCTGATTCGGATCGGATTCACCCTGGCCGGAGAGCAACGCCGACTCCAAAACAGAATTTCGACAAACTGTATTCCGGCAACATATTATTTCGACAATTTGTAACTGTCATGTTTGTTTGACGAGCTCAGTGGCGTAGCGGTCAATGACGCGGCTTCGACACCAACGCTCGTGGGTTCGATTCCCACACAGGACAAACATTTGTGTGCATGAACATCTCTGTTTGTCTTGGTCTGGGTGTTTTCTAAATTCTATGTATCATAAGTATGTATTTACAAAAAAAAAATGTATTTACGTATGTTTATCAGTTGTCTATTACCCATAACACAAGCTTCGCTTACTTTGGGGCTAGATGGCGCTGTGTAATTTGTCTGACAATATTTATTTATTTTATTTATTTAACTCCGATATGTCTTTATTTCTACTATAGATTAGTTCGAAATACCGTAGGTAAGTCCTATACTAGTGTACTCCGACAAAGCGTTTCTTCGACATGACTTAACTAGTAAATAATGTTAGTCCGACGTCCGACGACATATTTCTTCGACAAAAATGCTAATGCGACATTCGACATCATTGAAGTAAATTTCGAGGTTACTTCTCCGACATGCTGAAATTCGACAATATTTTAAATAGAAGAAAGAAGAAGACATTATATGCACATTGCACAGCACTATACAAACAAGTCAAATAAACACTAACAGTAAATCTATTAGACACATCTAAAATATGATGCTCTTGGAAATGATTTGGTACCTATATATTTTGTATAAAAATATTAAAAAATAAATACAAGTATTTTATTGTTTTACTACAACCCCGAATCCTCCCTCATGAGGACCACGACCGCTCTGTCAAGAGCGTAAAGAAGAAGAAGAATTTTATTGTCAACAAATAAAAATAAAATTAATAGTGTTAGATATTTAAAATCTGTGGTGCACGGCAGTTGATCTCACTTGACTAGCCATCTCTTTAGGCTTTTAATGCCTTATTTATTTGCCATAATGCTGTCTCTCGGGAAGTCAAATTCCAAAAGCTTCCTACTCCTACTAATTTCTTCTGATTAAATTCGTTGTGAGTTCCAAGGCAGCTGTAGTCTTACCCCCGGGATTACAATGGACTTCATTGTTCATTGCCTTTTTTGTTGGTCACCGCTGTTAATCCTGACTACACAGGAGACACAGTGATGAGAATATGTGGTAGGCCCCCCGTCCTGAAATAAAAATAAGAACAGTTTATTCTTACGTAAAAACTAACGTAATCGATTAAAACTTTCTTTTGGCAACAATCTATTTCATGTAAGGTAAACAAAACTATTCGAAATTAGGCCGAGCCGGCCATATGTAGTTTTTATAGTTCGACGAAATGTAGGAAATGGGACATAACGGGATCTATTTGGCTTATTTCCCCGATGCGATGTTGATTCTACCTATGTGACACGTCTAGGTAAACATAAAATATATCGACTTTCTCGATACCAACGACGAATGGAGAATTTATTCGAAATTGAAAATAACTCTTGAGACGAATAAGAAATTATTCGACAGAGCCGATTTTTCAATCCTCAGATAAACAGAAAGATAGTGTTTATTTGACAGATAACAAAATATTGCATTTTTCAATCGTCAGATAGGCTCTATTTGGCGAATAACGCCCTTATCCGGGGAATAAATCTATTTGCCTCTTTGATGGCCAGATATGAAACGAAAAACTATAGATAGGCTCCAAAAATCTTGATACAGGCCCGTAAAAAAATAATTCTTATATTTATTCGTTCGGTAAGGTAACCCCTATCATCGGTATTTAAATATACGTCAAATCAACCTTCCTTTCATTGACGTTTATTTTGAGGTTATTTCTTGTTTATCCAAACTATTGATATTTTCGATACTATTGACGACCTGGCAATTTGAGAAGAGGTATATATTATGAATATTTTAATCCTGAAAGTAAAAAGTGCATAATAGTTTGATTGATGCATAGAAATTAGAGGTGATGATTAAACATCAAATAAACAAATGTCAATCTTTTTTTGTCTTCTTCTAACACACGTAACAACGTATGCGTACTTTTCGCTCGTACAGAATCAGAGTGAACTTTGCAACTAAAAACCTTGGATAGTTATCAGCTCGTTATCTGACCATTGAAAAATTCAACCAATTTTATCCGTCCGTTAAACAGTCGGATATTTTAATTCGCTAGTTAGTTATTTGTTAAGTTATTCGATGATTGAAAAATCGGCCCTTAGATAGAGTTTTGATATATTTTGAAGTTAATTCTGTCTACCCGACAGTTCTTAATTCTTATAGATTTACCTACTAAATTAATTTTATTTTTCTTTATTGTACCTAATGTTATATTTAACTTTTGCCGGGTTTACCTGGATCTTTGAGAATAACTTGTAATTATTTATATTAATAAATAGCATAAAAACATTTAAAATGGCAAAAATATGGACAAAAAAATCACTACAAACGCTATACCAAAAATACAAAAAAAAAATATTACATCCGTTTAAAGTTTTTTTTTCTCGATAGCATTGCTAATAATTTGTAGTTACTACTACCGTGTGAATATTTTATCTAAATGCAGTGTGATCCGTGGGTAATGGAGCCCCCCATTTTTAATATTGCGCTATCGTACACAAACATGACAATAAATAAACAGCAGGAGCAGGCATACATTTTTGCCGCGCGGTAAAAGAGAGGGGGATATTACTTCCTCTCCTACGCCGCGCCTGGTCCGGTCCACGCCGCTGCGTCTTACGAATTTTCGATCAGGCCACGTGTCCTGACGCGAGTTTAATATTTTTTACCCATCCCAAAAAGTGCACAACGCCGCTAAAGTTTACACTTCAATAATTGCAAAGCTAATTAATTAGACCACACATTACTTACTTTACTTAATTTCTAGTGTTTGTTTTAGCTCAAGTTAGTTTGAGTAGTTTGTACTAATGTAGGAGTAAGTGAAAACCAATAAAATTCAATTAGGAACTTTTGAAGTGGTAATAATGAAGGTAGGAGATTGGATTCCTAATGGGGTTTCGAAGAACAAAGTTGTTTGTAATCTTTTTTTTTATAATTTCGTGTTTTTTCACGACCAACTCAAAAAAATTGTTTGCAGTAAATGTACTGCAAACACTATTTATTTTTGTAACACTAATAAATGCAAATCTATTTTTTTATACATCTTTCAGGATTTAAATATTCAAATTTTTTTATAATAGGTAGGGGAAAAAGTCCTTTCGCATTATAGTATGTATGAACTTGTAATAAAATTTCTTTGGTTATACCATTTGTGTCTGGCAGGTTTTGATATCTTTAAAAAGTTTATATTTTAAAAAAGATAATTCCAAATTCAAATTAGGTAAATGTGTGATTTTCATTTGTTTTTTTTACTGTCAAGATGAGTGAATCTAATGAAGAAATTCGATTCATTTTAAAATTTTACTACAAAAAAGGTAAAAATGCAACGCAAGCTGCGAATAAAATTTGTGACGTTTATGGACCTAGTGCAGTGTCTGTGAGAGTAGCACAAATTTGGTTTAAGCGTTTTCAATCAGGAAATTTTGATGTGAAAGATGCACGTCGCTCTGGTCGCCCTGTTACGGATAAAATGGATGCCATTTTTGAAAAAGTGGAGCAAGAGCGGCATGTCAGTAGTTACGACGTAGCTGAAGAATTAGGAATTGACCACCAAACAGTTTTGGCGCAATTGAAAAAAGCTGGGTACACTAAAAAGCTCGATATTTGGGTGCCTCACGATCTCACTGAAAGAAACCTAATGAACCGTGTACTCATTTGCGATTCTTTACTACGACGTAATGAAAGCGAACAGTTTTTGAAGAAGCTTATAACTGGTGATGAAAAGTGGATCACGTACGACAAGAACGTGCGAAAAAGGTCGTGGTCAAAGGCCGGTCAGGCTTCACAGACTCTGGCAAAACCCGGGTTAACCCGCAACAAGGTGATGCTGTGTGTATGGTGGGATTGGAAGGGTATTATTCATTATGAGCTGTTATCGCCAGGCAGGACTATCGATTCTGAACTCTACTGTGAACAACTGATGAGATTAAAGCAAAAAGTTGAGAGAAAGCGGCCGGAATTAATTAACAGAAGGGGTGTGATTTTTCATCATGATAACGCTAGACCTCACACATCTTTAGCCACTCTGCAAAAATTAAGAGAGTTTGACTGGGAGGTGTTAATGCATCCGCCGTATAGTCCTGACCTTGCACCTTCTGATTTTCACCTGTTTCGGTCTCTTCAGAATTCTTTAGGCAATGTCAGGTTACCATCACGAGAAGACTGCCAAAACCACTTGTCGTGGTTTTTTGAACAGAAGTCCCAAAATTTCTATAGTAATGGGATCATGTCTCTACCTACAAGATGGCCAAAAGTTATCGAACAAAATGGCACCTACATACTTTAGTTAAATGTAAATAAACTTTATTAAAAAATGTTTTGAATTTTCATATGAAATACGAAAAGACTTTTTCCCCAACCTAATACATCTAGCCCCAAAGTAAGCGAAGCTTGTGTTATGGGTACTAGACTAACTGATAAACATACGTAAATAAAATACATTTTTTTTGTAAATACATACTTATGATATATAGAAAACACCCAGACCAAGACAAACAGACATGTTCATGCACACAAATGTTTGTCCTGTGTGGGAATCGAACCCACGAGCGTTGGTGTCGAAGCCGCGTCATTGACCGCTACGCCACCGAGCTCGTCATATTAAAATTTGTATATTAGTAGCACTCGGGTGTTGAAGCCTTTCGTCATAGCGATATGGAAATTTCAATTGTCGTATAAAAAATAAGATTCTCTGCCTACGTTTAGTGTAGCAAACATAATATAATGCCACACTATATGAAAACTGGTAGCGACATCTGTCGTTTTATGCCGCATCCATCCGTCAGTTGTTATGCGCGCGCGTATCATTATTTGTGAGCACATTTCTAATGCCGTCAGTTGATCATAGATGGCGTTAGCGTATCGATCTGAACGAAATATTTTTAAATGATTTTTAATGTGTATTTTTGGTAAATGTTGTAAATGCACTAAAAGAAAAGAAAAATATACAATAAAACATTAAGTAGATACAAGTACCATAGAGTAAAGGAATTTCTCTAGTTCCTGCTAGTACAAAGGCGGTCTTATCGTCGAGCAATCTGTTCTAGACAACCTTAGGATAGAGTACAAATAATTGAAATAATCTGTAACTAAGGTAGGTGGTGTCGCTCAGATATTATTAGGTACTATTAATTACTATGAGTAATAAATTACACATACTTACACATACATAAAAAAAAACTAAAATGAGTACCACATTTTAGAGTATTTTTTTATATTACGTTGGGTGGGTGACAAACAGGCAGTGATCTCCATCAATTAAATTTAAGAAATAAAAACAAACTCGCTGTGCATATTACTAGACTCCATAAAATCTCAAACTCGTTCCCAGGTCAATGTATACGCCTCTACAACAAACTTCCAAACGACGCGTTTAAATTATCCATGGGCAAATTTAAGAAATATATCAAAACTAGACTATGTCAAAAAGCTTACTATTGTATCTCAGATTACATAAATGCTATAAGTATTTGGAAATGAATTGCTCTTGTTATGTTATGTTAATGATTGTATTTGTATTTAATGTAACGATATTGGCAATTAAAAGAGTCGGCCTTGAGTTTCTTGCCAGTTCTTCTCAAGAAGCCCCGTCGCCGGAACTGGCACTTAAATTCACTTTGACATTCAAGATAGTGTGATGAAAGTGAATCTAAACTCTGCGGATTTAGAGTAGTAATGATTTAGATACATGTTCTTATACTTAATTTGTATGACGTTTCTAAGTGCTTTATAAAGTCCAATAAATAAAGATATTTTGATTTGATTTGATTTGCATACAGCCTGATTGATATGAAGCAATTACCGTAACCATATAAACTAAAATAAAGGCTCGCAATGCAACTTGAATAATAATTATCGCTCGCGCGCAGCCACCCCCGGTACCACCACAGCGACTCCTTCCTTCGCGGTGACCTCACTCTTTCTCACTAACAGCTGCCCTCGACATTTTTCATTACATTATGATGAGAATAAAGATTTTGTGTATGTTCATAGTCCTATGAACATACACAAAATCTTTATTCTCACTTCTACATTCATAAAAGTTTGAAATTTTGATTTCAAAAATTCTTTCATCAATATTTATAATTGTCATCTATAGGCTATAATCAATGATATTGTAAATACTCTAGATATGCCACAAACGTCAAAAATGTACACCCGAAAAGTGAGCCAATTGTATTACCTCGCATTGGTTTGGTTTAAATGGTAAAAATCCTATTTCCAGGGACAGGGCCAGGGACAAGAAAACCCTAACCTAACCAAAAATCAGTTCAAATCTAACCAAATCATGTTTTATTACATTGACCAAGTATCGGTCAGTATGAATAATAACTGATTTATTACATTGACCATAACATATATAAAACCTCAAATTGCAACGTGCAATTTCTGGTAATCAAATCTTTGTTTTGACAAGGGTCTAAAATAAACAGGTAAATTTGGGTTAAGTAGAGATTAAGATAAACCAACATATAAACTGGGTAAACTTTTCTGAATGTAGAATTATGTATTACTGCATTGCAGCATTTTCTTCATCATGCTCACATTTTAATTAGGAAGGCGACAGACGTGCAATCGGAATTTAATTGCTGTTTAGCTTCCAAGATTTTTTATTTTAATATTACGGTTCATTCAACCATATTAATTCTTGGAATAATTAAAAAAAAACAGAGTTTCCCTATAAGTATGTTGTAGGCAATAAACATTATAGAGATGGAATATTCCGAAATTCCGACGCAAAAAGTTCGACATGCGCCCGACTGAAAAGTTTGAGAACTGTTCTTCTATAACTGTAAAAAATTGAGAATGTAATTTACATTACCTGCTAAAAATACCTTTCGTATATGACGGTGAAACTGTGGAATCAACTTCCGTCAGCGGTATTTCCGAATAACTACGACATGCGTGCCTTCAAGAACAGAGTTTTAATTTCCCTTAAAAGGCTGGCAACGGATCGGCGACCCCTTGGTGTCGCTGATCTCCATGAGCGGTGGTGATTACTTTCCACCAGGTGACCCACATGCTCGTATGTACCCTCTCATATAAAAAAAAAAAGGTGAATTATGAAAGTCGCGCGGCGGTGTTAGTTTCATAGTGACAAACGACGACTTTCTTGCGGCTAAATTTATTCTTCGAACAATGGCCTGTCTGCGGTTGCCCTAAACGAAGTTACCACTGCAGCTAATGATTAGATTACTTCATTAACACCGTGGCGCCTCCAGACAAATTGTATTAGCTCTTAAAGCAATGGGGTTACGGTTTAATCTTATAAAGTTCTTAACGGGTTATACGAGATCCTTTTGCAATATACGTTTTTCGACTCCAGTATTCATAGTTGAATTTCTTTCACTAGTACATTCACGCTCTATGTCACATTAGAACTAAAGCCAATCTCAACTGCATGTGATGCATATTATAGAGATACACGATGCGATTTATTATAATGGTAAAATAATACTGTAATAAATACTTAATTTATTCAATGTTAAAGGTAAGGTCGGTGCCACTTATGACTCTTGACTGTACCTTTAGTGAGATGTAAGCGAGACGTCATCATGTTCATGATAGACTGTCTGAAAACGTTATACATAAAGTGCACAAGCTGGCTAGCGCTATTACAGAATATTTTTTTTCTTGCATCAAGCTTAATAAAAAAAAGACGAAAATGTGAATGAAATTAATTTTCATTCGATACCCTTATCGTTGGGGTTAAAGCGGAAATTATAAATCGCCATTTCATGGCGGATGCTATATTGGGCATTTCGGTGATCGTGCCCTGTCACGAGAATCAGAATTTTGTCATCCGATACTCGTAAATTTGTATTACAAATTAAGCAATTTTGGAAGTCTAAATTTTCTAACCACTACAGTAATTGATAAATTAAGTAATTTCTCACATAAATTGAGGAGCTGTTCGTGAAATGAAAATCACTCAAGGTAAGCACCACCCGGAATCGAAGGTTGTGTGGTACAAGTGATAAGTTGAGAGAGGTGTTAAAATTTGCATAATAAATTTGAGAGTGAAACTCACTCCCTCGCAATGGTTCTACGTGAAGTTGGCCTGGTAAGAAGTTTTTTAGCATTAAGTCTGCCTTTTTGTACCCTTATATAAAAACGTTATAATAATGTAACTCGTATTAAACTCGACGTACTCTGTGTACGTTAAGTATCTATTATTGTTAATATTATATTTAATATGCCGTAATGTTTGCGTATTCTCTTAAATTTAAAAACCTATAAACGAAACAACTTTGCCTTTTTTCTCAAGCTAACGTTATTAACTATTATACCCCTTTTGCTTAAATCTATCTCGCATTCTTTCAATCTTTACTACTATAATATTACTATTTACTACATGAATTGTTCTTGCCATATAAGTACGTTAAAGAAAAAAATATTGGACAAGGTTGGGTGGCAAAGATGCGCTATCTTTGCTACCCAACCATGTTTTGCAGTTGTCATAGAATTACATGAACGAAAGTTATCACAGAAACATTCCGCTCATCAATTGCACCATACACATTTACCATATATCATGAAATCTTCCGCCTAGCTTCGTAACTTATTATGCGGAGGCTGTATTGTGTGAGATTTCATCTATAACCACTTTATACCTACATAAATGAAGTGTATTCACGCCTCGCGAAAAAAGTTGGGTTACATAACGGATAAAAACCCATACAAATATACAGTTTATTATCAATTCCGAGACCCTATACCGCTTACGCTGAAACCGATTCCCAAAGAATTTTTTGATGGCGAAAATCAAACGTAACTAACGTTTGATTTACTTTAGTGATAATTATGTTTAGCTTAGCCACTGACTGAAACTGAAGATAAATTAATAAATAACAAACCACATAGTTCAATCATCTTTGTTTAGATTTAACTTTTTAGGCACACGATTCAAGTTATCGATTTTTTGTGTCTTATCGATGGCTGTTTCTTAGTATCTAGTTAGTAATATTATAGAAATAAGTTTTGTACCATAACACCGCTTACATTTTCGGAAAGGGCGAATTTATTGGCATTATTTTATATATTATAGTCTTTTCTGCTAAAGATTTTTCGTATTCTAGATTTTTTAAATGTATTTTTTTAACTAGTTCTAAAAATTATCCATTATAGAAATAGAAAATATGCAATAGATAGGAAGTATCTGTATATGAAATCATAATTACGTCTTCAGTAATGTAATACTGCAAAAGATACGCATAATAAACTTGCTAGAAATGTTTCAATATGCCGTTCCATTTCACTCGAGTACAATAGGAAAGCGAAGCATGAAAGACTGGCCTGTTTGCACAAAACAACCAATAAAAGACGACTATCCCAGTTATTTATGCCTCTGTTATCATAGCTCTCATAGTTGTAACTTCATACGGCGCTGTATACAATGTTTATGAACAGAATATTTCGAATTCTCATACCAACAAAGCAATTTTCTTTATTTTCGTAACAACATGATTTATTGTTTCAGATGCCGACGGTGTAGAAAGAGCGAGGAATCAGTGAAACGCTAAAGTTACAATAAATCGTGACCCGCAAAGTTCAAACCACATTCCTAATTTCGGCTGTCGGGAAGTGCGTAATAAAAATCAGTGCAGTTTGAAATTTAAAATGCGCGAACGTGATTGGTCTTCGCGCCCGGCGGAATCTTGATTAGTGATGTGCTGTGTCGATAGCGGTTATCGGTAGTCGTCATGGCGACTATGGATCTCACCAACGAGGTGGTCCGATTGAGGGCCGAACTCGAGAAGGTGTCAACGGAGCGAGACATGCTACTTTGCGAAGTTTCCAACTTGCGAAGAGAGTTGGAACTCAGCGAGTTAAAGCATCTACAGGATGACAGGTGAGTCGAAAAACTTATTTAAATTGTGAGGAAAACATGTAGCTGACATGACATTTTCATACAAGATACGCTATCACATAACAAGTTATACTTATACGTAACAACCGTTTCCTAGCAAACAAAGGGTGCCTCCGTCTTGTGGGTCCTTTGAAAAGCTCGACAGTTCGTCGGGGACCTCTCACACAACGCTCAGATTATGGTACAAGTCATAAGAGTTTTTACTTGAGCGACAATCTTTCTACGTCAAGCTAGGTAGGTGTATATCATCATCAGGTCATATTAGTCTCCACTACAGGAGCACGACCCTCTCTCGTCCGTCCCTGACAGAAGGAGGATTATAGTGGGTAGGTGTACATATACGCTGTAAAATTATGAGGAGATTTGATAGCTTTTTTTTTTTAATTAAGTGCCTATTACACTACCTGTACGTATGCTGTAGTTGTTTAATGTTACGTCAAGAAATTTCTATCTAGGATTTTTGACAATTGTGATCAACATAATACTGTACTTATATCCTACTTAAGCCCTATGACAAAACAATTATTTCAACTAAAAATTACCCTTCGCGTTTCGGCTTGATGATGAAGCAACATAACAGACAAATTTTCAACTAATAACGCTGCATTTTCTTAGAAATCACGACCAGTTCTGTGAATAACAGGCAGGTTACATACATGAATCTATAAAAACATTAGACGATTAAATGTTTGACAGCATAGAAATCAGCTAGTGTCTTAAAATCATAAGTCAGCTAGTGTCTTAAAATCACAAGCGAAAGCGAATCCCTTTCGCTCATGATTTTAAGACACACACACACGCATGCCTATTACTCCTATTGTTCATAGAGAAGCTTCCGACGCTGACGTCAGGAGGTCCTTCCCTTCACTCTGAATAGACCCTTTTAACGTGTCGTGGTACAGAAAATATAGACTTTGATGCCGTCAACTAACTCATGGGCTGTGCTCAGCTATTTATTGGCCATTTTCCTTTTATCATGTCCATTATCAATATTTTTTTGTGTAATTGATATTCAAGTGTGATGAATTGAACAAGTGTATGGGTCGAATGGTGTGAAGTGATTGCTGTTGACCTATAATAGTACTTGTACTATTATTTATTTTGGGCCTAAACTTATTAGTATAATATAATTTCGCCCAGCGTCTATATATTATATAGACGCTGGGCAATATAAGAAGTAAGCACATATGTCCAATTACTACTAATGCAGTACAACCGCATGATCGGGTGTGAGTGAATCGACACCATCTTTAGAGCATTTGCACCATCACATTCTATTGAATAGAAGTGTATTTAACGACTAATTAACTTTTTACTCGAGCGGCGCTAGTGTTTCAGAAGGGAGTCCCTAACTTTCTCTGTAAGCCTATCGAGGTTTTAGACCCGTTCATTGTAAGAACAGGCTCGTTAAGCTGAGTCAGCCTTTAAGTGGTTTCTATTTCAGAACTAGTTTAATAATTCAGTATCCATGTACTATTTAGTCTAGTATTCTAGACACAGTATAAGTACTTATGTACAGTATAGTATGGTGAGAGCGGCCGGGAGGGCTAACGCTCACGTATCGACCTCACTCCCCTCTGACACAAATCTGGAACAGTTTGTTCGACGCACGCACTCATCGTATTCACACTTTGCACAGGCGTTTTGTTTATGTAATAGTTAACGACACTGCATGTGTATGGAGTGGCCGTGGCATAAGACAACCCTGATCCATGAACGACCATTTTTTTAGTTAATTGATTCAGGTGTTATTTTGCAGAAGTCAATTTTACAGGCAATTTGATCTACACTACTTTGCGTGCTTCCGCCACCAATTAGTTCATGCAAACTACTGCCGGCCGGCACCCGCCCACTACCGTTAGTAGTCGCATGCGACTGCCGTGGCTGCTTTGGTCGTCTCTGCTCCAGCTGCTGTGGTCGTCTCGGCGAATCTCCAACATCTGAAACAGAAGATACATGCGACCGCCGCTGCCCCGACTGCCGTGGTCGTATCTGCGACACGTGTTTCGCCTCTACGCGAGGCATCCTCAGGCGATCTAGTGTAGTGTAGATCAAATTGCCTGACGTTCATGGCAAACGAGCATGTCGGTCACATGGAATGCAATCACCACCGCCCATGGAGATCAGCAACACCAAGGTGTCGTCGATACTTGCCAGCCTATACTCCTTCCTTTCTTTCTTTCTGGTGACCTCCCTCACTCGCAGGAACTGAACAACTCTCTAGGGAATTGTTATTTGGCTGCGGTATTCTGTGAAGTGAAGGTACATCACCAGTCGGGCAGCTTGCAATTACGCTTTCTACCTCTCTTAAAAAATTACAACCAGTTTTCCAAATTTTCGTTGCTTTTACGCACTATGTGGCCGAAACAATATGAAATTTCGGTGACATCCTCGATAACATGAAATTCGCAACTCATAATGACAGTCACATAGATTATTATTTTATTGCAATTTTTTTTTATCTTACATCGTCAAATCCAATCATCATTGTAACTGAATGAATGACGAATCAATTGACTCTCAATTTCGTCTGAATGTCAAAGTAAAAAGGTCATGTTAGTGTTAACGGATACCTGAATTGGTTTTACGCAGGTTTAATTAATTAATCTTACACCAATTACGTCAAGGATAAAAGTTTTAATTAATAAAACAGACTTTTCTGAAGTAGACGAGATCATCAGTGAAAAATAATAATAAGTAAACAAGCGTCGACTTCATGTCTTTTCACGTTGATGTTCTTTGCACTTTTTAATTAGGTTTTTATAATTTTAAATTGATTATATGATTTTTATTTCATATATCTTTAAATCTTTCTTAATTATTATTTTTATACTAAATCGGGTGGCAGACAAGCATACGGCCCGCCTGATGTGAAGCGGTTACCGTAGCCATATTAACGCTTGCAACATAAAATATTGCTCGCGCGCCGCCACCCCCGCTGCCAACGCAGCATCTCCTTCCTTTCTTTCCGGTGACCTCACTCGCTCGCAGGAACACAGCAACCCTCAAGGGAATTGTTATTTGGCTGCATACCGCATCCAAATAACAATTCCCTTGAGATTCCCTTTCTGTGAGGTGGAGGCACATTCCTCAGTCGGGCAGCTTACAATTACGCTCCCTACCTCTCTTTTCGCCAGAGCTTCGTTTGTCAGTCAGCAGGGTGCACCAAAGTTCTCTTACCATTATAATCAAAGATATTTCCTCTCACTATGATTTTAATTCTTCATATACAGGGTTGCCATCCGTTCGGGTTTCCCCGGATTTGTCCTAGTCATAGTTTCATTTGTAGTCCGGGGTTAAAAGTTTAATTAATTACCCGCCTTCCATGCTGCGAATAATTGTAATAAAAAAATAGTGCTAGTACTAAAAAACACTGATGACATGTCCAGGTTTTAAGATTCAAAATCCGGAGTTTACACGCATCTTGTACTGGTTGCTAGCGTTCAGAGATGGCAAGCCTAGTCACATAGAGTGTTGTTGTTGCTTTTGGGCGGCATTTTTATCTATGGACATTTATTTAACATAACATCAAATAAATAAAACCATATTTTGCACATCAAAAAATACTTACTGCACATCAAATGCAGGATTTGATGTGTGATCAGATTAATTTGATGTGCAAATCAGGTTTTATTTGTGGATCAATTTAATATTTTCCTATATATAAGCACAGTATAAGTAATAGTACTATATAAGCGTAAAACAGAGATGAAATTATTTTATTAAATTGTCACCTGTCAAATAAACCAAATCGGTAAAGCGATTCAAAAAAAAAATCCCATACACAAATTTTAAGGTATGTTTGCTTTAGAAGTTTTCACTACAAGAAACATGTCACATAATTGTAACGAAGGTGGGTATTTTAACGCATAAAAGTTCTCACAAGTAATGTTATTTTATTTATTTGTAAGCACCACGTATTTTCCTCATACGCTCGACTAACTGTCAGACACGAGTGGTTATCCATGTCGTATTATGGCGAAAGCTATGGCTTTCTATAGAATTTTCCTTTGTATACCTTTTATTTAACCGTGTTCGGTGCTTGTGTTAACTTTTACCTTAAAGGGATTTTTAGCTGTATACAATTCTAGGCACAATACAAATTAACAAGAAAATGTATCAAAAATTGTAACGTAGGGAAAAAAATCACTGAAAAAGTAAATCTTCTCTACTACTCCTCCTATTGCTGTGCCCTGAAGTCTGTTAAAAATTGCCTATGTTACCCGAGACATAATAAGGAATGGATTGACACCTTATCCATCAAATACGCATAAATATTTTAAATACAAACATACATACATAGACTGTTAAAATCATAAGCAGGCAAGATTTGGCTTTGCCGTTGTCAGTAAATTATTACAGACTAGACTACTAGACTTGCATATATGCAATGCAACAAGGTGGCTTATTGTTATATTACATTTCTCTGCGAGAGAAACTCGGTCTGCCATCATAAGTACTCTATATATAATTTTGATTCAACATCTTCATCATCAGCCTGTATCAAGCAACTGCCAAGATTTTCCCTGGAGACATAGTATAAGGTTCTTCAAGAAGGGCATAGATACAGGGTCTGTAGGTACAGTGAGTTTATACAGGGTCGGCAACGCGTGAGCGATGCCTGTTGTGTGTCGCAAGCGTCCATAGGCTTCGCTGTTTGCTTAGGCAGGTCGTACGGACGCTCGTTTTCAGCATGTGAAATTATACAAAACATGTGAAATTATACACTTGTGTTTCGATGCCAGCAATGTCTGTTTGTTTTTCATTTCGTTCAGTATTTGACCAGAGTTGGAATATGTTATTTTCAAGAGAAACTCCGGGGCTTTGTTAATTTTCTATTTTCACCTGTATTAAAACCGGTTGTTAACCCTAAAATATACATTATAGAAAGTTGCAATTATAATATTTTATTGTTTTTTACATTATGACTTCAGTGCCATTGTAAGGTTTCATGCTTGACGGTGCGTGAGTGAACCATGTTGTTATACAACATGTTATCTGAATAAGTTTAATGACAATGGTGGTATGCCATAATCCATCCATACTCATACTTGCTTATACTTCCTAGTCTAGAGTCCTACCGCCTAAGATTCAGATCGAATATTTTGATTATGAAAATTGGACTTCGCGATTTGATTCGTGAGAACTCTACCCTCATGGCGCCATGCTAAATACTATTTAGCTTAGACATTGAATATAAAACCTAGACGCCAATGGGCGTCTTTGGCTTGTGGTTAAAGAGTTTTGGGACGCCGATGGGCTGCCTTAGCAATGTATGGGTTAAGTTAATAAATAATCTTTATTGAAAAAACTTAAAAGGTAGAAATATTAACATGGAGCAAAGGTTTTATCTTAAATGGAAATATTATAACATGCCTAAGCTAGAAGGTTTCTGTGTTTCAAGCGAAAAAGAACTTCAAATATAATAATAATCACATTTTGTATTACTAATTTACAAAATCTTGTACCGCTAAAAGTAGATCATGCTTGATATGCTACATCTCTTCATAGGACATTTTTGGAATAATTGGTGGTTATTTATTTCATAGTTTCTATAGTTAAGGGGATATTTAAATACCTTGGCGTTTAATCTATTATAGTGACAAAAAATCTCAGCTTAATTGGTCTCTACCGGTTAAGCTGAAAACAGTTTCACTTTAATTAGTTAGGCTGAAGATTGATTTTCGCTATCAACAAGTTATAAGTTAATTAAAAAAATCAAAAACCCGACTGCACCTACAATAGATTTATTAATCACGCGTAACAATAATATAATTCCATACAAGGAAAACCGCAGGCAAAAACTAATATATCAAATATATTTTTGAAATCAGGTCATCGAGACCTTTATTTTGATACCCATATCGATATATTTAGAAGAAAAAAAATTACTGCAACGACAATTTTGCGGCTCCCAGCCGCCATATTGATTTTTTTTATATTTGATGTAGCCTATGTCACTATCACATCAAATACGAATCTAACGACACCTCTCAAACTAAAATCTATCCACCGTTCAGGCTGCGGAGCGTGCCAAACAATTATACATACATACATACTCTCGAAAAACATGACCCTCCTTCTGTCGCAGTCGGGTAAAAAAACTGTATCAGGGGTATCCCTAATAATTTTAACAAAAAAAAACCGACACCAAACATTACTCTACATTTATGAATGTAGATACAGGCTGATAATGATGATGAAAAAATATGGAACCTATCTGGAAGTAAACTCTTTCAAATAAAAAAAAAATCTAATCGATTTATAAATCACGGAGTTATTAAGTAACAAACATAAAAAAAAATCCAGCCGAATTGAGAACCTCCTCCTTTTTTGGAGTCCGTTAAAAAGCGATAAGAAGTGGTCATGATGCACGGAAGTACTACATGTACTGTGTTTTGGACGAAATAAAAATCCTACGCCAAACCTCAGGGCTTCAGTAGAGAGTAGCGCGTTGGGGGACGTTATAACCAATCCATTTTTCCCATGGGTTACAATCTCAATACTACAATGTCTCGTCTATTACTAAAATATCACATCTGACATCGATTTAATATTACTTATTTCCTATCCACGTGCTTGCGTACGTCATTCCCATCCCTCGAGACTGCACTTGATTTGCTCATAAACAATTCCCATTGACGGCGGACGGTAATGACGTCATAGGACGTTACTGAGCTTGAACAAAGGTCAATATCGAGAACGGGTGTATTGAACTAAAAGGGAAATTCTGCTCATTTATGTGAAAAACATTTACTATAGTACAGTTAAGAAAACTTTAATCTTGTCACTTCGAACTTAGCATCGTTTTTATGCCGTACGTAAAAATAAGTAAAATATAGTAAACATGGGTGAAGCCGCGGGTAGAAGCTAGTTAACTATAAATGTAAAAGTATATGTGGATGTAAACGGCTAAATAGATTTTGAAAAAAATTGATATACATATGTTATGGATTGACACATAGGATACTTTATATCCAGGTACTGTGTTCACGCGTCTTCATTTTCTGTATCTATGAAAGACAACCGTTATTGACTGATCTATCAACGCACAGCTCAAACCACTAGACAGCGTTACTCAAAGTGTGCACCGCGGAACCCCGGGGCTCCGTAAGGCCACTGGGAAGGCTCCGTCAGCAGTCACGATAAAATTAATCTATATACCAAATAGAATTTTAAAACTTGTTTAGGATTAAAAATATCAAAATTTCATGCAACCATTTATTGAAAAGTAGCAACAAATTTTTATCTGTTGCTTAGTATAACTTATTTTAAAATAATACCAGATTATTTTTTAGTTTAGGGTTCCATGGCATTTTTAGTCTATCAAAGTATATTGCGACTTAAACTTAATTAATTTTAATAATAATGATAATTTATTTTTAGTCTACACGTTCCGTACAGAATAAGTGAAACTCACGCTAAAAATCTGACATCTGTATCACCTTATTTTTGTGAATAAAGGAATTTTCTTTTATCTTAAAAAGGCTCCGTCGCCATTGATATACAAAAAACTCTCCGTCGCCGAAATAGTTTAACAACCACTGCACTACGCGGATCGGGTCGAAATTTCACATACACGTAGCTATTATGTTGCAGGCATCCACTAAAGTAAATTCTCACAGGATACCGGGATACGGGCGTGCGAAGTCGCGGGCAAAAACTAGCCTTATATATTTTCAAAACTTTACTCATTACCAACTTTCATATATTCAATCTACGTTTCATAAATGATTGATTGCTTCTCCAATGATTTCTAATTTCGCTTGCGATTTAATAAAATTGCCTTGATATAACATTTTTTGTCGTGCTACCTCTAATTGACGTTCTAAGGCGATGGAGTCGTTATTGACATATTTTCGAAATATTTCACCCACGACCAATTGTGTTTGCAGTACTGCTAGGGAGTGTCAAGTGGAAAATAGGCATCTATTGTGACCTTTTACAGGTTTACCTTAGAGCTAGGTTTACCTTGAATGTTTTGGAGTCATTAGGAAGTTACATATATGCAATATGTGATGGAAACAAATACACGACCCATCTGATATGAAGCCGCTACACCCTTTTCACAAAACACTGGTTTACTTGCTCCGTCCAATACCTTTGTCGGTGCAGCATAGCTTTTCAGTAAATAAACTGGTTTATTATTGTCTACATTTTTTGTCACATTGTCCTACTAAATGGTAGTAGATGAAATAATAATATTAATATAATTTAGATAAAAAATTGTAAGACTTGTCTAACTCACAATTTAGTTATTTGTTATATGAGAGGGAAGCAAACGAGCATGTGGGTCACCTGCTGGACAGCAATCACCACCGTCTATGGAGATCAACAACACCAAGGCGTCCCCGATTTGTTGCCAGGGTTCTTGAAGGCTCCCATGTCGTAACTGTTCGGAAATACCGCTGAGGGAAGTTGATTCCACAGTTTCACTGTTCGTGGTATAAAATGTCTTAGGTAACTCTAGTAGATCGCCAATTATCAAGATGATATCGATGGATTTTTTTATACTACCTACGTCGGTTGGCAGACAAGCATACGGCCCGCCTGATGTGAAGCAGTTACCGTAGCCATATTAACGCTCGCAACCCCCGCTGCCAACGCAGCATCTCCTTCCTTCCTTTCTGGTGACCTCACTCACTTGCAGGAACACAACAACCCTCAAGGGAATTGTTATTTGGCTGCGGTATTCTGTGAGGTAGAATAGAATAGAATAGAATATCATTTATTTGTATAACATAGGTGTTCGGATACAGCAGGTGTTTTGATAAATACAAATAGTCTCACTATGCTATTGCCGTGTAGGCATACAAATATTTTGTGTGTATATAAAAATAGTTCAGTACATTTACAATTGAGGTGGAGGTACATTCCTCTGTCGGGCAGCTTACAATTACGCTTCCTACCTTTCTTTTCGCCAGAGCTTCGTTTTTCAGTCAGCAGAGTGCACCGCGTGCAGGTGAAGTTGGCCTTGGTTCAAAGATGTTGATGAGCCACTTACACACCAATATTAATTATTAATTTATGGCGAGTTGTACGATATGTATGTTGTAAATATTATATAAATAGAAATTTTTTTCAGATGGGGATTGTGCTGTCAAATTGAAACTTTTTTCAGTATTGACAGTACAAGCATGTTTGTTTGTTTGTTTATAAAACTTTATTGTACACATACATAAAACTTCAAGTACAGAATAAAATACACAATGGCGGACTTATCCCAGAAGGGATCTCTTCCAGTCAACCAAAGAATGCTTGTAAGTGAATTTTTAGGTCAGGGTGAGGTACATTAAGTACAGTAGATAAAAAAGCAGTTCTTACAAACACACATATAGAAAAATGTAGACAAATACGTACAGTAATACACACAACTGCAAGCAATAAGACACTTTAGATAAAGTGAATTCAAACGTCGGAAACATCAGCGAAGTGCGATCTTAGCTGGCTCTTAAAAGAACTAATAGATTGAGCCATCATCACATTAATTGGAAGTGCATTCCAGAGACGAGCAGCTAACACTGCAAAAGATTTAGAATAGGTAAGGGAGCTATGGGGCGGTATTTGAAGAAACGGAGTGTTTCTGGACCGAAGTCTGTCATCTACAACACGAAACTTGAAACATTCCTTCAGGTAATCCGGCGCTGTTGGGTAGAAAAGGATCTGGTATAGGAAAGTAAGAATGCGGATATTTCGGCGTTGTCGTATTGGTAGCAAACCAAGCTGTTTCCTGTAATGAGAAATGTGATCAAATTTTCGTACTCCAAAGACATACCTAACACACATATTTTGAATGCGATCTAATTTATTAAGGAGTTCTTCTGAAGGGTCTAAATACGCTATATCGCCGTAGTCCAATAGAGGAAGAAGGAGAGTGCGTGCCAATAATGATTTGGTGTTGACAGGAAGAAAGTTTTGGAGTCGTTTCAAGGAATGCAGAGAGGCAAAAATTTTCCTGCTGACTTCATTAACTTGAGGGGCCCAGGACAGAGTCTGATCCATGATGACACCCAAATTCTTAACAGTAGAGGAGTAGTTAATAATATTACCATTTAAAATTACATTTGGGCACATCGAATACGGTAATTTAGAAGTATAATAAGGACTACCAATTATAATCGCCTGTGATTTAAATGGATTAATATTTAGGCCAAATTTTTCGGACCACTGGGCTATTTTACAGAGATCATTGTTAATAACGCTAATTGCACTATTGAAGTTATCAAATGGAGCTGCAGTATAGATTTGCAGATCATCAGCATATAGGTGATGAGAAGAGGAAAGTAAGGAAGTTAAATTGTTGATAAAAATAGAGAAAAGAATAGGAGATAAAACTCCCCCCTGAGGCACACCCGCACTGAGTCGACACCAGTCCGACCTCGTGTTATCAATTTTAACCAGTTGGCGCCGATTAGTTAGATAGGATTTAAACCAGAGTAAAGCCGATTGAGAAGGATTTAAGGCCTGGAGCATGCCCAGCAACATATCAAAATCAACCGAATTGAAGGCATTCGTAAAGTCGAGCAGAACTAAAAGTGTCAACTTTTTATTTTCAACACTAAGTCGAATATCGTCAGTGACTTTGATAAGAGCCGAGACAGTGCTGTGTCCAGTACGAAATCCCGACTGATGCCGACTCAGTAGGTTATGCTTTCGAAGATAACCAGATAACCGCTGGTGCACAAAGTGCTCTAGCACCTTAGAAAGAAACGGCAAAATGGATATAGGGCGAAAGTCCGAGAAAGAGGAAGGTTTCGAGCTTTTAGGAAGAGGAACTACATGTGCATCTTTCCAAAGAGTTGGAAAGATCCCAGAAGAAAGAGAACAATTAATGATATCAGCAAGAATAGGGGCAATGATCTCCTTTATTGGTTCAATCATATGGAGACCAATTTCATCATTGCCAACAGCCTTAGATTTAATAGTCCCAATCAATTTTACTACTTCGTCCGAAGTTATTTCGCCAAGCTCTAACACTGAATTCAAAAGAGGAGTCGCTGTATTTAATTCAGACAAAGTTGCCATCTTTGCAGTGGGATCAATTTGAACTGACGATTTCGAAAAATGATTGTTTAAGGCATTAAGATCAATACTTGGATTTACACTTGATTGTACTCTGCCAATACCATTTGCCTTGAGAAATTTCCAGAGTTTACTGGGGGGACAATTTTCAATGTTCTCGTGCATGTATTTACGCCTGGCCTCTCTGCATAACTTATTGCACTGGTTACGCAATGACGTATATTTTTCACGATTTACAGGAGTGGGGTAATGACGAAATTTAATTTTTGCTCTATCGCGACGAGCCATGAGCTTTTTAATGTCTTCCGTGAGCCAAGGGGCAGGACAGTGTTTAACTCGTACGGGACGAAGAGGCGCGTGTTTATTATAAACATTCAAAATAATTGTGTTAAACGCATCCACCTTTGCATCAACATCAGGTGTCAACAAGACAGTATCCCAATCTGCTTCACGCACATCATTTAGTAATTTCTCCTTGTCAATTGCAGCAAAGTTCCGTAAAAGGAGAGTTTTGTGTTTTCTTTTAGGAGGACGGATCTTAAAAGAGGCATAGATCAAGTCATGGGCAGAGAATGCCGGCGCGTGAAATTGACCATGTGTTGACACTAACTCCGGACAAGATGTGATGATGAGATCAAGTAAAGAAGGAGGTCCATTATGCGGAAAATGTGTAGGATTAAGGGGAAGGTGATAACAGTTAACAGAATTTAAAATAGAAAGAAGATTTTTAGTACGCGCATCATCCTTTATGAGACAGGTATTAAAGTCTCCCATTATGATGGTGTGATCACACTGTGGAGATAGTTCAGATAAAAGAGTTTCAAAGGAACTAAAATAATTAATATGTAAAGATGGACTATAATAGACACCTAACAACACTTTGGTATGATGGAGGGTTACCTGAAGGAATAGGTGTTCAGGAGAATTAACTACTGGGGCAGATTGAGACAACAATTCAAAAGGAATATCACTGCGGAGATATATGCCGACACCACCATATCCCACCATTCTCGACATACCGTCCTGTGTCCGGACACACGTACGATCATTTCTAATTAATCTGAAACCAGGCAAAGGGTACAAAGTGGAGGGCAGCGAAGGCTTTAAAAACGTCTCTGAAATTAATATGGCATGTATGTTATTGGATGTAAAGGTATTAAGCAGATCTGCGTAGTGCGCCGCAACACTTTGGGCATTTATATGTATAACATTAAAGTTTTTTACTAATGAAGCAAACACCACGTTAATATTTGTACTTAGAGATGGCTCATCAGAAATATCACTGTTAACTATACTTTCGAAGGAAGAAGACAGAGAGAAATATTCACTATCGGATAATGCCTCCGACATTGTATCAACAAAAGACTGTAGTAAAAGTGTATGTATCAATAAATTTAATTAATAAAATTTAAGAAAATTCAGTAATTAATTCAATTAAATAAAGTACCGCTTAGAAACCACTTTCAAGCATTCGTCGGCAGCCGAAATATCATAAATAATTTTAACAAAACGAGAAAAAAAAATACAATAAAATAACACTAAAATATTAAACGGACAACTATTATATCCAAGTAAACAATTACGAATCCACGGCATCAACGCAAACAAATAAGCGCATAGAGAACATCAATTTTCCAACATTCAAATTTAATAATACTCATAGACGCAATTTCTGAACGAAACGGAGCAGTCGGCGATATGACATCTGACAGTGATCGAATTGACACATTTCATTCAATACGTCACATGTCATTCTCATTTGTTTAGATTTAGAATAACAAATTTGTAGGTTAACAGAAAAAAGAATATTAAAATACATGTTTTACATTAAATTGTGACTACCATACAAACGGTAAACTTATTCATATAGTAATTAAAATTACCCACACAAAGTAAGATGTACAATAAAAATACTAACATAAAAAGGAAAATTAGAACAAACTACCCATATGGGCAATCAATAAGTGTTTGGAAAGTAGATGACATGAAATACGGATACCGTGCAAGACGTAACTTATCAGGACGACTACTTATTTGCCTTTGCATGTGCCCTTGCAGACCGTGTTTTGGTTGTTGGTTGCACGGCAGGTTCAGTAGACCTGGTAATAGACGCCGAGACCGGCGCGTCCGGAAGAGCAGCATCAGTTTTGCTATTCGTTACATCCACTTTGAAGGAGTCTAACTCAGTCATAGAAGTGATCTTACGCTTTGAACCATCCGGACAGAGTAACACAATCTTCCCGTTACTGGTCCAGCAACCCTTCACGCCCAGAGCCTTGCGGGCCTCGACAAAAACGGCATGTCTACTAGCTGTTAAAAATTCAGATACTGTTATTCCACTGCCCTTCAAAAGCCTTTTTGCCAGCCAAACTTCATTACGAGACTGCTGGTCATGGAAATGTATGAGAATAGGTCGTGGCTTGCCTGCAATACCGTGAGTTCCTAGACGGTGACACGTAGATATAGATGACTCATTGAAGTCCTTGAGATTCAGATTTTCTTGACAGAGCCTCAATACCATCCCAGCCGGGTCCTCGTTACTGGACTCATCGATGCCGTGCAAGAGAAGCATACCTGAACGAAATCTCATCTCAAATCCGTCCATAGTATCCAGCATCAACTCCAATTGGGTCCTCAACCCAGAGACAGCCTTCCAGATTAAGTTTTTAAAATTGTTGTAATCACTCGCCAATGATACAATGTCCTGAGTCTGAGCACGTACACCAAGGGAATCCTCAAAGCCTGCCATCCTTGTAGCAAACATAGCAGCCATCTCATCCAGATTTCTTCTCAGCTGTGCCAAGTTGTCCATTCTGCTGGTGTAAATTTAGTGCAGTGTTGTGTTGTATTTCTTTGTTGAAAAATATTTAAGAGAGAATGTTGATATAACGGCTGACAACGAACTATAGCATGTATTAATACATGTAGTGACAATATCAGGTATTTATTTTCCACTTATATATATTTAATTTAAATAAATATTAAAGGGCAAATTTATCACTTGTTAACAGTTGCGCCTACCCTCTTTTAACTGCTATGTCGTCATGTTGTTATGTCATTCCTGCGGTCATTTCATTTTGGACGTGCTTCAACTCTATATTGCCTGTTCCAGAGTCGGTACCCCCAGACGTTTGTTTATTCATGCTCAAAATGGAAAAACAAAAAATATTGTTTATCCAAATGTTTTGGATTAAGTTTTGTAAAATAGCTAGCAATTAATAAAATATTTTTTTTGTTTGAATAAATGAATTTGATGTTCCAATTAATTTTTTTTAGTATTTCACTTTATACGTAGCGAAGCACGTGCACGTACGTAATATTATATATATATCTAATATATAAAAATCAATGCCACTTTTCGTTGTAATTTTATAACTCAAGAACGGGCTCACCTATCCAAACCAAATGTTTAGGCTTTGTTCGGACTATTTAGTAGATGGTTTATGTGAAATTTGCACAAAATCGGTAGAGCGGTTCTTCATTTATCACATTTTTTGTAACAAATGAATTCAATAAATGGCGGATCTTTGTTAATGGGGATTTTGCTGTCAAATTTAAACTTTTTTCACATGGGGATTGTGCTGTCAAATTTAAACTTTTTTCAGATTTTTTTTTTAATAAATGAATTTTATGTTCCAATTAATTTTTTTTTTAGTATTTCACTTTATACGTAGCGAAGCACGTACCGGGCCGCTAGTATATATATATATATATATTGTACTTGTTTCCTTTCAAACTGTTTGTTATTCTAATTAATTATGGTCACATACCCGTAGGCATTAGGTAACGACCGTCCGTGTTTGGTATCTGGCCTTCGCCAGCGTTACTTACTACACTGCTGCATTGCTAATGTTGGTGTGAGTTGTTATTCTTCAGTTGCATTACTATTTGTATATTGGCATATGTGATTAAGGATTAGATTAAAGAAAAAACTATACCGTCAAACGGATTAGACTATTGGGCGTGTAAAAGAAATTTACATGCATGTTTACATATATACACTCGAATAACATAACCCTCCGTCAGTCGGGTAAAAACCAACACCCAATGAGACCTCCCTCGCCTAGGTGTTTTCAAAAAATAGCCGAATTTCATCTACAACTATGGACTGAAATGCCTTATTTAGGTAGTAGTTATACTTAATGAGTAGATAGCACTACACGGTAGAATATAAAATGCAAAAATTCGCCATCATCACACACCTTCCTGGTAGCTCAAATAGAAGAGCACTGGGCAATCGGTAGTCGAGAGGTGTCGTCGGTTCAAATCCCACTACACTAAGCGAAAGAGGTGATTTTTTCCATTTTTAAAATATTTATCTACACCACTATTATAAAGAGGAAAGATTTGTATTTTTGTGTGTGTGTATGTTTTGTAATGAATAAACTCAAAAACTACTGTGCTGATTTCAAAAATTCTTTCACCATTGGAAAGCTACATTCACCCCGAGTAACATAGGTTATATAAAAAAAAATCTTATGTCCACCCGTGCGAAGCCGGGACTGGCCGCTTGTAATTTTATAAACGGAACCTGAAATATGAATAAGTATAAATACCTACCTATAAATTAATATTGTCAGACATATTACACAGCGCCATCTAGCCCCAAAATAGGCGAAGCTTGTGTTATGGGTACTAGACTAACTGATAAACATACGTAAATACATTTTTTTTTGTAAATACATACCTACTTATGATACATAGAAAACAACCAGATCAAGACAGACATGTTCATGCACACAAATGTTTGTCCTGTGTGGGATTCGAACCCACGAGCGTTGGTGTCGAAGCCGCGTCATTGACCGCTACGCCACCGAGCTCGTCAATATATAAATAAATGATTATTATTATTATAAAACCCACTAACCTAAAAATGGAGGTAGTCAAGCGGACACAGTCACGATAAACAGCTGCCACGACAAATATGACGTAGCATAACCACAAAGGGTTAAAATTGACATAACCAAGCGAGATATTTCATACCTTCAAATTGCGAGGGTTATTTTACGCTGGGTCAAAGGAGCTACCACTGAGGAATGTTTGTGATGAACCGCGGCGACTTTTATAGCGCAGTTAACGAATATTTTTATACGTAAAATAAGCCTTTAATTAAAGTTATTTTTAATACCACTAAAGTTTTTGGGGTGTAGGTAAGTGGTTCCTTCGAGGTGTATGCATTAACATCTTTGAACCAAAGTCAACGTCACCTGCACGTGGTGCACCCTGCTGACTGACAGAGGAGGCTCTGGTGAAGAGAGAGGTAGGGCATAGCGTATTTTTTAAGCTGCCCGACTGGGGAAGTACTTCCACCTCACAGAATACCGCAGCCAATTAACAATGCCCTTGAGGGTTGTTGTGTTCCTGCTAGGGAGTGAGGTCACCAGGAAAGACGGAGTTGCTGCGTTTGTTGGGGGATAAACGCTCAGCTACGGTAACCGGTTCACATCAGGCGGGTCGTACGCTTGTCTGCCGCCCGATTTAAATGTGTATCGGGTCTTGAAGAAAGGTGTGACGGAGTTTTTGCACTCATTGTTCATTGCCTTTTTGGCGGTCGCCGCTGTTAATCCTGTCTACACTCGTCAATTAAAAAAAAAATAACAGTAGTTATTGGGGATGGAATATCTAATTCGATACTTATTTTTACATTTAGCTTTTTTTATGTGAGAGGGGGGCAAACGAGCATGTGGGTCACCGGGTGGAAAGTAATCACCACCGCTCATGGAGATTAGCGACACCAAGGGGTCGCCGATCTGTTGCCAGCCTTTTATGGAAAATGAAAACTCTGTTCTTGAAGGCACCCATGTCGTAGTTGTTCGGAAATATCGCTGAGGGAAGTTGATTCCACAGTTTCACTGTTCGTGGTATAAAATGTCTTAGGAAACGTACTGTAGTAGATCGCCAATTATCAAGATAATATGGATGGAATTTTAATTTATACGATAGTGGAATTCAGCGGCAGATATCAAATCAAACAGCTCATCCAAGCACTTTCCGTGATATTATATAGAACGCAAAGAGACGCTACATCTCTGCGTGTAGAGAGAGAGTCCAATCGATTCGAGATCATTGTGTCATCGACGATTCGAACTGCTCTTCGTTGTATGCGGTCAAATAGAGCAAGCAAGTAATGGGGCGCACCGGCCTAGAGATGCGAACTCCATGTGAGAATCTTCACGATAAACATGATCTGAGTACGGCGATAGTTTTATTTTGAGGTCATCAGATACCTTGACTTTATAAGGTCAGTATGAGGTCATTTTCTGGTCATATATCACTCGGAATTTTTACGTGCATCTATCTACTGACCTTGAAGTTACTAGGAAGTCGTTAGAGGAGGTAACAGACTTACAGTTTGTTCCGTTCTTTGTGTTTAGTTAAATGCTTAGTTTAACTATTTCTAAGGTGATTATCTCAGTTGAACTATGACGAATGAAAAAACATTTTGAGTCAGCTTTGAAAAGGAGGAGTGCACTATCACTGGAATGGGTGAAGCTATTGATGCCGTCTCTCACAACATTTAGAAAGCTTGATATATTTTGCGAATGATGTCTACACGTTGTACCATTTGTAATGGTGATGATGTTGTCATCATCAGGAGTCTATATTCGTCCAGTTGGTATTATGTCTTTGCACTAACGCCGGAAAGGATGGCAGTTATTGATGCCCTCTCTCCCAGTATTTAGGAAACTTGACATTTTTTGCGAACCTTTGTCTATACATTGTACCCATCTTAATACATTACATCATCAGGACCTATTTGTACAATTGGTATTAAGTCTTTGCACTAACGCCGAAAAGCGTGGAAATTATTGCACCCTCATCCATCATTTACAAACGTAGATACGTTTCGTGAACGATCTGTGCCCATTGTATGATCTTCATCAGGAAGTATCCATCCAATTGTTTCGTTGATGTCCAATTGTAGTATACATATATCTCGATCCTAACGCTGGGAAGGGTGGAAGGTATTGGTGTTCTCTCTCAACATTTAGAAAACTTCATATTTTCGAAGTGAAAGCTTCTTTAGGCACGTTGTGCTCAAAATTTGATGCTAGTGATAGAGACTAAGCCGCGGATCTGTAACACTCATTCGGGTAAAGTCGGCAGGAAGGGAGCGAGACGGAGTGACAGTTGAAGTTTTCACTTCTCGTGTGGTCAAACATACGCTGGTTTTCTTGCGGACGATCTCTACTCTACGCGTCTTATCCATTGAAATATATTCATTTATCATTATCATTGAATGTCTTTGTGCCCATCCTAATTCATTAATTTTATTAGGACCTGGGGTTCCCTACCACCGAAGCTGAAGCCGATTACCATCAGATTTTTTAATTGCGAAAATAGCTTAGATTTATGGTATTTGTGTTTAGCTTAGGTGGTAGAAACTCTGGAGCTGTACCGATTCAGCTGAAAATGTTTGGTAATAACTATAACATACGACTTATTTGCCGAATCAACATATTCACTGTTCGGCTTCCGCTTCGGCGGTAGGGCCTCTGTTCGTCCAGTTGGTACATTATATATGTCTCTCTTTATATATTCTTTATTATATATAAATAAAGGTTACAAGAGTTTATGTAAGTGGTATGCAAAGGCGAGCTTATCTCTAATAGAGATCTCTTTCAGCCAACCTTCAGCAGTGGGACAGTATGTTAAGTAGCGGTTAGAAGTTCCTCTCCTAAATGTTCCCCTTCGTTTCTGATGTAAAGAAATTCAAAATCGGTTGTGTTGAAGCTTAAAGTGTTGGAACAGTTTGTACGACACCGAACGAATGTTCTCCAATGACCTAATAACCTAATTTTGTTGAAGTAATGTTATCTTAGTGAGTGTTTATCTTTTATCGAATGTCAATATACTATGATATTTAATTGGTTTCCTACTTCTGTCAAGGATAGTTTAAACAACTGTTATGGCCAGATATACAGTCACTTCTTGTGTTTGTAATATTTATGTGTGGCCATCAGGCGAGCGGCAATTTAAAAAAAATAGTTTTTTTTTACTTCATAAGCCAGTAATAAATCTGTTTTAATTCCTTGTGTAAACTGTTAACTGTAAACTGTAACAATAAGTTATTATTATTCGTTTTTACTTTATTTGAAACGCGACGTGATCGAGAGTGTTTGTTTGTTTGTAAGTTCTTTAATGCAATAACAATATGTAATACAATTCTTAAAAGTAAAGAGTAATACATAGGCGGACTTATCCCTAATAGAGATCTCTTCCAGTCAACCTTACAGTCATTGAAAGGAGCTCAATCAAAGGCGATAAAGCACACATTTTGCTATTAACAATACATATTGATTAATAACAATATGTATTGTTAATAGCAAAAAACAAAAGTGTTTTTAGCTACTAGAAAATCTCTACAAATGTTTGAAGATGGACAATATTTTTTTAGTTTTTACGTTCATGACTCATGGTATCCTTTCTGTTCAATTATATTGTAAATTGTAATTGTGACCAGGGTATTACCAGGGGCAGCACTTTGTTTAGCCGAGTCCCATTGGAATGGTCTTTGTAAGAAGTTTACAAACTTTATCTGATGACAGAGCAGGAAAGAAATAACTTTTTATTCATCGCGAGCATTTTAAAATATTTAATTTATTTAATAGGTAGTACGTAAGTTTCTAGATTCTTCCTTCCTTATAGATTGGTCAGATGATCTCAAAAAAGCGGCTGGTAGCATTGGGGAAGATGATACATGCTGATGATGGTGATGTCTCGTAAGTTACAATTCCATTTGAAAACGTTTATTATATTATAAATATTTTAAAAATGGAAAATTTCACTTCCCCCGCCTAGATGCTATTTGAACCCACGACCTCTCGATTACCGGTCGAGTGCTCTTCCAACGGCTATCAGGAAGGTTTGTGATGGTGGCGAAGTTTTGCATTTTAAGTCAAATATTACTGCTGTGAAGTCGCAGTGTGGCGCCATCTACCTATTAAGTTTTACACTACTAAACAGATAGTTTTATAACTTATAGTATGTTTATGCCTTTAGACCCGAAAATGGCTGTACTATGTTCTTTTATAACAATAATTTACGCTTGAGCAGATTTTAGTCAATGAATAACAAAATTTCATCCCAAAAACATATCGTCCTTCGAAGTTTTTGCAACATCACGGCACATTACAAGTCACTGCGTAAGCTATTTGGTTTTATTATCATTTTCGCTCCGCTGGCTCTATAGCCGCACGCCGTAAGTAGGTACGAAAGGCAAGCCTCGAAAAGCTTTTCGCTTATGCTAACGCTTATATTCCATACCAACGTTTCTTGTGATAATATTTATTTTAGCTGTTTCAACTTTATAAATGTTAAGCAAGACGGTGGTGGTTACGAAAAAAGTTTGTTGTTTTTTTTATGTGAAAAATCTTTCAGGTAGTTCACTTGCGAAAATCAAAATCTAGGTAACGACAACATTTCAAAGGAGAAGAATTACTGACTTGTTCTGACGATTTTGCAATTTATATTACTGGAATCGATGTATTATGTAACAATGTTTTAGCCCCCCCCAATAGTGTTAGACACTTAAAATCCGTGGTGCACGGCAGTTGAGCTTCACTTGATTAGCCATCTCTTAAGGCTTTAAATGCCTTATTTGACATATTGCTGTCTCTCATATTGCTAAGAGGGGAAGTCAAATTCCAAAAGCTTCTTACTCCTACTAATTTCTTGTGATTAAATTCGTTGAGTTCCAAGGCAGCCGCAGTCTTACCCCCGGGACTGCAATGGACTTCATTGCCTTTTTTGGTGGTTGCTGCTGTTAATCCTGGCTACACAGGAGACACAGTGGTGGGCCCGTAACATTCCATTGGACTACTACAAATACAACACCTGCGTGCATTACTTTATAGATTTCCACATCATTAATATATTATGATGAAAGAAAATTGAGAACTGTGCTTGAGGTATCATCATGACACACGTATAGGATAATCTTATTAACTTTAGGGCTCTTTGCTGGTTCTTATAAGAAGGTTTTACAGATTCGGCATCGCATGTGTGATACTTCAGGCTGTGATGACTGCTTACCAACAGGCAAGTCGTACCTCCTTAATGGTATAAAAAAATAAGACCTTTAAGACATCACTTAATGCTTCTGGAATATATAAAAGACGTGAATTATGTCGGGACAGGGTCGCTAGTAATGTAATAAATGCGGAAGTTTATTAGTTCGTCTTTCACAATCGAATCGCTGAACTGAAGATAATTTGAACCCTAAAGAAGGTTTCACAAGAGGGCAAGTATGTTATCTACCCAGTGCTGGATATGGCTTTCCCCAATATTTTTCACCAAATGCCATCCTACTCCTTCCACATTCAACCCCATACGCGGCCTCCACTCTAAAACCTTTCCATCTGCCATCATTGACTCGGCAAATGTAGTCATCCGCCCACTGCCATTTCAGCTCGCTAACTCTAAAAGCTATGTCAACAAAGGTTCTCGGTCATATTTGGCTTTACCGGACTTGATTCCTTAGAGAAATCTTTCACATAGTTCAGTATACAACCCTCGTTCCGTCACGACCCGCCGGGGCTTGCTTTGAAATAAAAATCAAAGTTTTGGCGGAAAGTGAAAGTCCTACGTTTTGTTGTATCTACGATGAAACAAGATGGATACGACGATGGAAGAGTTCGGTGGCGTCGTTGCGTGTGTCAGTCTAATCGAACACGCAAGTTAAGCAATGTCGACTGTATCCTCTCCATGGATGGGTTTATTTTTCTTGAGCTCCTCCGTGCTTCGGACACGGCACGGGACGGGACGGGGTCCCACCACACATTCCCACCACTGTGTCTCCTGTGTAGCCACTGCTCCTGTTTAACAACGGCGAGCACGGCGGCAAGCAATGAACAATGAAGTCCATTGCAGTCCCAGAGGTAAGACTAAGGCTGCCTTGGAACATACAAAAAATTTTATCAGAAGAAATTAGTAGGAGTAAGGAGCTTTTGGAATTTGACTTCCCCTCTTAGCAATGGGAGAGACAGCAATATGGCTTTAGGCTTTTAATAATAAGGCAAATAAGGCATTAATTGCCTAAAGAGATGGCTAGTCAAGTTAAGCTGCCGTCATGCCGTGCACCACGTATTTTAAGTATCTAACAACCTAACACATCGATTCCAATAATACGAGTTGTCAAATCTTTTGAACGCTTGGTAAATCTGCCTTGTTGCTACCAAATTTGAATAGTATACTACCCCGTATGCGAGATGCAACGAATTCACTTCACTGATAGAATCAATAGAAAATGACATCCGCATTTGAAAAATTCCATACTTTTATCGGAACATTTTTTCACTTCCGAGTGGGTTTCTTAGTCAAAACATCCTTTTAGAAATTAATAAATTCGTCTAGTGGCCGATACGACGACATTATGCAAAATGTCACGATTTCACTAATCGTTGTTCTGGTTTTGGGCTGTTTCTATTCAAATTTATCCAATTACAACCTTTATTGGCTATCTCTTATATTAATGTTGTTTTCCCACGACCTTGGCCTCGTGAAATGTAAAATATTTCGTGGAGTAAACAAGTTTTTTTGGCCTTATTTGTCCAAGTAATCATCCGCCAACTCGCAGTTGAGCAGCGTGGTGGAGTACACTCTAAACCCCTTCAATTGAGGGGAGACCCGTATCCCAACAGTGGGATGATCACCGGGGTTAATGGCGATGCCGAAAGTAATATTTTTTTATACCACTAAAGTGGCAAACAAGCATACGACCCGCCTGATGGAAAGCAGTTACCGTAGTCTGTGAACGCATCACACACGCGTTGCTGACCCTGTAAAAACCTCTTCACGGCCTTAAAACGGCGTGAAGCGGTTTTTACAGGTTCGGGAACGCGCATGTGATGCCTCTGGTATTGCACGCATGCCCGTATAAAAAAATACTGACTGAACGATCTTTTTTTTTTTTTTTATACTACGTCGGGTAGCAGACAAGCATACGGCCCGCCTGATCTGAAGCAGTTACCGTAGCCATATTAACGCTCGCAACATAAAATATCGCCCGCGCGCCGCCACCCCCGCTGCCATCGCAGCATCTCCTTCCTTTCTGGTGACCTCACTCACTCGCAGGAACACAACAGCCCTCAAGGGAACCGTTATTTGGCTGCGGTATTCTGTGAGGTGGAGGTACGTTCCCCAGTCGGGTAGCTTACAATTACGCTCCCTACCTCTCTTTTCGCCAGAGCTTCGTTTGTCATTCAGCAGGGTGCACCGCGTGCAGGTGAAGTTGGCTTTGGTTCAAAGATCTTGATGAACCACTTACACCCCAATCTTAGTAGGTCTTGACGCCACTAGCACAATAGTAATCCAACCTGACATTAGTTCGTCTGTGAATCCAAAAGAAATTAGAAGACTCGTGTTGGTGTAGGTGGACAAAGAGCTAAGAATATATTATTATATTCGTAAGCAATTGTGGTTGCGAATAAATGTTCTTAGCTCTTTGACCTTCATGAAATCGATATTTCTATTGCGGCTGGGTAAAACGCATTAAAAGGTTGCTGACCTCTGACCTACCCTTAATAACAGAATAAGAAATAGGCATAAACCACTGAATAAGTAATAGTACGTACAGTATAGCCACTCCCTGCCGCTATCTCGTATCGACCTCACCTCTCCTTTGAGACGAATCTGAAACCGCGTTCATTGAAGTTCAGAGTGCATATTACGAGTTTTTTTTGTTCGCATTCGTTCATGTCAACGTTAACAATCCGACCAAATAGAGAAGAACTCTCATGTTGTGAATTTATAAGACGCGTGTTACATATCAAAATTATGTAGCTTACTCAGGGGCGCCGACTCCGTGGGTGCTCGGGGGCTCGAGCACCCACGAGAAATAAACAGTGGGTGCCGAGCACCCCTGAGAATAGACATCAAGAAACAGATCAGTAATCGCCTTTTAGCACCTATAAATTATAATATTTCTTGATAATAAAAACTAGTTTCATTTTTATATAATGGTTTCATTTCATATTTTTATCAAACATAATTAGTAATTAAGTACGCAGTATGTAAGTAGGACATTAACGTATTTGTCGGTCGATCAGTGTGCATTTCTCTTCTCACACTTCGCCACTTTTTCGAGTCATCAAATGAGCATGAGCGAGCACCCATGAGGTTTTCGAAAAGCCGGCGCCCCTGAGCTTACTTGTTCACATTATCAAGTGTGTAACCCAGTTAATTTGGATATGTAACACGCACACGCGACTGGTATATTCCCAACGTGAACCTTTTTCTCAATTTGGTCGGCTTGTAAACGTTAACACTTTCGAATGTGAGCAAAAAACTCACACCAAGCACTCTGGACAGATATTATTGTTTACTATGGAGTGACCGATTTCCACGTAAACCAAAGTCAAACTATCAGTTCGGTCCAGCTACGAACGTCGTCTTTTTTTTTATACTACGTCGGGTGGCAGACAAGTACACGGCCCGTTTGATGTGAAGCGGTTACCGTAGCCATATTAACGCTTACAACAAAGTATCACTTGCGGGCCGCCACCCCCGCTGCCAACGCAGCATCTCCTTCCTTTCTGGTGACCTCACCTCACCCGCAGGAACACAATAAATAACCCTCATGGGAATTGTTATTTGGCTGTGGTATTCTGTGACGTGGAGGTACATTCCCCAGTCGGGTCTTACAATTTACGCTCCCTACCTCTCTTTTCGCCAAAGCTTCGTTTGTCAGTCAGCACGCTACACCGCGTGCAGGTGAATTTGGCTTTGGCTCAAAGATGTTGATAAAGCACTTACACCCCAAATCCAAACCTCGCTTTCCAAGATCAATGCTAATATAAATACCTAAATGTACTTGCAATAGAAAGTAAAATGTGTATTTCTATAGTATTCTCAATATCTCTAAGTAACTAGTACATTAGCATAGATCAGTGTTTCTTAACCTATGGTCCGCGAGTATATGTAAGGGGGTCCGTCGTCAAATATTTCTATGAGCTATTTGACGACGGACCCCCGGTGAATTAATAAATAATGCCAGCAAGACTTGCAAAGAAAGCAGCACCTACCTTCACATTAATACTTTATTTTGATTTTTTATATAAACATACGAGGGGAGGTCAATAAGTTCGCGGAATGAGAGAGAAGGAGGTTGAAATTAAACACCAAATTATTTTTCCTTTTCAATATATTCTCCTTTAACCCTAATACATTTTTCGGATCTCTCAAATAGCTTGTTTATACCATCGAAAAAAAATGATTTGTCTTTGGTGTCAAAATAGGCCGAAATTGCCGACTTGACTTCATCATCGTCGTCAAATTTCTTTCCACGCAGCTCTTTCTTCATTTTTGGAAATAAATAATAGTCACTGGGGGCCAAGTCTGGACTGTATGGTGGGTGGTTTAATTGTTCAAAGCCGCATCGGTGAATGGCAGCCGTCGCAACATGGCACGTGTGGACGGGTGCATTGTCGTGCAAAAGGAGCACACCTTTTGACAGTTTTCCTCTTCTTTTTTTCTTAATGGCTTCTTTCAATCTTTCCAGTAAAGAAGCGTAGTACTGTCCCGTTATAGTCGCACCACGTTCTTTATAATCGATCAGTAAAATACCTTCTGTATCCCAAAAGATAGTCGCCATGATCTTTCCGGCCGATTGTGACACTTTGAACTTCTTTGGAGGAGGTGTGCCTTTTTTATGCCACTGCATCGACTCTTGCTTCGACTCAGGTTCATAGTGGTGAACCCAGGTTTCATCTCCAGTAACAATCCGGGCCATAACTTCTTCCTTTCTCTCTCCACAGAGCTCCAGAAACTGGTGAGAGCACTCGACACGCTCGCGTTTTTGAAGTGGCGTGAGCATTCTCGGAACCCATCTTGCACTGACTTTAGTCATCCCAAGATGATGATGTAGGATATTTAAAATACTTGATTCGGATACTCCAACCATTGCTGCAAGTTGCTTCTTCTTCAGTCGGGCATCTTCCAATACAAGTTTTTCTACTTTTTCGACGATTTCCGGTGTGGTGGCCTCAATTGGCCGTCCGGAGCGGGGGTCGTCTTCAATGGACTCCCTTCCTTGTTTGAAAAGACCATGCCACTTGTAAACCATGGTTTTACCAGGGGCAGAGTCCGCGTAAACCGCTAACAGCTCTTGAAAAATCGTCTGAGCGGATTTTCCTTGCTTGGTAAGAAACTTAATAACGGCACGGTGTTCAATTTTCTCCATACTGGCTGACTTCTTCCCGATTTAGTTGTTTGCAGGTCGATAACTCAAAAGTTAATGACACGATTAGGTTCAAACTTGGTATATATACTCTTAATGAGGTGCTTAACTAGTGCCTACCTGGACGGGTAAATTTATCCCCATCAACCCCTCCATTCCGCGAACTTATATTTTTTTTTCAGTACTAAAATAAATTGTCCTAAATTTCTTCTTGTGTTTTTCATTAATGGGGTCCTTGATTTTGTGCTTCATTTTCTAGGAGTCCGCGGACCGGAAAAGGTTAAGCAACGCTGGCATACATCATTCATTACCTATGTCCCAGCCATCTTCTCCGGATCTTACTCACTTTCACTGTAAATTATTCATTTTATTGAATATTCATCGTTCCACATTTTTCGTTTATTTACAGAACTGTGACCTCTAATATTGTTCTTAAAATAATTTCACTTATTAATTTTTGTTTATATACGAGTATGTATGTATAACCTACTGCCTTATAATAAATATTCCTCGACAAATTACACGCTGTCATCTAGTCCCAAACTAAGTCAAGCTATATTACGGGTACTAGATAATTGATACATATTATACTTAAATACATTTTTTTTTGTAAATACACACATATAATTATATAGAAAACACTCAGACCAAAACAAACAGACATGTTCATATGTAGCGAAATATTTGTCTTGTGTGGGGATCGAACCCGCGAACTTGGAGTCAAAGGAGCCATTGGTAGCCTTTTGACCATAATTTTATTTTATTTATGAGTTTATAAAAGCGGCCCGCCCACGCTTTGCTGTGGGTCAGTCTTCCTGTTCCCATTCTCAACCTGTATTCCAGTGGGTTTCCCATACAAACCTCGTCTTCTTAGTGCGATCGTTAGGCTATACGATCGCACTAAAGAGCGATACTCGTTTTACTGAATCTTTAAAGGTGTTTTCACAGTGATAAATTGCTAGATAATCTCTAAAATAATCTAAGTCCCTTTCACTCATCAAAGTAGCTGTTTCAATTAAAGCTATTCTAGTACATTTTACGACACATAAAGTTCAAACGACAGGAGACATCGTTGGTATTAAGGAAACATTCAAAATTATTAAGCTTTGTAACGCAACCGAATTCCGCCCGAAACCCGCTGTTGAGCAGCGTGATGGGGCGTGCTCCAAACCCCCTTCGATTGAGGGTAGACCCGTATCCCAATCCCAATAGTGGGATGATTATGAGTTGATGCCGAAATACAGTATTATTTATTTAGTTTAGTTAGTTACCGTAGCCATGAAATTTTCATGTTGCGACCGTTTAGATGGCTACGGTCAGAGTCGGACTGGGCCGGAATGGCCCGGGTGGCTGACAAGCCCGGGGCCCGAGACTAGATGATGGTAGATGGTATATTATCCTACGGTTGCCGCAAGCCCCGCAAGCCAGGCCCGTGGGGGCCCGGCTGGCAAATGCCACCTCGACTATATGGCCAGTCCGACGCTGGCTACGGTAACAGCTTTACATCGGACGGGCTGTATGTTTGTCTACCACCCGACGTTGTATCAAAAAAAATGGGAATCTTATTACTTACATATGTTGTACGTTTTATTTTAACACGACAAAATAGAAAAGGAGTTATAACAATACTTGTTTGTTAGAGTCCAAGCGCACGTAGTCGCGGGCGGCTGCTATTTTTCCATATTTTCATTCATGCTATATTGAATTGGCTTGTATACCGAACTTTTATACGGGACGAGGGCCTACCACACATTCCCACCACTGTGTCTCCTGTGTAGCCAGGATTAACAGCGGCGACCACCAAAAAAGGCAATGAACAGTAAAGTCCATTGCAGTTCCGTGGGTAAAACTAGGGCTGCCTTGGAACTCACAACGAATTTAATCAGAAGAAATTACTTAGTAGGAGTATTAAGCTTGAACCGAACTTGTATATTAAATGTTTGAGATATGGTGTCATGTCTGGGGCATAGTTTTCGAGAGTTAATAACGGGTTTAGTTGCAATATCATTATACAGGGCTGGGAAACGCCCACATCTGCATAGTTCAGGGGCGTGTATACCTACTTAAAATTTATATTTTCTTACCTATTTTGTCATTTATAAACTAAGATATACATCATCATTATCAGCCTGTATTTACCCACTGCTCGATGTAAGCCTCCCCAATTCTTTCCACCAAATACGATCCTCCGCCTTCCGCATTCAGCCGCTTTCTTAAGGTCATCGGACCATCTAGAAGGAGGGCGTCCAACGCTTCGTAGTCCTACATGAGGTCTCCGCTTTAATACCTTCCTCCGCCATCAGCCATCACTTACTCTGCATATGTAACCGGCCCAAAATCACTTCAGCTTGCAAACTCTGAAGGCTATGTCGACAACTTTGGTTCTCTGTCAAATTTCTTCGTTCCGGATTCGATCCCTCAGAGAAACCCGGAGCAAAGCCCTCTCCATCGCTCGCTGTGCGATTCTGCAGCATAAGTCATTGAGGCATACGTCATACGGAAATCATGCTGATTGGCGTGATGAGGATTAGTATTAAAAAAATAGCTACGTAATTTCCTGCATTAGTATTGCTAGTAATGAGTTAAATATCAGGTTGGTTGGTACTCACTATATGAGTTCAATTCATCTTATCCCAACGCGGTAAGGTTGAGTATCGAACTTTTCGCGAATAATTTTGTTTAGATGTTGTTTTTTTTTCGTTTTCATAGAAACTCACGTTGATAAAGTAACTTTATTTTTTCTGTGATATTGAAGTCGCATCTATCGCAGGAACACAACAACCTCAAAAGGAATTGTTTTTGGTTGCGGCGGTATACTGTTAGGTGGAGGTACTTCCCCAGTAGGGCTTACAAATCTTACTAGCTAAAGCTTACAAATCCGCTAACTATTTATAAGTCAGTTTTGTTTTGAAACAGTTGAAGGCTTTATGAATGAAATTAAAGATTTCCAAAACTGACATTGACATAAAAACAAAATGATAACATCAGAATTTTAAGTAGGTAGTATCTTTACAAATATGGAAAAATGAATGCGTAGTAAACAGATAAGGCGAAAGTTAGATAGGTAATGGCACATATAAGCATAAATATAATCTCATGACATATGTGCTCATGTAAACATTGTAAACCCACGTAACACGGTAGTATCAACATAATATTTTAACGAAGTCTTTCTGTACGTAAATCTTGAGCATACTTACATTTATATACACGAGTCTCGTATTCGTAATCACGTTAATAAAACATGTAAATGTGACGACATAATTTTTATTTTTTTATATGACGCTTGCTTCTCTCTCGTATTATCCCATTTTAAGGCCCCGGCCTTCACACACACACACACACACACATTGAACTTATGTTCGAATTGGTAATAAACATCTTCGGTTTAATCAGTCGAGCGCTTCCGTCTCTAGCTGCTAAGCCTATTATTACTACGATTACGAGACCCCGACCACTCCATACAAATATCGCGTCGTTTACTACTTCATAAACAATGACGTCTGTGCAGAGGGTGAATGGGCGGGTGTGCGTGCGGCGCGCCATACAAACTGTTCCAGATTTGTATCAAAGGGGAGGTGAGATCGACACGAGAGAGCGGCAGAGCGGCCATACCTACTGTACGTAGTACTTAGACTGTGGTATCGTGGCGCGTGTAGTGTAACTGATAATGCAAGTTAAGCAACCGCAGCCTGTCTTTTGATGGGATTGTTTTATCTTCAGAGAGGACGTTAAGCCGTTGGTTTTGGCTGTTGTCGTAAAGCCAAGACCCTTTGGGTGGTTAGGAAACATTAGTCTCCGCCAACCCAGCGCTGATGTTGAGTTCGTTATAATATCTTCGATTTTGAGAGGAGACTCGGATCACAGCAACTTCACAGTTATGTCATAGGATTGTAAGTCTCTCGCCCAGTAAACCAACTGAGACACGAGGACCTTTACCCGCACCGCTATAGCGCCTAGTAAACCAACCAGGCACTCAAGCGGATTGGTAGGAGGTTGTTGTGTGCCTGCAAGTGAGTGAGGACACCAGACAGACAGGAAGGAGTTTGCGCAGGCAGCGGTGGTGGCGGCGCGCTAACAATATATCATGTTGCGAGCGTTAATTACGAGTTTTGAGGAATAAACCTTCATGTTTTCTACGTAACACGCTGTTTTTCTACCGATGGCGCGATTGTAGATGGGTTGTGAAGTAAAGGACTCGGAAATCTTTATTAATAGTTATATTGTAGGAATCAATTTACATGATATGTTCACATCTTACTGTTCGGTGGTCGAGTGGGGTGCAGCGCGTAGAGCTAGCCTGTGCCTACACTGCAATTGATATGAAGATCGTTTCGACAGTATTCACAAGCTGTAAATTGCAAGTACACTGTCCCTTAAACTATTCGTATTTATGTTCCATGTATCCACCCACATTGCCAGTGTCAATTTTCGCCATACCGTACTGAAGTTAAAATCGAATTAGTGTATGAAATTTAATTATACCGAGTCATGTAAAACTCGGGTAATTTTCATAAGTGCGATATCTCGGGTTTTCTTGGAATCGTGCGGGGTGAAGTGTATTAGGTATGTACGAGACGTCCGCTGAAGTTCAAGACGTGTATACGGTTAGATATTTTTGTTCGAGTTTGGAGTTTGAAGAATATTATAGATGTGGGTAAGTTGATTTTTAACAGACTCAAAAAAAGGAGGAGGTTCTCAATACGGTTGTGTTTTTTTTAAACTCTTTTTATTTGAAAGAGTATACTTCCAGATTGGTCCCATATTTTTTTCATCATTATAATCATCATCATCCGCCTGTAATCTACCCACTGTTAGGTTTGTTATTTTATTACTCCGTCATTTATAAATAAATTTAAAAAAAACTTCTTTTATTTGAAAGAGTATACTTCCATATTGGTCCTATAAATTTTTCATCATCATCATCAGCCTGTATCTACATAAATGTAGAGTAATATATGGAGTCGATTTTTTTGTTAAAATTATTAAGCATACCGTTGTGAGATGGACGAGAAAGAACCACCTCCGACCGACTACGTCAGTGAAACAACTTCAAGTTATCATATCTCGAGAACATGCAACTAATATCGGTAGTGGGTGGGTGCCGGCCGGCAGTAGTTTGCATGAACTAATTGGTTGAGGAAGCACGCAAAGTAGTGTAGATCAAGTTGCCTGTAAATTTGACTTCCGCAAAATAACACCTGAATCAATTAACTATTAAATATCTCGAGAAGTTTGAATGCTATCGAAGTAATTCTTTCACATGCATTATACTAATGTGACTCTCTTACAAAACAAATCGAAAAAATATATTCTTTTTGGTGCCATATCTAAACTAATATTATAAAGAGGTAAGATTTGTTTGTTTGTTTGTTTGTAACGAATAGGCTTCGGAACTACTGGACCGATTTCAATTAAATTCTTTCACCAATAGAAAGCTACATTATCAGGGAGTAACATGGGCTATATTTTTTACTAAATTGTCCACCCGTGCGAAGCCGGGACGGGCCGCTAGTAAATAAATGTTCCTGGACAAGTTACACACGACCATTTAGTCCCAAACTAAGCAAAGTTTGTACTATGGGTACTAGATACCTGAAATAATACTTAAATACATTTTTGTAAATACATATTTATAATACATTGAAAACACTTAGACTAAGACAAACATACGTGTTCTTGCATACAAATATTTGTCTTGTGCGGGGATCGAACCGGCGACCTCAGAATCAAAGTTGCCATTGTTCACCATTCGACCACCGAGCCCGTCAATAAAATGTATTTTACAGTCAGCAACGCACGTGTCATGCCCCTGGTATTACAGGCGTTCATAGGCTACGCTAACTGCTTTCCATCAGGCGGGCGGTATAAAAAATGTAATGTTTTATGTATGTATATTGTATACCTACACCGCTATCACACCTGTCCTCAAACAACATATCTCTTCACGGCTGTTGCACAAGCTGCCCTCAATTCAAGCGAATATCTGTTTGCAAGTTTACGACCATGATACATGCAATGTACGCAATCGAAAGTATACGAATTATGTTATAAAAACAATAATAAACCTTTAAAAGCCTTATTTTTTACGGGACGGGGGCCCACCACACAATCCCACCACTGTGTCTCCTGTGTAGCCAGGATTAACAGCGGCGACCGCCAAAAAAGACAATGAACAGTGAAGTCCATTGCAGTCCCGGGGGTAAAACTACGGCTGCCTTGGAACTCACAACGAATTTAATCAGAAGAAATTAGTAGGAGTAGGAAGCTTTTGGAATTTCACTTCCCCTCTTAGCAATGTGAGAGACAGCAATATTGCAAATAAGGCATTAAAAGCCTAAAGAGATGGCTAGTCAAGTGAAGCTCAACTGCCGTGCTTAAAAGCCTTATGTGAAGCCACATCGGCCTCTCCGTACAAATGTCGCGTCGTTTACCATTACCACAGTATAAGTATTAGAACAGTATGGCCACTCCCTGCCGCTCTCTCGTATCGACCTCGCCTCCCCTCTGAGACGAATCTGGAACAGTTTGTAAGGCGCCGCACGCGCACACGCTCATTCACGCTCTGTACAGACGTCATTGTTTATTTAATAGTAAACGAGACGACATTTGTATGGAGTGGCCGGGGTGTGCTATTACCACAGTATAAGTAATAGAACAGTATGGCCACTCCCTGTCGCTCTCTCGTATTGACCTCATATCCCCTGTGTAACGAATCTGGAAGAGTTTGTATGGCGCCGCACTCACACACGTTCATTCACGCCCTGCACAGACGCCATTGTTTATGTAGTATTCTTGAGACATCACAATTAAAAAATAAACAGCGTAAACGACAGCGACTTACGTAACGTTCATAGCAAAATAGCACGCAAAGTAAACAATACAATCGGAAATATTTATTAAAATTACCTTCTGATAGCAAGAATCGACGTCAACCCTTACTCATTCCACAGCTGAAATTCGGGTCTCCCCTCGCTGTTCAACTGCAAGTTAGCGGAGGCCAGGGTTTTCAAGCCGCTTAAAGGCTACTGACTTGCCTTAACGTGGGACCGACGGCTTAACATGCCCTCCGAAGCACGGAGGAGCTCGAGATAAAATAAACCCATCCATGGATAGGCTACGGTCGACGTTGCTTAACTTGCGTGTTCGATTAGACTGACACGCGCAACGACGCCATAGGTGACAGAATTACTTCGATTGCATAAAAACTTGTCGAGATATGATAACTTGAAAATCATAATTTTGGACTTTCCCGAAAACGCTTCATACAAAAGGCTACTGACGTCACACCTACGTATTTTGTATACATTAAACATTATAATGAAAAATTTGTACGACAGCTATGTTAAAAACTGCGTTTATGTAGGTAGTGCCGTAACAAAAGTTATTGTATTTTTATTGTTTTTCCTAAGTTAACACATTTTTTATTTCATCCTTTTAAATTGGACTTTCCCACCAAACTTTGATCGACCATAAAACAAGTCGGACATAAGTTATTTAATTTTTAAGATCGCAGATGGCTATAGTTTTGTGTTTTACGATACAAATATTTATTTTTTATAATTTTAGAACAGTGGTTCCCAACCATTTTTTGTTCGCGGACCACTACGAGGTTTTCGTTGCGTGTAGGGTCCCCAACTGTCAAAACCATTATTCTACAACTCGAGATTTGCGTATTTTGTTAAAAGTGCTCAATCTCTATCAGTATAAGTTTGTATCACGAACCATAATTTACCTCTCACAGACCATTGGTGGTCCGCGTACCACCGGTTGGGAACCCCTGTTTTAGAACATAGTCTTCTAGTCTCTTGTACCGTGACAGGTTTAAATTGACCATTAAAGAAGAACTGAGAGCATTTGCACGAGAATTACATAACAAACATTGATCGATCGTTGAACTACAAATGCGCACTAGTGTCTATTATTCTGATATTATGTAATGAAAGGAAACCAGACGATTGTATGATGTAACTAGATCTGTGGTGTACCGTACCGAGATATATGATAATCCATAAGCATGGTATATTTACTAAGTATCGTTTATATCGTTTAGTTATATTATCGACGAGCTCGGTGGCGTAGCGGTCAATGACGCGGCTTCGTACCAACGCTCGTGGGTTCGATTCCCACATAGGACAAACATTTGTGTGCATGAACATGTCTGTTTGTCTTAGTCTGGGTGTTTTCTATGTATCATAAGTATGTATTTACAAAAAAAAATGTATTTACGTATGTTTAACAGTTGTCTAGTACCCATAACACAATATTCGCTTACTTTGGGGCTAGATGGCACTGTGTAATTTGTCTGTCAATATTTATTTATTATTATTATTATTTAAAAAATAAACGATATATTCAACGATAAACGAAACTAATTATTTACCATATATAGGTGCTTAAGTGGACATCATCATCAACATCTTTGAAATAAAGCAGTGTGCACCACGTGCAGGTGAGATTGCACCTGCAATCTCACCTGCACGTGGCGAAATGAGAGGTAGGGTATAGCGTATTTTTTAAGCTGCCCGACTGGGGAAGTACCTCCACCTCACAGAAATACCGCAGCCACATAACAATTCCTTTGAGGGTTGTTTTGGTGCTGCGAGTAGATCGGCGACCGCTGGGTGTTGCTGATCTCCATGGCGGCGGTGATTGCTTTCCATCAGGTGACGCATCGTTTTCCCCCCTTTCACATAAAAAAAAATTTACTATATAAACCAGTGTTATTCAAAGTGTGGGTCGGGATCTCATAGAGGGTCCCCTAGCCTCTACAAGGGGGTCGCAGCAGGACTGTCAAAAAGGGGTTTCATAAAGATATTTGTATTAAGAAAATGTTCATTTCGAAACGTAATCGACGCCTGTGATAGTTCAGAGCGAAATTACAATGCGTACAAACTAGTAAAGTGATAAAATTTGTTAGTCATTGTACATAGTATTGTCATTCAGTCCTGAAGTAACGTTAAAGAGACCAGTTATTACGGCAGTACACATTGTTTGCAAAACTATGACGAAACAGTCGTATTATGTGAAGAACGGTGTTATGAGGAAATACAATCGGACATATTGTTACAACTTTGTTACCATAATGTATGGATATTAATGGAAGGCTGGATTGCCTGATGTTTTGCCTGATTTTAGACGAGCTCGGTGGTCGAATGGTTAGCAATGGCCACTTTGACTCCGAGGTTGTGGGTTCGATTCCCGCACAAGTCAAACATTTGATGTTTGTCTTGGTCTGGGTGTTTTCTATGTATGTATTATAAGTATATATTTACAAAAAAATGTATTTAAGTACATTTATCAGTAGTAGTAGTAGTAACACAAGCTTTACGCTTAATTTGGGACTAGATGGCGCTGTGTAAATTGTCCAGAAATATTTATAAAAAAATTATAAAAAAAAAAATTGATGTTCGTTTAAATCAAACTAATATTTTTTGTCTGAAGCAACCGAAGTTCAATAATGTCGTCTGTTGTATTTTTGTGACGTGAATATGTCTAAATTTATTACCATACGGGGGCAACCCAAAAAAATCGAATGATATCAAAATCGGGGGATACAGTTTGGAGTTGTAGTTTCGAATCTATGCTCTACATCCAAAATTCAATCACTCCACTGGATAGATGGTTGCTTTCCATCAAGTGATCCACATGTTCGTTTGCCCCCGTTTTATAAAAAAAATGCAAATACACAGGAAGTTACCAGTTGAATCTAATATAACCTTATTAGAAAAAACTGTGACTGTATTCCTGATAAAAAGAAAGTAGTCTATTGATTTGGACAACATGTAGAATTTTCTATTAGCAGTTCGGCAGCAAAGACGTAAAATGTCGATATAAGATCGTCGGAGAGCCATAATCCCTAACGACAATACCCTTTTCTCGGCCGAATTTGTATGACAACCTGTAAGCGCTTCTAGCCAACTTTACGAGCATTGTAAAAGTGCTATAAACTCTTTTAAAGATCTGCTCAAAAGACAGCAATATGTGATGTTTGAACATTATGGAATATCGCGTTGACAAAAGCGAATGCTTGATAGCATCAAACAAACTAGAAATACATCTATTTCGCAAAGTAGGGATGTCGTGAGTGTAGTATGTCGCGGTACATGGATATCGAAAAACACGGGGGTAGAAGAAATCATCGACTGCTTTAACACATCAGGCACATCGCTGAGCCAGTCAGCCTGTGGCCACGGCCGGTGCAACCTTAGTAATTTATTTATTTATTATTAATAGGCATTTTCGTAATTACAATGTAGTTAAAATTCACTTTCGATCCAGTCTCGATCTCACAAATGTCAAGTTTGGTATTCTCATATCCCAATATGAAACTTCAAAGTCTAATTTAAGTGGGATTAACAAAATATACCCAAAAATTATACAAACCAATAATATGATTTTGCCAACAATAAGAATTGATAATAATTAATTAATGAAATTAAGTATATAATTTTCAGTCACTCCACAATGCAATCTCGATTCGGTCAACAACATTCCGCGATTGTAAAATAATTATGAGAATTGGACTTCTTGTTATACCTTTATATAATAAAGGTATGTCAATATTCTTATGCATGATCGACTTAATTCCCGTTGTTATTTTCATAGAAATAACTGTACGAAATTGGTTTTCACGTCCCGTTTGGACCAAAGGTTTAAGACGTTTAATTCGTAGAAAACAAGCTTTACAGACTGTTAAGGAAAAATTAAAAACTAGGTACACGAAGATTGCTTTTTATGCTTTAGTAATCACCAAAGGAATCTTTCAAAGGACCTTTTTAAGCGTGAAATAAAATAGAAAATACCTCAAGAAATTTATTTTTTGTGCTATAGATTGCACTGTATTATTTGCCATCGGTATCTCATACATTCGGTAAATTGGTCTATTCTAGTCCCTGATATTGAAATACGTAACTAATATAAAATCGACTATATATTATGTTCAAATGTAAACTATATTATAAAGTACAAAATTTCGGATTGTAAGTAGCTGGAGGCTCTGTGGGGCGCGTGCATAAAAATCTTCTAACCACTTCCAACCAGAAACAATCATTGGCGACAAGTTGACAGGTGTCAAAGTGACTTTTTGGCGCGAACTTAGTGAGCGCGGTTGTGCTTCTAAACAATTTTTCATAATTTAATATGATTATGATATTGAATCATAACATAGATAGTGTATTATAGCGCAAGTTATCATTTGCGCGCAAAATTTGTAGAATCTTTGATTAAAAGTGTTTGAATCAGGGCTGCTGAGTCATTCCAAGAAGTCGTGCAATACAACAGAAAAATTACACTATCGGTTTTACTATATATTACAACAATAAGATTCCTAACGCTATTTTTCAGCATGTCCCTAAAGCGGGGAATAAGATAAAGAAATGATAACACAGACGGGCTCTAAAGGATATTAATTCCAGAGCCGTAAAGCCATGCCATGATAAATAATAAAGATGTCAAAGTTGTCAAATGAGGAAGGATTATAAAGATGCTGGATTGTAAGAATGCGTGATATAATATTCAGGAAATATAATAAATTTATATAGTTAGCATACAACGCAGCATGTACTCGTTTTTTTTTTACCAATTGACTGTTCTATTAACTAAATTTATTTTTAGTATATTTAAGGTTTTCTCTGAAATGTCGTTCCTGGAAATTCTTCTTACCTCCACATGCACTTTGTCCAGTCTATAAATAAAGTTCTACACTTTCGCTTTCGACACGGGAAACTATTTCCTGGAAGTTATACACAGTTTGTGTTAATATTGAAATCTCTCCACATTTTTACATTAAGAATTGGTCTATTGAAATACTAAGATTCAATTCAGGGATGGAATTAATGATCAGGGGCGTTACCGCAACCGATAAACTGACCCGATGATTCTGATTGATATTTAGATTACCTGGGTTAATAAAATACATAAATATCATAAGCATGAAACACATTTTCATCTGACTTGCCGAAAATTTTGGGTGTAAGTGATTCGTCAACATCTTTGAACCAAAGCCAACCTCATCTGCACGTGGTGTACTCTGTTGACTGACAAACGAGGCTCTGGCGAAGAGAGAGGTAGGGCATACTGGGCATAGCCTATTTTTTAAGCTGCCTGACTGGGGATGTACCTCCACCTCACAGAATACCGCAGCCAAATGACAATTTGAGTCTTGAGGGTCATCAGAAAGAAAGGAAGGAAGGATTATAGGCTGGCAACGGATCGGCGACCCCTTGGTATTGCTGATCTCCATGGGCGGTGGTGATTGCTTTCCATCATGTGAAACACACGCTCGTTTGCCCCCATCACATATAAAAAACAAAATGCCAATGCTTCATCATTGATGTCCAACCAAACTAATGATCTACAAACATATGTTCAAGATGAGCAACGCAATATAAATTCCACACAAGTAGTATCAGGCGACATGCATTTATTCACTCATTTGAATTACATTACTCCCCTTGCCAGTAAACCTTACAATGTAGGTCCTGGTGAAGTCGAACGGTAGTTTACGGCTATTGACCACATAACCAGGTAATTGAAGCAGTGGGGCAACCGCAGGCCACTGCTAAAGCCTATTTTGCACTGACAAGATTCGATTAATTTCATTCTGTAATAAAGTGCCAGGTATATACCTAGTCAATCAGTTTCCTCGTCGTCGTCGATACTTATTCATCCCACTGCTGGAATACGGGCCTCCCCTCAATCGAAGGGGTTTAGAGCATACTCCACCATGCTGCTCAACTGCAGGTTGGCAGGAGGCCTGTATTCAAGCCGCTGACGTGGCTTAACTGTCATCTAATGCCAACAACTAGGACCGACTGCTGAACGTGCCCTCCGAAGCATGGAGGAGTTCGTGATCAATAAACCCATCCATGGACAGGCTACGGTCGACGTTACTTAACTTGCGTGTTCGATTAGACTGTAAAATGAGTTTCGCTAAAAATCAGTTTCGATGTTTTACATAGGGTTATTAAGGGAGTCATTGGGGAAGGTCTATTCTATACGTCTATTCGATACGTCTGAGTTAATTAGATAAATTAATCGGGTCACTCATGGCTTTTTTTTTTTTTTTTTTTTGTCGGGGAAGCCGACTAGTTTCGATCTCAAAAGGAGACCTTCTGCTGCTCTCGCGCCGGACACTGTCCGGCGCGAGAGACAAAGGGTGGATGTGTCTGGACATTCGCCCTGAAGAAGGTCTCCTTTTGAGATCGAAACTAGTCGGCTTTCCCGACAAAAAAAAAAGACGTGAGTGACCAGTTTAATTTATCTAATTAATTTAGTATAATGTCTCACGTGAGTTTTAATAATATTATGATACGTCTGGTTACCGACCTATATCTATGGATTGTAATTTATGTACATTATAAGTACCTACGACCACAGTTAACACATTAACTAGAAATGATGGTCTCTAAGGGAGAGTTTTAGGGTTCAAAATTTCAACAACAAAAGTATATTAATTAACATAATGTATTCGGACCTTACTATGTTGATTTAAGAACAGTTTACTTTGATACTGAATATATTTATTTTATTAACATTATTTCAGCCGAATGCCGTCTATTGCTGAACATAGGTCCCTTAGACTTCCACAATGATCAATTTTGTACCGTGTTGGCTATTTGCGATCATTACCAGAACAGCCAATTCTCGTAATTATTTTTGCGATCGCTGAATGAAAGTTGACCGAATCGAGAATTGTGAATTGACTAATATTATGTACTTGATTTCATTTATTCATTTTATTATTGTTGGTAACAATACATTTTTAGTTTGCTTAGTTCTCGGTCATATTTCGATATAATACCACTTACAATTAACTTCGAAGTTTCATATTGTGATACGAGAATACCAAATTTGACATTTGTGAGATCGAGACTGGATCGAAACTGAATTTTGACTATGTGTTAATTATGAGAATTGCCCGTCAAATCGTCCGTCCGATCAAATTTTAGTAGACATGTAGGTAGGATAAGTAGGTATGTACGTTATAAATCACATGTTCATGAGACATTGTATTAGGTTTGTTAGTTTTTGAGATATCTAAATAGATTTGAAAAATAATTTCGAGGTTCGCAGTGAATGACCAGTTATTAGCATTCAGAGCGTAATACTCTCTTTTCGTGATTTAGTTCAGTTAGTTAGATTCATCGACCTAGACAACGGAGACAGAGTGTCACCACTAAGACAGTCAGCCTTTGACCACGGACGGTGCAACCAGCCCCTTACCACCAACTCTTATTGCGATTCAATAATTGAATAGAATGCTTATAAATAAGGGACTCTATTCAAATTGAAATAGAGTCGCTTATTCAATGGTATGAATAAGCGATCTATTCAGTTATTGAATCGCAATAAGAGTTGGTGGTGAGTGGGCCGGTCGAAACGTCAGGCAATAATAGAGATATGTATGTAAAATATCTTACATGCATGATCGCATTAATTCCCGTGGTTATTATCATTTTAATCATTCAACGCAAAGGTTTAAAAGTTAATATGAGTGTAATACTCATTTCGTATTTTTTGGCAAATAGCAAATTTTCATTTGTTATAAGTAGGTAATTATAAACATCTGTCCAGTGGTAAAGCTGTGCTGTAAGCATTCTGTATCAATCAATCGTTACCAGTTGCAAACATCTTCTAATTTATCAACAAATTTTGTTATTTACTAATTATGCATAAATCGGGGATTTTTTATAGATATAAATTAGCTTTAAATTAATCTGATAAGTTATCTTAAAATGATATTGGATTTATTAATCAGTTTGTCCTATTTATCATTGCTGGAAATGCTTAGATATGAACCAGAGTCCAGGAGTACTAAGCAGTACACCGGATTAATTAATTGCAACAGTAGCGGTTCAAACATATTGCACCTGGCCTTGAGCATGTTGCATGGCCACAACAGGTGTTTGGACTCCTGATACCTAAGATAATGGTTCTACACACCTGCAATATACACTTTGCAAAATAAGTTTGATTGACAGCTGTCTGCTTTGAAAAATTTGCAATTCAAAATAATGTTATTGCAATAGGTAATACCTAAAATTGTATTTCCCATTCTCTCGAAGCCACAAACATCTGTGGCTTGTGGTATACGAGATGGCTTATAAGATTGATCGATGTCTGGTATCAATTGTTGTATATGTAAAAAAAGATTTTATTGATGTTTTGTTTTGTTATTAGAAGAAAGAAAGAAAGAAAAATATTTATTTCAATGATCCACAACATTTCAGTTTGGCCGTGATTGTCATTTGGCCGTGTGGTTTCCGGCAGACTAGGATAGAATCACTCCGTTTCTTCCCGTGGATGTCGTACAAGGCGACTAAGGGAAATATATTATCAAATATCGATCAGGCCTCCCCAATTCCCGTGGGCGTGTAGGCCAAATCTTCCTTCCGTCTAGGACGGACGAGAAAGGATCGTGCTCCTGTAGTGGAGACTAAAATGGACCTAATGATGATGACAACATTCACAGTAGTAACAGAGGGAGAAAATGGTGTGACGTACACATAAGTCATAGATTATAATTACGACAATACCTATAATAAAATCAAATATGTACCTTAATGCTGTGGAAGTGAAAAGGAATTCTGATTCAGTAGAAGTTGCTGTTAGACCAGCAACACTGATTTTCAATCAGAACTTAACACCACTAAGAGGCGATATTAGAGATAAAATTATCTTTTCTATTCGTTAATATCTTATATCTTAGAAAGTTATCTTTGCGTTTTTGTCTTTAATGTATTTAACGATAAATAAAATGATATCTAAATAAACGATAACGACCTTGACGCACGAGAAGTCAATTAATATTTCATACTTTCTAATTTAAATTTAACGTGTCATAACAGATATAATTAAACAAATGTTCTTATTTTATCATATCAATGTATAACAAGTATCGATCAATGTACGACAAAGCTATTAAAAGCGAACAGGCTGGGCCCATTCGGTCAGAGACCGGTTCCGCAACGTCCTTGCGCCTGCGCACAAACCACGTTCACTTGTTGATCTATAGTCGCTTCGCAACATTTGTCTATATCAGTATCTTGTTCCATGTCATTAAATTATTGTCCATCAATATGCATTTTATTCACATTATCTATGCAATCCTTGATTTTTGGAATTTTGAAATTCATTAAGCATTTGCGAAATGTTGATTAATAAACATGAAATTTGCATTTGAGCTCGCTATATCATGGAAACTAGTCTAAATATTATGAAAGTTCTATAGAAATCTGCCTTTCACCTTCTTGACGCCGAAGTCTGATAGGAAATATGTTTTTATCATTTCTGTTAATGCTATCGCTAACACTTTCAACGAAATCTAATAAAAATGGAAAGTGGTATTTAGCTATTCCATAATTTTATACTTCACTCACGATTTGTTTATGTTTATTCTTGATGGATAAACATTTATCTACCATTTTGAACTTTAGCATAAATGTTTTTTGTTTTGCACCATTGTTTTATAGAACATTGAATTTGTCCTATAGAGTAAAAGTCCCAAATTTACTTGATGGCCTTGAAGTATTGGTAATGTTTGTAGAAATGTTAGAATTCAAATTTTGTCTTGATAATTTAATTGTAATTAGATGCTTTGTTACCATTTGTACCATACCATAAATTGCCCTTTGATGTTTGGTGATGTATAGTTTCCTGTTTTTTTAGATTATCTCAACACCTTATCAATAATTTACAGCTATGTTATCTGCAGAATACAACATTTTGTCTGTTAGTTGTAAGCTTTGTTACCATTTGTACCATACCATAAATTGCCCTTTGATGTTTGGTGATGTATAGTTTCCTGTTTTTTTAGATTATCTCATCACCTTATCAATAATTTACAGCTATGTTATCTGCAGAATACAACATTTTGTCTGTTAGTTGTAAACTTTAAACCGAGAGAACCTTAGATTAAGGATAATTATAAATTGAGCGATTAATGTGCTGAAATACTAGTTTAGTTTTGAGTTATATCATCTTTAGTTTAAATGCATGGTTTATTACTACCCTTAGTATATTATCTGTCTCATTCCAATAAGTGAACCCCAGTAAGTAACTAAACTTCAGAAATTATATCGATTAATTCCACGTAACATTGTAATAAATTTTCATTCAAAACTGTACTGACAGGCTTGCAGATGTAAACAATACTGTTTACACCTGACAATAAGATCATGTCATGAGTTCAAGCGATCATGTAAATGTTCCATCATTATTATAGCCTCAGTGCCATTGACCTTCGTAAGACGTAAATCACCTTGGGCCGCCGCTGCTCCTATTGTTACCAAGCCACATGTATGGCTAGTTGTTTGTTTCGACTGAAGTGCGGACGACATACGTGCCGCGACAGATGGCTACACTGATGAATAAGCGGCTATAAGGCTTCACAGATTAATAACAGGAACAACAGATGGACTAAAAAGAAAGGACGTATCAGATACGATTATAAGAGGAAAGGGAAATGTCCAAGATGCCAACCCACGACTAGATGTAGAGGTCGTCTTACTGAATATTTCACAACATATAAGGCCTTAAATCGACCTCGTCTCCATTGATAAGTCATTGAAACCTTAATTTAAATTATTAATGATTCTAATCAGTGTCGGTTTATTATTCGCTTCATTACCCGTCGGAGACATCGACAACATTTCACCAACAAGTTTTTCATCAGAGAAAGAACTGACCATTAATATAGAAAGCATTTCTTCTGTGATTGCAGCAAAACAGCGCTAGACTCAAAATTAATATTTTATTGTAAACAACTGTGTACTATCGATGCGCAAGAGTTTCGTTTCCACTGAAGCGCTGACAGCGCGATTTCATGTGCATGCGCAAAGCCAGTCGCTCACGGCCGCCCGCTGAGGCTGCACGCGTTTAATTCAATATCAAGTAAACATTTCGTCGACAGTTTGTTTACGTCATTACTTCGAGTGGTAAAGTGTCCATAGTGCAAAAACCAATATTATGTGATTAAACACTTGGACTTGTCCAAGGTTAAAGTGTCAGTGTTGCAAAAACTGGAGGATCTCAAGTGCTTTTTTCCACAGCAATCGTCACGCGCGTTGACTCGATTTTTTATATTGGTTTGTTTAGCATTATAGTAATTGTGTTTGTAATTATTCTTCATTGGTGGAAGGTCGTTCTTGAAGTCGGTACATTTGTTGGTGTCAAAACTCTTCCTGATCAGTTTGTTTATCTAATTGTTAATTAAATCAATTCGTATGACATCTTTAACCATTTCCCTAAAGGAACGATATTAAACTGATTCATGATAAATGAGGATTGAAACAGGATTTGTGTAGGAAGCAGTAATGGCAATATATACTAAATCACCTTGAAGCCGATGTCGAAATGACAGTGTAGGTAGATGAAACACACGGAAGAAACCTGTCTGAAACAATAGAAACACTACAGCAATTAACATGTAAAATTCTGTCATACGTAATACTTATAACATCAAATTTTGTAGAAAATAATTTGGTTCACAAATAATATTGGAATAAAAATTATTTTCTTTCAATCGTTCACATTATACTTTATCAATATATTGACATTTTTTCGATGTCACATTTTTGCGTGTCGCATTCACTTATCGGAATTCTCACGGTCTATTTTATCTACACGTTTATCGAGATGTGAAAATATTCCGGAGTCTATGAATTCACAAAATTTCTGACAAGATAAATCTAAAATTAGGTCACACTCTGACATAACGAACTTACTTTTTTTTCGAATGCTCAAGAAATCAGAACGGATGCTGCTAAACTGATTTATCCATAACTCGTTTTGTTAATGAGTGGCATAATTGTGTTACGACATGCCTTTGTCAACGATAATTAGAATTAAGAAACGCTGCAATATAATAATTGTGTAAAGTAATTACAAATATTCAGGTGTTTGAAGCAGAATTCATCAGGTCACCAAACGAAATCCTCTGAGGGATGTCCGAGCCTAAAGAGATTTTTACAGCCCTGCTATTTTTTACCAAGGCGCTTAATAAATTGTGCTCAAGGAAAAACGTCCACAATATATAAAAGGTTGGATGGTACCAAGATATTACCCTGGGGAATGTGATATAAAATTATAAAGTTAAACTGAACTTCGTACAAAATCCTTCACATTTATCACAGAACACCTGGTCACACAGTATGTTGGTTTGTTTTTGAAACTTTGGATAAATCGTGCTATTGTTATCCGCCTCCGTACATTCGCTTTTACAATGTTTCACTGGCTGCCTTTCAATTGGATTGTTGGTTTACAAATTTGCAAAAGAAAGCTCAAGGCTTGCGAATTTCTGTTTTAAATGGTGAAATTCGCTATCTCTCCTGCGGCTTGTTTTGTATTTTAACATTCTGATATATTCTACTTTGAGTTTGTCTGAATATGTATGACTTAAATAGATATACGAATACTGCAAAACATATGCAGATTATAGTATCGCTATTTTTTATTCCATCTTATCTTTGTGTTGCATTTAGCAACAATAAAAAACATATGTCAGACTAGTTTGCCTTGATCTGGGTGTTTTCTATGTATTATATGCATGTATTTACAAAAAAATGTTTTTAAGTTTAATATCATTTAACTAGTTCATAGTACAAGCTTAGCTTAGTTTGGAACTAGATAGCCGTGTATAATTTGTCCAGGAATATTTATTTATAAATTCAAACTGCATAATTTAAGTGTTTCTTTGTTTTTTGTTTTGTTTAATTTAAAAATAATAATTCAGTTATTACTAAATATCTATTAGTGAAACTAGTACAAAAACCCGGAAACGAAAAGAAACCATCAGTGTCATCCGAGGCGGAAGTGCGGCTTTTTCGTTTATTTCCAGAAGTTTTTAATAAAATACTTCGTTTCGGTCTCTGAGTGTTATTTCAGAGGTAGACTACGATCAATATCTGTTTGTGTTACTTTAATTTCATGGGTGAAGTGTAATTCTGTAGTTATATTAAGTAATATGCATTACGTATTGAAGCGTGACTTTAACATTAACTCGTAATCATTTACCTACTCAAGATATTTTATTGTTTTCATAATGTATTTACAAATAATTTGGGGTGTAAGTGGCTCGCCACGACCTTTGGAGCCAAAGCCAACCTCACCTATACGTGGTGCGCCATGCCGGCTAGCGAAAGAGGCTCTGGCGAAATATAGGTAGGGTACAGCGTATTTGTAAGCTGCCCAACTGGGGAATTACCTTAACTTCGCAGAATACGGCAGCCAAATAACAGTTCCCTTGAAGGTTGTTGTGTACCTGCGAGTGAATGTGGTCACCGGAAGGGAAGGAGTTGCTGCGCTGGCAGCGGGGGTGGCGGCGAGCAATCGACATTTCATGTTGCCAGCGTTAATATGGCTACGGTAACCGCTCCACAACAGGCGGGCTGTATGCTTGTCTGTCATCCGACGTAGTAAAAAATAAAGAAACAAAATTACTTATATAAACCTTTTTTTTTATATAAGAGATGGAAAACGAGCATGTGTGTCACCTGATGGAAAGCAACCACCACTGCCCATGGTGACCAGCAAATACCAAGCGGTCACCGATCCGTTGCCAGCCTTTAAATTAACTACTTTAGTATTATTTATATTAGTATTAACTACTATGTCTTTTGCGTTCTGACAACTATTAAAAAAGTCCACCAACGCATTTCATTTTTATTTTTGAACTTGAGAGTTGTTATTATTTTTAAATACTGGATTTAAATGTTCCAAGCTGCTTTATTAATGTTTATAATATAAACACACAATTACTGTTTGTTGAGATATAATATAAAACAATTTATTATCCTAGTGACATCACGATTGACGCAGAAAATCTAAATTGTTCACTAGGTGACGATCAAACGAACAATCTTCTGCAAATATCTTATGAAGTCATACCTAATCATAGTATATATTTATAAAGTTTAGAAAATTTTCACGTGGTCTGAAATTGAATTATATACAAGCCGAATTCGTGGTATTTTTTGGAAAACTATTGCATGAACTCTGAATTTGTTGTAAATATAATTTACCTTATTAAGAGTATTTGAAGTAATTATATGGTTGCATTACCAATTTTAGATGTGAAAAATTTACCGGCTCTTTATGTGGCGATGCGTCGCCACGAGGCCTTGACTCTGCGATTCTTTCCTCATTCGGTTTGGCGACCTCGCCGCACTGAGCTCGTATATTACTTCTTATATGTAAGTTATTGGCGACTGTCGCCAGAGCCTAGTCCGCTGATCGGCACAATGTACCACGTGCACGTTGGCTTTGGCTCCTGAGATGGTAGTGAGCTACTTACACCCCCTATAATATATAGTAAGATAAGACATTATTAATTAATAATCGCTGCATTTTCCATCCATTAATTAAAAAATGTGCAGGTCAAAGTGATATTTTCTTTTCCTTCGTGAAAAATGAAATATTATAAGTTATTGAAAATTTTTCTTCTATAAAAACGGAACTACGATGTTAAAAAGTCATCTTTCATCTAGCATAGCCTCGTACTACTACATACTTGCTTTCAAAATGACCTAATTAAAATTGAAGAGCAAGCCAACTTCTCGTTGGCGCATATTATCTAGATGGTCCGCAGTGGTAAATTCTAAATACTTATCCTACTTATGTCTCTGGCTAGGAAATGGCCTGGTTATCAAGATACATTCGTCCCAATTTTTATCTCGAAAAAGCGCCCTTCTGTTAATTAGATTTTCGTTTGTACGTTTTGATTCACTTTCACAGAGTTTTGTCGTTTTTCTTTATGTTTTCGTTCATCTGCTAAAATTTTACGCAAGTTTATATACTAGCTGTTACCCGCGGCTTCGCCTGCGTGGTCCAGGGGAGCTGGCAATAATAATACAATTCATTTATTGCTTAAAACATGGTATAAAGGTGGTACATCGTGAAATGTGCGCATGTTTAGCTAATACAATTTAGCATGCAAAATTATATGATATGTGTATATTTTTTTCTTATTGTAATTTCACTCTCCAGACCGGAAACTATCCACTGTTAAAAAATCATGTCAATACTTACTTTTCCTTTCGAGTTTCGATGTGACAGAAGGACAAATGATTACAAAATTATTTTTCTCCCATGGGATTAAGATGTTTTTCCGGCATAAAAAGTAGCTTATGTCACTCTCCAGACCGTAAACTATCGCCGTTAAAAAATTCATGTCGTTACTTTTCGACGTTAAAGAAGGAGAAATTATTACAAACTTTAGTTTTTCCCGTGGGAATAAGATGATTTTCCGGGATAAAGCCTATGCCACTCTCCATGCCTTAATCTATCTAAAAAAAAAATGTCAATTCGTTTGTTACTTTCGACGTGAAAGAGGGACAAATAAATAATAAATAAATAAATATTTCTGGGCAATTTACACAGCGCTATCTAGTCCCAAATTAAGCGCAAAGCTTGTGTTATGTGTACTAGACAACTGATAAATGTCCTTTAATACCTACATTTTTTTTAAAATACATACTTATAATATATAGAAAACACCCAAACCAAGACAAACAGACATGTTCATGCACACAGATGTTTGTCTTGTGCGAGAATCGAGCCCGCGACCTCGGAGTGGCCATTGCTAACCATTCGACCACCGAGCTCGTCACTCGTCACAAACAAACACACTTTCACATTTATAATTAGTATGGATATATCTTTATTGTACATATATTAATTCGAATATACATCAGAATTGATATCTATTACCTCTACAAGAGATGGAATCGCACAGTTCGTGACCATCTTGGCTCCAAAGTGTGAGGGTGAATTTCCTGCCGATGGCGAGCGGTGCGATGTAGAACGAAGCTGTTACCACCACAGTATAAGTAATAGTACTACGTACAGTATGGCCATACCCTGCCGCTCTCTGTATCGACCTCACCTCCCCTCTGAGACAAATCTAGAACAGACAGTTTGTATGGCGCCGCACGCACACACGCTTCTTCACGCTCTGCACAGACGTCATTGTTTATGTAGTAGTAAATGACGCGACATTTGTATGGAGTGGCCGGGGTGTGCTGTTACTTTACTACAAGTATTTTAAATTACAAATCTTCTCTTTTACACCTACATGTTTGCATTCGTGTTTGTAACAATATTCCCCAAGCACCTCTTATCTGTCATATTCTCCACCATTCTCAGCATGTTAGTGTCCAGATAAACTTCATATATCCGACAGACATCATTGCTTTGTAATGAGGTATTGTTAAGTCTTCAAGTTTCTTTGTTGAGTGTTTCTAGGTATCCATGTCTGAGAAACACTACGAGTTCTTCAAATTTACCTGTATCATACATCGTGTCTGGTTCATTGTCTATATTTGCTTTTATATTCTTGGTATTTATTTTAAACTTTTTTTTTAGTACTCTGTTATCCTTAGCACTAGTTTTCGAACCAAAATTGAAAGAATAGACTATTTGACAATGTTCAAAAATTGTATAAGTTATATAACAATATCGTAAAATACACAAAACTATAAAGATCTGCAAATTTTCATTGTAATATCTTACGTCCGACTTATTTTAGGGTCGATGAAAGTTTGGCGGGAAAGTCCATTTTAAAAGATTGAATTTATTAAAATATGTATAATATTTCCATTGGAGAAGCAATAAAAAATACTATAACTTTTATTATGATACTAATTACATAAGCGTAATAATTAACATAGTTGTCGTACTAATTTCTGATTTGATGCATACAAAATGCAAACCTGTGACGTCATAACTCAGTAGCTGTTTGTATGGAGTGTTTTCGGGAAAGTACAAAATTGTTTCAAATTAACATATCTCGAGAGATTTATGTGCTATCGAAGTAATTCTTTCACCTATGTTTATATTATTGAGACGTCCCTACATATCAAACCGAAAAAAACGTTGGTCAAATAGCCTATTGTTCCGTTATATTATTATGCCTTTACTTCTGAAATAAGTCAACTCCTTCGCAGTTCAGTAATCATTGCTTGGTACTCCAGTATATGAACTGGACATTAGAAGTTTTTACGGAATACATTTTATCTAGTTATTAATTAATGAAATGTGATTATAAGTGTAGGTGGATCATAGCCCACCTTCTATTAAATATGTTAATTTTGGTTTCACTTATATAAGTAGGTACTAACCCTATCGTAGTAGTTTGCAACTAAATCCTTGGGTACGACGCCCACCGCTCGTTACTGTATGTAATCATTAGGGTTGGCAGTATAGAGAAACTCGGATATGGATATCTAAATTACGGATAGTAAGTTTAGTAACACTGAATCAAAACACACATTCGTGCTGGATTTCAATAGTACTATTAGCAGTTACTAGATCCCAAAGTTGGTTGGAACTTGGAGATGTTCAAAATTGGATGTTAATGATTACTCTATCTTGCGAACTTTGCCCTTTCCACTACTCTGGACATTTGTTTTTATATAAAGTGTAAAAAATTACTTTATTCCAAAGGGAATTTTAAAGTTTTGCGCAGACGAGGGACTTTTAACCGCGATTTTTTTTGTCGGAATCAATTACAACTGCATCATAATAATAATATCATTTATTTGCAGACCAAAGATCCATACAGATTATTCATAGAAAATCCAAAATAAAGTAAAAATACAACATATAAAACATACACAAAATCAATTAAATAATCAATGAAACACATAATCATATTAAATGTTAATAAAATAATAATACAATTTACTAAAATCACAATAAAATATTACTGTGTGAAGTATTTTTTTTTTTAAATAACGCACACGTATACTCGTTTGCGCAATCCTTAACCTGCAGAAGAGCAGTATGTGAAAGCAAACAAACTATGGAAACTCAATAGTTTACGAAATGTTCACATCTGTTGGACTAAAATGTTCAGAACCGTTACTTTATTATCGCAATTTGACATTAGTACTCGTAGCGTAGTAAAGTTGAGGAGCACAATGGCGTCGTTGCGTGTATCAGTCTAATCGAACACGTAAGTTAAGCAATGTCGACCGTAGCCTGTCCATGGTTTATATAATCTCGAGCTCCTCCGTGCTTGAGAGGGCACGTCAAGGCAATGGCTATAAGCCGGCTTGAAAACACTGGCCTCCACCAACCCGCAGTTAAGCAGCGTGGTTCAATATTCTCTAAACCTCTTCAATTGATGGGAGACCCGTATTCCGTAGTGGGATGAGTGAGGGTTAACAACAATTCGTAGTAAAAGTTGTTTATATACCGAACTTGTTCTGCAGTAATTTTTTTTTGCCTTGATATATTTATTACTTGTTTTTCTCTGCTACTAGAATATGTCAAATTAGTTTATAATTCCGCTTAATCTTCGTCGCCTCAGGCAGTAAAAATGTTTTATTATCCATATTGATTAGGATTATGTTAACTAAGGAATGTAATCAACTTTATCAGAGGAAAGTGACGTAACGCATTTTTATATTATCTTTTAAACACTGTCCAGACCATTGACTTATAATTTATAGATCGGAAATGGGCGCCATTGAGGCGATGGGGGCAAAATGGAATGCATACGCAACTTGCGCTAAATCGTCATTTACGAGACTTCAATGTCCACCTTGATTATACTTCTAGTCTAGGATTTTCTTAAAATTCAATTTAGTTGTTCCATTGACGAGCTCGGTGGCGTAGCGGTCAATGACGCGGCGTCGACACCAACGCTCGTGAGTTCGATTCCCACACGGGACAAACATTTGTGTGCATGAACATGTCTGTTTGTCTTGGTCTGGGTGTTTTCTATGTATCATAAGTATGTATTTACAAAAAAAAAAAGTGTATTTACGTATGTTTATCAGTTGTCTAGTACCCATAATACAAGCTTCGCTTACTTTGGGGCTAGATGGTGCTGTGTAATTTGTGTGACAATATTTATTTTTATTTATATATTTATACCCAGGTCTTGAGGAGCTCGATGGCGTCGTTGCGCGTGTCAGTCTAATTGAACACGCAAGTTAAGCAACGTCGACCGTAGCCCCCGGTCGTCCCGGCTGTTGTCATTAGATGATAGTCGTTAAGCCATGTCAGTGGCCTTTTGGCGGCTTGAAAACATTGGCCTCCGCCAACACGCAGTTGAGCAGCGTGGTGGAGTATGCTCTAAACTCCTTCGAATGAGGGGAGACCTTTATCCCAGCAGTGGGATTCATCCCATCCCTTATTCGTAAGGGCTGTCGACGACGATACCTAGAAGACCTAGATCTCCCCAAAGTACATAAAATAACACACCGTTTTATGACTTTTACTTATAGTACTCATACGTAAGTTACAATTTTTCTTGTGCAAATGTGATGGAAACTGTCAATTCGTCTATAGTTGTTCTCTGTCTATATCTAAATTACTCTCGGAACATAGGCTGTAAACAAAAAAAGTCTTACCTCGGATTAAGGTACAGCGTAACCGTCCAATGAATTAAAGTTTTATGAACTCGGAAAATCCATAATTAACCTTAAAATTAGGCAGGCTAAAAATAACAAAAAAATATGTAATCACTGTGGTCTAGATGGATGTAGATATCACTGGAACCGGAAATATAATTATGATGTAAATGTGTTCAATGAACTGTAAGTTTGTTATGTAACTTTGAAAAATGAATTCATTTTTTGATCCTGGTCACGTAACAATACGTGTTACACTTGTAGTTCTACCTTCTTTCTCGGGTTACGCCGAGCAATGGACTTTTACACTGCTATATACACATGCTATCTACTGCTTCATCATCATCATCAGCCTGTATCTATTCACTGCTGGATTTATATCCAGCAGTGAATAGAATAGAATATAGGCTTATGCCTTCCCCAATGTTTTCCACCAAATACGATCCTTCGCCTAACGCATCCAGCCGCTTCCAGCCACTTTCTTATGGTCACCGGACTTTCTTATTTATTATATACCTAATAGTTTCACGGCCCTGCATACGAGTACTTTATAACCCGACTTTTGTTTAATTTCTTCATCTTATTCAGTGTGTGTATCTTAAGGGCATTCTGAAAAATATCGTCTAGTGTCTACAATGCGACAACAGCGATGTACTTTTATATTTTTTATTGTCTATGATATTGTAATAAAAAAGATCTTATTATCAATTTAAGTCGGAAACAACGTATTAAATTATTGCTTTAAAAATACTAAAATGTAAAACGTTACGTAGGACGTTACAATATTTTTATTGAAAACATATAATATTTATAAGAATTAAATTAATTTTTTTATCTTTGGATTTGAGATGTTTTTTTCACCGGCGACAACCCTATTTTCTATGTTTGTAGATGCGTAGTCTTGTTCGGATTTTCCTGGATTCGTGGGTATTTTGAAAGGTGCCTACACGAAACCTTTATGGATCTATTTGGTCCAGGCTTTAACGTTGTATCAGAATATGTGGTCCTTCGAATACTTAACCTAAAAATAGTTGGGACTTTCCCTGCATTTATTTCAAATCTTAAGTAAGACGGGCGGAATATTGGTTACATAATTTTGGTGAAAAGAAATTTGTTTCGATGATTTTGTGTACGTTTACGAGAACACTCTGGCACGAGAATGATATTTAATACTTTTTTTTGTAAATACAAGTTGGTACATCTTTGAAACAAAGCCAACTTCACCTGCACTCTGTGCACCCTGCTGACTGACAAACGAAGCTCTAGCGATAAGAGAGGTAGGGATAATTGTAAGCTACCCGACTGGGGAATATACCTCCACCTCACAGAATACCGCAGCCAAATAACAATTCCCTTGAGGCTTGTTGTGTTCCTGCGAGTGAGTGACGTCAAAAGAAGGAGATGCTGCGTTGGCAGCGGGCATGGCTGCGCGAGAGCGATATTTTATATTGCGAACGTTAATATGGCTACGGTAACCGCTTCACATCAGGCGGGTCGTATGCTTTTCTGCTAGTCAACGTAGTATACAAAGGTGGTTTACCTCGGAAACCCACAAAAGGTGGACTTTATAATTAAATAAAACCGTTTATTCTTAAATTACTCGCAATTCGAGATATCGCCGACCTTTCCGCTGTTTCAAAACACACCTGTCAGCCCTGCGGCCCTTGGCTTATGATTTTAAAACACTACTCGAAATCATAACATGGTATGCGACAAAATTTTATAGCACTGATTTACGTTAAAAACTTCATATTATTTTTTATAAACTACTAAGGAGATAAACAAGCACGCGACGTGTCTGATAGCAGTAGTAGTTTCTTTTATGTAAGACAAACAATTGTATAAGTGAACATGCCCGTTAATCTGCTATTGGTCTGTGTCACAATACACTTATAAGTGTATTCTCTTCATATTATGAGTATGTATTTACAAATATTTGATTATTTGCATTCATATTTGGTACAAATGTTTAAAAGTAATAAAAAATTACTACTTACCATCATTTGCATAGTTTGAGACTGAGTCGTGCTGTGTAATTTGTCGGGATACGTATATTTATTTCGATACGTGAGTACCCACTAAAATATATTGAATTATCGCCACGTAGGAGTATTTTGATTACATCCGAATTTCCACTTTTCAAACCGAATAAAAATCCAAGGATTTTGACGTGACGACGTCTTATAATTCGATGGAGCCGGCTGCACGCACGAAAAAACATGACTCATGCGGCGTTACCTCGTTCTGAGGCGTTCCATTAAAATTTTCTTTTGAAAAATGCAAACATTCCATCAGTATTTTCTTATGACGTTGTCACGTTCAACTATCGTCAGTAAACCGACTTTACAGACAACCGATTTTTTTTTTTATTAAAATAAAACCACTTACCCGATATTGAATTGTGACTATCGAGATCGCCTACAGCACAACCCACAGCGTGTGGGCGGTTAAATAAGAGAACAGACGACATTTTCTTAGTTTTACGGTGAAAATAATGTTTTAGATAGTGACGCAATATTTACAATATAAATGTTGAATGTAGTCGACATTTTGAAATGTCACATTTAATATTTTATGAGCGTGGGATGAGGTAACCAATGTGTTTGTACCTTGAAATGAGTTTGATAGAGATTGACAAGGTGAACAAAAGCTCATGTGGAGTTGCTACGTTAGAAATGGTGATGGTAACGAAAAAAAAAGCCATATTGATTTTTTATAGATATTTGGCCTCCACTGAAAAACAGGGCTTAGATCACTCTGTGATCCCAGCTGATCCCAATGATACCTGAGGGTGGGCCAAAATTTCAACATCACATCTTCTATTATAAGTAATGTTGTATTTGTGTACCTTTGCTGTGTTATGTGATGTTGAAATTTCTATGTACAACGACTTTGATTGATCTGAGAAAGGGCTATAAGTATGTTGATACTGGTGATTGTTGGCATTAGGTTGAACGTTTTACTACTCCCAATTTTGGCGGGACTTCCCGTTTTTTAGGCTAAGTGTAATATCCCGCGTGGGACACCAAATGTCCCGCTTTTGGCGGTCGTCGACAACCCTTATCCCATCCCACTGCTGGGAAAAGTACGGGTCTCCCATCTCCCCTCAATCGAAGGAGCTTAGACTCCTCAACTTCGGGTTAGTGGAGGCCAGCGTTTTCAATCCCCCTAAAGGCTACTGACTTGGCTTAACGACTATCATCTAATAACAATGGCCGGGACCGACGGCTTTACATGCCCTCCGAAGCACGGAGGTACTCGAAATAAATAACCCGTAGTCAACTGAAATTAATGGACGGAATGCCAGGATTTGAATCTTTCGAAAAATATAAGTAATTTAATTTTTTTTTAATTTTTACGTATATGTATGTATTTACAAAAATAAATGTGTATAATTTAATTACATATATCAGTTATCTAGTGCCCATAGTACAAACTTTGCTTAATTTGGGACTAGATAGCGCTGTGTAATTTGTCCAATAAATTTATTTATTTACTCTAATTCTAATTCTTTTGATAAAATAAGTAAATAAAATACCGCTATTACCACGACCGCCCCAATACTGTCTTACTTCTATACTTAAAAAAAATATTATTATTCAGAATGCGGTTTGCGTAAATTTTCAGACAGTTCATAGCACTCACCAGACGGGACACAACAAAAGCGGTCTACGGAACCACTTCGAGAATACAAATTACGAAATTTACACTTGCTCAGTTATCGAGCGACAGCGGAATTGGGACCAGAATATGCATATTTGATTATTGGGGGAAAATAATGAAATTTCAAATTACGTCAGAACATAAGATATACATACAATGCGATTTAAAAAAAAGTTAACGCTTCTGAATTAAATTGAAGAGTATCTATGTAGAATTAAAAATGTTTATTGTATGTTTTGTTAAATAGGTCAGTAGGTAGTTACATATTTTTTTTAAATGTCATTAAATTGCATACAATTGCATTTCGTATATATATATATACGAAATTAGATATCAGTATTTTGGATCCTTTTTTGTATTGAATTATAAATAGTATAATAGAGCAAAATAAATTAAAAAATAAGGTTTGCACAGTAGACCGCGCATCACGCGTTACAGTGGTACTGCATAAACCATCTCTAATGCGACGGCATAAGAACTGTTCAAAGGCACTACGCTTGATCTGCTTTCGATTGTTAAATAAGGTATGTTGTTCCCGCACACGCAAGTTAAGCAACGTCGACCGCAGCCTGCCTACGGATGGGTTTATTTATCTCGAGCTCCTCCGTGCTTCGGAGGGCACGCTAACCTGTCGGTCCCAGCTGTTGTCATTATAGGTTCCAGTCGTTAAGCCAAGTCAATGGCCTTTAGACGGCTTGAAAACTTTGGCCGCATTTGAACCCCTTCAATTGAGGGGAGACCCATATCCGAGCAGTAAGATGAATAAGCATTTACAACGAACGAACTCACGATATTTGAACCAGTGTACGTCATCAGCTGCATTTCAATGGAATTTTGTGAAAACTCCAAAGAACTGAAAATTTATCTTCGTTTGGTCTTAAATTTAATTCTATTGTTTTTCTTGTTTTGTATGCGACATATACACAATACAAAGGATATATATAGCATAGAGTGACATAACATCTAGACTGAAACTAATGTCTCATTATGTTTGTTTCGTGGGAGTTAAAGCCGGAACTCGTAGAAGGTAGACAAGCCACTCCTATCATTCTGCTGAACTTAATGGCAACTATTTGAATATGACCGTATGTGTATATCTATATATATATATATATATATGACACAATAACCAATAAGTCCTCTTTAAAGTATACTTTGTTAAAGATCGATTTTGTAAATCTAAAGGGGTCAATTATAACAGTCCTACAAAATGTTTTTATGTATCATATGTATGTATTTATAAAAAAAAAGTATTTAAGTATTATATCAGTTATCTAATATCCATAATACAAACTTTGCTTTATACTTTGGTTATGGTAATAATTTGATATTATTTTTTTAAATTGTTATTCTGTTACACGTCCTCGAGTACAAGGCTTTCAAATCCTTTCAATACTTAAACGTTTACTTGATGAGCTCCCTTAAACTCGAAGAAAACCCTTCTATCTGCAAAATATAATACTGTAGAACGATGACCTTCATCATTATCAATATTAACCTATCCCACTGCTGTCCCACTGCTGGATATAGGCCGCCGTCCCCAACGCTTTTCACCAAATGCGATTCTCCACCTTCCGAATCCAGCTACTTCCGACCTCTTTTTTGAGGTTACCTTACCTTTCAATCTAGAGAGAAGCGAAACATGGGACGCTTCGTCGCCCCATACGCTACCTCAACTCTAGGACTTACCTCCACATTTACCATTGCTGACTCGGCAGATTTGGACAGTTCTCTGCCACTTCACCTTGCTGACTCTGAAAGCTTTGTTAATTGTACTTGCCCGTTGCCAGTTCGGAATGGGAAATACAGAGACAAAAAAAAAACATTTATTAACTAAACCAACCACATTCAACACGTAAACATGATCAAACTAACACGAAAGGACCCAATCCTCAAAGACTCAGTCAATGACCGATGTTGAAACGTCCCGACAATAGGACAATGCCCGATTTGTTACGTTACGTCACGGCGCGGACAGATGGCGCTCTCACTTTCACGGTAACAATCATAGTGTATGACCGCATTCGAAAAATAAAGTCAGATTCAGTTTCGAACGACATTTTTGCTTAATTTTGTCATGATTTGATAATAGAGGAATTTTTATTTACTTTTGTTCGCTGCATAAGTTATGTCCTTCATAACATAATTAATAGTGTTTTTTTTTTTTAATTGAAAACTCAGCAATCGAAAACAAAACAAAAAGTGTGGTCTTCTAATAATTCTGGCAGGATTGTCCTATATTTTCTCCTTAAGTTATATCAACCTATTTCATCCCACTGCTGGGGTACGGGTCTCCCCGCAATCGAATGGGTTTAGAGCATACTGTAATCAACTACTTGTGGCGGAAGCCAGTCTTTTCCAGTCGCCCGAAGGCCACTGACTTGACATAACGATTAAGTATCATCTAATGACGGCAGCCGACGGCTTAACATGATCTGAAGTACGGAGAAGTGTCAGATAATAAACACACCCGTAAACTGGCTACAGTTGGCGATGTTTAACTTGCTCGACCTGAGTGCTTCTTGCTAGCATGTCAACGTAAACAAACCGACCAAATAAAGAACTCTCATGTTGTGAATTTATAAGACGTGTGTTACAAATCAAACTTATGTGGCTTACTTGCTCACATTTTGAAGTGAGAAACTCGGCTAAAATGACGAGCTCGGTGGTCAAATGGTTAGCAATGGCCACTTTGACTCCGAGGTCGCGGGTTCGATTCCCGCACAAGACAAACATTTGTGTGCATGAACATGTCTGTTTATCTTGGTCTAGGTGTTGTATCATAAGTATGTATTTAAAAAAAATGTATTTTAGTACATTTATCAGTTGTCTAGTACCCATAACACAAGCTTTACGCTTAATAGTAAAGTAATATAATAAGGGACTAGATGGTGCTGTGTAAATTGTAAAAAAAAAAATTGATACACGTCTGGTAAAATTACAATATGAAACTTTTTCTCAGTTTGGTCGGCTTGTAAACATTAACACGTTCAAATGTGATCAAAAACCTCCCACTAAACACTGACACACGCAACGACTATCGTGCTCCTGAAGCAGGATGTAAAACGACATAATACATAATACCTTCGTGACGTGTCTGGACATTCGCCCTGATGAAGGTCTCCTTTTGAGATCGAAACTAGTCGGCTTTCCCGACAAAAAGACGTGAGTGACCCGTTTAATTTATCTAATTAATTTAGTATAATGTCTCACGTGAGTTTTAATTATATTATAATACCTTCCATTTTCCTTATGTACTCACATTGACGGTTAATTAGGGTTGCCACCCGTACTTTATAATAAAGTATTGTACGTTATTTCAGGTACTCTATACTTTATGAGAATAATAAAGTACAAAAAAATACTTTATTTCGCATGATTTGATTTCTACGAGATTTTAAAAAGTTTAGTGGCATCTCTGAATTTGATAAAAAATGAGTTACTTATTTATTTTAATTTAAATATAGACTGTAAAGATGCTGTGCAATTGTCTGGTAGAAATACAAATTTGATACAAACAGCAAAAAGTATTAAAAAATAGGTTTTTAAACATAATAATACAGAAAAATAAATTGTACTTTATTTTGATACATGCACCTACTTTTTTTTTCTTACCTTTAATAACCAATGCACTTTAATTGCACAAAAAAAGGTGGCAACCCTTACGGTAATTGACATTGCTAAACCCTCTCATGATTTATGTCCTATAAATAGTACATCTATCATACAATGTGTGTTAATGATCATACATTTAACATTTACATTGTAAAACTATCTTACCTGTTACAACTGCAATTAAAAGTTAATTATGTGCAGTAAATAAATCCTGTGTGTCATTTCAAAATGACATTAATGCCAACCAGTCAATATATACCTATGAGTTATATTAATTCATTGTAAACAGAAGTAGTCTAAATGCGGCAAAAAAAAAATTGGTTGTCTGTGAAGTCGATTTTCGGACGATAATTTTAGGTGATAACTTCATATGAAAACATCGGCCGATGGAGTGAAAGAATGAATGAAAGATAGATGCGTCACAAGCCGAACGCTTAGGCTGATCGTGCCTCTCTATGGCTTGTTCCGCGCTCTCGCTTGCAAGCTCGGCTCAGGCGGAACGTGACGATGAGTCATGCTTTTTCGTACGTGCAGCCGGCGTTCATCGATTTGTAAGACGTTATCACGTCATACAAGGCTTTTTAAGTTCTTTTTACAGTACAATTACATACATAAAAATTAATGGATGTAATTGTACTTTAAACAGAACATTGTACTTAAAAAAAAACAGAACATTAGTCAAATAAGGAAAAAAAAATGATTATTTTATTTAGCGAATAATAATTATTTACTAATAGTAGACGCGCAAGGAGCCCAAACAGGCGACATTTTAATCACAAAAAAAAATGTTGATAAGGAAACGATTTTTTTTCCAAAAAAGGACTTAGTTTGACCTTACCGAAGAATGGCAGTGAATTTAAAACAAGTTTACTGTCGCCTTGTAAAAGATTTCCAACTGCAAAAGTAGGTATAATATAGCGAGGACATTTGCAAAATAAATTCGACCTTCGATGCCTTTACTTAAGAGGGTGTTGGTAGAGGTAACTGAATATTACTCATTCATTTTGCCACTCATTCATTCATATTTGTAATAATTTATTGACGAACTCTGTGGTCGAATAACTAGCAATAGCTACTTTGACGTCGCGGGTTCAATCCCCGCACGTGATAAACATTATGTGCGTGAATATATCTGTTTGTCTTGTCTGGGTGTTTTGTATGTATCATATCATATGTATTTACACTAAAAAAAAAATAAGTATTACTTATATCAGTATTTATATATCCATAATAATAGCTATGCTTAGTTTGGGACTAGATAGAGATATGTTGTGTCCAGAAATATTTATTAGTATTTATTCACAATAATTCATAACTTGTGGTATAAGCACAAAGCGGTAACGAAAATTAACAATTAGGTAATTATAATGGCAATTGGAAATTAATTACAATGGCAAACCAGCTATTAAGGCAATTATGATTTGTTTTTACTAGTTACATAATTAAATATCACTTTATATAAAATAATATTATTAATAAACTGCAACATTGTCAGCTGTATTAAATTGTTAATTTAAAATACAGTATTTATTAATTTCGCGTGTACATTACCTAGGTACGAACAATAGTTACATATTATTAATTAAAATATCACATATTAATAATTTGTTGTTAATACCTACACTGATAAGTACAGGATATAAGTTATAAATAGTTATGACGTTTAGTTCACATCAGTACCTATGTAAACATACCATAAGGTAAATATACAAACTTAGTGTACATAGCATTAGCGATTTACCGTGTGCAAACCACAAAATCGCTGGATTTCCCAAATGCTAATAAATGCTAACTTCTAGCATAAATAAAAAGTAACAAATCTTTTGACGTGGATATGTCTTTAAAATTGCTTCCATATGGCTATACAAAAAAATGAATGATAACAAAATAGGGAGATACAGTTGTGTTTTGCAGCTACATATCTATCTACTCCATCCAGAATGCAATCACAGCACCATCAAAGAATTTATTACGCTAAGTAAGGACTAAGAACATCGCGTGCGGGGGAGCGGGAAGCACGCAAAGTAGTGTAGATCAAATTGCCTGACAGTCGTTAAGTCAAGTCAGTGGTCTTAGGGCGGCTTGAAAACACTGGCCTCCGCCAACCCGCAGTTGAGCAGCGTGGTGGATGTCATCATCATCATCATCAGGTCATTTTAGTCTCCACTACAGGAGCACGACCCTCTCTCGTCCGTTCCAGACAGAAGACGGATTTGGCCTACACTCCCAACGCTGGCAAGACAGGTTGGGGAGGGCTGATCGATGTTTTATAATGTATTTCCCTTAGTCGCCTTGTACGACATCCATGGGAAGAGACTATTCTAGTCTGCCGGAAACCACACGGCTAAAATTAAACTATGTAATAATCTTTATTATAAGCTGACAATAAATTTATTTCATTTCTCTTCGCTAGTAACAAGGTCTTCAAAGTAAAAAGGTCGCAGATGCTTTCAATCCGACCTACGTAGGTCATTGCCGGCGCGACCTTCGAAACGACCTCCGCAAACCGGTCGGGTTGGTAACAATGTTACCGGTTTCGGCATTCCGAAGGGCTGCATCGGTTGTTAGGTAATATGATTAGCAATTGGTGAATTTGATGTCATAATGGCAGCTGAATGTGTCATAAAACTTTTGTCCGTCCGTTATTAGAAAAGACCAAGTATATCATCATCATCATTATCAGCCTGTATCTACTCACTGCTAGATATAGGCCCTTCCTAATGCTTTCCACCATATACGATCCTCCGCTTTCCGCATCCAACCGCTACCAGCCACTTTTTTGAGGTCGTCGGACCATCTAGAAAGGGGGCGCCCTACGCTTCGTCGTCCCATCTAGAAAGGGGGCGCCCTATGCTTCGTCGGACCATCTAGAAAGGGGGCGCCCTACGCTTCGTCGTCCCATACGTGGCTTCCACTCTAGAACTTCCTTTCCTTCCCTCCAAACACGAAGTATATAGATTGATTCATTTCCGTGTTTTTTTTTATTTATTTATTCCAAATTATTTCATAATATATCGTAAATAACACCGTACCCTTAGAAGCCTCGCAGGGCTTACCTTCGGTCGTGTCGGCTGGTCGTTGTTTTAAGTATTTTTAGGGGTAGTAATAAACCGATCATCTAAAATTGTGAACTGGGCGACTATTATACTGACTTGGCAACAAAAGTTGATATAAAACTTACCAAACCTAACATTACCTAGTATTTCTGTGGCTCATTTATTATTTTTTGTGGCTCATATTATTATTTTTTATTTTTTAAATACAAATATATATAAATATACATATTTGTACATATTTTGAAATTGTGGTACCTATAGTTTCATTTAGGTAACACTGAATTATATACTTAGAAGTTTGTATATTATTTTAATATGCGCTGGAGCTTACTAGCAACCACCATATCAGTTCATTTCAATTACTTCGAGTCGGAACATTCAGTAAGTTTTATTTCGAAATAATAAGGTCAAAATATATACAATTTATCAGAATTTAATCACCAAATACACCAAACCAAATCACGATTTTTTTTATCTTGATCCAAATGTCAAGTGCACCAGATTTATCAGTAATGCAGTGACATGTGCTTAAAAAGTTGATTTTTATGTATTTATCGTAATAAAATTACTAGAGGTCAACTTTAATAAATGAAATGAGTTGTAATTATCGTTTCAATGATTGTTACTTATTTAATGATTGGTACTTTTTGTATTGTATAATAAATAGAATACGACAACTCGTATTCTATTTAATGTACAATACAAAAAGTGACATAATAATATGCTTAAAAAGTAGATTTTTATATATTTATCGTATTAAAATTACTAAAGATCAACTTTATTAAATGAAATGTGTTTTAATTAATGTTTCAATGATTGCTGTTGTCGTATTCTATTTATTGTAGAATACAAAATTATTACAAAATATCAAAAGAATGGCGTGTACAAAGGACTTTTCTCTTAGAGATCTCTCCTAGCCAATCTATTGTAGTTTTGGTATCAGTAGGAATATGTAAACAAGATTTGGATAGAGAAAGCAACTGTACCAGTATACAAGTTGCTGACATAAAATGAAGTGATAGTGTATAGAGCAGCACGTGAAACAATTCAGTTATTCCGACGAGTACAAAGATAAATGTGATAATTCTTACAGCGGCGGCATCGCTAAAGCGGCATGCATTCCGATTGTTTAATTTCCAGCATATGGGCTGCTGTTTACTGTGGTAATGGCACGCACTGTAGTACAAAATTACAAACAGTAATGCTGCGCACACTTTATGCACGACAGTTTTTTTACCCGACTTCCAAATAAGGGTTATGTTTATATTGTTGATACTGATGATAATATGTTTTGATAAAACGATAGCGTCTATTTTTTTACCTTGATAATGCCGTTGGTAAGGCGAAACCGGTCGGTAAAATAAATTAACTAAAGTGGAACAGTACAATTGGTATTTAGTAATAAAAGTGATTATATTTATCGTGCATATCTTAAATGTATGTTTGTTAATTTATGTATTACTTCATATCGTCCAAATGGCTTTGGGTTGAGACAGTTAAGGTATCGATAGATTTGTTACAAAAGATCAAGTGTACTTAGAGAGATATTAGAAAAAAAACTGTAGATTTTTGATGCTAAACTGTAAGTCGTTAATAGTATTTTTGTTAACCAAACATATCGAGCTAGATAAGAAAATAAAGGATATGAAAAGGAGATTACAAAAATATATATAAATCATATCAGATGACTATGCAGGTATACCTACTAAAAAGTCTAAAAGAAAAAAAATGTTAGAATTTTCAATCGGGCTATTTGTTTTGGTTAATCATTTGTTATTTTTATTTGGTTATAAAAATAAGTTACCTAACGAACACTTCATCAAACGCGTTTTGTTAATTATCTGCGTCATGTCTGTCGGCAGTGTGCGCGTTGCAACAGAATACCTTTTGCGTATGCGCAGGTGCCTGGAAGATGTCGGCGCTCGCCTTCGATTCGGGTTAATTGGTCACTATTCTTGTACTAACTGTCCGGTACGGACGTGTGTTGAAACTCATTTGTTTAGTTTTTACTTCTACCATATCATTCTTGTTAATGTTTTTATGTTATCCTATTACTAATACATTAACATTAGTTATTTTTGTTTAGATCATTTTGCTTTGTGTATCTGTACATTTGTCTGTTATACAATAGACTATACGTTATTATATTTTATTTCTCGGCTTTGGTATCAACCCATAATCGTCTCACTGTTGTCTCCCCTCGATCGAAACGGTTTAGAGCATACTTCACCACGCTGCTCAGCTGCGGGTTGGTGGAGGTCAATGTTTTGAAGTCGCCCTCAGGCCACTAACTTGGCTTAACGACTGTCATCTAATGACAATAGCCGGGACCGATAGTTTAACGTGCCCTCCGAAGCACGGAAGAGCTGGATATAAATAAATCAAATTAGTTTTCGTTTTTATTTTCAAACCACAATGGAATAGGTCCGCCTGTGCAAAGCATATATTTGTTCTGTATATAATTTTTCGTGTATAATTTCTGTATATATAACCTCCTAAACGAATTAACAAAAAGCGGCTATGTAGTTAATCTATACGCTGTAGAAGTAGGAGCGAGAGGTATACCAGCAAAATTTCTCTATAACCTGCTGAAAGACCTTGGCTTGTCCAGAAGTGCAGTAAGTTCTATACTAGAACGAGTATCTAAAGCTGCATTAGCAGGTTCATACCAGATTTGGCAGGGCAGGGAGAGAAACACAAGTAGTGAAGGTGAGTGTTGATGTACGTCGGAAAGGGGCCCCTTAAACCTACACCCGTGTCACAAGTCTCGGGATCTGCTTGGGTTTCTCTCTCTGCCACACGATGGACCCGGCACCCGCACGGTGAATCCATGGAAGCTAAGAAGTTCGTCTCTTAATAAATACAATTAAGTTGTAGAAACAAACCACAACAGTAGAGATAAATAAACCCATTCATGGACGGGCTACGGTAGACGTTGCTTAACTTGCGTGTTCAATCAGACTCACACGTACAACGACTCTCCTCTTTAATTTATTTAATTAGTTATATTTCCTGCAGATGTATTTTATGAAATACCTTAAAATTTATGATGTTTATAACATAAGCGTAACAAAGGTTTTGTTTGAGAAAATAAAGATGTTATTTTCTAACGTATCATAAAAAAATTCACACCAAATATTAATTACTGTTAAGCAATAGTTCTAACCAGTCTTCCACAAGTGCACCAAATTCACGTCATAACAATGAACAATTTGAATATAACATTGCCAAATTTAATAGCACAACATTCGCACTCACTTGCACAATGTTTCAATAACTCTGTGTTCGCACGGGTGTTACGCGATATAGCCGGATTGCTGTGACCGTGTCATGAAACAATAGGGTTGGCAATGAGGAATTGATGCGTGTGAAACCTTTATAAAACATTTTTTATACTTCCACAGTGGCAAACAAAAATACGACCTGACTAATGATAAGCAGTCTTCATAGCCTACGTACGTTTGAATTACCAAATTAAATTACCCGACTATATAAAATCTAGACGGAGGGCGTTCAATACTTCGTCACACCACGCGCGGCCTCTAATACCTTCCTCCCCATCTGCCATGAGCTACTCGGCAGATGTGACCGGGGCATTGCCACTTCAGCATGCAAACTCTTTAGGCTATGTTGACAATTTTGCTTCTCCGTCGAATTTCTTCGTTCTGGATTCGATCCCTCAAAGACACCCCAAGCATAGCCCTCTCCAACGTCTTCTGCGCGACCTTTTGGCTTTGAACTAATCCGATGCACATTCTTACAGGTTGTAAAAAAAATCTACGACGTACACAAAAACATTTTTTTAATGTCCTGTAATTATTCAAACTAGGTCTAAGTCACCTTACCCATCTATGTGAAAATGACTAGTATTGTATCACTCTACACTATAACGATTGTCAATTGTTAAAATGCATTAGCATTCAGTCCATGACTATGTTTACATACACACCATGGAAGGCCGCCTGACTCACCATTGTGGGGAATACGTTAATTAAATAAAAACGGGTGTGGTGACAACCCTTGTGGTTTTACGCTTTAAGGGTGATGATGTTCGAAAAGTGCTTGTCATTTATAGTGTAACAATATTGTCAATTACAGTAGTCCAACGCTTTTTATATTAGGCGATCTTCCATTCGAGTTTTTACCATCCATCCGCGTTTATTGCCATTCATCGAGAGTTTACTCGTACGTTTGTTCAGAGTTTTCGACTTAAAAGAAAAATCACGTGCGACGTTCATTGCGTGTCTGATGCACTGTAACCTTGGCGCATGCTCATGTAATTTTCTTACTAAAACCACAAAGTATCTGAAAGTTCTTGTAAATTTTTTTACACTACGTCGGGTGGCAGACAATCATACGGCCCGCCTGATGTGAAGCGGTTACCGTAGCCATATTACCGTTCGCAACATGAAATATTGCTCGCGCGCTGCCACCTCGCTACCAACACAGTAACTCCTTCCTTTCTGGTGACCTAACTCGCAGGAACATAACAACCCTCAAGGGAATTGTTATTTGGCTGCGGCATTCTGAGGTGGAGGTATTTTCCCAGTCGGCCAGCTTACAAATACGTGGTACCCTACCTCTCTTTTCCCTGAGTCTCTTTCGCTAGTCGACAGGGTGGACCAAGTGCAGATGAGATTGACTTTGGCTCGAAAGGTCGTAGTGAGCCCCGATGTCGAGAACTTTTCTAAAGTAGAAATGGGTTGTAAAATTTTAACGTCGAACTATACATTTGTGGCTATTTTACGGTTTATTATTATTTTTCAGTCTGAGGAGCCTACGTTGTATTCTAATGATTGTGGAATTTATTGTGCTCCTAAGATCAGTTATTTGATGTGACGACCATAGCCTCCTTCTAATATTGCACCGCCATTCGACAGGAAAACCATTTTACGATGTGCTCTCCTAGATAGCGTTAGACTATGGTAACCTCAATGTTTAGGGTTAGCGACTGTACAAATAAACACCATCTCTTATTTATAGTGCGTGATCATTTCTGTCTGTCTTGGTCCGAATATTTTCTATGTATATATTTGCAAAAAATATATATTTAAGTATAATGTCAATTATATTGTATCCATAGTACAAGCTTTGCTTAATTTGGGGCTAGATGACAGTGTGTAATTTGTCCTGGAATTTTTATTATATATTTATTTATAGTTATAACATGTGTTTATATATAACACGGTAGTCGCATGGAGTCTTGTGTTGCCACTTTGCCACTTCGGCGACGCAACAGTGTGACATAGACTTTGTTTGAACGAACAAACACGTGAGCATACGTTTATATCTACCACGTAAAAACCGCACTATTCATTTGTACCGATAAATGTAATTGCTGCTGCATTTACAGTCAGCACGTAATTATTGTGCACGTTTTCTCTGCGCGTGCGCAGGTGATACGGTAGGGTTGCTACGTTATTTTGGAATATTAGATTTGAATATATGAAAAATATATTGAAAGAAGAATAAAAAAAAATGTGATTGAATTATATTTGAATATGGTTTAAAATACTCGTAGAAATATTCTTCCGATTTCTTCATCTATACTCACTTTTTACATTACAATCACAGAATTATAGACACACAACAAAGTTAAAATGAAATAGTTGAAAAAATGGTACTAAGAATACCTCAAATGGAAACTTATACAACGATTTGAGATTATGTACAATACAAAATGCGGCATTAATTTAAATAGAGAGACAGATAGACCACCACGCATTGATGTCAAGAAGAAATCATATCTTTCTCGAACAAATCGCCCAGCCTGGGCGATTTGTTCGAGAAAGCCTGGGCGGCCCAGGTATTTGCAGTTGAGTAGTTGACTATGTCGTAAATAATTAATAATTTTGCTGCGTTAAAATAAATATTTCTCTGAATACGTAACTCATCTAGATTTTTTACAGTTATTATGAATTTTAAATAAATTTTACGTAAACATTGATTAAGCTAGACTGACAACATAATTTATTATTTAGTACATTTTTCAGATATAATTGCTTTTTTAATAGTTGATGAAGGTAACTAATTTGACAGACGTCAAATGCCCAATTTTATTCTATTATATTATTTAAAATTAACCAATCTGTAAAACAAGAGTACCTAATCATTTTTTTATATAAATAATTATCAATTTTTTTATATAAATACTTATTTTTTATTATTATTCGATTTGCAACTAGGTACTTGATAAAATTGTGTGTTTGTTTTTTTTTAAATATGAGCATATGGGTAACCAGATTGAAAGAAATCACCACTGTTAATAGAAATCGGCAACTTTAAAGGGTCGTCAATCCGTTGCTTAGTAATATAGGCTCTGTACTCCCATCTCGTATTTATTTGGATTCCGCTAAGGCTGAGGCAGGTTCAATATTTTTTTCAAAATTCGACATATCGCCAGCCCTAATCTATCGCATGTCCGTCCGTTCGACCAACGCGTGAAGACGAGATTCGCTCTACTTGCTACTTTCATGTGTTTACAGTCGCGCCTTTACGCGATTTTACGGATTGCACTTGAAAATGTATTGTTTACATTTTAGAGGGCATTGGTGCTATGGCATTTTATGTGTAGACAGGCCATATGCCAATATCCCGGCGCTAAAAATTTGCTTCAAAGCGTGTTAGTAATGGAGCGCGACCGGGGCAACTTTGACGGCGATGGAAGAAAAAAACATAATTTTTCTTCCATCGCCGTCAAAGTTGTAATTAATATCGCAACACGACAAGCCGAATGGCCGAATGGCTAGTAGCAATGGCCACTTTGACTCCGAGGTCGCGGGTTCGATCCCCGTATTATTTATAAAACAACTGAGTAAAATATTTAGTCTAATCTTTGCAATGTACTATATAAAAAATGATAGAATCATCATCAGCTTGTGTCTACCCACTAATGGTTATAGGCCTTCCCCAATGCTTTCTACCAAATACGATCCTCCGTCTTCCGCATCCAGCCGCTTCCAGCCGCTTTCTTATGATCATAGGACCATCTAGAAGGACGTCCAACACTTCTTCCACTCTAATACCTTCCTCCCCCATCTGCCATCACTTACTCGGCAGATGTGATCGACCCATTGCCACTTCAGTTTGCAAACAAAGAATAATCTAACACGATTTTTATTAATTTTATCTATAAACAAAACACACCGTCTGGGTTACCGTCCTGTGACATAGCTATCGGGTCACACTAACCGAGAACATAGAGGATAGATTTCCGGTCAATATGTTTTCAATACATAAAAGTGAGTGGCAAATAAGAATACGAACCGCATGATGGTATGGAATTATTGTAAAGCGATTAAGAGTTTCTAAGAGATTTTGCGTCCCGTTGTGTGTTCTACCGATTGTACAATTGGGATTATTCAGAGGAGTTGTTTGACATGATGCCCACGGTCTCACCGCTCGCCATCGACACGAGGCTAAATAGTCGCGTACTGGTCCAGAGGCGTCATGAACTTTTTTGAAGAACATTAGGCTGTTGTCTTCGGGAAAGACTCAAGAAAATTGTTGGTGATCAATTAGTTTCATCAAAAAATGAGTTCATTTCGGAACAGGGTTTACACGCAATGGCCAAGCGATTATATGTCCTATACGTAAATACAACAACCGGCATTGTTTCCATAGAAATGAAGGGTGTATGTCTCTAGACAAAAAGGGCGAATTTTGCATACGCGAAGTCTCCTCTTATATCCGTAGTTTTGCTTACATGGTATTACAATATTATGTACTTAATGAAATCATACTATCAGTATTATGTCATAATCTATGAACCTCATGACATTTTCCCTGAAAGTCAGCCTTGAATAAGAATACTATAAAATTAAACTCTAAGCGACAAGTAATAAAGTTAATTTTCAAATAAATTTTGAAATCTGATCGCAGTTGCGATTAACGACAAAATGGCTCGCGTTCGTTCTCTCATTGTCATGTTTGCCTGGTGTGTTTGCCCAACCGTGACTATGAAATATATATCTTATTATCTTTGTAGTAAGGTTTCAAATTACATGGCGATTGGACGACTATGTATGTAAGATATATGATATGTATGTCACATATTATATGACGAATCTCCGGGTTTTAAACTTCACATAGGTTTCTTGTTGACGTTGTTGACTATTTGTGTTGTAATTGATATTAGTTTTGTTATCGAGATCAGGGGGTCTACCGCCTATGCTGAAGCCGATTCCCATAGAGATATTGCAAAAATCAGTCTTGATGTTTAAATTTGAAATAAACATCTTCAGTTAAGTCGGTATAGCGCCTCCATCCTTACCGACTAAGTGTTTAATTATTTAATATTTAAATCTAACTTCACATTGAATTAGTGCATTAGAGTACAAATTTAAGGTGAAGTTAGATTTATGTTATTAAATAATTAAATAATACACTTCTATATACTAAAGTGGTGGTACCAGGCAAAGCTGAGGCGGGCCGCGGCATATTCCGTTATCCCGTCATATTAAAAAAATGACAGAGTTTCACTTATTCTATATTTTACACATTTTATCCTTTTTATAAAATACTTTTGTCTACATTTTTTTATACACTTAAGGGGTCATCCATAAATTACGTCACACGTTAAGGGGGGAAGGAGGGGGTCGACGAAGTGTGATACTGTGTGACAAGGGCGTGGGAGGGGTTCTAAATTTCGTGACGTGACATTTCAAATTATATAATAATCTAAGTGTTAAAACACGAACTTTGAACTATTAACGAAAAACTGAAATTTGCAACTCTAAATATAAAATTGAAAAATATGTGATTTCACGCTAGGGAGGGGAGGGATCTCACAAATGTGACCAGCTGTGACAAGGACGGGGGGAGGGGTCAAAAAATTATGAAATTCGTGTGACGTAAGTTATGGATGGCCCTTAACTTCAAAAGTTTCATACCTACAAATCACCCCCTATTTTGCACCCTTGAAGTAAGATATTTTTTGAAAATAGTCATACAGTAAACTTTTGATGTAAACCATAATCTCATCATAAAAATCGGGACAATTTGCGTCCCGCCACTACTGTCGTATGGACGTCGGACACAGGGGCCTGATATCGGGACATCCCGAATAAATCGACCCGAATCTTACTAATCTCACTTGGGGGAGAATATCACGTAATTTTTTGGGTATGTTGGTTCCAATAGCCACTCTTGAGACCGTGCACTAGTCTCCATGGACACTACCAGGGACATAACAGCAGTGGCATCGTGGCATCACACGCTCGTTGCCGACCCTGTAAAAACCTTTTCACGCCCTTTTTGAAGAACCCCATGCTCCTGAGAAAACCTCGACTGACAGTTCATTCCACAGCTTGACAGTACGCGGGAGAAAACTTCCCTGGAACCGCACAGTACGGTAATTTAAGTAATTATAAAAATATATAAGTAGGTATCTAGTAAACTTTTACACAACACAGGTATGCTTTTATATTTTTTAACTCAACTATATAGCTCGAAACATTTCAGCAAAAACGTACTTTTAATTAAATTTTCCGAACAAAAGTAATAAAACTCAAAACATGCAAATCGACGGCTGCCTGTTACAGTGGAAGCTTCAAAATATAATGTTTTAATACCTTGCTAGTCAAAAGAAGGCTTTTACGCTTTGGGATAAAGTCCAATTTAGTTTATTATTAATTAAGTCTTGACGTTAAATGTTTTATCGGTCGTCTTGCTTAGTGTTGTTCTTGATACGGCAATGGCTGTATAATAGCTGTATTTCGGTCACATTCTACAAAATAAGGAAGCATTTTTGAAGTGGAAACTTCTTAAAAGGCGTCGTGCACTTTTTGAGATGGGTAAAATATGTTAAACTCGCGTCCGGACACGTAACCTGATCGAAAATTCGTACAATTGAGCGGCGCAGACCGGCGCGGCGTAGGAGAGGAAGTAATATCCCCCTCTCTTTCTACCGCGCGGCGAAAATGTATGCCTGCTCCTGCTGTTTATTTTTTAATGTAATATAAATCGTTATGTTTGTGTAATCTAATCTCATACTGAAATTTACACATTAAAAAACTAAACACAGTATCTTAATGACAGTCTTTACGCACAAGCTATCAAAATAAATTTAAAAAGTTATTTTTCGATACAGCTCTTTTGGACAACTGTATCGTAAAATAACTTTTTTACCATTTCGATACAGCTTCAGCCCTGGATACAGGTATTTTAAACAGGTTGCAATGCAAATACATTGCAACTATGCAAAATTTTTCTACATAATCTGTGAACGCGGCGCCGCGCGGCGCGTCGCGCATGCGCACTACGCATGCTCGATCTGCAAATGGATTTATAAGTAAGAATTATAGCTGTTAAATTAACTTCATTTTAGTTGTATTTAAAATATTATTATCATATATTTCATGAGATTAGATAAAGTAGTGTATGAAACTGCACATAATTAGATATTAAAATACTCGTGTGGTCTATTATAACATTCGCCTTCGGCTCATGTTATAAACTCACACTCGTATTTTCATAACCCTTATTATGCAACAGTTTCATAAACTACTATTATCACATAAATGATTGTACTTTTATAATGATAAATAAAGCAATTCGTCCGAAATTATTCCCTAACCATTCCAAAATGCACAACGTTAATGTTCAAGTTTTCACTTCTGCCGGCACTCCCGGAGTGCAACCCGATTTTTTTGTGCTACGACAGTGCAGAAGAAAGATACGGCCCACTTTGCGGCCACGATGGAAAACAGTTACTGTGAACGCTTACCAGAGCATTACGTACGTGATGCGTGCGTTCCCGACCGTCCAAAGGGGCAGAAACTTATTCTGTTTTGTACTACGTCAGGTGGGAGACAGATATATGGCCTACCTGATGTGAAACTGTTTCCAATTCGCAACATGAAATATCCCTCGCCCACCACCACCACATGAGTAAAGAAACGGAAAATTTAATGAAAAATTTATGGAAAAATAAATTCCGTTTCTTTACACATGTGCCGCCACCCTCGCTGCCAACGCAGTAACTCCCTCCTTCCTTTAGTTCCCCGGCGAATTTCTTCGTTCGCATTCGATCCTTCAGAGAAACGCCGAACATAGCCCTACGCGAACTGCGTATAATATATAATATAAACTATAACACAAAGTGCAATACTAGTCGAGATTCTTTATTAAATAAATAAATAAATATTTCTGGACAATTTACACAGAACCATGTAGTCTCAAATTAAGCGCAAAGCTTGTACTATGGGTACCTACTAGATAACTGATATTATACTTAAATACATTTTTTTTTAAATATACATGTCAAACAGACATGTTCATGGACACAAATATTTGTCTTGTGCGGGGATCGACCCCGCCGACACGACCGACACCGAGCTCGTCAACACTGGTGGTAATTCTTTATTGCATCAGAAAGTACTGAATCATACAAAACTTAACAATATAATGGGCGATCTTATCCAGAGTAATCTCTTCCAAAAGTTCAAAAGACAATCTTAAGGTGTACATCCTATACCTTAAGATTGTATTTTGAACCCGTGTTGTCGTGTAGGAGAATTCACAATTTCAAAGTTGCGATACAAGTTCCAAACTATCTATCTATAAATTTACGCTACAAATTAAATTAATTAAAAATTAACTAATCTTAAAATTAATATTATAATATATATAAAAAAACATTGTACAAATTATAATTAAACCGCGTTCAAAACTCCTCCACATCACTTTCAAAAGGTATCGTGCCCAGAAAGCTGGCAGTATTGCACGCTGAATGGCAATGCATAAGCATTGCCAAAAAAACACAACATTTTGCAAAAAAAAAAACAACTTATAAACGTTGTGCCAAATAAAGACCAGCCCTCTGGTCACGGGAAGTATCGACCAAGCGCTTTGCTACTACATATAGTTGCTATATTGAATCTCAGGGATTTTATAGTATAGAAATATATATGGCAGCCGAAACTTTTTCAGGAACAACACTGGTTGTAATTTACGTGAGCTATAGTAGGTATTACCGAATACTGTTTCACAAAATGTGCATTTATTTCATAGTTATTAGAGTCGGATTTTCAATAGCATTCACGCTGTATAAGGTTGCGACATCTCCGCCACTGCGGGCATTATCGGTTTGCTTGATTACATACGACTTCGATACACAGCGTGAGCGCGTGGCGATAAGCGTAGCGTATAGCGATTTTAATGCAATATATATATTTTTATTAAAAAAGTTTTAATATAGAATACCATCGTCTTTTATTAGCTGTGCCCGCATGATGTACCTACAACCTAAGGCCACCCCAAAGGTACATTCTAAATATTAGTAAAATATTTTTCTAAATTGAATGAGTAGTTACGAAGATGTTACCTCTTACGTCTATACAAACTTACTAACTAATACCTATACTAAGTATAATAAAGAAGTATAAATTATTCATTTCCTAAATCGCTTATCGTTTATGACTTACTTTACCATTAAATCTTGTTTGGCCTCGAAGGTCACCCGCGGACCTTTGGTGTAGATTCCTTAACCTTTGCCTACCAGTTAAATAGTATTAAGTGAAAATTTAACCACAATACTAGTGGCCAATTACCAGTGAGTTAAAATTATGTTGACTTTTTTTCGAAAGTTATAACAACCAAATAGATTTTCATATGAGTTTGTGGTGTAAATAGTGATTGTTTATATTTTTTTTTTGTTTTGTGAATAGGATTTATTAGGATTTAGGATTTGTACTTTACAACAAATAAGTTTTATAATATTGAATCTTAATAATAATTATAGAAATCATTTATTCTGTCTCACAAAATACATGCCATATAATAGATTTGCATGTTAACAAATTAATCGTTGTTCAGTACATGTTGTTCCAATTAGTAAAATACTGTGTGGAAATGTGTGTGTGATATTTATTTTCTTGTTTTTTGTCATTTCGATTCAAATGTGAGTATAACGCTGTAAATAGGTTCTGGTGAATTATTTGGCAGTAAAATTGAATGGTCAACACGATATCGAGAACAAACATTCAATTCAGTCAGGTATTAAACTACTAAAAGCTTTAACTTTAAACTGAACTAATTATTTTAATTAAGTGTCACTAAACAAAGAATTGAAATGAAAATACATTACAAACTAAAGTAAAAATAAAGTAATCTTAAAATTGCTTTAAAATAACACTAATAAAAAAAAAGGAATTTACACTAATTAAGTTTCACTTAAGTGTAACTTGTAAAATTTCCTCTAAGTTTTCAAAAACAGAGACTCGCGTTAAGGTATCTTCTTATACTTTTTATTCACTTCAATTTATTAACCAGAACATTAAACCGGACTGAAAATTCGAACAACTTATTTATTTTTGTTATTATCCTGCTATGTAATGAATTCGTACATACGAGTGATCGTCAGTCCCTAGGTTTTTTTTATGAGGGGTATATGCTTACTTGCTGTAAGATTTTATCTAAAGTATACTATAACGGCCGGGTTGATCAGTAATAATAGTTAATATCCGCTATTACAAATTAGAGATATAATAAAGTAAATAAAAAAATCGGTCAAGCAACTGTTTCATGAACAGAGGGTTCCGTAGATACCAGTAAAATAGCAAGTCCTTCCCGTGAAACACACAATACGCATTGGAATATCGCAATGCGTTCAAAAGCGAATGCGACGTGCGGAGTGAATGCGACACCGATTTTTGCTCTCAACAATAATAGTATTAATATCTCGATAGTCAACAATAATAGTCTCAACTATTATTATTATAATAAATAAAATTTAGCAACGTTTACATTTGTTAGGAAGTTTTGTCAATATTGATTGACCACTTTCTGGCCATATTTAGCGCCATTATGTTGTAAGATTAGATTTATTTTGTACTTTTACAAACACTCTTCATGACTTTGGTATGATGTTCACGCCCTGCTTTTATAGTCAACAACCTTGCACATTAGATTAGAGCCGAAGTGTCCGCGTACTGTGCGGTTCCAGATAGGTTTTCTCCGACGTACTATCATGCTTTCCCAGGAAACTACTGCATGGGGTTCTTAAAAAAAGCTGTGAAGAGATTTTACGGACTCGGCAATGCACGTGTGATGCTCTTAGTGTTGTAGGCGTCAGTAGGTACTGCAGTAAGCGGGCCGTAGGTATTCTTGTTTATTTTAGTTGTAAAAAAAAACATAATAATATTACATTGTAGTTTTGTTTTTTGTCTACGGAATTCCAAAAAGCAGTTGATAGATAATCAGCTGACATTTATTGCCTTAATCTGTGGCCGACCTTGCGTCACTTCCCTCTTTCACTCAACTCTACCGAATGAAGCGAAAAGTAGCTTATCTGTATAAATTGTATGGAGATTTTTTTTTCTAAATGTACTATATTAACTATATACTGTAGTAAATAGTTACTCTAAATTAACTATATACTACTAGCTTTTACCCGCGGTTTCTCTCCGCGTGAACAGAGTACTTAAATAAAAAGTATCATAAGTATCCAAATTCAATCTATACATCAGTTAGCCAGTGATATTTATTTTATTTTTTTATTTGTATTTGGGAGTCTTACAGCTCAATAGTTACATGCATAATTACAATAAATATTAATATGCCAATAGCAAGTCTCCACCTATAGATAGAAATATTATGAAGAAAGGTTGCACAAGACAAAACAACAAATGATAACAATTATGGTAACATTATAGACACAACAAAAATTATACAGTGAGTGCATCGTTTATTCTTTTTTGTTGTTGTTTTTTTTTTTTTTTTTATACTACGTCGGGTGGCAGACAAGCATTCGGACCGCCTGATGTGAAGCGGTTACCGTAGCCATATTAACGCTGGCAACATAAAATATCGCTCGCGCGCCGCCACCCCCGCTGCCAATGCAGCATCTCCTTCCTTTCTGGTGACCTCACTCACTCGCAGGAACACAACAACCCTCAAGGGAATTGTTATTTGACTGCGGTATTCTGTGAGGTGGAGGTACATTCCCCAGTCGGGTAGCTTACAATTACGCCCCCTACCTCTCTTTAAAATTTCTGCTGTAAAGAAGCTGTTGGCTATAATAGTAATCGTCCATACTCCTTGACAAACTTTCATATTTGATACTAGCTGACTCGATAGACGTCCTATCTTTCTAACAGTGAAACTAAATTCGAATTGGTTTCGCGCAATCTGTCAAATGACTGACAGTTCTCTCAAACGACATAAAGTGACATTATAAAAGTTAATATGGTCGTTCAGTTTTCTTAACTGTTGTAATTTTCCGCGCAACTTTCTTATGTTTTTCTTTCATGAGAACCATCTCCTGATAACAACAAATGCAACATAAAAAGAAATAGCGAAATCGGTCCAGCCGTTCACATGTTATGCCGTGACCAAGGGAAATAGGGATTCATTTTTATATGTATATACGGATTAATAGGATTCGAATTCCGCACAGCAGCGTTTTCTTTTTCTATTATATTAGAGGAGGTGGTAAACAAGTAGGCAACACAGACGATGAAGAATCGACTTTCATCCATGTAGTTTGGACCCACAATCGAAATCTACCTCATCCACATATTTATAAATCACTGATCTTACCCAATCACATTACTCTTTACAACGACTCTGATCAAACAAAGCCTGGTAAAAACACAGCCTATTTTCAATCGTACCTTCATAAAAATATAGCACAAATTCCATAAGTGCGTTCGCATATTTGTTTTGTTGAACCTGTTTTAGATCGGAACATCAAAAAAATAAAGTTTAAATTGCTTTGTAGATGAAAGTAATTTGCTACAGAATGTTCATAATGTACGATAGGGTTTAGTGGTCTGATGGAAATGTAAGGTTTTGCCCCTCGCTGAGATTTATAACGAAGTGTTGTTATATAAAACAGTGGTTAAGTTTATATGTCTCTAAAATACTAATTTGGGGTGTAAGAGACTTACTACGATCTTTAGAGCCTAAGCCAACCTCAACTGCACGTGGTGCACCCTGCTGATTGACTAACGAGGCTCTGGCTAAAGAGTTTCTTACCCTACCTACAGCGTATTTGTAAGCTGCGCTACTGGGGAAAGTACCTCCACCTCACAGAATACCGCAGCTAAATAATAATTCCCTTAAGGGTTATTGTGTTCCTGCGAGTGTTTGAGGTTACCAGAAAGAAAGGAAAGGAAGTAGTTGCTGTGGGCAGCAGGGGTGGCAGGGGGCGAGCGATTTTTTTTAGTCACATTCGAAGGTGACAATGTTTACAAGCCTACCAAATTGAGAAAGTTTCATATTATCAATTTACCAGACGCGTATTACATACACACATTGGCCGGGTTGCTCGCTTCGAAATGTGAGCATGTAAGCCATACGATTTTGATATGTGACACGCCTCTTATAAATTCACAACATGAGAGTTCTCCTCTATTTGATCGGTTTGTTTACGTTAACATTATCGAACGCGAACAAATAACTCGCACTAAGCATTTTGTTCGTAACCGCTTTACATCAGGTGGACCGTATGCTTGTCTGCAACCCGACGTGGTAGGTATACAAAAAAAAACTTTATTACATGCTAGTAAGAAGAAGGATAGTTTACTTGTTGATAAAACCTAATAGATCACGTAGAAACAGTTTAAGAGTGTCCTCGGAGCGAGCTCAAGACAAACGAAGTTTCATCTTCTTTCTAGTTTATGAAATTTCCAGTCACTAAAATACTTCTCTCTAAATCTACTGTACTATAATATCTACTAAATTAGAATAGAGGAGTTGGCGTCGTTATGCGTGTCTAAGCGAACACGCAAGTTAAGCAACATCGACCGTAGCATGTCTATGGATGGGTTTATGTATTACTAGCTGCTCCGCGCTTCAGAGGGCACATTAAGCCGTCGGTCCCGGCTGTTGTCATTAGATGACAAGTCGTCAAGCCGAGTCAGTGGCCTTTAGGCGGCTTGAAAACACTGGCCTCCGCCAACCCGCAGTTGAGCAGCCTGGTGGAGTATGCTCTAAGCCCCTTCGATTTAGGGAGGCCCGTATCCCAGCAGTGGGATGAATAAGGGTTGACAATGACTATATTATAATACTGAGTATCAGTTTTCTATTATTCTTATAGAGAAAAAAAATCTTGCAAATCAGGTATATGCGTCAATATGCATGCCCGAATGTACGATATACGCAAGTACGCTTTTTAAACCTCTGTAGAACCCACGCAAGTCTTTCATGGCGTGCGCGTGCAAACAGTTCGTTCAAATTGACATTATGGGAAAGTTACCAAATTTTTGCAGTGTCATTTTGTAATGGTGACTTTCTGCGTCGAAATTCTTTAGCCGTTAAGCGTGCTGCGGCAGTCAGCGCTAGCGCAATAGGCTATTTGACCCATATTTTTTTGGTTTGATATTTATGTATGTCTCAATAATATAGCCATAGGTGAAAGACTTACTTCGATAGCACAAAAATTTCTCGAGATATGTTAACTTGAAAATCACAATTTTGGACTTTCCCGAAAACGCTCCATACAAAAGGCTACTGAGTTACGACGTCACAGGTTTGTATTTTGTATGCATCAATTCAGAAATTTGTACGACAGCTTTATTAAATATTACGTTTATGTAATTAGTATCATAATAAAATGTTAGGTTAGGAAGCCAAAAATAAAAGATTCGTTCAGTGCAAATTATAATAATTAAATTTATTTTATGCACTCTTAGAAAGGTGTGTTCTACTACAAAGGAGTCGTACGATACACTGAACTGGAATATGATTTCTACTGAACCACAGAGCTTGGTTAGCTGACTATGGCATACAGAGCATTTAACAATGTAGCCCTTTGTTTAAAGATATTATAAACAATATTGTGTGACTAAGACAGATGTCTATTAAACAGAGCGAGATAGATTTATTTTTGTATACTTATTCCAACACGCCCCCTCAAAAATAAATAATAATAATAAAAAAAAAAAAATCTACCACAAGCTATTTACAATATCAAACTTATGAACACACCATTCTTTGTCTGGGGAAACAATCATCAATATCTTGGTCCAACATTCGTTGCGCAGGATTAGGGAAACCCCAGTAAAACCTAATCAGACCAAGTCAACTTAATTATGCTCTTATGTAATCTCATTTGCAGTATATATTTACACTACACACTTTTCATTAGACAGAACTTTAACATTAAATTATAATACACCGAGTTTTTCTCTCAGTGCCGAAAAACGAGCGGCTGGTAATGCCTTTGTAAACATATCTGCCAGTTGATTACCTGTGGACACATAAATCATTTTAATTACATTTTTCTCAACTTGTTCCCTAGAAAAATGATATTTTATGTCAATATGTTTTGACCGTTTATGACTTGTCGGATTACTTGCAATGCTTATGCATCCGTTATTATCCTCAAAAATAGGAATCGGATTTGAAATTTCTACATGAATACTAGTCACTAATGACTTTAACCACAGAGCTTCTCTCACGGCTTCAAACAAAGCCATATACTCTGCTTCAGTAGATGACGCTGCCACTGTTGACTGACGCTTTGTTTGCCAACAAATTGTGCATTGTTCAAACAATTTGAACAAGTATCCTGTTGTGCTTTTACGATCAACTTCATCACTTCCCCAATCGGAATCAACAAAGCCACTGAGAATGTTATTATAAACATTTGGATTCCGCTTATAAGTTAGTTTCAAGTCAGTAGTTCCCTTTAAATAACGTAACACTCGTTTTAAATGTGACCAAAGTGAGTTATTATTTCTGTTACCAAATCTACTTAGAATGTTTACAGCAAAGCTTAAATCGGGACGAGTACATAACATAACATACATCAAACACCCGATAAGATTTTTACATGGAGCTTTTGTTGTTTCAATTGCACTCAAAGCGTCAAAGTCTACTTTGTTTTCCAAAGGTGTACTGACAGAATTACAGTCATTCATGTTAAACTTTTCTAAGACCGTTTTTATGTACATTGCTTGGTCTAATGTAACTGTATCATGTGATCTTTCCACTTTAATTCCTAGGAAACATTTGATCTCCATCAAGTCTAACATTTTAAACTTTTTCATTAAATAAGTTTTGAAACTATTCATGGTATTTATATCAGCAATCGAAATAACAAGATCATCGACATAAAGTACAACATAAATATTTTTTGAAATGTCACCGGCATCTAGGAAATAAATACAACGATCAGCTGATGAGTATTGAAAACCCTTTTCAATCAAAGTTTGTTCGAACATTTGAAACCAACAACGTGCAGATTGTTTTAAACCATATAAAGCTTTATTCAATCTACAAACTAAGTTGTTTGCGTTTGGAATTCCTTCAGGAATTTTCATGTAAATTTCCTCTTTTAGTTTGCCGTTCAAAAATGCCGTTTTGACGTCCATATGGTGAACGAGCAAATTGAATTGATTTGCAAATGCTAATATAAATCTAAAACTTGAAATTCTTGCAACTGGCGCAAAAGTTTCGTCATAGTCAATTAAATATTCTTGACTAAAACCGCGAGCAACCAAACGCGCTTTATATTTCAAAGGTTTGCCAAACTCATCATTTTTAATATTAAATATCCATTTACAGTCAACAATATTTCTGTTTTCAGGTTTCGGAACAAGCGTCCAAGTGTCATTTTCAATAAGTGATTTAATTTCCTCATCAACAGCTTTTTGCCACAAAAGCCTATCATGCCTGGTTTGAATTTCGGTATACGATGTAGGAATTGTACATATTAAAGACTTTGCGTATAATAAATAGTTCACAGAAATATCATTACTGTTTTCATCATAAGACACTGTAGGCAAATTTTTAATTCGATCACTTCTTCTAATAACACTCGAACTACTAGAAGCTACTTCATTCCGAGATCCAGTCAATTTATCTTGAAATGAATCATAGCATGTATGCCCATCTGCACTGCGTACAGATTTATTAGGTGGTGGACCTAATGCGCAGGGTACACTGCCCGTTTGTTTCACATCATCTGATCTTATATTATCAGATGCGCACAACCTGCTACACATGTGCTCGTCAGAGTTATTGGTATTTTCAGATACAATACCTTCAGGCTTCACTGGCCTACTTGACAAGAAATTAATCTCATCAACAATTACATCTCTGACTCTTACAAACTTTTCTTCTACCACATTCCACACCTTATAACCATTCGGTTCATAACCAACCAATATCCCTTTCAAGGATTTCTCATCGAATTTTGCTTTTCTACTTTTGTTAAGAAAATACACAGTTGAACCGAAAACCTTTAAATACTTAAGTTGCGGCTTCTTATTATGCCACAATTCAAACGGTGTGTTATCTACTTTCAGTGCTTTTGTGGGGCTGACATTGATAAGATAAGTAGCAGTTAACACAGCCTCACCCCAGAACGACTTGTCTAACTTAGCGCCTGCTATTAAAGTTCGACTTCGTTCTGTTAACGTTCTTATCATACGTTCGGCAATACCATTCAAAGCAGGGGTATGCGGCACTGTTAAATGGTAGGTTATACCTTTTTGCATACAGTATTCTTTCATTTCACTCGATAAATATTCGCCACCATTGTCACAATATAAATTGACAAGTCTCAAACTAAAATGAGCTTCGCACTTAGCAACAATCTCGAAAAGCAGCAAAAACGTCTGATTTATGAGCTATTAAGTATGTCGCACAGTAGTGAGTGTATTCGTCTACAAATATCACAAAATAGTTTTTGCCGTCAAGTGTCGAAGGAGTGATCATACCACACACGTCGGAATGCACATTAAATAGAGGTCGTATAATAATTTTAGATTTACTTTTATGAAATGACAGACTTGCTTGTTTTCCATATATGCAAGCTTCACATAAACTTTCACTGGGTGTAATATTATTTAATCGATCAATATCAGAAAACATTTGTTTGGTTTTAATTTGCAAGAACTTAGATTTGCCCATGTGACCCAATCTTTGATGCCACAAATCATAGTTACTATTCATGACCCTATTTGATGAGCAATTCAAAGCACATTTATTAAGCATGAAATTAATACCAATTAAATTATTCAAAGACTCACCCTTTGTTACCATCTTACCCTCTTTGTTGAGTATTTGTACACCATTTTGACCAAAAATTATGGTCATTCCAGCCTGTTGCATTCTTTTGACCGATAACAAATTATATGGAATTTCTGAGCAGAAAAGAACATCCTGTAGCAATCCACTCATACCCGTATCAGTGGTAATAGATAGAGTGCCTCTTTTTGTCGCACTAATGAATGTTCCGTTTTTAGCTACAGAAATATTTACTGGAGACTGAAGTTCTATGAACCCACGTGTTAGATCTTCTCTGTTAATTAAATGATCTGAGGCACCAGAGTCTAATATGAATGTAATTTTATTGGTACTTTTGCCTTCTTCGGAATAGCATTCGTTTCCAACCATGAAAGCAAACCCTGAGATATTCGATTTTTCTCTGTCTGCAATATTTATAGATTGAAGCGTTCTCTGGTTTTCAGTTTGCTGTAGCGCTTTGCGGTTTTCATAATTTGGTTTCGCCCTCTTATAGAAGAAGCAATTAATTTTGATATGCCCTTTCCTTCCACAGTAGTGACATGTTCTATTTTTAACTTTATTGTTTCTTTGTTTATAATTATGAGTAAGTTGATTTGGCTTGCGTTTTGAAGAGAAATTCCATTGCTGGTTTTTGAAACCACTGGTTTCTGCTTGCAGGACTTTTAAACTATTGTCGCGCCTTTCGTTTAATAATTTAATTTCATGATCAAGAAGCCTTGTTTTTACGAAAGATAAGGTCAAGTTATCTTCAGCTAATGTCTCAATTGCTGTGATGACACCATCATAAGAATTCGGTAAAGTCATAAATAGATGTGTGACTTTATCTACTTCTTCTAACTTTGCACCGGCACCCACTAACTCGATAATCAAATTTTCAAAATTTTGAAAATGTTTTATCAATGGAGTATCACGTTCTAATTTCAAATTCAATAACCTTTTTCTCAATGCCAATTGGGATGCGATACTTCTTCTTTCATACACTGCGTCGAGTTTTATGAAAATCTGTTTTGCTGTTTCTTCATTAGCAAACCCCAGCAAAGAATCTGATAAATATTCGATGATGGTATTTTTCGCTATCTTTTCTTTCTTCGTCCAATCACTGTTGATGCGTACAGGAGGCTCTTCGTCAATTACTTGCAGCACTTCAAGTTCGTTTAATAAACTGCGTATTCTAAGTTTCCATAAAGAATACTTTTCGCCGTCAAACAGTCTAATATTTCTTTTTACTTTTGAACCGTCCATCGTTACAGTTAGAAAATAACACAAAAAGTCACTTAGAATACGTAAATAGTTTCTCTACCAAAATTACAAAAATCACAAGTCTTAAACGTTACCACTTAAAGCGTTTTTTATCGTATTTAAAAAAGTCTGTTTCTTTCAATCACTTAAAAGTCCACTTTGTACTGTACACTGGGCCCATAACCTGTTAGGTTAGGAAGCCAAAAATAAAAGATTCGTTCAGTGCAAATTATAATAATTAAATTTATTTTATGCACTCTTAGAAAGGTGTGTTCTACTACAAAGGAGTCGTACGATACACTGAACTGGAATATGATTTCTACTGAACCACAGAGCTTGGTTAGCTGACTAAGGCATACAGAGCATTTAACAATGTAGCCCTTTGTTTAAAGATATTATAAACAATATTGTGTGACTAAGACAGATGTCTATTAAACAGAGCGAGATAGATTTATTTTTGTATACTTATTCCAACATAAAAGTTATAGTACTTTTTATAGCTTCTCAAATGGAAATATATTTTTTTAATAATTTCATACTTTTAAATTGGACTTTCCCGCCAAACTTTGATCGACCCTAAAATAAGTCGGACGGAAGATATTAGAATGAAAGTTTGCAGATCTTTATAGTTTTCTGTATTTTACGATATTGTTAAATAATTTATACAATTTTTGAACATTGTCAAATAGCCTATTCATAAGCTCGTCCACAATCTCCTACTGTACCTAATGCACGCGTCAAACAGGTGCATTCGTGCTGTAGCTACAGAATGGGACAGGGGCCCACCACACATTCCCACCACTGTGTTTCCTGTGTAGCCAGGATTAACAGCGACGACCGCCAAAATAGGCAATGAACAGTGAAGTCCATTGCAGTCCCGGGGGTACAACTACGGCTGCCTTGGAACTCACAACGAATTTAATTACAAGAAATTAGTAGGAGTAGGAAGATTTTGGAATTGACGTAGCTTCAGAGTATGAAATAGTACTAGTTAGTAACTTTAATATTAGAATGTGACCACAGTAGGTTTTATTAGTTTTTTTTAAATAATTTTAACTTATTACTGTGTATTTCAACTGACAGAAAATTACTGTTTATCGAGATGAACAAAGAACTGCAGTCGGTAGAACCAAAGTAATTATATTTTACGTACTTTGGTAATGCATATTACGACTCTCCCTAGCCTGTGTATTTTGAAAGTGCCCTTTCCCAGTAACGAATGTGTGAACATTTGTTCGACGTCTCGCACATTAGTTTTTAAAATGTCCTTGCTCAACGCACATACACGTATTGTATATTACATATTTGTGCTGTGTTTAGACGCTTTCCTTTTATATGGGTATATATTAGGACTACATATATGTAGTACACTATATATATGTAGGCCTAATATGTATCTATAATACAATGTTTGGATGGCCTGTCATAAATAGTATTATAATAACTTTTATCTAATCTCATACTGAAATTAACACATTAAAAAACTAAACACAGTATCTTAATGACAGTCTTTACGCACAAGCTATCAAAATAAATTTAAAAAGTTATTTTTCGATACAGCTCTTTTAAGGACAACTGTATCGTAAAATAACTTTTTTACCATTTCGATACAGCTTCAGCCCTGGATACAGGTATTTTAAACAGGTTGCAATGCAAATACATTGCAACTTTGCAAAATTTTTCTACATAATCTGTGAACGCGGCGCCGCGCGGCGCGTCGCGCATGCGCACTACGCATGCTCGATCTGCAAATGGATTTATAAGTAAGAATTATAGCTGTTAAATTAACTTCATGGTTGCATTTAAAATATTATTATCATATATTTCATGAGATTAGATAAAGTAGTGTATGAAACTGCACATAATTAGGTATTAAAATACTTGTGTGGTCTATTATAACATTCGCCTTCGGCTCATGTTATAAACTCACACTCGTATTTTAATAACCCTTATTATGCAACAGTTTCATAAACTACTATTTTGTAATAATGTGTGTAGTTACACGGGAAGTCTGTTTCAGACGATTGTTCTAGTCCCAAAAGAGCTCAGTTACCGGAGGCACAGTAGACATTATAGAACAGTAACTCAATTCCAACGTCCGCCCCGCTACACGGCTCAGCGCTCCTGTCCGGCGCATATTAACAGAAATTTGTAATAGAAGAAGTCCTAGAAGTGTAATAGAAGTAAGTTGAACCGACGCGACCGTCCGTGCGATCCGTCTTGCATAGGAAGCCGAGCGTACAGTCGATGTGCGGACTGTGCAGATTTTTAATGTACCTATGTGCTTTCCAGAGAGCTTTAGAAATTTTCTAATAATATTAATTTCTTACCCGACACTATACGAAAGGCACTAGGATAGTGTAGTGGTGTGTGTTTCTTTGTCGACTTCAGACATTTGTATAGAGTTTGTGTACTACTCTTACATCTACTGTCTTGTTTGGAGGTCTCACAATGTTCCCACAGTTCCGACAACTTCAGCCTGGACCCTGAGGGTGTCATTACCGCGCTACGTGACCGCTAAACAAACCGACCTTTACTTTGTTTACTAACTTTTATTTTACTTTGACCACGTGTTAGAACTCATCTCACTTTTTTATTTAAATTATATTTTTTTTTACAATGAAACATGGACTTATTCAGAACAAACTAGATAGGTTATTTATTAAAAAGTATGAAGCAAGCATATTATAATTTCATATTTTTTTTAAAACTAACTGGACGTAAACATATTTTGTCGCATTGCGTCTGTGGTGCGTTAGTGGTTTTTGTTTACAATGAAACCTACCATCTAAGTAAGCAATCACCGTGACCTATTTACATCCCATTTTAGTGGCACTGACTCTGTAGAACAATTAAGAAGCCACTAGTCCACTGGTATACTGGATTTGCTTTTGCTTAAGATACCTGTAATCACAGAGCATGAATTATTCATAGATACTAATAAAAACAAAGAAATACGACTTGGTAACATAGACAACTAACTACTTTTCATTTATCTCGCATAGATAATGTAGTCAATATGAGTGCCTAGAAAAATATTCACGTAAAAATAAGGGAAATCCCGAGCAAAATAAGCAGCGAAGGGTCGTTGAACTGATGGTAGAACTGAAGCTGAATCTGCGATATTATCTGAGATACTTACGGATACAATCTAATTTGGGAAATTGGGGCGTTCCGGTACGATTGTCTATGGATACGGATTTAGGAAACCTAGTGAGGATTGGCTGAATGAATACACAGTAACTAAGACAGCACCAGGCCTCACTGGGCTTATCTAAAAGGTAAGATACATTAGTCAACATGTTAGCCGTGTTGATCATGTTGTCTGGCAATATATGTGTGTTGTCTATCATGTTGGCAGATATTTTGATTGACAACATGTCCATACACTGGGAAATTGTTTGGCAACAGGACCAATATGACTAATGTATTGTGTGGCAACTTTTAGTGCCGGGGCCCTACCGCCGAAGCTGAAGCCGATTATTATTGGATTTTTTGAGTCCAGAAATTGGTCTTAGATTAAAGTTGTTGACAAGCATCTTCAGCATAATCGGTAGAGCTCTGGGTTTTGTACCAGCTAAGCTAAACTTAATTAGCAACAGTCTAAGCAGTTGTTTCATTTTCGCATTCAAAAATGCCGATGGTAATATGCTTCAGCCTCGTCGGTAGGGCTCTTTATTGGTCCTTAGCATAAAACGCTTTAAGATGTCTTTTAAAAAAAATGTCTTGGGCGTACATGACTTGAATTTGTGTTGTTTCATTTAGGTAACACGGAATAAGATAATTTGAGCGTCGTCTACCATAGACATTGGTACATTTGGGCAGAATATTTATTTTTGCCTTAGATGACTAGATCTTGTCGTTTCCTCTAATTGCCCTGGTTGTTTGCATTCAGATTGAAATGGCCTCCTTCCTTTTACAGTCTCGCCGTTCGCTATCGACAGGGAATTCATTCTCACATTACAGCCGAAGTGGTCACGTACTGTGCGGTTTCAGAGGGGTTTCCTCCCACGTACTATCAAGCTGTGGAATGACCTGCTTGTAGAGGTTTTCCCAGGAGACTACAAAATGGGGTTCTTTCAATAGAGCTGGAACAGGTTTTTTTAAAAAAATAGTACACATTATACATGATACACATGTATACACACATACTTAATTACATTAGATAAATAGTGATCTTTCAATGTTTTCTTAAAAGTTTTGTTTTTAACCGACTACAAAAAAGGAGAAGGTTCTCAATTCGGCTGTATTTTTTTTAATGTTTGTTACTTAATTTCTCCGTCATTTATAAACCGATTTGAAAAAAAAAACAATTTTTATTTGAAAGAGTATACTTCCAGATTGGTCTCATATTTTTTCATCATCATCATCATCATCAGCCTGTATCTACGTACACAAATGTAGAGTAATATTTGGAGTCGGTTTATTTGGTAAAATTATTTCATAAGTTTATTATAGCAGTAATTCCAAAGAAGTTAATATCACTATATGTAAGTATGTGCTTTTCTATTTTGCGGTACAACAAACCACAAAAAACTTCCTATAAAGTATTGATAAATTGAAGCTCGCGGATGCCCTTTGTTAGTCACCGTGTCAATCTGTGTATTTAAACACAGGCAACGTCAGTGGTTAGGAACAATAGGCTGTATAATAATATATTAGTCATTGATACGTGACGTTAGCATTTACCATCTTTAGCTTGTCTTTTTCCAATTATTTGGGCCAGCGCAACATGTCTTTTTCTCCATTCGGCTTTATCCCCCTATATAGGTACCCCTTTCTTGCTGTCGGTTAGACTGACTCGCGCAATGACGCCATCTAGCTCCTCCAATCAAAGATAAATAAACAAATATTCCAGGAGAAATTACACACGTCCATCTAGTCCCAAACTAAGCAAAGCTTGTACTATGGGTACTAGATAACTGATATAATACTTAAATACATTTTTTTTGTAAATACATAGATAATACCCAGACCAACATAAACAGACATGTTCATGCACACAAATATTTGTCTTGTGCGAGGATCGAACCGGCGACCAGTGGCCATTGCTAACCATTCGACCACCGGGCTCGTCGAAATGTTTAATTAGTACCAATATAGCTTGTGGGCACTTAAACACGTCTTACACTCTTATATTCTTATACTTTGTCATTTTTTTTTATCTAAATAGTTGTCTTGGCCAACTTGCCAGAATATTATAAATATTTTTTGAAAATGGAAAAATTCACCTTCCACTGTGACTAACGCAGTAAAATATAAGATGCAAAAATTCGTCACCAACACAAACCTTCCTGGTAGCTCAGTTGGAAGAGCACTCGACCGGACATCGAGAGGTCGTGGGTTCAAGTCCCACCTAGGCGGAGAGGTGAATTTTTCAACTTTCAAAAATATTTATAACCCCTGACATTGTTGATAGTTAGATATACGTGTTTCTATACTATATAATATGTACAATGATTTATTATGTTGTATACTTCTGTAAGTGTCTGTGTGTATAATAAACTTTTCATTTATTCATTCATTCAATAATTATCGTTCTGTAATAAAACAAAAATTATAAATAAAAAATTTCCCCCAAATCGTTGCCCGTTGGTAACTTACCAAGAATGCTGGCAGCATGACCTCGCTGAATAGCAATGCTATTCCTCTGAGCAAGGTAATGGCCAGCCCTCTGGTCACATGAAGCCTCGACCAACCTCCCGCATATCTATTTAAAAAGATTGCGGGCTGATGGACCCCACGGCCCTAATGTCTCTACCCCAAACGGCTCAAATATGTAAGTGTTAGTCAGTCCAGCATATTTGCGCCGTTTGAGTGACTCTGCTGATGTCGCAGCCATACCGGCCTTAGACTCAGTGACCGGGAGATGGGAGGGAGCCAGAGTGTCAACACAAACGGCAAGGGCGGAGACGCTGACAAGAGCCCGACGAATTATATCGTTAAGGCCGGCATGACGTGCTAAACGTCCTGCACTTCTAGGACAAGAAAGGCCGTGGTGCCCGAATTGGTCGACGGCGTGACCACACGGGCAACGATTGTTTTATTTCTTTTCTTCCTTTTTTTTCTACCTCTTTGTAAATATTTTATTTGTAAATATTCTTATTGTAAATATTATCCCTAAATTAGTACTAAATAAATATATTATACTTTCATCGTTCTGTAATATCATTATTAATTTCTTCGTTTGTTAGCATTCCTCTGAGAGTTAAATCTAAACTGCGCAACGTAGAAATGGTAGCATTCGATTTATGTGCACTCCATTCTAGTCTAGATTTCATCGCTTTCAATTCTTTTTTTAATTCTTGAACTAATTGAGTAATTTCTTATCTGACTGTTTAAGTGTTGTGGGAAAATGGATGTCATTGTTAAATATTCGCTGATTTGAACCGTATTGATTTTTTCACCCGTTTGTGCCAACACAGGAGAGTAATGTTTCATCAGTATATATATATGACCATATATTACCATACGCCTTGTACATATCAAAATTATGTGGCTTTCTTGCTCACATTTTGTAGTGATCAACCCGGCTAATTTGGATATGTAACACGCTTCTGGTAAATTCACAATATGAAACTTTTTCACAATTTGGTCGGCTCGTTAAAGTTAACACATTCGAATGTGAGTAAAAAAACTTGCACTAAGCACTTGGATATGATTATATTATAGACTCGACGATGGTTATATCAACACTTGAAAATATACCATCTCTAATTGTGAGAAGTGACTGGATAAATAATTAGTATTCACACGTCTTCGTCCATTGAACCAATGTCATCACTTCGACTATATATAGTTAGTAGTACCTATAGCTAATGGGAAAAGTAAATTATCTTCTGGGACTTAATTCTGAGCCTTTCTATTCAATTATCACTTTGTTTAATATAATTGTATTGACACGAGTACCAGCGTCTACAGTCGTTTTGAAATCTACCACGACGTTTCTATTAGCAGGATTTCATTTTGTAATACGTTCTTTAAATAGTTGAGCCTTTTTACTATCTTCGAGTTAAACGCCTTTGTTAAAAGAAGAAATATATATTTTTTTTTATAAGAGCGGGGGGAAACGAGCATGTGGATCACCTGATGGAAAGCAATCGCCACCGCCCATGGAGATCAGCAACCCCAAGGGGTCGCAATCCGTTGCCAGCCTTTGCTCCTTCTTTTCTTTCTTTCTGGTGACCTCGCTTACTCGCAGGAACACAACAACCCTCAAGGGAATTGTTATTTGACTGCGGTATTCTGTGAGGCGGAGGTACTTCCCCAATCGGGCAGCATAAAAAAAAGCAATGCCCTACCTCTTCACCTCGTTTGTCAGTCAGAATGGTGAACCACGTGCAGGTGAGGTTCGCTTTGGTTCAAAGATGTTGATCAACCACTTACACCCCAAACAGTATATGCAATTTGTATGTATAATTGGTATTGAAATAATTTGGATTGAACTATTTTTTACTATTTGATTGATTGAATAGTTTTTACGAAAAATCACTCAGAAAGTAGATGAAATTGTTAGATTTTTTTTCAGTTAATAATTACATGTTATCGTGATATAAAATTTAGTTCATTTTCAGCTATGTTTTGTGACCTTTGTATTAATCAAAGAAACATTATTATTTATTTATAGTACAATCAACTACCCAGTTGTTTCCAAGCCCATTTGAATCACTTATGTGTTTTGCGTAGGCGTGTGTATGTATATACGAAGTTTCCCCCAAGTCAAGAGCCCTGGTTTTGGATACAAGTCGAGTTCCCATTATAATTTGTGCGGTTTGTTTTATAGAAATATCCAAACTTTTTGTTTAACTTGTTGAAATCATCTTTTGTTTTGGGCAAGTTCTGAACAATGTCTTTGGATTCGTGTTTCGTGAATTATAAATTATTTCATGCTCGCGGTTGAGTTTCATAATTGTTAAGTATTTATTTAGTTTAGAGGTCACTTTCTATTTGCTCGTCTTATGCTAATTATACATATTCTTGTTCAAAAATTTAATTTCTCTCTCCATTGCGTACAAGGCAGGCTTATTGAAATTATATAAGTATTGAAATCTGCTCTGAATCTGAAAGGCTGTGTCATGTACACGGCCGCGTGTTGTACATGAATACGTTATATACACTAAAATTATCTCAAGATGGCAGGGCCCCCTCCCCCGCACGCGATGTTCCATAATCCTTACTTAGCGTAATAAATTCTTTGATCCTTCATCTATCCAGTGGTGTGATTGAATTTTGGATAAAAAATATAGATTTGTAGCTGCAATACCAAACTGTATCCCCCGACTTTGTTATCATTCGTTTTTTTTAATTGCCACCCTATGGAAGCAATTTTAAAGACGTAATCACGTTGATGGAGATTAATGTATGCGTAATTAAAAAGAAATGTGTATAATCTTATTACATCGTTTTAAAATAAGCAAGGTTACTATAGTGTTTGTTATAAAAAAAAGTGTGCCCCTATAAGTTGTGCATGAAATATATTTATTGAGAGCTCAACTACGTTTACTTATCTCTGCTAATATCAACTTATAATTAAACTAAAATTAATATCACACGTCAATAAATAAATAAATATTTCTGGAGAATTTACACAGCGCCATCTAGTCCCAAAGTAAGCGCAAAGCTTGTGTTATAGGTACTAGACAACTGATAAATGTACTTAAATATATATTTTTTTGTAAATGCATATTTAAAATATATATTGAAAACACCCAGACCAAGACAAACAGACATGTTCATGCGTACAAATGTTTGTCTTGTGCGGAATCGAACCCGCCACCTCGGAGTCAAAGTGGCTTGAATTGCTAACCATTCGACCACTGAGCTCGTCATTACATTAGAAAACTTATCATTCCGCGAATGAACGGTTCATAAATATCAGTGTCCATTTAAAATCACGATCACGAGACTTGCAAATTGCCATGCTTGTAACAAGTTGGTCAGTATATCATGCTAGTCATGAATAAGTCATACAGAATGAGTGATCGCTCTACGTGATTTTTATGCAGCAAATGCTAACTTGATGGGTTCTGCTGTGTCATTGATACGTCATTATATTTTCTCTAATTTGTTTTTCTTAAGGCTTATTGTTCCGTGGGTTATAGAGTGAGACGTGAAATGTGTTTCTCAAATTGGTTTGATGCTCATGTGGAATGCGGATATGTTTTTGGAATATGTAGGGACATATTCCAAATTTAAAATTTCAATATTTAAAGACGCAATCACGTCGAAATATTTTATTAAATATTTCGACGTGATTGCGTCTTTAAATTTGCTACCATACGGGGGGAAATCCAATAAATCTAATCATAAAAAATCGAGGGATACAGTTTGACTTTGTAGCTTCGAATCTATGCTATACATCCGAATTTGAATCACACCACTGGATAGATGAAGGATCAAAGAATTTATTACGCTAAGTAAGGACTATGGATCATCGCGTGTGGGGAAGGGGAAGCGATGCCTGTTTGAGATAATTTTCGTGCATGTAACGTATTTTTTTCAATACAGTTGCTCGAATTTTTTTTTCCTAAATTTTTATACTATATCGGGTGGCAGACATGCTGACGGCCTGCCTGATGTGAAGCGACTACCATAGTCATATTAACGCTTGCAACATTAAATATCGCTCACGCGCCGCCATCTCCGCTTCCAACGCAGCAAATCCGTCCTTTCTGGTGATTTCACTCACTCGCAAAAAGACAACAACTCTCAAGGGAATTGTTATTTGGCTGCGGTATTCTCTGAGGTACTTCCCCACCCTTGCGCTGGTTTCAGCATTTAAACATTCAAATCAAATAATCTGTAAGAAAATCCTCTTGCTTCTTCATTTGTTGTCGTGCTGTCTTATTCATCTGCATTCAGAAACTCACCATTATCTAATCTCGCTTTCGTTCAGCAATATATACTTCCTCAATCTCACATATTATGATTATTATGTATGCTATTGGTTGTCATAATTTAAAATTCAATATATTAAAATAATTGACTACAAAATAGATTTGTCTCAAACTCTGGTTATATATAGTCTAATATGAAAGTATTTCCTGGTAGTAGAGCGGCTAATGATGGCTACTTTGACCCCAGTGGTTCGATTCTTGGCTAAGATAAATATTTGTTTGTATGAATTGACCTTAAATGATTTGACACGCGTGAAAACAGTACCAGCATAAAGAAAACAGTACCAGTATTCTGAAATTTCCTTTATGTTAATAGGTTAGATGACTTTTATTTTCGATTATTTAAGGACGTTTTTATAATAGAACAAAGGCGAAAGAATGACTTCAATAGTATAAAAACTTTTCGAGATATGATAACTTGAAAATCACTATTTTGGACTATAGGTACTGATAGGTAACGCTCCATATAAAAGGCTACTGAGTTATGATGTCATAACTTGGTATTTTGAATGCATTAAAATAACAATTTGTACGACAGCTATGTTTAATATTGCGTTAATGTAGCAAGCGCCGTAACAAAAGCTATAGTATTTTTTATTGTTTTTTTCCAACGGTGATATTTTTTTTTTAATAATTTCATCTTTGATCGACCATAAAACAAGTCGGACATAAGTTATTAAAATTTTAAGATCGCAAATCGTTCTAGTTTTTGTCGTATGATACTGATAAATCTTGTATCTACTCTCATACTAAAATTTAGAGATTAAGAAACTAAACACAGGATCTTAATGCCAGTCTTTTACGCAAAAGCCATCAAAATAAATTTTAAAAGTTAGTTTTCGATACAGCTCTTTATGGACAACTGTATCGAAAAATAACTTTAACGCTATTGTCACTTTCGCCTTCGGCTCCTCATAACTTTTCGCGTTTATAATATTAGTAACCATAATAATATTAGTAACGATCAAAAGCGACAGTGATTACGTCACTAATTTGCAATTCTGCTCGCATAAGCCATTTAATGAATTCCAGAAAATATGGTACCATTACGACACCAACTAATGGATCGATCATATAATTCGACCATTAATATCGATTCATCGTTCCGATTATAGTCGACGCGTGTTACGATCTCTTGATGGTAATTGTGATTTTTATTGCTAGACAAGAATAAAATCGACTAAACAATCGATACAATTCAACAAAAATGACAATCGATATACAAATAAAAAAATACAAGTGTAGTGTGATTTAAATACAGCTGATTTAAAAACTAGCTAGAACTCTACGCCAGTATTAAAACAAAACAGAAACAATTTGTGCGAATAAAATATTAAAAAAAAAACTGTGCAAACGAATATGTTAGCAAAACTAATTAATATAATAACTGTAAAATCGATATGGAAGTGAGCTAGTCAAAATCGACTAAGTATTTAGAAATTATACAGTGAAAATCGACTAAAAGTGTCCAAAGTGGCGAAGTCAGAGTCACGTCTTGTGTTAGTGGGTGACGGTGATGATAATGGATGCTGCTCATGTTCTGGCATGAGGATCGACCTTGGCGGAGTGCTATTGGAAGCTGCAAAGCTGACGAGATCCTGGTTCTGCCAGAGGCCTGACTACGGGTAAGTTTCTATACATTGAATTTAAATTGAGGTAATACAGAAGAACTCTCATGTTGTGAATTAATAAGACGCGTGTTACATATCACATATAAGCCGTGTGGTTTCCGGCAGACTAAAATAGAATCACTCCGTTTCTTCCCGTGGATGTCGTACAAGGCGACTAAGGGAAATAAATACATTATCAAATATCGATCAGGCCTCCCCAACCCGTTTGGCCAGCGTGGGGAGTGTAGGCCAAATCCTCCTTCCGTCTAGGACGGACGAGAGAGTCGTGCTCCTGTAGTGGAGACTAAAATGGACCTGATGATGATGATGATGATGTGTTACATATCACAATTATGTGGCTTACTTGTTCACATTTTGAAGTGAGCAACCCGGCTAATTTGGATATGTAACACGCGTCTGGTAAATTCACAATATGAAACTTTAAATCAATTTGGTCGGCTTGTAAACGTTAACACGTTCGAATGTGAGCAAAAGACTCACACTAAGCACACTGAATAGTGCCATCGAGCTCCTCATCTTGTTCTATGCGATCCGATTATTTTTACTAAACTATAATCCTATTATAATTATGTTACAATGTAACATAATGACAATCTGTTACAATGTAACAGATTTTAGTTATGTTACAATGTAACATAACTAAAATCAATGTAATTTGTTAATTTAGATTCCGGACACGCATACGCATTCTTGTAACGCATCAGTGGTTTTACAAAAATATTCTGCATAACATAGTGTTGTTCAATGATACTATTATGCTTGCTGTTGCAATCTAAGCCAGTTGTTCCCAAACGATGGTTCATTAGTAGTGGTCCCCGAGAGTTAAATTAAGGTCCGGGACACAAAGTTAAAGAGCTATATTTTAGACCAATATGCGGTAAGTTATAGTAATTTACACAACAGTTGTAGTGGTCCATATATGGGACAAAAGTCTTGTTGTGGTACCCGAACAAAAAAATATTGACAAACACTGATCTAGGCGCACCATCTGACCACCAAGATTTATTTCAAAAGTACTTATACATAAGTCAAGCTGCGGAATGAACTACCTGTCGAGGTTTTCTCAGGAGACACCAGCATGGGGTTCCTCAAAAAGAGCGTGAACAGGTTTTTCCAGGATAAGCAACGCACGTGTGATGCCCCTGAAGTGTTACAGGCGTTCATAGGCTACGGTAACTGCTTCCCATCGGGCGGGCATATATTAGTTTACCACTTTTGCGGTATAAAAAAAACATTATGATTATGTTATCTAATTATGATACTAACGTTGGATTTTACATTCCTCTCTTTAAAATTAAACCCGACATATTGTGATTAATTATTTAAACGTAATTAAGTTTAGAGTTTTAATCAAAACTCGTCTTTGCATAGAAAGTTTGTGTTAATTATAAGATATGTAATTTAATGAAGCTTTTAATTTTATTAAGAAAAAAAATTGACTGGTAGAGAATGCTTTTAGCGTTAAGTCTGCCTGTTGTACATCTATGTAATTTGTGGTCAATAAGTTTAAAATTTAAAATAAAATAAAATAGTATAAGCGATATTGTTATATATAAAAAATCTTATTAATGTTTGCACTTGATATAAAATGACCTTTATATACACTTCAATCTAACAGTTAATTAGGAAAGGAAAGACAGTTATCAGAACTCTTAAGTAGTTTCAAGTCATAACCGCTCCAACTAACTCTCTAGAGTGCAAAGTAGGCTGTTACTTTTTCAAACAAGTCTACACTCCGGCTGTTTCAAAGCAAGTTTAATCAAAGTTTGCGTTGTAGGGAGGTAATTGCTAACTGTGCTCAACCGGGTAGTTTGTTGGTAAAGAGAATCGACTGTCTTTGAGGTAATATTACATTATCACGTTTTCAGACTGTTTATTCTTCTTTTCGTATAATGTCACAAAAAGTGTCACATTCGAATAGGAATAAAAAATAGCCAAATGTCAGTTGGATTTGCGTGAAATGTTAATCCAATGTGGCGGCCAGCCCAAAATAACAATGAATATTTTCTACAGATGATATTATACGTTCATATGATTCTTTGGAATATAAACTTCAAAATGTGTCGACGAGGTCTTTCATACTGCTCTAGTATGCGAATTAACCCGTTAGCACAGAATAATATACTCTAACAGAATATTCACTTCCGACACAATTGGAAAAATCACCATTAAAATATCAACCTTCGATACGCGCTAATACGGTCCATAATAATTCTGCAGCTGTACTCGTACCTGAGTCTTTCAGCGGCAGGGACAATCGAAAGTAACCCCTATATCTAATGCCTTACGAGCGACAGCCGCTGCTTTTACAAAATGGTTTGTCTCGGCCTGGACGTCACTTGGCAGCGTGTCGCTCATAGGGTTGAACCAAAACGCTCGCCACCGAGCCGCGTAGATAGGTATAAATACATACGCTTGTTTATTAATGTTCAATAAAATACATATACTTAAACTACCAAAAATTGTAGTAGGTTTACGTATGTGTACGTTTATTACTTTGTTGTACTTACTTATGTTACTATATCATACTCTGTGATTATTAAGTACATAGGTAGGTACTAAGTAACAATAATGTTAGGTAATGTTGACACTGATAGAATGTATAATTTTAGTGTAAGTTTTAACAGGAATCATGACTGTACGTACTTACAGATCAGGTTTACTATTCACGTTGTCCCAATAATAGCTCGGATGTATCTTTAACACGGAAAGTATTTGTAACATTAGCGTAGGTATGTATTTTAAGTGTCTAATCTACTAAAGTCATAATGTCAGCAGAACTCATGCGCCGATATATCAATTAGCGTACATTTTTTAACAGGTGCGAGTGATCGCCCGTGGCACTCACACACTGCTTAGGTATAACCATAAATCATTATCTTTAAAATTTGTGTTCGTGCATCCGAATGCAGAACAGTAACGCTTTTGTTTAACCATCTTGGTCGCGTCGCATAGCGCGTGCGAGAGCGCGCGTGAGTGACACTCGACTAAATTGTGCTCCCGGGCGCGTCGGGCTTGTAGGTAAATAACTCGGCCGAATGGCGGAGTGACACAGGCCTGCCGTTAGCCTATTCCTTTGTATACGTGCCCCATTTTCCGTCGACTCTTCGATCTAGGTCTGACACAGACAAGCCTCCAGAGTACATTAAGGCAGTTCAACGCCACTGGATTCGAGCCAATCGAATTTATTTATGAAGAGTATATTTTGTCTTACATAATTTGATTGTTGTTTTTTTTTATGTACAATTTACATTTTATTGACTAAGCGTACTTGCGTCATACCGTACGTTTGTGCCGACACGCAAATTAAGTAACTCTCCAACACTTGCAATAAATATGCGACTGCCGCCGCAGTGATTGCAGTACTGCCGCGGCGTACATGAACTAACTGCTGGCACGCAACGTAGTGTAGATCAAATTGTCTGTGAATTTGACTTCCGCAAAATAACATCTGAATCAAATAACTATCTAAAACTAACTCAACTTCACATCCTTTCTAGGTGGACGAGCCCGGTGCTCGAATGGCTATCAATGGCCACTTTGACTCCGAAGTCGCGGGTTCGATCCCCACACAAGACATACATCATACAAAAAAAAGTACATTTATCGGTTGTCTAGTACAAGCTTTGCGCTTAATTTGGGACTAGATGTGTAAATTGTGCAGAAATGTTTATTTAATGTTTATTATTCTGTTTAATGTATTTAAGTGATTTCCTAATCCGACTGTTAAATTTATAAGCCTCTTATTTTAACAGTTGATCAATAAGCTTTTACTGAAAAAGCATAAAGCATTATTGATGAAAAATACCTAACGAGCTTGACGAAGACTGATGGTCCTGGTAGGCTTCATTCAAAGATATGGATAACAAAATACGAAACAAAGCGATTTCACGCATCCGGAACAATGACCGTAAATCCTGAAAGCTTTTTAAAAAAGTACAGCTTTTTTAAAGGGAACATTTTCGTGAAACATTCTATTCACTGATTGTGCTTATGAGAAGTGAACTTTATTGCAGTAAATAAATATTTAAATATTTCTGGACAATCTACATCGCGTCTTATAATACATAGCCAAATGACAATTACCTTGATGGGTTGTTGTGTTCCTGCGAGTGAGTGAGGTCACCAGAAAGGAAGGAGATGCTGCGATGGCATCAGGGGTGGCGGCGCGCGAGCGATATTTTATGTTGCGAGCGTTAATATGGCTACGGTAACCGGTTCACATCAGGCGGGTCGTATGCTTGTCTTCCACCCGACGTAGTATAAAAAAAAGAAAAAACAAAGATTCTAAAAAAGGAAGTATGTACATAGCACATTCATATATATATACTCTTGCTCCAAGATCACAGCGGACTCTGTTCTACGAATGAGTCGCAATACTTTATTTACGAAAAGGCTGTGCAATTTATTAGCCAATATGCGAAGCTATATTATACTTAAGGAAATTGCTGGAATATTTCATTGAACAAGTAACTACAGCAACCTTCCGCGGATTAAGAAATTATACACTGAAATAGAAAGTTCCCCAAGGACTCGTGTAATGAACGGCGCGAACGACGCCACGGGGAAAGTATTAATATTCCCTGTTTGCTTTGTGGATAGTGAGGTTTACAAATAACCTATTTTTGATTCGAATATTGCAACATCAGTGCAACAACGAGACATATCTCGTTTTTAGTCATATTTAGTAGAACATAAAATAAAATAAATATTTCTGGACAATTTACACATCTAGTCGCAAATTAAGCGCAAAGCTTGTGTTATGGGTACTAGATAACTGATAAATGTACTTAAATACATTATTTTTTTGTAAATACATGTATATTATACATAGAAAACACCCAAACCAATACAAAAAGACATGTCATGCACGGAAATATTTGTCTTGTGCGGGGATCGAACCCGCAACCTCGGTGTCAAAGTGGTCGTTGCTAACCATTCGACCACCGATAAATACAACTTTCTGATCCACAACACAAGTTTTCGCTCGGGAGGAAAATTTCCTCCCGAGCAAAAACTTGTGAGCTGGACGGAGTAGCTCGAGTGAGGGCTCGCTGAGTGTTAGTTTGGTAATAAATTGTAGTGTGTAATTAGTCCAGTATTTATTTATTAAACTTTCGCGTGCCGCAGTTCCATGGTGGGTACAGCGGTGGTACAGCGCTTGGTACAGAATTGACAAGTCGCGGGACGCGAGGGGTAAATAACTTGTCAGTTCCGAGACAGCTGTAGTACCTTTGGGACTGCTATCAACTGCACTGTTCATCCTCTTAGTGTTTGCTGCTATTAATCCTGGCTTTATGTGTGGGTGAGCCCGGCTCATAATAACCCAACAGTGCAATGTAATAGTACTTGCATACAGGATGCCGTTCACTCCTGTCCACCTCACCTTCCCTCTAAATCGAATCTGGAACGGTTTATTCGACGCCGCACGCACACGCTCGTATTTCCAGTACAGATGTATTAGTTTCTGTAATAGTAAAGACGCGGCATTTGTACGGAGTGGCCGGTATATGATAGAGCGCACGTGAGTAATATTAGTCTTTTGCAATTGTCAATATAGGCTTAATATGGGCTCATACGACAACCACAGTATAAGTACCTATTAATACTATGTATAGTATGGCCACTCCCTGCCGCTCTCTCATGACAACCTTACTTCCCCTCTGAGACAGATCTGGAACAGTTTGTATGGCGCCGCACGCACACACGCTCATTCAAGCTCTGCACAGACATCAGCATTTATGTAGTGGTAAATGACGCTATATTAGTATGGAGTGGCCGGGTTGTGCTACAACGAAACTAGACCTTTAGATATTCTACTTCTGCAGCTAAATGTCGCTCAAATTGACGGTAAAGAGAGTAAAATAACCTATATTTTCGAGCACCGCAATAACCCGCAGTTTTTACCAAAGAAACTAGGTCGGCGAGTGGTGCATTCAGGCGCATTAATCAACTCAGTTGAATGGAGACCTCCTATAACAATGGGAGGGATGTCGTCCATTTTATACAAACTCCATTAAAGATATTTTATGCATTTGATCTATGCTAAACGGGAGAAATTGGCAGTTCGAGGGGAATCGTGGTAATATTTGATTTTGTTTAATATAGAGGAGCTCGATGGCGCTCGTGTCAGTTTAATCGAACACGCAATTTAAGCAACCTGTCTGTGGATGGGTTTATTTATCACGAGTTCCTCCGTGCTTCGGAGGGCACGTTAAGCCAACGGTCCTTGCTGTTGTCATTAGATGACAGTTGTTAAGCCAAGTCAGTGGCTTTTAGGTGGCATGAAAACAATGACCTCCGCAAACCCGCAGTTGAGCAGCGGGGTGGATTACGCTCTTAATCCCTTTGCTTGAATGAAGCAACGGGATGATTATGGATTGATGCAGAGTAGATGAATATATGGCGTTAGTGTTAATGATGTATTTTCTATCACTACCGCCCCACTCCATGCTGCGAATAACCGCCTTATCACAGAAAAAAAAATAGTGCTAGTACTAAAAACTACTGATGACATGTCAGGGTTTTAAGATTCAAAATCCGCATCTTGTTCTGGTTGCTAGCGTTCAGAGATAACATATACATTCTTTTGCGCCAGCTGGGTGGCAAAAGTTATGCTTATCTGACGGCAAAAAAACTTACCACGCATGCTTTTGAGGATCTTATCAGTCAGGAGGTTAATGTGGCCGGTATGATTAATCGTTTCAAGGATCGGTTAAGTCCCTTGTAATTAATTATTAGGATTAAGGAGTTGGAGCGACGCTTTGTATTGTAGGTAAATTAATGTGTCATGCTGCCGGTTGTTGTGGGTTTTGTGGGCTGTTATTCAGTTTATGTTAACTACTGTTTGTTGTATATTTATTAAATAGTTCAAATTGAGGCTTGTAGCCATAATTTGCAGAGAAATAAATAAATAAATATTCCTGGATAAATTACACACGGCCATCCAGCCCCAAATTTAGCAAAGCTTGTACTATTGGCACTAGATAACTGATATAATACTTAAATACATTTTTTTTTTGTTAATATATACAATATAATACATAGAAAATACCCAGACCAAGACAAACAGACATGTTCATGCACACAAATATTTGTCTTGTGCGGGAATCGAACCCACAACCTCGGAGTCAAAGTGGCCATTGCTAACCATTCGACCACCGGGCTCGTCAAATAGTTTTGTTGGGACATGGAACTGGCATATTTTTTTTTCTTTGTCGGATGTGATGTGTCAGGTACGGCCCGCCTGACGTAAAGCAGTTAACGTAGTCTTTTAGACGCTTGCAATACAAGAAGTATTCCTCTCTAACAGTGGTTTCTCACTCACTCTACTGTATGGTTTACTGGTAGAGATCTCTATTAGGGATAAGTCCGCCTATGTATTACTCTATATTTTTCAGAATTGTGTTACATATTGTTATTACATTAAAGAACTTACAAACAAACCAGAGCGTTTTGTTATTTGGATGCGATCTTATAAGAGGTGTAGCCACTAGGGAGCTTGGTATTTCCATATTTATCATCTTCATCATCACGCCAGATGAAAACCTGGTAAGGGACATTTTTGACAAAAATGTTTTTATTGCAGAATCGTTAGAAACTAGTAAGTCCCTACAAATTAAAAAATAACACCCGCGCGAAAATCTTACAAATAACCAGAGTTTTGAAAACTCATAACCTAGTAAGTGCACTATGTATCATTCCAGAACCATTTACAAATCTAGTAGGTATGTCGTACTGACCATTATCAAACCTAGCAAGTCTCTGAGACTTGCTAGGTTTTTAAGTGGTCGATTAAAAATTGTTCAACGGCTAGCTTGATTTACGTTTTGGCGCTCTCCTGTAAAATTTTGGTTTGGGCACTTGCTAGGTTTTCATCTGGCGCAGCCGATCGTCCTGCTGTACCCGATGCTGTATATCCCTTCCCCAATGCTTCAACCAAACACGATCCTCTGCTTTTCGGGTCCAACTACTTTTAGCTGCTTTTTTGGGGCCATCTAGAGAAAGGCGTCCAACGCTATGTCGTCCACACGGTGACCTGAGACTTACGAGGCTGGTTTTGTCTCGCAAAATGGTGAATCACCCATCAAATGTTCTGAACTGACCATAATTTTATTTATGATGAAAGTGATGATGATCATGAGTACTTTCCAGTAAACATTTGTCTGTGAACTGGTAAGAACAGTCAATAAATTTGTTGACTGTAAAGTCGGTTTACGGACGATAATTTTCGTTATAACCTCATAAGAAAACGTCGGCCGGTGTAGTGGAAGAGAGATAGATGCGTTACAAGCCGAACGCTTAGGCCGATCGTGCCTCTCTATCGCTTGTCCCGCGTTCTCGCTTGCACGCTCGGCTCAGGCGGAACGTGACAATGATTCAAGCTTTTTCGTACGTGCAGCCGGCGTTCATCGATTTATAAGACATCACGTCAAAAATATTAGTCAGAAACTGAAACTGAGAAGACTGAAACAGTACTCATAGTACTTTGGACACTGTATATGAACATAATGCAGTTTTGGCATCACAGTTGAGCGCTGACCCAATTAACACCAAACCAACCTGAGGGTACAAGTAGAACGATAAACATTCATATCAAAATTTAGGCCTCGTACTCGTCCACGGAGCGACATCATCCCTGGCAGAACGCCAGGGTGTCGAATGCCGAAACATACTAATTGGAAGGCTCTCGAAATTGGACGTGCTATAAAAATTTATCGCCCTGTTAATGACTGACATTAGCAGAAGTGGTCTAAACGAAACAAATCTCCATGGATTAAGGGAGTTGTGAATTGTTCAGGTGGCTGTTTCTTCCGAACAGTTAAGTAGGCTTAGGGAACTTCTAAATGAAAATTGAGGTAACATTTTTAATGGAACTTAGACGCTTCGTTGCACCTGTTTCTGTTAGTCTAGTTAAAGAATTGAGTTGTGAAGTTTTGTTTTTTTTTATATCTTTAAATTGTTTCTCACTTCTGTCTACAAGTTATTATAAAACTGTATGTCAGTCTGTAAGTGGTTGGTAAAATAAAGTTGGTGAAGTGTAAGTGGTTCATCAACATCTTTGAACCAAAGCCAACTTCACCTATACGTGGTGCACCCTACTGACTGACAAACGCGGCTCTGGCGTAAAGAGAGGTAGGGCATAGCGTATTTCTTAAGGGGGCGTTCAAGTATTACGTAACGCAATTTGGGGGAAGGTTTTACGGGGGTCTCATGCTGACTCTTCAGCGCCACTGTGCCAAAAAAGCTCAACGAATTTTAGCGACTTTTCGTTACATTTTTTGCTTTTGTTTGCCTTATACTTATACTTGAACGCCCCCTTAGCTGCTCGACTGGGGAAATACTCGGTAAGTAGATTAATAATTATTAAAAAACCGTCTATATTTTCTTTTAGCATCTGGATCCTCTACCCACTAACCTGATGCTGATGTTTGTCAATAACTAAAATGTAAGAGTTATTTTTCAAATCAAAATGTTAGTTGGTAATCGGTTTCGTTTCGACGGTAGGGCCCCGGAATTGGAATTAAGACCACTAAACCTGGAAAGTGCAACATTAGATGACCCCTATTAGTTGGACCAACGATCTGGTAAAGATCGCAAGGAGAAGCCTAAGTGTGGGGAAAATGTTTAACAGGGTCGTCTTTTGTCAGAAATAGTAATTATGATGATGATGATTATGAAGATATTTGAAGGAGAGATTCCGTTTTAGTTTTTCACAAACATGCAAATACAATTTTAAACATGCATACAGTCTCGCTGTAACTGCAGTTGAGAAATGGTTTGAGTTTAAGTTGAATCGGCAGTTTGGAACTGTATTCGATAGTTTCGTTGAAGTGAGTTCTTGTTCGGTTTGTTGGTACGTAGTATATTTATTTTTATGAGTAAAGTATTAATGTGGTGTAACTAAATTGGGACACAAGTTTTCTTTTTATACAATGATGGGTGGGAGACAAGCATACGGCCCGCCCGATGTGAAGCGGTTACCGTAGCCGTATTAACGCTCGCAACATAAAATATCGCTCGCGGGTCGCCACCCCCGCTGCCAACGCAGCATCTCCTTCCTTTCTGGTGATCTCACTCACTCGCAGGAACACAACAACCCTCAAGGGAATTGTTATTTGGCTGCGGTATTCTGTGAGGTGGAGGTACATTCCCCAGTCAGTTAGCTTACAATTACGCTCCCTACCTGTCGTATATACCATGTCGTATTTATTTGGGACTACTGCTGAGGGAAGTTGATTCCACAACTTTACAGTTCGCGGTAGAAAACATCTTTAAAAGCGTACTGTAGTAGATCGCCAATTATCACGACGATATGGATGGAATTTTTATTTATGGCGAGTTGTAAGATAGTGGAACTTAGCTGCAGGTATCTAATCAAATAGCTCATCCGATCACTCCCCGTGGTATAATTATATAGAACGCAAAGAGATGCAACATCTCTTCGTGTAGAAAGAGACTCCAGCCGATCAGAGATCATTGGGTCACCGATGATTATATGATGCTTCTCTGAGCTACATTCATTCACAAGTTCAATATGTGCATTCCATACCGTGTAGAAATACCTTTACCCATCTCTGAATTGGCAACGAATATGCAGTTCCCATTGCAAATTGCAGTTCTAGAAACAATGTCCAACTAGTTAAGCTTGCGTTGAATTTCAAGTTGGCTGCTTAGACTGAATGCATATCTAATAACATACAAATTGCTTTTGAAGTGGTTTAAATTCAGGCAAATATTACCTGAAATGACCTGAAACATTGTTAGGTAATACTATCTAACCGGACAGACGTTGTCCAGTCTTCTTAACAATGAATATTGAATTCGAATTCTCTCTCTCTCGCAATCTGTCGAATGATTGACAGTTCTGTCAAACGACATAAAGTTACTTATGAAAATAATAAGGGGAATTAAAGCAATCATGCATAAGGGTTAAACACTTTTATGCATGATCGCGCATATCTTAATTATTGCTTGACGTTATCTATGACTAAATACCCTTAAAGCATATTCCCGTTAATTTTTTCATAAATCATGCAACGCAAAAGTTATTATGACATAAAGTTACATTAGAATAGTTAGCATGATCGTTTAGTTTTCTATTTTAATTTTCCACGTAACTTTGTTATTTTTCTCACGGGAATTGTAATTTCGCTGCGGTATTCTGTGAGGTGGATGTACTTCCATAGTCGGGCAGCTTAAAAAATGCGCTATGCCCTAGGTAACTATCTTTTCGCCAGAGCCTCAATTGTCAGTCAGCAGGGTGCAGCACGTGCAGGCGAGGTTGGTTTTGGTTCAAAGATTGATGAACTACTTATACCCCAAAATGTGATTTCAAAACTTTTTGTCCTTTGTGCGTATCAATGCCAGCTAAAGACATCTTGAATTCATGTAAACTTTCTAGTACATTCTGACATTGTAATTCCTTTTATATAAAGCTCGCAACGACTAACGTTGAAACTCGTTTTCAATTAACCAAGTTACAACATTATTCCTAGCAGCCAATACAGGAAATCTAGTCCGGTCTCAATACGGTTCCGTTTTCTAGACACGGTTTTTATAATAACTATTATTTTGTCATAACTAAACATCAGTTTGCGGGTCGCTAACTGAACAAATTGTTGTCTTTTGCGGACTTTCTCTTAGGTTCAGCCGTGACTAAGGGATAAAAAGTTATGACTGCTGTAGCTTAGTGACTTACAGGTAAGATTACAGGGTATAAAATTTGACTTCAATCCATATTTATTTCACTCCGCAAACCCGCAGTTTAGCTGCGTGATGGAGTATGCTCTAAACTCTCAAGCATACGGCCCATCTGATGTGAAGAGGTTACCGTAGCCATATTAACGTTCGCAATATGAAATATAGCTCACGCATGCTAACGAAGCAACTCCTTCCTTTCTGGTAACCTCACTCACTCGCAGGAACACAATAGCCCTCAAGGAAATTGTTAGTTGGCTGCGGTATTCTGTGAGGCGGAGGCACAGCCGGGCAGCCCACAAAATACGCAGTGCAGTACCCTACCTCTTTTTTCGTCACAGCCTCGTTTGTCAGTAAGTAACAAAAAATATTGCTACAGATAATTAACTAACCTTAGATTGATACTGTTTCGTTCGAGAACCATAATTGTATACTCGGATGAACATTCATTTATGAATATAGTGATTTATGGTCCCGTAGGGAATAATAGTTGGTTTGACGTGCAATTTATTATGTCCTATCTTGTTTGTGTATGACTTGAGGCTAGTACCACAGTATAAGTAATAGTATAGTACTCAAGTAAGGGGTCGTCTATTAATTACGTGAGGCATTTTTGAGAATTTTTGACAGAGCCTTAAAGAATAGAGACTTTATTTCCCTTTAAAGGCTGGCAACGGATCGGCTGGTGTTGCTGGTCTCCATCGGCGGTGGTGGTTGTTTTCCACCAGGTGACCACGTGCTCGTTTGACCCTCTCTCATATAAAAACAAAATACCAAGTGAAGTAGATCTTTGTAAGATTAACCTGAATTATTGTAGCACAAACAACGGGGCCACAGAGTACACACTTGTATACTAGAAGTAACCAGCACACGCATAGTTATCGCAATGGCCAGTGTCCACGGTGTGTGCGCACGCCGCACGGTCACTGTCAAGGAACGAATGTGTGTGGTACCTACCGCGTGATACACTCGTGCAGACTACTGTTTAGTTATATTTATAGCTGACCCGGCAAACGTTGTTTTACCATATAAATTTAGGGGTTGATGGTAGAAGGGTGAAAATTTGAAGTTGTATGTATTTTTCAATCCTAAATCATAATAAAATTAAAAAACAAAAATTTTGTCCAAAAAATAAAAAATAAATGTTAGGGGTGGACAACCCTTATCACTTAGGGTATAGAGTATGAAAAATAGATAGTAGCCGATTCTCAGACCTACTGAATATGTGTATATAAAATTTCATAAAAATCGGTCAAGCCGTTTCGGAGGAGTATGGTAACTAACATTGTGACACGGGAATATTATATATGATTAGATTAGATATTTGACGAGCTCGGTGGTCGAATTGTTAGCAATACTTTGATTCCGAGGTTGCGGGTTCGATCCCTTACAAGACAAGTATTTGTGTACATATCTGTTTGTCTTGGTCTTTTACAAATTACAAAAAAAATTAAATTACAAAAAAAATGTATTTAAGTATAATATTATCATTTATCTAGTAACCATAGTACAAGCTTAGTTTGGGACTAGATGACCGTGTGTAATTTGTCCAGGAATGTTTATTTATTTATAATATATTCGATATTTAAAGTTTTATTTATTACTATGTTGTTAGAAGGCGGATTTAACTGCCTATTACACTACGGGTTAGATTTTCTCGTGTCAAGGAGATAGCATGATGTATTACTGAGGTGGATGCAAGATGACTACAAAGTTACACATAATAGACAGTCTGAATAACTCATGGTGTAATAGGCGTTTTAATTCCAATTACATTCTCTACAATTGAACCATTGGAACTAATTGGAAGTGAAAAGAAACACAACTATAATAGATTTTGATACACACGCATTTCTCAGTTAAAAATGGTATACCATTATTAACAATTGTTAGAGTTGTCATGCAATTTCATGTCGAAGTTTTGCGTTTGTCAACAGATTGCCTCACATTATACCTAATTTATTTACAGTTTATTATCTGTGATCTGCGCTTTCACCCGCCGCTGTCTCGGCTCCTAATAGTTGCAGTTGCAACTAGATGTTATATAACTTTGCTCAAGTAGGCTATCAAATGAAAAATGAATGTTTCAAATCCAAAAATTTGCGCGTTCAAACAAATGAAACAAACCTTTAAAATCATTATACTATTTAAACATGTTATTAGTATTTAATAGTAGTTGCCTTTTTTATCACTGTTTTTTTTATTTAAGTATTTTATCCACTTATAAATTGGTGTACACGACTGTACAAAATACTGTAATCTCTCAACGCTTCGTCGAGCGTACTCAGTAGCAAGAATTATCATATTAGCATTGGCTTGTACTGTTAAGTGTTTCATGATTGCTATGTGGTTTATGTACAGTCATTCATATGACAGATTAGTTAGAAGAGCCATGCATATTCTTAAGAGTGCAATAGTAAGGTAAGTTAATATAAAACACTAGCTGACCCGGCAAACGTTGTTTTGCAATATAAATTTAGGGGTTGATAGTAGAAGGGTGTTTTTCAATGCTAAATCGTAATAAAAGAAATTGTCAAATTGTTAATTTTGAAAAATATTTATGAGTGGGTCACCCTTATCATTTAAGGGTATGAAAAATAGTAGTTGGCCGATTCTTAGACCTACCCGATATGCACAGAAAATTTCATAAAAATCGGTCCAGCCGTTTCGGAGGAGCTTGGTAACAAATACCGCGACATAAGAATTTTATATATTAGATTTATTTATTTACGTCCGTGATGTGTGAGGAAAGTCTTAGATTGGAGGCGCGATGAAGCGTGGAGCGCCCTTTCTACATGGACCGAGACGACCTCAAAAACGGGGCTGGATGCGGCTGTACGGCTGGATGGGCCGCTAGTAGCCTATGAAATATCTATATAAAATATAATGTTTGTGATCGCACTCCTTTGAAACTTAGTTTTTATCGAAATTGTTTATGTGTATTTAGTGTATGAGAATATGTGGTAAAGTATATTTAATTTTGATATCGCTAAGACATTAGGATGTCCCTATGCAGATTTTTTTACCCCAAAACCCCAAATTTTCACCCATAAAACCCTACCTTAACCAAAATTTTAACTAGAAATATTATATATTATGTACTTGTATTATGTACTCGTATATTAAAAGCTTTATTGGCCAAAAAATATGTAAGAGCACGAAAGGCTAATTTAATACTAAAAGCATTCTATTATACGGCAGAATAAAGTTTGCTGGGTAAGTTAGTATAGGTATAAAACGTCTTTGGTAATGGACGTTCTACCTGCTATTATACTGTTCAATTTCATACCAATTTCCGAGTTAAGTCGGAGTTGAGTTGGATGATGTAAGGAGTACTTTTGGCAACACTGCTAAAGTGCTGGCTAATATTTGGCAGCTTTTATTTGACACTTGGTGCGGTTTTTTTATGAGAGCGCGGCAAACGAGGATGTGGGTCACCTGACGAAAAGCAATCATCACCGCCCATGGAGAGACCAAGGGTTCACCGATCCGTTGCCTGCCAGCCTATACTCCTTCCTTCCTTTCTTCCTTCAGGTTGTTTTGCTGCGGTATTCTGTGAGGCGGACGTACGTTCCCAGTTGAGCAGCTTAAAAAATACGCTATGCCCTACCTCTTTTTTCGTCAGAGCCTCGTATGGAGGTTGACGATGGAGGTAAATGAACCACTTACACCAGAAAAATAATACAACCAACACCACAACCATGCGGTATAAAAGGCATGAATTATTACTAAAGACATTTAAGAGACAATTTCAATAAAAATTGTTGGTATTTTTACTAAGAAAATAATACTTATTTGCCACAAAATGTTGTATTCAGTGACTTTATCCGCTACACTCATTAGGTAAGGCAACGTTTAAGAAAAAGCAAAGCAGCGTTCACAATAAAAAAAAAGCGTTGGAATAAGTAAGCGTCAAGCTTCTTACAAAATTGCCCTGAATTCTCTACTGAGCAAACATTTGAATTAGATAATGAATGAAATATATCGCAAGAAAATTAACTTAACATTCACTAGTGTATCAACTTTATACAGAAAGCCGATTCGAAGTGATACCATCAGTGGTTTAAGTACTGAGTAAAAAGTTCTGAGTAGATACATATTTGACGAGCTCGGTGGTCGAATAGTTAGCAATGGCCACTTTGACTCCGAGATCGCGGGTTCGATTCCCACACAAGACAAATATTCGTGTGCATGAACATGTCTGTTTGTCTTGGTCTACTAAAACTCCCACCGGGGCTGGTGAAGTTTTCTATTTTTCAAATATTTATAATAGATACATATCTTCAAAATTTGGATCTAAAGCCAGAGAAAAAAATATTGTTCTCTGATAAATCTAAGTCTTGGATCTATGTGTATGAAGTAAGGTTTGTGTCAAAAAGGTACGAGTATATGTCTGCGATTTTTTGTCATGGCGGTTCTTAAAGAAGAAGATTAAAGCAGTGAAGTTTTGATTAAACTAACACTACCCTGGGACTGCAGGGGACTTCATTGTTCATTGCGTTAATCCTTAATCCTGGCTATACTGGAGATTCAGCGGTAGGAACGTGTGGTGGGCCCCCGTCGGGTAAAAAAAGCACTACTGAGACCAAATTCGTATAGTTGTAATATTAATATAATGGTGCTAACTGCATGTCTGAATTTAACACATTATGTTATAGACATGGAGTTCTCTCTATCTGTAATTAGTTATTTCATAATAAATGTTCACTTGATAATTTAATCTAAGTAGCAATGTTAATTAGATCGTAATTAATTAGAAAACAACAGTGTGCAATGTAATAATGTGTAATCTTATTGTTACAATAATAATGAGAGGCGAATTTTTAAACCTCTCTTTAAAACTATTGTCCCATTAGGCAAACAGTTTGTAGCTGACTGTCACGCCACACTCACACCCACACAAAATGTCTGAAATTGTTGTTTATAAAATTTTAGGTATATTAGGTATAGCTAAAAGATTTTTATGGATACATTAAGGGAAGAATATATTTGTAGTGCAGGAGCAAGTCTTCTGACAAATTAATCTATCAATTAATAATAATAATAATAGACTCCTATCCTGTCAGTATTGTACTAAACTTAGTCAAATACAAAAAAAAGCAAGAACTATCGACTAGCGTATTCTGCAAATTGAATGCAACCAGAGTGATTTAGTGACGGTTTGAGCGGTCAACTGTAGCAAATAACTATACCAAATCAGCCGCTGATTGAATTCAATGAGCTAAAGCGAAACATAGCAACGTAACGCGTATAGCAAGTATTGTCTAAAGGTTAAAATATGTGAGAATTTGTTTCTCGAGTAACGAATTTTGACTGTTTTCCCCAAAGTTTGCACTCCGTTCTCTTATTAATAAATAAATAAACTAGGCCGAATTCTAGCCCACAGGGTAAAATCGAAGTTGAGTCGAGCGAGTAGATTCGCCGAGTGTATGTTTTCCATTGATTTCAGTGGGAAATGTATTTGATGATCATTCCTCAAGGACGTGATCGATCTCAACTTTTTTTCCCACGGCATACCTCAAGCATGTCGAGGTCTTTAATTGTGTCAAGTTTCATCAAAATCGGTTCAGTGGTTTTAGGGCCTATTCATTTCCAAGAATGACTTTTCGTTGTAACTAAGCGTCCCGTTTAATAAGACGCAACTTCTGTGCCTAATGGGGCCGTAGCACAATTTCTTATTCTATGGCCGTATTATTTGTTCATTTGTACTTATGACTTAAAATATAACGTTACTGCCGGACAAATAAATATTTAAATAAATATTTCTAGACAATTTACACAGCGCCATCTAGTCCCAAATTAAGCGCAAAGCTTGTGTTATGGGTACTAGACAACTGATAAATGTACTTAAAAACATTTTTTTTGTAAGTACATACTTATAATACATAGAAAATACCCTGACCAAGACAAACAGACATGTTCACGCACACAAATGTTTGTCTTGTGCGGGAATCGAACCCGCGACCTCGGAGTCAAAGTGGCTATTGCTAACCATTCGACCACCGAGCTCGTCAAACGTTTGCTACAGTTGACCGCTCAAACCGTCACTAAATCACTCTGGTTGCATTCAATTTGCAGAATACGCTAGTCGATAGTTCTTGCTTTTTTTTGTATTTGACTAAGTTTAGTACAATACTGACAGGATAGGAGTCTATTATTATTATTATTAATTGATAGATTAATTTGTCAGAAGACTTGCTCCTGCACTACAAATATATTCTTCCCTTAATGTATCCATAAAAATCTTTTAGCTATACCTAATATACCTAAAATTTTATAAACAACAATTTCAGACATTTTGTGTGGGTGTGAGTGTGGCGTGACAGTCAGCTACAATGCCACTAATCAAACTGTTATTTGAAGTTCGGACACTGTTTGATTATATTTTCTGTGCTGGGATGTTGTAAGCTGTTTACACAGTTATGCTATTGAGAAACAGCGTTCTATATCTGAAGCTAGGTGAAACCTAAAAATATTTCTTGTTATACACCACAGAGATATAAAGAAAAGTAGACAAAACCGACGTTTGCGAGCTAACAGACGGTTTTGAGGCATTAAGTCTGAGGAGAGACTTTGTCTCTCTTTGTCTCTCTTTGTGTATTCTACCGTCTGTACAATGATGATGAAAGACGAGCCCGGTGGTCGAATGGTCGGTGGTGGCTACTTTGACTCCGAGGTCGCGGGTTTGATCCCCGCACAAGACAAACATTTGTGTGCATGAACAATGAACATATCTATTTGTCTTGGTCTGGGTGTTTTGTATGTTTTATAAGTATGTATTTACAAAGAAAAAAATGTATTTAAGTACATTTATCAGTCTTCTAGTACCCATAGTACAAGCTTTGCGCTTCATTTGGGACGAAATGGCGATGTGTATTTATTTTTATTTTTGGGCTGTGTTCGGAGGATTTTTTGACATGATGTCCACGACCTCCTTCTACAGTTGTATCGCTCGCCATTAGCAGGGAATTCATCCTCATACGTTGGAACTTAAATGTGCGCATACTGTACGGTTCCAGAGAAGTTTTTACTTCTTCTAGCTGTTACTTGCTTCTTACTTCTGCTACTTACTTCGAGCTGTCAGCTTGTGAAATGTACTCCCTGACATGGTTTTTTAGGGAGTGTTTCAAGAAAGGCGTGGTTTTTGCAGGGTCGGCAACGCGTGAGTGATGCCTTTGGTGTCGCACGCTCCCATAGGCTATCGTAGCCGACCCTGCAAAAACCTATTGACGCTTTTCTTGAATAACTCACTGAAAAACCATGTAGGCATACATATGTAGTACTGAGTGGTAGGGAGTACTGCTTTCCATCAGGCAGGTCGTACACTTGTTTGGCACCCTGGTATAGAAAAAAACTTGTATACTTTGAGATATTGAGACTTTGAGAGTCAATATAATCAGTCACGGGAAGAACATATCTGATGGTTTTGTATCATGGGTCAGACCACCTCATAATATACGCTTTCACTGCCCCAATTCCAACTGTCGTTTAAGGACGTCATCAAACACGAAAATTATTATATAAATAAGTTATTCATATTACACAAGACTTTCACTTGTGCTCCAGTTCGCCCTTACGGATGCAAAAGTCAACATCCTTATAAAAATAATCGGTTTTTTTATCTGCCATTTTTATATTCTGCTTTTAATCTACTTTTGTTTAAAATTCTTTAATATTAAAATTGTTTTTAAGTATAAACATAGAGAATATGTATCTCTTGTTTAATTTAATGCCATCTTTATTGTTATACATATATAATTATACATAAACCGCTTACTGCAAAAAGGGCACATGGAAAATTTTCCTTCGTTCATTTCTAACAAATAAATAATAAACTTTTTTTTTATACCACTAGAGTGGCAAACAAGCATTCGGCCCGCAAACAAGTTGTTACCATTGCCTATGAACGCCTGTAACACCAGGGGCATCACACGCGCGTTGCCGGCCCTGTAAAAACCTCTTCAGTCGTCTCCTGAGAAAACCTCGACAGGCAGTTCATTCCACAGTTTGACCGCACGCGGGAGAAAACTTCTCTGGAACTGCACGGTACGCGACCACTTAGGCTCCAATGTGTGAGGATGAATTCCCTATAAACTATAGTTATTCAAAAACATATAACGTTATATTTTGTTCCGATAGATAATTATGCTCTTAGAGAAACAAAAAAAAATCAATGAATAAAATATCTACATTTTACTGTGTATATATTCCTTCCTTGTGCCCTTTTAACCCTGTCAGCTCTTAATGTTCTTTTCGCCAAATGTTCTTTCTCAAAAGGTTCATTTCTCGGAATGTCCTTTCTCTAAATGTCCATTTCTCAATTACTGATTCGCATTATAATAAAATTGTAAATAACCGATGTTTGTATGGACGAGATATTTAAGATACAAGAAATTAGAGATGAGTAACTAGCCGAAAATTCAACAGCTTAGTCAGCTGGAAAATTTGGTAAAACCGCCGTCTATATAGTCCGCTGTTTGCTTTTCTCAGAAGGTTTTCGTATGTAAAACATTGTCACACAAAAAAATATTAACCAAAACAAAAATAACCCGACTTAATATTTATAACATTTTTTTTTTATTATCTTCTTTTTTTCGCTCACGCCATATTGATTTAACTAGCTTTTGCCCGCGGCTTCGCTCGCGTGACATTCGGGCATTTTAGATTATCCAAGCCAAGTCAACACACAACGCAACCACCTTCATGTAGCACCTTTAATTGTACTAAATATAGATGCAAGAACTTTCCCGATAACTACTACACCCGTCCCGATCACGCCGCGGCGCACGTGTTTGCATAAGCACTGATTGACACAAATTACAAATTTGAAAACCTATTAAGATAACACAAGTCTTATTCCGTCAGCTTAAATATACGCGATTTAATATACGCTTTGACACTCAGAACTAAGACGAATCGAACGTCATGCAGTTTAGGCTTTAGAGAGTGCCAAAGAAATATACGTATAATACTGGTACTCGAAAAACAGAACCCTCCCTTAATCGTCAATCGGGTCAAATACATTAAGTTCTAGTATAAGAAACTAGAAGTACTTATAGACTAAAAGATGAGTAAATCAGTGACATTTTCAATGAAGTCTATACGTTTTTTTTTTATACTACGTCGGGTGGCAGACAAGCATACGGTCCGCCTGATGTGAAGCGGTTATCGTAGCCATATTAACGCTCGCAACATAAAATATCGCTCGCGCTTCCACTCCCGCTGCCAACGCAGCATCTCCTTCCTTTCTGGAGACCTCACTGAGTCGCAGGAACACAACAACCCTCAAGGGAATTGTTATTTGGCTGCGGTATTCTGTGAGGTGGAGGTACATTCCCCAGTCGGGTAGCTTACAATTACGCTCCCTACCTCTCTTTTCGCCAGAGCTTCGTTTGTCAGTCAGCAGGGTGCACGGCGTGCAGGTGAAGTTGGCTTTGGTTCAAAGATGTTGATGAACCACTGACACCCCATAATTTAAGTTATTGAAGCCATATCAGCACTCGCGCTTGAAGTTGGTTTAATGTAGTTTAGTAGGGTACCAAACTAGTGTCTCTGGTCAATTAATTCTATAAATACCATTATAATAATTAGAACTGCAGACTTGTCTATGGGCAGGTGGCCAACAAAGCAGGTGCATTAACGGATGGTCGCTAAACTCGTGTTTAATAATCATTAAAAACCAGTTATGGTAGTGCTAAATTTTTATTCTGTTTAATGCGCAAATACAACAGTGTATGAACGGGATTAACATTAATCTTACTGTACTGGTTTGGCTTTTCAGTCAAAAAGACAGCAAATAAGGCTTTTAATACCTTATTTGCCATATTGCTGTCTCTCATATTGCTAAGAGGGGCAGTCAAATTCCAGAAGTTTCTTCCTCCTACCACTCCTACTAAAAAAAGTCAAAATTTTACCTTGATGCGACCCAGAAAGAGAAACTTTAACGTTAAGCTAAATTTTCATTTCATTTCAAAAAATATATTTTTACATATTTAAATATAATTTAATTTAGTTTTTTTATACTACGCGGGTGGCAGACAAGCCCGCCTGATGTGAAGCAATTACCGTAGCCATATTAACGCTCGCAACATAAAATATCGCTCCCGCGCCGTCACTCGCGCTGCTAACGCAGCATCTCCTTCCTTTCTGGAGACCTCACTCACTCGCAAGAAAACAACCCTCAAAGGGATTGTTCTTTGGCTGCGGTATTCTGTGAGGTGGATGACCTCCTACCTACCTCTCTTTTCGCCAGAGCTTCGTTTGTCAATCAGCAGGGTGCACCGCGTGCAGGTGACGTTGGCTTTGGTTCAAAGATGTTTATTTATTTATTTATTCTTACATACATACAAAAATGTTGATGAACCCCATACACCCCAAATATCTAGATGACCTAAGAACTAGTCTGAATTGTAAATCTTGAACCAAAAGCCTGAGGGCGAATTTACAATGCATATTATGGTGTTATAGTTACTTTTAATATTGGTCTTAAACAAAATTTATGCCATCTTCTGTCTACTGCGGACATTATTTTGCTTAGTTTTTGTATATCATTGTGCATCTAGTTGTAGTATTAATGATCAAAGCTTTTCGGTCAAAATTACAGCACTATAGCAAATAAGGCTTTTAATGCCTTATTTGCCACATTGCTGTCTCTCACATTGATAAGTCGGAAGTCAAATTCCATAACCTTCCCTAATAATTCCTTTTGATAAACCTTGTCTCACGAAATCGCATCGCGGAATTTCACGTCGCAGTTTCCGAAAATCTAAATCGCATCGCGCTGTTTCGTAGTATGAATATGTGGCCCAAAGATGTGCTAAAAATAGCAATATCAGCAGAAACCTATTTTCCTCCTAGCGCGATATGGCATTGTTTCTCCACTTGAGAGATCCTACTTAATCGAATTAGTATTGTATATCTATACTAATATTATGAAGCTGAAGAGTTTGTTTGGTTTGCGGTATTCTCAGAAAGTACTGATTCGATTTCAAATAAATATTTTAGTGTTGGATAGCCCATTTATCGCAGAAGGCTATATAATATCACGCTACGACTAATAGAAGCGTTGCTTGAAACGACGACCAATGTAAAATCTTGAAAAAACGGGGGGAATATATTCTTTTTGAGAGCTTCCGTTGCGTGCGTTGCGTAAATGGTTAAAGTTACATAACAATCATGTATGACGGAATTATTCATCTTAAAAAAAAAAACTAAAAAAAATGTCAGCGATGGCATATGTCTAACTTTTAAAATAGTCCCACTATATAACCTTTTTAATTGTAATCCTACACTTCGCTCTCAATCCTCTCTGTCTCTCACGCAGACGAAGTTGCGCGGATCAGCTAGTGTATCGGCATCAACCCATAATCATCCCACTGTTGGGATATGGGTCTCCCCTCAATCGAAGGGGTTTAGAGCATACTCCACCACGCTGCTCAACTGCGGGTTGGCGGAAGCCAGTGTTGTCAAGGCCCCTGACTTGGGTTAACGACTGTGATCTAATGACAACAGCCGGGACCGACGGCTTAACGTGCCCTCCGAAACACGAAGGAGCTCGAGATAAATAAACCCATCCATCGACAGGCTGCGGTCGACGTTGCTTAACTTGCGTGTTCGATTAGACTGACACGCGCAATGACGCCATTGAGCTCCTCGTATATTTGCAATTGAATTACTTCGAATAGTTACCATCGTGTCAAATAGTTTAATCAAGGATTATTCCAAACTATGTAGCACAATAGGTACCACCACAGACTTACAGTTATTTCAATATCAAGTATAATGAACGCGGCTTATGTGTATTTTACATGGAAAATTACAAGAACTGTTAGACAATTACATTCCGCGATGGTACATTACTATTTGCCTGTTTTGTCCATAGATATGTCAACAAAAGAGGTAAATAGGTAGGTTTGTTACACGTGTTATCAAAGAAGCATGCTTAAACTTGGGTATTTCATTATTTATAGCCTTTTTGATAACCGAAGTGTTGACTCTATTTAGTATTTCTACTGTCTCTTTTCATTCATTCATTTATAGTTTTTACACATTTTTAACTTTAAGATAAAGCCTTTTTGATAACTAAAGTGTTAACTATTCTCTCTAATTAGAATTTCTACTGTCTCTAATGACTTTAGTTCATATATTTAGTTTTTACACATTTTTAACTTTAAGATAAAGCTATGTAGTTTCGCCGTAATGCCGTGACTACATAAGGTCGTTTGCTCGACTAATGCAAAAGTGCGAAGTCTTAGAACCCATGCGTTCTAACCGATTCAACTTATTTCGATGTTATAGGTTTATGAAGAAATTTTGTTGCTTATTTATTATGTAATTACGATTATTTTACGATTATTTAAACTGGAATATGTAGGGTTGTTTTCATTCATTCCAAAACTTCAACGAAAACAGCATGAAAAACGTATAAATTTTCGTATAAATAAAAGTAATTGGTGTTTTTGACGTCATAGCGTCTTAGCGATGATGGCTGCTCGAAAAACCATGACTGATTGTCACGTTCCGCCTGAGCTGAGCGTGCAAGCGAGAGGGCGGAACAAGCTATCTCTCTTCCACTCCATTGGCCATGTTTTCTTATTACGTTATGACATAAAATTATCGTCCGTAAACCGATTTTAAAGACAACCAATTTTTTTTTAATGATATTTACGTCTTTCAGCGCTTCTTAGTGTAAAGACATCGATAGCGATCTACTGCAGATTGTCTATCATCTACTGCGTTATATTAACTACATAATCCTATCTACCTGCTAATTATATGTATAATATCAGTGTTACTCTCTGTTTATTGAATACGGTAAACGACTAAGGTATTTGATATAAATATCAACACGCTCTTATCTCACCACATTAAATGTTATTATAGGTACTTTGTATATAAAACAATTTGCTTATCATTGAGTTGTTATCAACTGTGAGTCAATTGTAGATAAAGTGTTATATTGTTTTTACCATGTAGGTAATAACTTCTGAATTTAGTATGCTTTAGTATTCTGCTACTAATGTCTATTAAGCGAATTTGTAGCTTGAAATGTGCAGTCGAATATATACTTTAGTTGCAAATGTTTAAAGTTTTATTTCGTTGTCCGCAGCTTCTCACAGAAAGTGGACGAGGAAGAAGGAGGTGGCGGGGGGGCTCTGCACCCACCTGACGGCTTCTACTCCCACAGCCACTCGATTCACAGTGGTCACCATGGCCACCACGCCGAGCCCGATCGGGGCTATATGGAGGGGAACAGATACGTCACCGCTGTACACCGACCGCTGCCTGGTGAGTTATCTATTTGATGATCAATGTCTACCATGTCAAGTTTGATCGGGTTTACATGAATAGAATCGTCAGGTATTCCTGCTGCATGATGCCTCGTTGCTGTTGCTTAGTGAGTCTTCTACAGTCTATAGCCACTTGATACATAGTGGTGACATATATATGGGACGGGGGCCCACCACACATTCCCACCACTGTATCTCCTGTGTAGCCAGGATTAACAGCGGCGACCGCCAAAAAAGGCAATGAACAATGAAGTCCATTGCAGTCCCAGGGGTAAAACTACGGCTGCCTTGGAACTCACAACGAATTTAATCAGAAGAAATTAGTAGGAGTAGGAAGCTTTTGGAATTTGACTTCCCCTCTTAGCAATGTGAGAGACAGCAATATGGCAAATAAGGCATTAAAAGCCTAAAGAGATGGCTAGTCAAGTGAAGCTCAACTGCCGTGCACCACGGATTTTAAGTTTCTAACACTATTAGGGACCTAAAACATTGAGTTGTTACCTAACACATCGATTCCAATAATATGAATTGCAAAATCGTCTGAACGCTTGGTAATTCTCCCTTGTTGCTACCAAATCTGAATAGTATACTACCCCGGATGCAACTTGCAATGAATTCAACATGTCATCCCGCTCCCGCTGCCAAAGATCACACTCCCAGAGAACATGGTGTGCTGTTTGATCGAATTCAGAATTAGCAGTAGAACATTCGCATAAGGGCGACGGCACTAATTTAAACGAAAAGAGTTTAGCTTTAAAATTGCCATGTCCAGTTAAAAATTGCGCAACAGGGTGGTCGACTTCTAACCACTTTTTCTTTAATCTATCTCTTACCGATTGAAAGAACAGATACAAGTGGCGTCCTTTGGTAGAAGTTTCCCACCTTTCCTGCCATTCAGACAGCAATGTTTCAAATACTTCATTAAAAGGTTTGAACAGTCTAACTATTTTTTCACGATCACGCGTTTTCAAGAAATCAGGGACCATATTTTTAGATGTATAGTACATTGAAGCGCGGCGTTGTACTTCTAAGTCTACCGGTAACACACCTGCTAGCACGGGTAGTGCCTCGGTGCTTACAGTTCTATACGACTTACATAAAAATATCAGAGCAAGGCGCTGGCTTTGAAGCAATTTACGACGTGCTGCACCTATAGTAGCCCTATCTGCCCACGCAGGTGAACCGTACGTAACACAACCTAAGTATGTGGCGGTATAAATAGTTTTTAACGTTTTGAAAGTTAATCCCCACGTAGAGGTAGAAATTCGTGTTAAGGCATAGAAATTCTTTTTTGCTTTTTCACCTACTTGCTTCATGTGCTCAATATAATTAAAATTTCTATCCAAAAGCAAACCTAAGTAACAAACCGAAACCCTATTAGCAACAGATACTCCATTAAAATGAAATCGCGGTGAAACCTGTAAATTTCCCTTAAGCAAGAGTTGATATGTTTTATGTGGCGCAAAATCGAGACGATTACGATAACCCCAATCTGAAATTAAGCCTAGGCTAGTGTTGGCTAGTTTCTCTATGCTAGCTCTTGAATTAGCATTGATTAATAAGAGACCATCGTCAGCGTAACCAGTTAACGAGCACCCTTCCGGTAAGGGTAGGCTAAAAAAATCATCAAAACCGATATTCCAGAGATACGGTCCCAACACTGAACCCTGGGGGCAGCCCTGCGTGAGCACCTTTGAAGCAACATAATGGCCAAGTTTTAATTTAGTTGTACCATTCAAAAAGTACGATCGAATGAGAGAGTAGATGTTGCTAGGGCAACCTCTCACCTTAAGTTTCAGCAACAACATCGGCCACCAAGCATTATCAAAGGCACCTGAGATATCTAAGAAAATAGCTACAACATACTTGCTCTCCGAGAGCTCAACAACTTTGCGCACTGCGAGCGCAGCATCAACAGTGGACTTGCCAATGGTGAAGCCGTACTGATTTTTATGAAATTGTGGGCCTCCGGGCAGCAGCCGTGGCACAACCAAGCGCTCAAGCAGCTTACCCAACGACGGTAGCAGAGTAATAGGACGGTAGGTCTTCGGATCGTCTGGTGGTTTATCACCGCCTTTTGGTATTATTTTTATAACACCACTTCGCAAAATGCCAGGGAAATGACCTTCTACAATACACCGAGTAAGTATTGTTAAGATAGGTTCAGCGGCTACTTTACAAGCTTCTTTAATCATTCTATTCGAAATCTTATCATCACCGGAGGCTTTATTTGTAGGCAAAGCTTTAACAATAGACATAAACTCATCCATCGACGGTACATTTGATATTGGAGTGGAAGGGCACATATCCGCCGCGCTCCTAACCTCACGATGGTAGTCACTGTCACTATCGGCGCAATCGTCAGGAATTAACCCATGCAGAATTGTCTCAGCGGTCTCTTCTACACCAAGGGTATGTGAATTATTAAATTTTATATTGGATACGTATGCCTGATCAATCCGCCTATTTGCTTTAAATTCGTTATATAGAGGAGACCACGGGCCCTCACTGTTTAATCTTTCTACAATACGTTTTAGTAAATTACCTTTGGATTTTTCAACAGCAGCGCGATAGTGAGATCTAGCAATACGCAAGTCCCTTAGAGCAGTTTGATAAATTTCTCCTTCGATGTTACGTTTCTTTAACTTTGAGATTTTACGTCTAGCGGCACGAAAATGCCTACGCAACCTAATAAGGGTATCATTCCACCAGTCGCATCGTCTGTTATTAACTATAGGTTTTCGACCTAATGCAACGTCAGCGCAATATACGAATGTGTCAGACATAATTTCAACACTTTCCGTGACTGTAAGTTCACTACGAGTAAAATCCTTGGCGCGGGAAGCGAAAAGTGAAGCAAAGCTTGCCCAGTCGGCGTTCCTAGTTTTATATTGAAAACCTATTAACTGTTGCGGATTTAAGTTATCAACAACTGGGGAGAACTCACACACAATCAGACGGTGATCACTACAAGAAGCTTCAGGAAGAACGCGCCAGTTTTGTATTCGGACGTCTGCACTAGAAAGTGTGACGTCAATAAAAGACTCGCCCATTGGGCTACTAAAACTAGGTGGTGCTTCAGGGGTATTGTGAATATGAAGATGCATTTCAGCAATGAACTCTTCAACAGCAGAGCGTCTGTCGGCATCGGTCGCTCTCAACTTGCCGTGCCATAATGGTGATGATGCATTTACGTCTGCTCCTATAATAACCTTATGACCAGTAAGAGCATGCAATACTCTTCGTAGATGATACAAATGCAAACCCACAGGGTCAGAAAATTGAAAATAACAACTGACTACAAATACTCTTAAATATGGAGATGTTACTTCAGCTACCGCACAGTGAGTGGACATTAGGTGATTGATTGATGTTATAGTAAATCCGCCCCTTGGCGCATATATACCCGCGCGCGACTTGTTATTAAGTTGTATAAATTTACTGTTTAATTGAGATCTTTGGTACTGCTCCTGAACTAAAACAAGATCGAGCTTATAGTCCGCAACGAGCTTATCCAACTCAGACGTAGCAATTTTATCGTTGTGTAGATTTAGTTGTCCAATTACGACGTTATCCATAGGTGGTGTTTAAAATATTGAATTCTAACCGTGCTGCGTATGTGGGGCAAGACTCTGACCCGATCTTGTGGTCAGCAGTCTTTTTTTGACGCCTACATGCTGCGCATGTAGGTTTGAAGTCTGCTTCAGACTTCTTCAGACATTCCCGGGAGTCGTTTGCTTCGGCACAGTGGGCACAGGTGGAGTTATTTGCCGAGCAGTATTTGCTGACATGCCCATACTGCTGACATTTCAAGCAACGCACGACTTCTATATCGTCCACGAATCTACATGTGGCAAAATCTATAAAAATCTTATCTTTTGTCGAAATAAGGTGTTTGCGTATTTCCGGGGAGATTTCGACTCCCACCCACTTCCTGCCGTAGGCAGTAGGACGACGACGCACGATTTTTATGTCTTTTAGGTATTCCGAAAATGTAATTTTTAATTCGTCTTTTATATTTTGATTATATAACGCGGCTAAAAACTTAGTGTCGTCCATTGTATCTGGAATGTCTTTTATAATAATACGCGGGCGGCGTCCTTTAGGCTTTTCAAGCTTAAGTCCAGCCGATTTTATGCTTTGAATTGATTGCATCTTTTTAATTTGAGCGTCATTAGAAACGCGTACTACTACACCGGATTTCGCAGTTTTCTTGACTCCTACAATTTGAAACCCATCATCGGATGGCTTAATTGCTTTCATAAGTGCCTCCTTAGTAGCTTCGGATGTTGTTAACTCCGCGGATCGTTCTTCTGTTGGATAAGCTACTATGCAAGGCACAGGCTCGCGAGTTTGAACCGGCTTAATTTGCTTTGGCAAGCGAAGTTTCAATTTTTCGGCGTACGACTCGCTAGCCTTAGTTACAGGCGCAACGGGGTTATTTTTGGACTCTAATTTTAAGGATAATAAATCCCGTTCGACAATCGCGAGCTTTTTTTCAGAAATGGCGAGGTATTTTTCCGCTGTGGCTGACTTTATGGCTAGCATCGATACTAGTGAGGTAACTCGTTGGGTCATGCCCATTATTGTCGATTTATTTGCTACACCAATTCGCGAGGTTTGCCCGATAATTATCTCATTAATTTTTTCCAGACATTCCGAAGATTCGCGAACAAATTCAACATAATCAATATTTGAATCAAGAATTTCAGCCGAGGAGCTAAGGCTTAAGTTGTCTACATTTTCCGTGCTTGCTGACCGCTGTAGTCGCTTTTCATCAGGTGATAAGTGGGTTGGTGATATATCGCCTAATGTTCGCTTGGCATTAGTTGCCGGCGGTGATCGCGGCGTCAAATTACTACGACCAAAAATTGGTGTCGTGCCACCAGGATCATCGGTATTACTTGACATTTTGTTTTTATAACGAGTTAGCAGGAATAAAACTATTACCTATCAAAATAAAATTTTCCCCGATATTGGGGTAAATTTATAAAGTGACAACACTGAAAGATTTACGTATTTCTTTTGTTGTAATATAATTAACACTAATAAAAACCAGTATTATAATAACAAAATATGAAATTATTACGTACCTTTTACGGGCCAAACCTGTTTTACAACGAGTGATGCAGCCGTAGTTAGTCACGAAGCAGCACAAAAAATTTTTGTTGTTGTACCTACTAGTTTGCGAATAATAATCACTGTATCAACTTTTTTACAAATAAAACCTAAATATGATCAAAATTTAACGCGGAAATGATAAGTTTAGATCAGATGAACAAAATTCACCGAAATGCCCACACACTTAACGAAACAAATTAAGAGAATTATTTAATTTGCAATATCAAATCGCACAGACAGATTAGTTCGACCGTCTCGCACAAGCGCGGGAGGGGGAAGTTTGTATAGTGGTGACAGTGAAGAGCTCGATGATGGCATTGACGTCGTTGCGCTTGTCAGTCAAATTGAACACGCAAGTTAAGCAACATCGACCGTAGGCTGTCCATGGATGGGTTTATATTATCTCAAACTCCTCCGTACTTCGGAGGGCACGTTAAGGTGTCGGTTCCGGCTGTTGCCATTAGATGAAAGTCGTTAAGTCAAGTGGCCTTTAGCGGCTTGAAAATATTGGCCTCTGCCAACCCGCAGTTAAGCAGCGTGATGGAGTATTCTCTAAACCCCTTCATTTGAGGGGAGATACGTATCCCAGCAGTGGGATCAGAAAGGATTGACGACGACATAGTGGTCACCATGGTTACCATGCCGAGCCCGACCGTAGCTATATAGAGAGGAACAGATACGTCTCCGCTGTACATCGACTGCTGCCTGATAAGTACTTTTACGTGATATTCAATGTTTAGCATGTCGAGTTTGGTCAGGTCTACAAAAACGGCAACGGACCCCCCTATGCCTATAGCTAGTGCGGCCCTGTGCACCAACTTTGCAGTTATATCACAGGATTGCGAGTCTCTCGCTCAGTAAACCAATCAGGCGTGAGGGTCTTTACCCGCACTGCTATCGTTCTCGGTAAACCAATCAACCACTCAAGAAGATTGGTAGAAAGCAGATTGGTAGATTTGGCCCTACATGATGGGCAATACAAACCAGAGACGTCACCGCTGTCTGGTGAGTCTTCTACACCTCTACAGTCACTTGAAATACAGTGATTGCTGTGGTTACCACGCCGGACCTGTGCGGGATATGGAGGGGATAGACACCTACGCCACTGCTGTATACCAACCGCTGCCTCATGAGTTTACTATTGATATTTATTGTCCACCATGTCCAGACAAATCAATACAAACAGGCATGTTCATGCACACAAATGTTTGTCTTGTGCGGGAATCGAACATACGACCTCAGAGTCAAAGTGGCCATTGCTAGCCATTCGGGCACTACCCTCGTATCATACATGTACAATATGTATGTACACCGACTGTTGCCACTATGCTATGTGAGCAGAACACTCAATAGACAACACTGTTGCCTAGTGAGTCTTCTGCTCACATAGCCACTCGATACAAAGTGACTATCATAATCTCATGCACAAATTAATTTGAGTCAGTCGTTTGACCAAAATTTATACGTGAAACGTGACAGAGCATAAAAGGGCGTACAAACGTTGTTTCTGTGGCTTTTTGATAACCTCGGAGCGAAATATTTTCTTTTATTTAAAAATTGATGACGAAAGTCACACAAATGTAATAACAAATACATTGTCATAAATAAATAAATAAATATTGTGAGACAAATTACACAGCGCCATCTAGCCCCAAAGTAAGCGAAGATGGGTACTATACAACTGATAAACATACGTAAATATATATTTTTTTTTTGTAAATACATACTTATGATACATAGAAAACGCACAGACTAAGACAAACAGACATGTTCATGCACACAAATGTTTGTCCTATGTGGGAATCGAACCCACGAGCGTTGGTGTCGAAGCCGCGTCATTGACTGCTACGCCACCGAGCTCGTCATAAATATATAATTACTAGCTGACCCGTTTGTTGTTTGGCCACATAAATCGCTATTAAAAAATAGGGGTTGTTGATCCTAGAAGGGTGAAAATTTTAAGTTGTATGTATTTTTCAATGCTACATCATAATAAAAAAAATTGACATTAAATTTAAAAATAAAATTAGGGGTGGGTCATCCTTATCATTTCATCATCATCTCAGCCATTGAAAGTCCACTGCTGGACATAGGCCTCCCCTCTAGATCTCCAATAAGACTGGTTGGAAGCGGCTTGCATCCAGCGCGATCTTACGGTCTTAATGAGGTCGTCTGTCCACCTTGTGGGTGGACGTCCTACGCTGCGCTTGCCGGTACGTGGTCTCCACTCGTGAACCTTTCGACCCCATCCTTATCATTTAAGGGTATGAAAAATAGATCTTGGCCAATTCTCAGACCTACCCGATATACACACAAAATTTCATAAAAATCGGTCCAACCGTTTCGGTAGAGTTTAGTAACAAACACCGAGACTTTACTTACTATATTTTAATTATAGAGAGGGGCATCCAGGTCAACCAGAAAATCAGCTGGTGATTTTCTAAGTTCCGTTAAATTCATTCACTTTTTTAATGCGCAAAACTAACTCACCCAACTGCGAGGTATGTGGAAAAGTAGAAGACCTATACCACATATTAGTGGAGTGTGTCCGGCACGCATCTAAAACAGAGTATCTAGGCTCTGAATTTGGTCTAAACAGACTGGATGTCGGAATGTATCACGACGTGTTGGCTAATCCCATGTCACCTGTAGCTAAAGCCTTATTTTCTTTATGTATATAGCAGCAGATGTTAAAGTTAGAATAGGTTACGATGGGACTGACATAGTCAATTATGACAAAAGTCCCTACTGTTGGTCGATGGTAGTTTCCATTATTTTGGAAAAGAAGGATGCGCTAATAGTAATATAAAAATTGAACACACAGTTTGAATGTTACTGTAACAAATACGATACTGCTATCAAAAATGTCGTTTTTATCGGCAAAAATGTAAATTAACTTGTAGGTACGTTTAATAAACCCAGAAACCTAAATGTTGTTTGTTATCTTTTAACTAAAGAAAGTCATACAATAAGTAAATGTACCTACCTACCCGCAGTTGAGCATCGTAGAGTGCGCTCTCCAATTGATCTCTTTAATTGAGGGGAGATTCGACTTCTACTAGTATATAGAAAAAAAGGAAGGAGTATAGGCTGCCAACGGATCGGCGACCCTTTGGTGTTATTGATCTCCTTGTGCGGTGGTGTTTGCTTTCGATCAGGTGACCCACATACTCGTTTGCCCCCCTCTTATATATAAAAAAAGTATTTTCAATCCGCTCAAAAATGCCTAATTTGGCTTACCGACTGTTCTGTAATGATTACAGCTGGGACTGACGGTTTAAAAGCGCGAAGGATGTCGAGCTATATAAACCCATCCGAAGATAAGCTACGAACGGTGTTACTTAACTTGCATGATCGATTAGACTGACATCCGCAACGACACTTAAAGAGCACCTAAACCGCAATTAGGACATTTATACCAAAATCACATTAGTATCTGAATCACGGTCACGTGTCATGCTCATGGGAATCAAACTCGAGTTGAGACTAAAGTATATTAGGGCAATTGACAGTGTTGCCACCATATGAATTAGATTTTCCCTTGATTCTTGCGACGCTCCCTGAATTTAGCACTTTTTGAAACGTTTTCCTCTACTTAAACATCAAATTAAAAAAAGTAATTAAAATTAAAGTTAATTAATGTAGACAATTACTCTAAATACTGATTCTAACTACTAATTAATAACTTTATATTTTGCTCTCTGGAAAAATTTCCATCATTAGATAAATGAGAATCTTCCGTGGAATTTTTCTTAAATTATTAATTGACGTTCTTGAAAAGTCATTCAAAATACAGTTCTTAAACAAAAATCTGGTCAACTAATTTGCCCCCGAAAATAACCCTAGACATAAAAAATACCCTATATTTAGTGCAAAGTACCCTAATATGGTAGCACTGGCAATTATCCTTATTTATGAAGTCCATGCACTAGAAGCTAGTAACCTATCCGCTTTATTTAGGTAGGTACCTACTATAATAATAAAAAAAATATCTATGTAATTTTCTCGCCTACAAGGAGAGTTTTTATTATCCACTTAGATGGAAAAAATGCATACAGCCTGCGTAAGCAGTCATCATAGCTTATGGACGCACGCAACACCAGAAATATCACTCACGCGTTGCCGTCCCTGTAAAAGCCCCTTCACGCGTTTCTTAAAGAACCTTTTTTATTATAAGATCTGCGAATTTTGACATATTTCCTGGGCTTTTGTCTCCCCCATGTGGTATGAGATTACATTTATATACATAACCATACGGCGCGTGATCTACATACATTATTACTATACATATTTTACGCAATACAACTTTCACTCGGACAAATCCATAGCTTTCCTTCCACTCGCCCGCATGCCATTTATAGAATATGCTAAACCACGCGATAATTTTACCGCCATATAAGTGATCAATAATATATTTGTAAACTATGATAACGCGTTTGTAGCTAAGGGTACTTTCTGATTTTACATTCATAACGCTTCTTTAACCTCCAACCTGCCCCCCTAGCCAAGTGTCATTCGTAGCGTAACGAACGTTAGATAGATTTGTGATTTATCTAACGTTCGTTACGCTACGAATTACACTTGGCTAGGGGGTCTGGTGTTCAACCGCCGAAGCTGAGGCCAATTCCCATCGAATATTTAGATTCGAAAAATAGGTCATATGTATTAGTTATTAACAAAAATTTTAGGTCAGTCGGTAGAGCTACAGTGTTTCAGCTAAGCTACCAGCTAAGCTTAATACCTATACCATAAATCCAAGCTGAAGTTTGATATTCGCAATAAAAAAAATCCTTTGGTAATCGGCTTCAGCTCAGCCGATAGGGTTCCTGCTACTTAATCCTACCGCCGAAGCTGGAGCCGTTTCCCACCGGTTTTTTTGATTGAGAAAATCTAACTTCACCTTATTTACGTGCTAATAGTAATAAGCTTAGCCGGTAGGAACGGAGGCGTTCTACAGATTAAACTGAATATTTAATTCTAACACAAATTTAAACAAATGTCCGATTTCCGGAATCAAAAAAACCCGTGGGCTTTCGTTTCGGTTTTCGAAATGCCATGTATAATAAATTATTATTCATCAGTTTTTAGTTGTTTGGAACTAGTTTTCACCTAACTACTAACTAGAAAACTATTTTTATCGTTATCAATTGTATTTTAATAATTCAAGTGTATTTGAGTCTTTACTAGAAGCGACTCGAGCAAGTATAACCCCGAAAGTGGTAACCAGAAATTGTGCCTGAAAATATTTTGAATTTTTTTGAAAAAATCAATCTCTGTACACTGAAGATATTTGGTTCATCTATAAAAAATATGAACCAAACTACGATTAGGGGACATTTAGTGGGACAGGACATGTGAGTGCTAGTGATTACCACATGGGGCGCAGGCTTGGCCGCAGTACACTGGAATTCAGGAATGGAAGCGATGATAACCAGAGCTTCAAGTTATCTCATTGCGCTCACTCATCACCATCATCATTAGCTTGTCCTTTTGCCATTATTTGTGGTCGGCGCAGAATGTCTTTTGCCTCCACTCAGCCTTATCAGCCGGCATTGCTTTGACACGTGATTTATTATCGTGGAGTGGACACGTGCTATTTATACAGTAAAATTCCGTATTGAGTTTTGGGGTGTAAGTGGTTTATCAACATTTTTGAACCAAAGCCAACTTCACCTGCACGTGGTGCACTCTGCTGACTGACAAACGAAGCTCTGGCGAAAAGAGAGGTAGGGGCATAATTGTAAGCTACCCGACTGGGGAATGTACCTCCACCTCACAGAATACCGCAGCCAAATAACAATTCCCTTGAGGGTTGTTGTGTTCCTGCGAGTGAGTGAGGTCACCAGAAAAGAAGGAGATGCTGCGTTGGCAGCGGGGGTGGCGGCACGCAAGTGAAATATTATATTGCGAGCGTTAATACGGTTACGTTAACTGCTTCACATCAGGCGGGCCGTATGCTTGTCTGCCATCCGACGTAGTATAATAAAAAAATTAAAAAAAAAACTTAATATGTAATATAAAAAATTTTACATATTGTACAGACAGTTAGTATTTTAATATAAAATTAAACGCTTAGCGATACAGCCTCAGTTAATAGTAGATTATTGCATCGAGCACAAAGTAATTTATTATTGCACCGAGTGCCTGATTTAGAGCCCGAGCGCTAGCGAGGGCTCTAATCTAACAGGCACGAGGGCAATATAAATTACTTAAGGCGAGGTGCATAATCTGCTTTTCTTTCAACTAATACCTATAGGAATAGTAGATAAAAGAAACTCATATCAAACAGTTAAAATAAAAGTTTCTTTATCACTGTCTGCTTCATTTAGAATGTTTTCCGGAGTTAATGTGTCGCTAGATGATTCCATTTTAATTCGAAGCCGAAGCACTCAAAATCAGATAGTATCACACTTTTATCGTTTCCAAAAATATTGTCAAGCAAAATTAACAAAGTTCCCGCCAAATCACTTTTTTAAATTTCTTTCATTTTTAACTCAGAGTTAGCAGCAATCATTTTTTAAATTTGGAACAAGTAGGATAGAAACGAATAATACGTACGAAAAAAAAAAGTATTGATATCGGCTGGCTGAATAGAGCTAATCCATTGAGATTGGCACCTTTTGGTGCGATTAAAAAAAACTGTGCAATAATGAAATTTCATACATTTTTATTGCTCTAGAGCATTAAAGACTCGTTTTGTACTGAGTTTTTAGTGTGATTGTGATGAAATTAAAGCATAGTTGGAAGAAAACGGTTTTATTTAGCTTTACCTTTTTGTTTATATCGTTTATTGGGTCAAAAGTAATAATAAGTAAATATTGCTGGACAAATTACACACGGCCATCTAGTCCCAAATTAAGCAAAGCTTGTAATATGGATACTAGATAACTGATATAATACTTAAATACATGTTTTTTTTTTTGTTAATACATACATATGATACATATAAAACGTCCAGACCAAGACAAACAGACATGTTCATGTACACAAATATTTGTCTTGTGCGGGGATCTAACCCGCGACCTCGGACTCAAAGTGGACATTGCTAACCATTCGACCACCGATCTAGTTAATCACTATAATAAAAAATCACTATAGCATGATTGATGATGTACCTTTTTAAAAATTATTTGTTTTTCTAATTTCAGCACTAAATCACTCCAATTCGTCATGCTCGTCGGCTTCAAACGCGTCGACGGGCGCCGGGTTATGCGCAGGCGGGCAAGAACCAGCACCACCGCTGTACATCGCTGCTCCTCCAGAAGGGTTTGGGCACGCTGTACATACAAACAGGTCAGTGGATTTCATTAATTATAATGTGGGATTTTGCTCAGGACACTCACTGTAGCTTAAAATAGTATGATAAAGCTGCCAAGTGATGGGAACTTCTTTGGGATTTTACTGAGCGTAATGTACATATTATATAGTTAAATTGTTTACATTTTTAACATTGACACGATGCGTGAAAACTCCGGATTTTAAATCTTAAAACCCGGAATTTTCACGCGTCGTGTGCAATCCATGTCATCAGTGTTTTTAGTACCAGTACTATTTTTTATTCCGTGACAAGACGGTTATTCCCAGCATGGAGCGGTTGGTAGTGATTTAAAACTTTTAAGCCTGGACTACAAATGATATCCGGCCCGGGCGCTCCCCGGACGACCTCCAAATTAGGTCAAATCCGGGAAATCTGGAGGAATGGCAACCCTAATTGTGACCAAGAAGCATGTAGATGATTATGGCCATGGAATATCCATACCGTAAGATAATAGACAATATAGAGTTGAATAAACAATGAAATATATATCAATGTTTCAATAGAGTAAACTCAATAAAATGCATATATGTATCAGAATCTTGTATTAATAATTTTATTACCTTATCTGTATCCTTTTCATAATTAATGTTTTATGTATACGAGAAAGTTATTTATAGAACGTATTTAATTATTTAAATAAATGTGAATAATTATAGTAAATGTTATATGTTGTGACTAATTCATTATTTTATTTAACATATTGTATATAATTTATTTGATTTTTTACGTAAGAGACATACCAACTCATTAGCATAGTTTGATAAAAAAAATAGTATTTGGTGATAATATCTTTTGGGCAGAATTAGTCAATAATTAAAAGCAATGACGGATTGACCGTCTTTGCTTTTAATTATTGACTAATTCTGGTGTTGCCATAATTAGTTAAAGAAAAGAAAAAAAAGTATAAAAGCTCTTGCTATTGGCAATTGATCAGTTAATAAAACGGAAAATATAATCATATTTATTATGTAGTTGTTATATATGAATCAGTAATGTTATTTTGTTATGTTTTAAAATAAAAGATATTTTGTTTTTATTAACAAAATGTATTTTACTTATTATTTTCTATAATCATATTACTTCCATAGGCGTGGAACAGACGTGTCCATCATTGGAACAACTGGGATGTCCCAAAAAGACACGAGTATATCCCAAAAAAGGGGGAAATTGACAAGAGGGTATGTTCCCTGAACCTTCAGAATGCCTGTCTTGTGTACCCTTGGCTTAACATTAACTATCCTGAAAACATAACTGAAAATCCTTTGTTAAACAATGCATTTCAGCATGCCTGACTTTCGGATGTCTAACCTGAAGTCATGAACTCATTGAGTCCAATATAAACACGTATTGAAGAAGAAAAAGAAGTATTTTAGAAAAAAAAAAAAAACATTTTTAAGCTGTTCATTTAAACAGGACCCTTAGTAGTCCTCAGTAATATTATGCACGTTTTTTGTATGAATTTTAGCGGAATATATATCACTAGTTTCTTCACGCGGCTTCGCCCCGTGTGATTATAGTACCGATGAAAAGTTAACACATTTTTTTATATATATGCCAAGTGTCATTAAAACCTATTGAGCTGTTTACCCGTTAAAGAATAACAAACATACATCTGACAAATTATCACGTTTATAATACATACTAGCTTCCACCCGCAGCTTTGCCCACGTTTATTTATTTTTTAATTAAAATAATCGTATGTCCTTCCTTTGAGAATATGTGTACAAAGTTTCATTATGATCGGTTGAGTTGTTTCGACGTGAAAGCTAACTACTACTATAAGTAGGGATTAGTAGGAAATTTAATTATTCCGTAATATTCATACAAAAAAAAGAACATTCAATATATATTAAAGAAGTCTTGTCATTTCACGAATTAATTGCGTTTAAAAATGAATGTGTTTATGTTGGAATGAAATTCCATTTTACGAAAAAAAAAGAATGAATGATATAAAATGCAAGAATATTAATTATTACACTAAATTAAGCTTTCTGCTAGTCTAATTAAGAATGGTATAACAGCATGGTGTATACAGAATCGAATTTCTAGTTTCAAATCTTACCAATACCTATCTACTTAAAATACACAAGAAGTAGAAAACTGTGTCACTATCGTTCACTTAAGTTAGAACTTGATCGCTTACTTCTACTAGAAAAAGTACAATCTATTAGAAAATCATCTCAATTTCTGTAGAATTTATATTGTTGTTGTTAAAAAAAAACATGTTTTGCGGCGTGTGTCTTTATATTTATTTGTTTTAAGTAAAATAGTAAAACGAGTTTTATTATTTCAATAATATGACGTGATATTCAATAGTTAAATCATGCTTTAATTTGTAAGTTAAGTTTAACCATAAACCTAACCCTGTTAATGATCCATTTGATCCAATACCTGCTAATGTTGATAACAAATTCGACGGCGATGTGACAATATCTGCTATCTCAAAATTGAGATAGGTAAAGTTTATACTTAGTCGTGTTCTTAAAGGGTCAATATACATATACCTAAACAATCCTTTGAAAAGGGGTAATACATGAACGAAGAATCAATATCTTCGTCGTGTCTCAATTTTTGGGATATAGGAGATTTTGTCACTAAAAATATAACTGGTTTCGTTTTCATTTTCAAATTACATTAACTAAAATTACTTAGAGGAGCTCAACGGCGACGTTGCGCGTGTCAGTCTAATCAAACATGCAAGTTAAGCAACGTCTACCGTAACCTGTCCATCGATGGGTCTATTTATCTCTACTGTCGTGGTCTGTTTCTACAACTTAATTGTATTTATTATACTTATATACAGAAGATATATATGTTGTACAAAGGCGGGCTATTCCTTTGAGGTTTGAAATTAAAAACGAAAACTAATTTGATACCTATGCAAATTCGGAATTTAATAATAAAAAATATATTTATACTTCCAGCCGTTATGAAATGTCTCAAGACCTTCTGGATAAGCAAGTCGAGATACTAGAAAGGAGATACGGGGGGTTGAGAGCTAGGAGAGCGGCGGTGACCATTCAGCGCGCGTTCAGACGGCGGCAACTCTTAAAGAAGTTCAGTGCCATCACAGCAATGGCGAAGGCGGCTGACTCCACAGGGAGGAGGCTGCAAGACGGCCCTGATCATGGGCAGCTAGTCAATGGTAATTCATCACTTTATAGTGATAATTTTACTAAAAACAGTAGTAGTCAGTAAATATTCTTTGTGGAAATTGAGGGCTTACGCAAAACATTGCCTGGAGTACACGGCTAGAGTGACATCGGGCTTGTGAGGTGTAAGACATTCTCCACCATGTATAGAGGATAAGCAACCTCACCTGCACGCGGTGCACCCTGCTGATTCACTAATAATAAATAAATAAATAAATATTGTTCGACAAATTACACAGCGCTATCTAGCCCCAAAGTAAGCGAAGCTTGTGTTATGTGTACTGGACAACTCATAAACATACGTAAATACATTTTTTTTTGTAAATACATACTTATGATACATAGAAAACACCCAGACCAAGACAAACAGACATGTTCATGCACACAAATGTTTGTCCTGTATGGGAATCGAACCCACGAGCGTTATAGTATCGAAGCCGCGTCATTGACCGCTACGCCACCGAGCTCGTCACTAATGAAGCTTATAAGCTGAAAACTTCTTTAGGCGCGCCAGATGTCCAGTATAACGTGAGCCTTTATAGTGTAATTAAATGTATGAATGGCTAGCGATTCTCGTGGGTCTAATGTCTGGCCGACACTGAATAGGCCGTATGCCGATCCTATCCCTTATGTACTTTCATTTGAAATGTTTTTTTTTTCTGAAATATTATGTAAACTAACGAACCGCCCACGGCTTGCTGTGGCTCAATCTTTCCGTTCCCATCTCATTCCTATGGATTTCCCATGCAAATATTGTCCTGAGAATTTAATCATATTTTTTTTTCTTCGTTCATTTCTCTGATATGTATAGTTATCTATTCTGATGTTCAAGATGGAGTCAAGAGTCATAATTAGTTGAGCTATAAACGGTGTAAATAACCCGACTTTGTTTTATATATATAAATTATATTTTCAGGAACAGATATATATGCCAATACACTAATGCAGAAGAGTCCAGGGGGTGCTGAGAAGATGCTCGCACTCACTAGACCAATGAGGTCCATGTCTCTTCGAGAACGACACGACATTGACATAAGGTAACAGTCATATAATATATATATTATTTATTGTACGAACACACAGACGAATACAGAGGTGACCCTTTATGGATGTACGTTAGTACTATTACTTATACTCAAAACAATACATTAATGGAAGGGTAAACAGCGTAAAAATTGACAATATAACATAAATAAAAATTATTAACATACTATTAACGAATAAATTTACATAGTGCCGTATAATTTTAACCTAAGCAAAGCTTGTACTATGGGTACTGGATAACTGATGAATATACATAAATACGTTATTTTGTAAATATATATATGATACATAGAAAACACCCAGACCAAGACAAACAGACATGTTCATGCCCATAAATGTGGTTTAGGATCGAATCTTAGACCTCGTGAACTCGGAGTCAAAGTAACCATCGCTAATCATTCGACCACCGGGATTTTTCGATTATAAATGAATATTCAAACATAAATTTCTTATAATCTTATTTCGGTTTCATAATTACTAGAATTGTTAGACGTATCCAAGTATCCACAAGTAACTAAGAAGAAGCATTTACAAAATATGATAACAATCCTCCACTTTCCGCATCTAGCAGCGTCCGGCCGTTCCCTTGAGGACATCATCCCATCTAGAGGGCCCAACGCTTCATTGCCCCATACTAGGCCTCCACTCTAGGACTTTTTTACCCATCTGCCACCACTCGGCAGTCTGTTGACTCTGAGAGCTATGTCGACAACTTTGGTTCTCCGTCGAATTTCAGTTTTGGGGTACCAGCTGCGCGACTTTTAGTTTATGGACCAGCCTATCGGTCCAAGTTTCTGCCGTACGTCTTGGCGGGGAGGATTTTTTATATAGACTATTTGACCAATATTTCTTTCGGTTTGATAAGTAGGGACGTCTCAATATTATAACCATAGGTGAAAGAATTACTATCATACATTATCGATGGCACAAAAATCTCTCGAGATATGTTAATTTGAAAATCACAATTTTGGAGTTTCCCGAACACGCTCCATACAAAAGGCTACTGAGTTATGACGTCACAGGTATGCATCTAATCAGAAATTTGTACGACAGCTATGTTAAATATTACGTTTAAGTTATTTAGTATGATATAAAAGTTATAGTATTTTTTATTGCTTCTCCAATGAAAATACTATCATTTTTTAATTTCATACTTTTAAAATAGACTTTCCCGCCAAACTTTGATCGACCCTTAAATAAGTCTGACGGAAGATAATAGAATGAAAGTTTGCAGATCTTTATAGTTTTATGTATTTTACGATATTATTATATAATTTATACAATCTTTGAACATTGTCAAATTGCCTATTATATCCTCTGAAGACCTGTTTGTATCTATATTCCAGCAACCACTTGCACGAGGCCCAGAACGACGTGGAAGCGATGGTCGCAAGAGTCCAACAGTCAGCTCACCAAATACACATGATTGCTACCGACATGCCTCATCTTCACCGCAGTGATGCCGATAGTGGGGTGAGTATTAAACAGATTTTTTTTATCCAACGCTGAACAAGCATACGACTCGCCTGATGTAAAGCGGTTACCACAGCTATATAGGCGCTTGTAATATAAGGAATATTGCTCTCGCTGTCACTCCTGCTGCCAACGTTGCAACTTTTTTCTTCTTCGTGACCTCACTAACTCGCAGGCATACAATAACACTGAAGGTAATTGTTATTCGGCTGCGGTATCTTTGAGGTGGAGGTACTTCCTCAGTCAGTCAGCAGCGTGTACCACGTGCATGTGTCGTTAGCTTACTACGTCGAGTGCCCAACTTATATACGGCCCACCTATTGTGAAGCGGTTATCATAGCCTATAAAAGCATAAAAGGAGCTTGCGTGTTAGCACCCTGTTAACATAGCATCTCACAATCGGGCGATATACCCTTTCTCTCTTTCACCAGAGCGTTTTTTCTAACCAACAGGATGCACCACTTGCGTGTGAAGAAGACCTTTGCTCTAAAGATGGTAGTGAGCAACTTACACCCCAAACAAGAACTTCGATCTTTTTCAATGCAAAGCTAGTGTAAAATCGCTCTAGTGGAAATAATCAACGTCAACCACTAATCATCCCATTGTTGGGATAAGGGCCTCCTCTCAATCGGAGGGGTTTAGAGTATACTCCACCCCGCTGCTCAACTGCGGGTTGGCGGAGGCCTGTGTTTTCAAGCCGCCCTAAGGCCAATGACTGTCATCATGACAACAGCCGGGACTGACGGATTTACATGCTCACCGATGCACAGAGGAGATAAATAACCCTACCCATGGACAGGCTACGGTCGACGTTGCTTAACTTGCGTGTTCGATTAGACTGACACGCGCAACGACCCCGTCGAGTACAAATAATAATGAACTTTATGTATTTGTCATAGGTATGCAGTTGCTCTGTCAGCGGGTCAGTTACCAATATATCGACGTCATCGTCGCACAATGAATCTCTGCATAATCACCAGTTGTTGAATAATACAGGTAAATAGTAATCCAGATAACCTTCATTTATACGTTGTTGTACGAAATAAAAAAAAACGGGTTGCATTTCCAGAAGTGAAAATTTGAACATTTTTTAATATTTTAGTATTGTTAGGGAATAATTTCGAACGAATTGCTTTGTTTATTAGTATAAAAGTACTATCATTCATTAATGTGGTAAAATACAATATTCATTTATTGCGCTACCGTACACAAACATGACAATTTATATTACATTAAAAATAAACAGCAGGAGCAGGCATACATTTTCGCCGCGCGGTAGAAAGAGAGGGGGATATTACTTCCTCTCCTACGCCGCGCCGGTGGTCTACTCTCCCTCCGTCTTACGAATTTTCGATCAGGTCATGTGTCCTGACGCGAGTTTAATATTTTTTACCCATCCCAAAAATGTCACATCGCGGCTAAAGAAGTTTTCACTGACTTCAAAAAAATATTTGTAGGTTGTGTTCTAACCATCGATATTATAAATACAATAGATGTGGCATACCCATACCAAATTAATATCAAAAGGATGTTTCGACATAGTAAAGGTTAGGTTAGGTTAGCATACTGTATGTACCAAATCAGTATCAATGTAAATTAGAGCGTCAAATGTCGCCGATAAACTGTTCTGCAGTTTGGCGAAAATTTGAAATAAGTTAAAAAAATGTAACTTATTGTGGTGAAATAAATAAATAAAAAAATTGCTTTAGAAAGTGGTTCCCCATTCGCCTGGGTAACAACACCATCGCTACCCTTATCATCTGACTACGTAATCGGCGCAATAGCGTCTTTTTTTTCTTGCTAAAATATTACTAAAATATGCGTTAAACATCAAATATTATTGTGTGATATGTGATCCTTGGTCTTTATTTACTTTATTCATATAAATTGTGCATTTTCGTAATACAGAAGACGGCATTTTTACCTATTTCAAGCACAAATTTTGTCACAAACGTCAGTTTCGTCGGCATGTTTGTGCGAGGTGAGACAATTACCTCACATAACGGGTGTTCGTTTTTGACGCTTAGTTTCATATCCATAGAAATACACATCATTGGTACTAACGATCAATATATACAGCTCGCGTGGTGTAGCGTAGAGGCGAAACATCATACAGCCTGCCTAATGTAAAGCAGTTACCCACCGTAGTTTACAGTCGCTTGTAATGCAATAATATCGTACAGCATACACTCGCAAGAACGCGACAATTCTCAGAAATACTACACAATTTAATGATTTATACGTTAATATTTTTAGGTCCCATATACGGCAACCTGCTGTCATCTGGTGGTAAGCCACTGTCATCACCAACCGCGCGGCAGCAGCAGCAATTGGCAGCAATCCAAGCTGCCAACGCCAGGCGATTGCCTCCAGAGGTGCCCAAACGCACGAGCAGTATTACACTTAAGTAAGTACCTATAGTAAACCCTATTCAAAGTTGATCCTGTTGCTTGCATAACAATTGATTGATTTACATAACATAACACACTAAAATTTACCCCGATTTAGTGGTAAATCTCCATGAAGTGACAACACAGATGGGTAAATGATTTCAGAATACCCTTTTAACATTTTTATTTGTGATAATATTTGTCGTTGATTGCACGGTATAAAAATGTTTTGTAGAAACACAAGCACATGTTTACATTGATAATGCCTTAGCGGCGAAACCGGTCGGTAATATTAAATATAATTACGTGGAACAGTACAAGTGCTTTATTATAACATTATTAACCGTATTCATTCACTCACTCATCGTTCATTATTCATTCATTCACTTATTCATTTGATTGACTAGCTTATACCGACTTCGTTTGGATGGACTGTAATCTTTTTAAGCTTTATGATGTGTCCACGGCTTCGCGTCATGAATGTCATTTATGGCGCCAAAAGGAAGCCTAGGTTACAACATAGGCTTATATCGCCTTAATCGACATAATTTGGTAATGACATAAAATATCTCCATGAATGCTGCGGGGCATTAATTATATCCAGGCAGGGTATTCATACTATGCGCATTAATAAGTACCAAGTCAGCCGTAGTTTTACCCCCGGGACTGGAATGGACTTCACTGTTCATTGCCTTTTTGGCGGTCGTCGCTGTTAATCCTGGTTACACAGGAGACACGCTGGTGGGAATGTGTGGTGGGTCCTCGTCTCATTATACGCTTTAATATATTTTTCACAGTGCCGAAAGTCCAGTGTCGCTTCGCCGGGCAGAGTGTGGAGGCGCGGTAGTCCGTGGCGGCTCCATGTCGTCAGTACAGTCGTCATCCTCGTCGTCCTCGCAGGAGCACCGCCATCATTACCACCAGCCGTACCAGCCTAGAGCTCCGGTAAGCTTTTAATTAATATTCCATCTTTGGTATAACCACACTCCGGCCACTCCATACAAATGTCGCGCCGTTTATTACTACATACTATGGGGTGTAAGTGGTTCCTCAACATCTATGAACCAAAGCCAACTTCACCTGCACGCGGTGCACCCTGCTGACTGACAAACGAAGCTCTGGCGAAAAGAGCGTAGTAGGGAGCGTAATTGTAAGCTACCCGACTGGGGAATGTACCTCCACCTCATAGAATACCGCAGCCAAATAACAATTCCCGTGAGGGTTGTTGTGTTCCTGCGAGTGAGTGAGGTCACCAGAAATGAAGGAGATGCTGCGTTGGCAGCGGGGGTGGCGGCGCGCGAGCGATATTTTATGTTGCGAGCGTTAATATGGCTACGGTAACCGCTTCACATCAGGCGGGCCGTATGCTTGTCTGCCACCCGACGTAGTATTAAAAAAAAAAAAAAAAAAAAAAAACAAACAATGACGTCTGTGCAGAGCGTAAATGAGCGTTTGTGCGTGCGGCACCATACAAATTGATCCAGATTTGTCTTAGAGGGGAGGTGAGGTCGACACGAGAGAGCGGCAGAGAGTGGCCATACTGTACTATTATTTATATTGTGGTATAAGGGCACAATTTCAGTTTTTACAATTTTCTTGAGAGCTATTTTAAGTATCCTATACCAATTGATCGATCGTTGATCGGTGCCATTGATTGACGGCAATTGACTGATGTGGCTTTTGTTGATCGGCGGATACCGGTATGATTCACTGATCAACGATCGATTATTTACCAGCCATCGAACGATCATCGACCTAGTAGGTGAGTTGAACCTATTAGGAAGGAATTACTGCGATGGCAGCGAGGTTGGCAGCACTTTATGTTAATTATGGTGATTGGTAGCACTTGGTGGAACGTTTTCAACATTTTCGTATAATAAAATCTCTTGAACTTTTCCATTTAATCGATCGGTAAAAATAAATGTAATTTAGTGGAATATGTAGTACAAGTGATTTTATTATATCAAGACAGTTAATGTTACATGCGTCAATATGCTACGGTAATCGCTTTGCATGAGGCATGACGTATGCTCTGCTGCCAAGCGAATATAGCATAAAATAAATCCTCGAACCATAACTGCTTATAACCGGCGATCGATATTGACCGATCCATTGTACCATCGATCGATGGAACCGTTCGACCGATTAATAAGATATATATATTTGTAATATATTGTTCTGTTTATATTACTCTGGTGTACAAAAGTTGTTTTTAATTCGTTTTCGCATGAAATAAATCTAAGAAATAGGTCTTCGTCCAAAATGTGGAAGACATCAATTCACATGGAGAAATTTAAATGTTGATCATTAAATATTTTTTTGGATTTTTGATAATTATGTCCTCTTCTTGTTGTAAACTCATTTAAGACTTGTTCTGAAGTTCAAAAAAACTAAAATACCATAACGACCTGACCCCAGGAACCCCACGTGCACATCCAAGAGCAGCATTTCCAACAGCACCAACGCACAGCATCAGGCACGGTCTTCGAAGGTGGTCCTGAACGATACGCCGTTTGGAAGCGTCAAGAAGCCCCGCCGTATTACGACGCGCCCCCGCCCCAAGTTGCCTGCTGCCGTCCCCAGCATGACCACCATCAGATACAACAGCCTATAAAGGTGACCTGCTCCTTTTGCCTTTAACCCTTCCATAGGCACATTGTTCGACGGTGACCTAGAACGGTATTTAAGCTGATTCATCCAAGCAGCTTGCTCATACATTATGTTTAGTAGGATCTGTCTGTAGGTGCGCGACGCACAAATGTGTCTATTCTCAAGGAGTTGAGAATTACCATCCGTCTTTCGACTATATGCATGCGGAGACTCCTTAAATATTTCGGCCACATTGCCCGAAAAGAACCTGACAATTTTGAAAAGCTTATAATCGTAGGGCAAGTGGAAGGAAAGAGGAGTAGGGGAAGATCGCCTACCAGGTGGACTGACGCCATCAAGGAAATCACTCATTGCAGCATTCCTATGGCCCTGAAACAAGCTGCATGCCGTGAGGCTTGGAGGAAACTGGTCCAGCAAGCTGATGGTGATGGTCACGACCCTCAGTCATGAGGAATCGACCAAGAAGAAGAAGAAGAAGAAGTCTGTAGGCTTTTTGGCTTAGATGCAAATGATATTATTTCTTATAAAGATGAATTGTTATCGCAAAATAACAATTATATATTAACCCACTTATTACTACTTATCTGTATTTATTACTAGAGGACACTACAGACGTTGTCCTGTCTTAACTATGAAGATCGAATTCAAATTGCTTTCGTGCAATCTGTCACATCACGGACAGTTCTGTCAAACGGCATAAAGTTTCAATAGAAAAGTTAATATTCCTTCGAAACTTAATATATGAGCAAGCTACTAAGAGCAATGACTTTAATTTTTAAACATCAAATTACCTGCTGTCCTCATCAGCATGTACACCAAGACACAGCCTTTTATCCTTTTGCCTCCTAACACACCTTGACACAGAAAACCTAGCCTTGTCTATACGTATCCCTAAAGCGGTTTCACTCTACCGCCCATCCCTATCCGTCAAAATACGTTCCGAAGTAGCAATAGAACTATATGTATGGTAGTTTACGCACTACATGTGGTTTCTGTCAGCATTAAGGTGCATCCACACTTGTGACATTTTACCGAACATTATCCCGTGACCGTATCAGAAACACGTGTCAGTACCGATAATGTGGACGTCTTTTGTTACGCAAACAATTGTCACAAGCTGCAGTTACGATTCAATCCATTCCGAACACTAAAACATTCAGAACAATGTACGGAGTTACGAAGGACAATATACGGAGTTACGATCTACTAACCTGGTCCAGTGTGGACGCCGTTCTGTGTACTGTCACGCATCTAAGTTACGTGTTACCAGCCGATCCATCGAAAGTCAGTTTTTTCAAAGGATGTTCGCTATTGTCCGTGACCAGAAGACGTCCACACTTGCATTTATGACACGCGTTGAAGTACGCCAGATGACACAGTTACAGGCACGGGGTATAGAGTATTGACGGACCGAAGTAACTGTAGTACTGTTTGTATTATGGATTCGTGCGTAAGCAACATCTGAGTTTTTTTCATATGAAATGTAGGCAAACGAGCAAGTGGGTCATCTGATGGAAAGTAGTCACCACCGCCCATGGATTCAGCAACGGCGGTTTTAGCAAAAATTTACGACATGGGTGCCGTCAAGAACAGAGTCCATAATTCCCTTAAAAAGCTGGCAACGGATCGGCGACCCCTTGGTGTTGCTGTTCTCCATGGGCGGTGGTGATTGCTTTCCTTCAGGTGACCCAAATGCTTGTTTGCCCTCTCATAATATGTAAAAAAAAGTCAGTTTTATAGACTCTTAGATTCGAATTTGTACGAATTCAGATTGTTATGAAGCTGAAAGGTAGTCACTGGGATAATATCTTTTAAACTTTCGCGTTGCATGATTGAAATTATAATAAACACGGGAATTAACGCGATCATGCATGTAAGGTAGTTTTACATACCTTTATTATTGCCTGACGTTTCGACCAGGTTGCACCGGCCGTTTTAGTCACTGGGATACCCTTACGTAAGCTACCATAGTCTAAACCAGTTTTAGTCACTGGGATACCCTTACGTAAGCTACCATAGTCTAAACCAATGTAATAAATCTGTGTAAGAATAATTTACCAGTGGGACAAAATGTAAATATTACAAATAGGACATTATTTTAATGACATTTGACAATTTAATTGTAACTAGTACAAAATTTATTATTAAACTACTTTTATTAATATTTGCATGCCTTCATATAAGCAGGTTGAATACACTCGCTAAATGATCTTAATAACTCTAAGAACATATGTACTTACTGTATTCTTGCAAATAAATAATTTTAATTTAAATTAGACTTTATACTCTTCACATTAGACTCATTATACTCTTCACGAGTACTGTATCTATACTCTACACGTGTTAATTACAAGCTTATATTTCTAGGTATCAGAAACGGTTCGCAAAAGGCAATACCGTGTTGGACTCAACCTGTTCAACAAGAAACCAGAACGGGGCATCGCCTACCTGATCTCTCGAGGGTTCCTGGAGAACTCCCCGCGGGGAGTGGCGCGTTTCCTCATCACCAGGAAGGGTCTCAGCAAGCAGATGATCGGAGAATACCTCGGAAATTTGCAGAATGCTTTCAACATGGCTGTGTTGGAGTGAGTTTGAATATTAAAATTTTAGTTTTATTCAGATATATTTTACGGAAGTCAAATTTACAGGCAAGTTGATCTACACTACTTTGTGTGCTTCCGCTACCAATTCATAATCATCATCAGGTCATTTTAGTCTCCACTACAGGAGCACGAACCTCTCTCGTCCGTCCCAGACAGAAGGAGGATTTGGCCTACACTCCCCACGCTGGCCAGACGGGTTGGGGAGGCCTGATCGATGTTTTATAATGTATTTCCCTATAGTCGCCTTGTACGACATCCACGGGAAGAGACGGAGTGATTCTATTCTAGTCTGCCGGAAACCATACGGCCAATGAACTAATTGGTGGCGGAAGTATACCTATATATAGATCATATTGCCATTAAAATCTTTATAAAACAAATATGCCCAAGTCAGTGGTACCGAACCTGAGGGTAATTACCCCCGCTGGGGTATATCAGAGCTTCTATCGGGGTAATAAAGCCAAGAAAAGATAACAAATTAGTTTAGACCAATAAGATGTAATCTATGGATGGGGTGAAATCAGTTTATTTTATTGGTCATATAGGAATAACTGAAGTAATTCTAAATACTGTAGATTAAGAATTGTGTTTGTTTCTTTGCTGTTCATTTGTCATGGTTAAATATCTGAACTGATTCTATTGAAATTTGGTATGAAGATAGTTTGAACTTTGGAGAATGTTACATTTTTAATAAATATCTGTAATGTTTATTTCAGATGCTTTGTAAACGAGTTGGACCTATCCGGCATGGCGGTGGACGTGGCGCTGAGGCGATACCAAGCCCATTTCAGATTACCAGGAGAAGCGCAGAAGATAGAGCGGCTGGTCGAAGCGTTCGCTCGCAGATATTGCATGTGTAACCCTGATTTCGTGCAAAGACTGCGCACTCAGGACACAGTGAGTCAGATTATTTTTTAATATTTTAAAATAATTTATCCAATTTTTTTTTTACTGAGCTAATCTTCTGTATGTATAAAAGGCAACTGTTACTGACTGACTGGCATACAGCTGGACGGTACGCGCTGAATTTTCGGCATGTAGAATTGATTTCAAAAATATCCACGGGATACTGGAATATGCGCGTACAAAGTCGCGGACGTAAGCTAGTAAAACATAAATAAAACTCACAGCGACTTCACAGCATTAAATATAAAATGCAAAAATTTGCCACCATCACAAACTTTCCCGGTCGATTACTTGGATATATCGCTCAACCAGGTAATCGAGGAGAGGTCCAGGGTTTGAATCCCACCTAGGCGGAGGAAGTGAATTTTGTCATTTTTTTTTTAAATATAATAAAATAAAACTTGATTGATGGGATTGTTAACGCATGCAACGTAAGGTGGCAAAACTAGTAACACAGGGTAGAGGAGGAGAGGACTGCTCAACATTTTCGAACTATTTTAAATACACCACATGTATAGATTAATATACCTAACAACCACCCTTGCAAACCTTGCATCCATACTTTTAGATGTTGTAAATACGTAGGTCACACTAAAAGTTTTGCGTAACTTAGAAAAACAACATGTTATAACCAAAGTATTATGTTTATTGCTTTTCAAAATACTCTCCTTTACATTTTAAACATTTTTTCATGCGATCGAACCATTTTTTTAAACAGGAGGACCACAGATCTGAAGGCATGTTTTCTACGTGCTGATTGAACGCTATCACTGTCTCTTCGGAGTTGGTAAAAGTGAAACCTCTCATCAAATCTTTGATTTTGGGGAAAATACAGAAATCACAAGGTGCTAGGTCGGGGCTATGTGCAGAATGGGTGACCAGTTGTACTTTTTCGGAAACTAAAAATGACTTTGTTTTGTTGGCCGTGTGTGAAGAAGCGTTGTCATGATGTAGGAGAACGCGGCTTTTTGGTCGTCTTTCGCGAACTTTTTCTAACACCCTGGGTAAACGAATGGTAGAATATCACTCAGCATTAACACTCTTTTGATCTTCAAGTGAAATTGTGCAGATGGGACCCGTAGCTGAGAAAAAATCGCGATCATTTTTGTACCAACGTTTCTCGCCTCCCTCACTTTTGTTGGCCTGTTCTCATTTCCAAACACCCATTCACAAGATTGCTGTTTTTTTTCGGGTTCAAAACAATAAATCCACGTTTCCTCTCCTGTGACAATGTCATAAACAGCATTAGAATGTCCGTGGACGTACTTCAGTAGCATCTGTGAGCACCATTCCACGCGAGCCCGCTTCTGCTCCGCTGTCAGTTCATGAGAGATCCAACGACAACAAAGTTTCCGAACTTTTAATTCTTCGTGTAATTTTTTCTGAATTTGGCTCATACCAATCCCCAATAGTCCTTGAATTGTCTCATAGGTAATCTGCGGGTTTGCTTCAATTAGCCGCTTAACAGTAGCCACATTATTTTCGTTGACGGCAGTTGAAGGCCGCCCTTCACGAAATTCGTCATGTAAAGAAACCCGACCTCTCTCAAATTCAGCAAACCATCTCCTCACGGTGCTTAAACAAGGTGCTTCTCTCCCAAAAGCATTTTGAAGACGAGCGGCACAGTCTTGCGGAGAGAGAGAACTTTTAAAATCATAAAAAATCATCGTTCTAAAATCTTTTCGACTTAATTCCATTTTCGTTGCGTACGTAGAACTTTGATTAGTGATAAAAAACAATTGACAAATGATTTCCCGCCAATTTTTTTTGTATTATTATGAAGGTTCCAAGTTGTTTCAAAAAATATAACATTCCAAATTAAAATAGTTCCGATTAGCTAGAAGTGCAAAACTTTTAGTGTGCCCCATGTATCAAGCTACCAAAATATATTTTTAATACAGTTGCTCAAAAAGTGGCGTATTGCAGGGACGTATAGCGTTCGGGATGTGGGCTATTACATACTCGTGCTTTTTCTTTACCTTTTCCGAACTCGTGCGTTCTCTTTCCCAACTGTCAAAATAATGTCAATTAAAAAGCAAAAAAATAACCACGAAGTTTTTACTAAAAAAAAAATCATAGAAGTTTTTATGATTCATGCAAATATTTCTAAAAAGAAACTACTAATTTGTTTCAATATCAAATTTAATGATTTGATTCTATGAATTAGGTTAGGTTTCATTTCATATCGATAAAAAAATTCTACTGAAGACTTGGCTGTATGGGCATAGTTTCTTTTGCCTACCCAGAATGGGTGAAGAAAACAAAAAAAAATCTCTGCTTATATTATTTTACGTTTGGCGCCATTTTCCAAAAAAATTCTTTGCGATTAGTTAGTTGAGTTTATTGTGTTTTTATTAAATTGCTTCATTTTTTCGCAACTGTATTAAAAATAGTTGTTCAGTACACGTGCGGAACCGTCATTGCAACTTGTCCCGACTGTCAACCCTCACTTTCGGCTGCGCCTCAGCTCGGGTAGACATTTGTCGGAACTCTTTGCAATGACAGGCTTTCCGCACTCGTAATGAAATATACTATTGTGACATCGGCGTACAATTCTCGAGGCACACTTTGAAAACTTTCCTGACCATTGCGACAAAGCTATTGCTTTTCGAGGTAGTTTTAGATATCTGGATTCTAAATTTTGGAGTAATCTCCCACCGCCTTTAATACAATCCAAATCTGTTCATGGATGAAAAAACTATTTCGTTACTTTCTATAGTTTTATAATAAGATATCTACTGTTAAAATGTATGTTATATACATGGATATGTGCAGAAGAAAAACGCCGTCAAGTCACAATCTAAGCAAAATGTTCTTGTTCTAAATACTGAATAACTTTCAATTATATTTTTTAGATATTCGTACTAGCATTTGCAATAATAATGCTAAACACCGATCTCCACACACCGAACCTGAAACCCGAAGCTCGAATGTCTCTAGACGATTTCGTTCGAAACCTACGGGGTATCGACGACTGCGGCGACATAGACCGGGATATGTTGGCTGGAATCTATGACAGGGTGAAATCTAGCGAGTTCCGACCTGGAAGCGACCATGTTACACAGGTAATAGAGTTTAAATTCTCTTATCAAATCAGATAAAATATTATATGTGTTAATAGGAAAGCAACTTCATTGCTTAGATTATAAAGTTGGAAATTATATTAACTAGTATATAATTTCCGAAATCGCTGTCTAGTTAATGTCCAATGACATTTTAGACACCAGTACATTATGCAGGTAATACAGTTTAAATTCTTTTATTTTGACGCTTAATATTGATGTACAAACGAATGGGACGAATGAAATAAAAAATGGTAATAACTATATTATTGTTTGCAGGTGATGAAAGTCCAAGCGACGATAGTGGGCAAGAAGCCGCACCTGGCTCTGCCCCATCGGCGACTGGTATGCTATTGTCGGCTGTATGAGATACCAGACATACACAAGAAGGAACGGCCCGGCGTTCACCAAAGAGAGGTAGGTTACTTTCTCAGATTTTAAAATAATTACAAATTTTAAGGCACTATAACTAGGCCTGTTTCACTCCGCACTAGTAGGTAAGAAAACGCCCGGTTCCCGGTCGACGGGATTAAGCTGTCAGTTGTCAGCGGAACGCATTTACAGCGCAAAGTACGTCTTTCGCGCGAATAAATAAAACGCATAGTAAACGTTATTGTATCGCCATTGGGTGTTATGGGCTACTTTACTCTACAGTGAAAATCATCCTAAATTTGATTAGTGCAAGGTTTAAAGCATGTTACCTTTCTAGGATGATTAGCGTATCTACAAAAAAAAAAATTAAAACGGTTCTATTCAGTATAATAGACAGATTTAATACACCAACCTTGTGCTGTTTTGTGAACCTACGGGGTATATTTCATGTCATTAATTGTTCACAAAAAGAAAATGGGTAAATAAATACTTATACGTAAATATCCAGATTAGGTAGGTAGTATATATAATAGGTCATAAAAATAGCCCAAGCTATGGCCTTGGGCAATTTTTACGCCCTACGGTAAGTTGGACGTTACACGTGCCAGCGAGAAAAGGACGGAGTTAGCGCGGAGAAAGATCGGCTACATTTAGGTAAACAAACGAGTAAAGTGGGTAACGCTGTGCGATTTGTAATGCGTTTTGATATATTGAGTGGTAGCTAGATGTTTATTACGCTATTTGTTTAGCGACTTTATTAAGGGTAATTTCTGTGCTTGTACTATTACTTATTCTGTGGTACAACCCTGGAAAGTATCCGCATTAAAAAATCGTCCGTTACCAAAAATTAAAATACTATAACAGAAATCATATATACAAAGTAATTTTCGCTCAACCGCTAAGTACTATTGGGAATTGGGTATTATGGTGCATTCACGCCGAAGTAACTTTTTGTAAAGCATCGTTACCGGGCGAGAATGAACTACAAAAATTATTCAAGTGGTCATTAAACAGCACAGCATGTAAACATTCTGCATTAAAATAACTTCTTCATTCTAGGTGTTCCTGTTCAACGATCTGCTGGTGATAACAAAGATCTTTAGCAAGAAGAAGTCGTCAGTGACGTACACGTTCCGGCAATCCTTCCCTCTCTGTGGCATGTCCGTCAACCTGTTCGCTGTGCCACGTGAGTTTATTTTATTAACGGATGCTAGCGCTTTTGGTTTTGGATCCGAATACGAAGTCACAGAAATACATGAAATTTTATAGATATTTAAACAGGCGAGTCTGAGCATGTCACGTGTTTCTGCTGTTTGTTTGTCTCAGTTACAGATCACCGCCCAGTGTCCCATGTAGAGTATCTTAAATTTAAAATTCATTATTGTAACTCGGGACTCAAAACGGAGTGTTTATTGTCGTTCTGACATTAAACTTGTAAATATCGCAAGCCATTTGAGATTTAATGTGGCAAAAAATACACATTTTTTTTTTCCATACTTGTCAAGAAGTCTTACTTACGCTAAAACGTGGAAAACGTCATTAAGAGTTTACTGTAATCTGGAAAAAGCCTTAGGAGGGGCACTGGAAAAACATTTTTTTACAGAAATTGCCCATTTTAATGTACGCCTTTGAAATAGCCAATGTTATTTCACGTGTGTGAACATTCCCTACACCACACAGGTGTGTTTTGCAATACTTAGTTTTCATACAATCAACATCCCTGATGATATTCGTAGGATCACCTTAAACTTTTTTATAGCTACAAATCTATCATATTGAACTATTTTTCATTATATATAGATTATCCCTTCGGTATTCGCCTTGCCCGCCGTGTGGACGGCCGCAGACTGGCGACTTTCAACGCTCGCAACGAGCACGACCGCTGCAAGTTTGCAGAGGACCTTCGCGAGAGCATCGCAGAGATGGACGAGATGGAAGCGATGAGGATTGAGGGAGAGCTTAATAGAGGGAAGGGCAGGGGAGGAGGAAATAATAGGGGAGGTAAGTTAAATGTTAGACGGCATCAAGCCATATTCAGCCCACTCTTGGAATACGGGTCTCCCCCTCCATCCAAGTAGTATCATCATCAACATCCTTGAAGCGTTGTACTCGCAGTTGCGTGGTGGATTACGTTCTAAACACCATAGATTGAGGGGAGACCCGTAACTCAGCAGCGATATGAATAAGGGTCGACGACTACTGAAAGATATAGTTCAACCCTAGGCCTCTTAAATGATTGTTGTTTTTCTTCCAGTGATGGAGAACAGAGACAGTGGAGTAGCAGACGTGGAGATCGATCACCAGCAGTGCATGGACCACGTCCATATGCATGGGTAAGTATTTTAGTGATTGTTTGATTAGGCGAATTCAATATGAATAATAATAGGCAAGCTATATACATCGTATATTTTGATTCCAAAAAAGATCTTACGTTTAAGTTACTGATAAACATCTTCAACTTAGTCGGTAGAGTTCCAGGGATACTATCAGCTGAGCTAAACACAAGTACCATAAATTTAAGTTCAAGTTTGATTATCGCTATCAAAAATCCATCAAAAATACGAATCGGCTTCAGCTTACACGGTAGGCCCCCAGTTACAGAAACAATTAAAATAAAATTTATACTGATTAATGAACTGAAAATGCCTACGATCATCAGATTTTTTTTATTTATATATTCAAATTTTATTGACCATAGAATAAAGGTACGCGCACATTATGCCAGGCCGCAGCGGGGCGGAGCGGGCCGCAATGCAAAGCAAAATGCTCACCTAGCACATTAGTGACGGGCCGGGTCGCACCGCATTAACAGATTTTGAATACAGTATACTCCCAGAAGTTCCGTGCAACTGTACGTTATGGATAGACGTGCAGCTGTACGTTATGGATAGATATCTGACGAAGAACTTTTTTTTTTGCCTGTAGTTAAAAGAAGTCATTAACTTCTTTTAACAACAGGCAAAAAAAAAAAAAACAGCATAAAGCAGAATACGAAAATACCAAAAAACGCAAATATCTTAAAGTTCGCGCGTGCACACCAATCCGCTTGCCATAGCACACTGTTGACGGGGTGCAGCGGGGCGGGGCGGGCCGCATCGCATGCGCTAAAATCCGCCACTCATAATCCGACACGCTGCGCCCCGAATTAGTCTGCGATAGTGCGATAGATTTGCATATAAAATACATACAGGCGATTTAAGAGGATTTTTGCGCCCCGACTCGTTGCGACCCGACACAATATGCGCGTACCTTAAGGGTACAAAAGGCGGACTTAATGCTAAGAGCATTCTCTACAAGTCAACCTTTGGGAAAATCATCATCATCAAGTCATTTTAGTATCCACTACGGGAGCACGACCCTCTCTTGTCCGTCACAGACAGGAGGATTTGGCCTACACTCCCCACGCTGGCCAGACGGCTTGGGGAGGTCCGATCGATGTTTTATAATGTATTTCCCTTACTCGCCTTGTTTAGACGATATCCACGGGAAGGGAAAAGACGGAGTGATTCTATTCTAGTCTGCCGGAAACCACGCGGCCAAAAATGGCTTTGGGAAAATATAAAACTCGAATACAGGTTCATAAAATAACAGATTCATCATCATCATCATCATTATATAGTATGTATTAACGTGTGGTGGCGGTGTGTGTGCAGCGTGGTGGTCCCACCGCCGCCCAGCTGCCCCGCGCCCGCGGCGCCGTCGCGCCCGCCGCCCACCACCATCATCAAGAGGAACGTGCTCTCCAACTCGCTCGTCGACATCAACGACCCGGGTTTGTACCTTTTTTGAAGTTAAATTTTTAAGCAGGCTTGCCTTGGGGAGTAAGCTGGTGATGCGTTACGAGAGCGTTACGGAAACGGCGATCGGAAGTTGAGAGGGAGATATGAGTTAGTGGAGCTAAAGAAGTTTTACTTCAGTAGTGTGGTCTAAAGCACACTTTATTTTTACGCGCGTTGTCACCCCCACTGCCAATGCGGCAGCTTCTTCCATCCTGGTGACCTCACTCACTCTCAGGAACAACCCTAAAGGAAATTGTTATTTGGCTGCATAATACTGAATTGCGTCAGAAAACGGTTCCGTCGCCTGGGAGATCTGTTTATCACTATCCTTATCAACTCGGCGCTTTATTATACTTGCTATTTCTTTCCCCTCGCTGAGTACGTAATCGGCACAATGGCGATTTTTATATAAATTTCATATTTTTGTGAAAATATGAAATTTACCTAAAATACGCATGTTTACTCAATGTGTACTTTAATGTGATATGTGATCCCTTAGGCTTTATTTACTTTACTCACTTTCCGGGTGTTCATTTTTGACGCTTGTGGCCTCTTGTACAAGTTAAGAGAAGTCGCCGGGCCTATGCAAGAATTCGTGTCGTTTCAACACACGAACTGTGTACACTGCTTCCGCGCTGGCCAAGAAAAAAATCTTGTCTGCGCTAGATATGACGCGCGACGTTTTGCTGCGGTGCGGTGGTTTTCGTACCTAGATCCGATAAAATTCTTGTTGTGTACATGATGAATTGGTCCTATTTGCAGTAGACACGGCGAAATTTCTTAGCGTGTACAAGAGGCCTAAGGCATGTCTATAGTATTTATACCATTGCTTGTCATATAACAGTGGCGTTGGCAGCTGAGCGTCTCCAGCGGCGGGGGTCAGTCGGGTCGCTGGACAGCGGCATGTCGGTGTCCTTCCAGCAAGGCAGCCGCAACGCGCTGCACGCTACCTCGCCCAGACACCCCACGGATCAACGCTCGCCAGGTTAGTGTACTGGTTATACAATAATAATAATAATAATACATAGTTCTGGACAATTTACACAGCGCCATCTAGTCCCAAATTATGCGCAAAGTTATGGGTACTAGACAACTGATAAATGTACTTAAATACATTTTTTTTTGTAAATACATACTTATAATACATAGAAAACACCCAAACCAAGACAAACAGACATGTTCATGCACATAAATGTTTGTCTTGTGCGGGAATCGGACCCGTGACCTCGGAGTCAAAGTGGCCATTGCTAACCATTCGACCACCGAGCTCTTTTTTACAACATTTTATCACAACGATGGGTTTTTTTATACTACATCGGGTGGCAGCCAAGCATACGGCCCGCCTGATGTGAAGCGGTTACCGTAGCCATATTGACGCTCGCAACATAAAATATCGCGCGCGCGCCGTGACCCCCGCTGCCAACGCAGCATCTTCTTTGCGTGTTTGCGTCTTCCATTCGATAAGGCCAAATGGAAAATTCGCACGAGGGTTATTTTCATTACTTTGTTCCTTACTTTCTTGATGTCCACTTTGACACCGGGGTCGCGGGGAATTCTTCCTATGTGTATGGTAGCTGGACTCATCGAATTTTCAGGCATTTTTTTTATATGAGTTGGGAAGAAAAATACGCTGTACTCTACCTCCCTTTTGGCCAGAGCTTCGTTTGTCAGTCATCAGGGTGCAAGCTCGTGAAGCACTTTGAGGATTCTTAATCAGTATTTCAATATCTTGTATAGTTTAGAAATAATCGAATGAGATCACTTATCGTTACCAATGAGGTTAGAATATATTCACCATTTAACTTCTGATGGAAATAAAAAAAATATTTAAGCATTTTTTCCTATACAGAGTGTATTGGAAAAAATGCTTAATTATTTTTTTATTTCCATCAGCAGTTGAGTCAGTAAATGGCGAATATATTCTAAACTCATTGGTAGATATGTTTTTGAGACGTTTGAGATCAAAACGCTTGGCTTGGCTTTTTTGGGGTCCGAGCGCACGCATCTTGTTTAGAGACTTCTCTAAGTCAACAAGTCAAGTCAACTCTTCTCGCGACCAGCGGGCTGGCCTTTCTCTCACCCAGCGAATAAGCATTGCCGTGCAACATGGCAATGCCGCTAGCCTTCTGTTTACATTACCCCTTGACGGCGATGCGAAAGAGCTTTTTGACATAATGTAGCTTTTTCCCCCAAATAAATGTTTAAATAGATATACTGTGTGAATATTTTTACTTGTATTTTAATTTATTTTTTTTCCGCAGGTCGACTCTTTGGCGGCATATTTCCAGGACGTCAGCGCAAATTGAGTGCCTCGGGAGTCCCGGACACTAAACACGGACAAGTCGGCAAGAGTACGGAAGTTTAATCCGTACAATCGGACGGTTTCATCCAAACATATGTATTCGATTAATGACGCATTTCTGCGTACTGAGATGTAACGAAAGAGTATGAAATATTGAAATTTTCCCCTGTTTTTGTCCTTTAAACATAATAACAGGCTAAACCGAAATTACTCGATTAAACTTCGCTGTTGTTACTTATGCATTCCTTTTTAAATTATCAGCGATACTGATGCAGAAAATTATGCAACATCGCGTTTTTTTTTTACATAGAAATCCTCATATCGAACTTTGGCCGTGTAACTTCAGCATAGTTCGTCACTGCACTAATACATATTCATCGATTTTTTTTTAGATATTTTTCCGTTCAGTGTTTCGGTATTTAGGTACTTTTCGATTTTCAGAAAAGTTATTTTTTGTATAATACTGTCATTTATTTAATGTGCCATCCTTACGCTTCGGAAAAATAGAATTTATAATTAAATATGTCCATCCATCTTTATACAATTACATGAATTACTTTGAACGTAAAAGAAACAGAATCTTGACAATGTTTTTAAAAATATTTAATCTTACTAAGGCAGTTTCGACTTCTTTGTAAGTGTAGGTTCATTGATGTCACTGGGAGCCCAGATCGGCGTATTCACTGTCGACCAGACATTAGATCCGTGAACATTGTAAACTGTTCATACATTTAATTAGACTATGAGGGTTCAAGTTATACTGGATAGAACAAACAAACGGGTGCATATTGATGTACGAAATGGCCAATTGAAATAACAATCACATTAGAAGGGTTGGTCTACGCAACTCCGTTGCAAATTGGTCCTAATAAAAACGTATAAAAACGACATATACTTTTAGTATTCTCAAATATTATCAGATATTAATAATACGTATTGGGATATTAATTGGTATACTCAATATAATTATTGCGTTTTATCCATACGAGGACACGACATTGTCGATTTTTTTTTTATATTTCTAAACAAATATAACACAACATACGTTTAAATGCCAATACATGTCTATAAAAGTATTCAATACTGAATACTTTAAAAAAAATGCCAACTTACGGTAAAGGGTTTATTATAAAATTGAATAGATTTCTAATAAAAGGTGACAGATGACTTTTCAGGGTACATGGTTCTAGAACTGGTGTTAGTCCGAGGTAGGAGGCAGTTGGCATTGACTTCCAATTAGTGCCAATCGAATTTATTTTATATATGGCATTTTCTTTATAAATGTCATAATAACTTATAATGCTATATAAATTCCATTTAAAATAAACTTAATAAGTAATAAATTTTACTAATAAAAGAGTGTTTTCGTGCGTACAAAATGCAAGCATATATTAAATTATTCTTGGTCTAGAAGTTATTCAAAAAGGAAGGGTCGTGAATTTGATTTCTTTATTTATTTTTTATCGTAAGGCTGCATATTTTTTGTTGATTATTTTAAACCTATTTGAGTCTAAATTTCCCAGTATTTCTAGTTTCATTTTAAAAATTGGTCATTATGACAGAATAGTTTAATCCGACTATAATTCATGCAATTTGTAGTCTGAATACAGTAAATCCGAATCGATATAACTACTATTAACAATATTTTGATTTAGACATTAAATTATTTTAACTAAATAAAGATATGACGTTTGAATGGGACACCTGAGTCTCATCCCATACAATTGAAAGATTTTATATCTATCTCGCTCATATGCACGGATATAACAAGGACGAACTGAGAATATCAGGGAATGCAAAGCTAGTCGTATTAAAAAATCGAAATATTGGGTCCATATTTTGGAAGTAGACTTTTGTTAGGTGTCGGTAAAGATAAAGGATTAGTAACAACTTTGCAAAAAAAAAAATCAATTGTAATGACTTTCACGTTTTAGTATGCTCTCGCCTTTATGGCGGAAAAATTCATATTAAAGAAGTTGGTTCGGAAAAATAGAAAATATATTTCATTGTTTTATTACAGAAAATGTAACGAAAGCTTTCATAATTTTCGTTGCACGTTACCAGAAACCACAAAGTATTAAATATTTCTTTAATATAGAGAAATAAATTATATCTTAGCGTTCATGAAATCCAAGCTATTTTCTTTAGAATAATTGTACATACGTTCGGATTAGTGGATACGGTAACAGTAGATTCACAATTATTTTTCAGCACAATACAAGCAATATTTGATAGACATCACATAATTAAAAATAATTACATATATTTAAAAAAAAATACGAATTTATTCACTATTGTTGATGAATTTTATTAGCTTTATAGGTCATTTGAGGAAAATTTTAAAATAGGATAATGTCCTTTACCCTTTTGCGGATTTCGAGAAATGAAGCGGAAATTTTCGTGTTAAAATAAACTTTTTGGAGAAATACTATGTCTAATTTCGAAAAATCTATATCTCTCTCTCTGTCTCTGTTAAATAAAAAAAATCTCGATAATTTACCGCTAAAATTTCTCGAAAATGCCGCAACAATAGGCGTCTAGTCCTCTTCGATGCATTTCTATCGAGTGTCCATAGTAAACAATTTAAAATTTATAATAATTATAAGGATCTTCCAGAAACTGTTTCCTACCATTTATTTCCGACTGACGAAAGGCTGCTTTTAAATTTTTATAATTGTTTTTTGTCTGTCTTTGCATATAGCGTTACCGAACTTCCCTTAACCTTACCATGATGTATACCTAAATAGTAATAAGTACTTATTAAATATAATAATGGCCGGTCTGTAATGATTTGTTAAAAAAAATACCTTCAAATAGTAGATTCAAAAAGAATACTTGTCCTGGTCTATATGAGGTACTCGACGACTTCTAATGTTGTAGAGGAGTCTGATGATGATGATGATGACGATGTAGCTAATTCTTCGATCATTAATACTAGAAATAGATGCACAAAGACGTACAAAATTTAAGCAAAATAATGTCCGCGGTAGACAAAAGATGGCATAAATATTACTTATCTATGTGCAATATTAAAAGAAACTGTAACTCCATAAACATGCATTGTAATTCGCACTTACGCTTTCGGCTTCAGATTTACAATTCAGACTAGATCTTATGTCATTTATATAAAAAAAAGGTTAATCATGCATTTTGAAAATAATGTCAAATGTGGAAGTGTCTGAATATGGCTTAGTAAAAGAGCTCCCAGATCATCGTTTGGGGGCTATTTTGGTGAGGACGCATCTAGTTCTAGTATGAATGATTGAAGTGCCAATTAGTTTATTTTCAAGTCTAGAAAACGTGTTCTTTTTTTTATAAAATTCCTAGTTTCTCAATTTCGTCACTTCGATTGGTATTGGATTAGTTAGTAGCAAGCTCTCAAAATATTTTGAGATAATTACGAAACTGACCGACAATCGAATATTTTTGGCAATGGACGATGAAAAATCTCACGTGTTTATAATTAAAAAAACAATAAATGTCTAAAATAATGTAATAAAGATATAAAAAAAATGTTACCATACGACAAAGCAATTGACGAGTTAAAACTAAATTGATGAACAATATCGATATATGAATCGTCAATATTGCATTAAAATTAAAATAATTAACCATTCACGATATTCTATCATGAATTCTTTATAAAAAAAATTGACTCATACTTTATTAGAAAGCTTAGACCGGCCACAAATAAAAAAAAATGTTAACTAATTTAATGTAGAATACTGTTGACTTTGTACCGGTTACGTAGGCTTGTTATTTCTAATGTTTGATACGTGGGTAGATAGAAAATAATCGACTTGTTTGAGAGATATCGGCGGATAATCATAATGGATCTTTTACTTCCATTTTGTTCAATCAAAAGAAACATAGCGAGTAACTGATCGACTACCGGCGATCGAATAATCGACTATCGGCGATGGCGAATTTCTGATTTAATTTCCAATGGTATAAATACGAGAAATTTACAGACAGAGGAGCAAATATACAATGTTCCCATTTATTTTATTTCCTTTCGGTGGTAAAAATACTACAAACACGAATTTGTTTGCGGCGAATTACTTTTACGACAGATTTTTTCTTACATTTGGAATAATGACTTGGAAATGACGTTAATAAAATTGGGGAACTTTTGTGCTATCTATATCGATTCGATCGAAAATTGTCGAAAGTAATTTATTGACGGATTGAATCGGGGTGCTTACTTAAAAAAATGTTTTATAGCAATCTTTAAGTTGGGCCGTCGGTCTATTATCGACCGTCGACCGATCGATGAGTTACGAAATCGCGATATTGATCCAAAAATTGGGTCCTTGTTCTTACTATAACTATCACATCGATTTTTCTCAATACAAAAGTGGATTCATAATTGAAATTAATTGAATCTCACTCTAATACAATGAATTCTAAGTAAATGCGGCTGGTCTGTAATTTTTCAATCGGATTCACTGCGTGAAGCGATTTTCTATTTAACTAAATCCTTGAAACTTCTTATGTTTGCGGGAATTCCAAATTTTTCTGGAGAAATTCCAGAAAAACGGAATTTCTCGTAGTGAATTGATTAAATTGTATCAAATTAAATTAAGCGCAGAAAAAAAAAATTAAAAAATGTGTATATTTTTTGTTTCATTCGAATGTACTTTTAAAACTTTGTAGCTATTTTTATTATTATTTTTAGCTGTATTATTTGTTGTGTTCAATATTATTATTACCAGTGCTTTGTATAATCTTCCAAAATATATTTCGTTAAGTTTTTTTTTCTCTTAAATGTATATTTAGCTATTTGCATTGTTCCAAATAAATTCGAATGAAACAAATTCTCTGCGTAAATAGCGATCTTTGCTCTTTCTTGTCAAGCGTACATGACTTTTTCCAAAGTCTGTCCGTCTGTCCATTATTTTAAATTCATTGAATCTCCATTTGTATATTTCATATTAGGTGTAATTTGGTTTTCGTACTTTTTAAGATCGACTCACCCCTAGAACAGAGTCCGATGTGATTATGGAACAAAATCGAGTTGATAACTTGACGAGATAATGAATATAAATTCTACACACAAATACTTTTTAGAATTTTCGTATCTCATTTATCTTCCGATATTTAGCATCGAATATGTTTAATTTGACATTAACTCCTCATAAAAACGCACGAAAGTGAACTACCAACAATACAGATCGAACTTTGTTCTATGGATGCGTCGAAATGTAGTACAGTCGACCACATGTCATATCTAAAATATTTTTCTTTAATATAATCCTGTTCCTTGTTCTGTCTTCTTTAAAATTCAATTAATGTTCTAAAATCAATCTTTTTTTTCAGAGGTGTTATGAGGCGGACTGTACTAGAAATTATTCACATCTGCGCTAATTCTAAAACAAAAATATTGTAATGCATGACAAAAGAAAGGAATTGATAAACGTTTCTTGGTTGGATTTTGAACCTTATGTGTGTTTTAATAAAATTGATTAATGTAATCAAATTAACGTACTTATTACGGGCTGGTGTTCCAAATATGAAGTTAATTTTGTTTTTTATCTGATTCTTTTTTCTCGTGATTCTTTTATTTTTATTTTTATTTAAGCATGCCACAGACAAACGCGCGGTCTGTCGTATTCGTATAGTATGGCGTCGCAAGCAGCGTGGATAGGAATAGTTTCATTAAGTTCCATACGACAGGCTGCCACCGCTACCGCCACTGCAGGCCGCGTTTGTCTGTGACATGCTTTAAACAGCTCATAAATTATAAACACCAGCTTAATATCTTTACTCTTATCATGTAATTTTGTGGACGTATTTCAAGCGAGATGCGTCGGTATTCTATAAGAAATATTATTTTGTGATAGACCAGGTGCGTCCCGAATTGTACATATATCTTGTATTCTCATTGAATACATAATATTGTTTTTGATTTTAAATAATATATACAGTACTTGACATTTAAATTAGAAAACATGAGGAAAATAAGATTTTAACAAAGTAATATGATGATTTGAATGTCGATTGAATTGCTAATGTAACTTCGTCATAGGAGTAAAATTCTTATTTTTAAATGTTTCTTTCTTGAAGTATATGTTGTAATAAATTAGTTACACGACTGGAGCTCTCATAAATAGTAGTTTCGGATGTGAAAGAAAGAAATAAAATGAGGATGTGCAAATTTAATTACCAACTACTGTAATGTATTTTTTTAATATCAAAAATTCGGCATGCACCAAAACGTACGAGTTGATTTTGAGATGCTTTTGTAAATTTCGCTTGAAACCAAAGATGTAATGATTTTGTTTTGTGTTCACGTTAACTTCAAGTTTAAACTTGATTGTAAGAAAGTAATAAATTGTTTTGAAGTCGGGTAATGTCCTAAGTGTTGAGTGTGAGTTTTTAGGTCACATTCGAACGTATTAACGTTTACAAGCCGACCAAATTATATATTATACGTATTGTGAATTTACCAGACGCGTGTTACGTATCCAAATTAGCCGGGTTGCTCACTTCAAAATGTGAGCAAGTAAGCCACATAATTTTGATAGGTAACACGCGTCTTATAAATTCACAACATGAGAGTTCTTCTCTATTTGTCGGTTTGTTTACGTTGATATGGTCGAACGCGAACAAAAACTCTCACTAAGCATTCTGATTGGTTGGCGCGGACCGATTTGATAACGCATACGCATATACGCATAAAAATACTGCATACATATTGAAGATGTCTATTATAATAGTATCAACAGATTTTTCTATACGGCATTAGATCGGCCTCTAATAAACGGTTACAAATTTGTCACTGGGAAGAGGTAAAGTCAAGTCGAGAGTTTGGCAAAGTTGCCATACGGCACAGGGTGTTGTACAATGATCTATTATGACAAACATGTATCTATTATAACGTTGACATCCGCTAAATCTCCTATTAGACACTATTTAGACCGAGAGCTGTCATACTGGTCTACCGCATCGCTCTCCGTGCCGACAAATCAGGACATACCTTATTTTTCTATCATTTTGACGTGACAACGTCTTATAAATTGGTTAGCCGGGTGACACTTCAAGAAACTGGGTCACGTTATGCGCTTACAATGAGAGCGAGTGAAAGGCGCGTGCCTTTCACTCGCTCTTATTGTAAGCGTGTCGTGGACGCGTGTCCCTTCTAAGAGCGAGAGAGACAGACATAAAAAGTGAAAGGCATGCGTCCCTTCCACTCGAAAACATTTTACCACTCAAAGTCGTTGTCACGTAAAACTTTCGCCCGTATACCGACTTTACAGGCAACCAATTTTTTATTGTACCGTATAGACTTATGTAATAATCATGCTTGGCTGTTAGGAATAAATAAAATAGCTCATACGAAACAGCATGCTTATAGCATTCGTTATAACGAAGCTTTTTTATTTATTATAACGCTATCATGTTAATTAGATTCTGTGTATACCTTCATGCCTATAGATTGAATGAATTTAGCATGTATTGACATCAAAATATGTTCAGATAAAACAGCTTTTTATATAGTGAAATAAAATTATACATAATAATTAATAAAAACTTAATAAAATCCCGAATTGGTTACTGGATTTCATACAAAAAGTCCAATATAAGAATGCACCCTGTTGCATAATTTTTAGGACTGTAAACCAGTTTTAGTTCCAATTTTTTTCTCAAAATCATGTAGTCTCAACATTTTCAAAATTCAATTATATTTAATATAATTTTATACGTGAATTAAATAACTAGCGTACAGTTCTTGAAAAAACTCTGAGACATGCATATAAATCATTCATTTTACAGGCATATATACCTTTGTCATTAAATATGCCACAATTGGCATATTTCTACATTATATATTTTTTTATATTTGCTATTGTTTCAATATTTTCTAAAAGTCAAATCTGTGCCTCTTTTCGTCATAAATATACCAATAATATAATTTCATTGTATATTATAGTTTACTTAATTTTAGTTCGAGGGTCCTAAGGCATTTTGCTGCATCAAGCGGTTGCATCATGGAATAGACGTTCTCGATAGCTCGATAGCCGTGTATGCTGGAGCGATAATAAATCGCTAAATAACGCGTTATTAGAATAGTTTACTAGTTTTTCTGGACAAAACTAGCTATTTTAAATAACACGCTTATAAAAATAGCTAGTTTTTTTTGACAAAAACTAGTTATTTTCAATAAAGCGCTTATTGGAATAACGCGATAATAAATAGCGTTAAAGTTCTATGTGTGCTCTCAATATTAGCAATCGTTTTGATTTTTAAAATACAAGCATGCAGGCTTTCTTTGAGGCTAAGGCTAACGAGTAAATGGGTTTTGAGACGTTTCTAACAGTACGCTTCCATCGTGAGCGACCGCTTAATGCAGCGCCTTATTTTCTGTAACATACTAACTTATTCTAAACTTGTATGTATATTGAAGAGTACATTTCTAATATATATCCCTTAGTTATATATGATTGTTATATAGATTAGTGTAAGCAATAAACGCGCGTGCGTCGTACATTGTATGATAATGTTGGAAGCTACAGCAAAGTCACTTACAATAGTTTTATTTAAAAAACAATGAAAATGTATTTATTTATTAAATATGAATTAACATTCATGATGAAGGTGATTGTTTTATTTTTCACACTTAATAGTTTTTTTTACCCAAAACTTTTTGGTTATTACAGGGTCGTCAACGTGTGTTGGCACCTGGCGTTGCAAGCGTTCATAGGCTACCGTAAGTGGGGCCCTACCGCCGAAGATGAAGCCATCTGCATATCTGATTACCATCGAATATTTTGATTCGAAAAATAGATCATACGTTTTAGTTATTTACAAACATCTTCAGCTCAGACGGTAGAGCTTCAGGGTTACTACTAGCTAAGCTGAACACCGTGTAGTTTCCGGCAGACTAGAATAGAATCACTCCGTTTCTTCCCGTGGATGTCGTACAAGGCGGCTAAGGGAAATACATTATCAAATATCGATCTGGCCTCCCCAACCCGTTTGGTCAGTGAGGTGTGAGGCCAAATCCTCTTTCCGTCTAGGACGGACGAGAGAGGGTGCTTCTGTAGTGGAGACTAAAATGGACCTGATAATGATGATGAAGCTAAACACAGGTACTATAAGTCGTGGGCCTTATTTCGGCACTGCCCAGGTCTCAGATCTTGATTTTAACTAGACAAAAAATTAGTCGTTAATTTGTCGAAATTTGTCGCCCAAAGCAAAAAATTTGTCGGTCTCCCGTTTAAGAGTTATAAGGTTTTTTTTGTGGCAGTGCCGAAATAAGCTTATTTCGGCACAGCCCACTCGGGATCTATTAAACTACAAAACATAGCGAAGATATGATTTTCCCCAAAATTAGTCGTCAATTTGTCGAATTCAGACACCAAGTATCAGAATTAGTCGACCTCCCGTTAAAAAGTTATAAGTATTTTTTTGTGGCAGTGCCGAAATAAGCCTTATTTCGGCACTGCCCAAAAAAACTACACCACCTAGCGAAAATCTGATTTCACCCAGATGTTGCCTGAATTTGTCGAAATTTGTCGGATATAAAACATAACTGGTCGATGCGTAATAAAATGTCACTATGAGATTTATTCATAAATAATATAATGCAGACAATAAAAAACTAAACTAAACTGTGTAAACCTATCTTAACAAAAACTATCTAAAGTAGGTCCGTGAGGCAGCGTGCCTAAAACGCTAGCAGCGTTACCCCTTTGGATGGCGATGCTTAGCCTCTGACCCAAGTAAGCGCCGGCTCTTGGGTCCCCGGTGGCTTGAAAAAGTCTCTTTGAAATGTCATCAAAAAGACTCAAGGCACAGGGGCCCCAAGGACCGAGGGTTTCGACTCCGAAAGGGCTGAATAGGTATTGGGAGCCGATACCTCGGTATTTTAAGATTTTGTTCTTCTCCGCCAGCTCAGCCGCCGCTCCAGCTCTCACCGTGGAAACCTGAAGATGTGACGGGGCAAGGGTGTCCACGCAAGTGGCGTCCCAAACCAGGCACCTTCCAGTCTTCCACGGCATGAGAGACATTCCGTCCGGCCTCTTGCCATCGTCACGCACGATACCATTCGGCTCTAAAATAGCCGGTACGTTGACGCTGGCAAGAGAACGGCGCAAAATGTCATTCAGAGCGGCGTGGCGGGAGAAACGTCCGGCGCTCCTTTGACAGGAAAGGCCGTGGTGGCCCAGGCGGTCGACAATAGCACCGCAAGGACAACTGTGGGTGGAATAGACATCGAGTCCCAAACGCAACGAAATTGATATGCGTAGAGTATCTGGTTCCAGAAAAGTACCCGTATTTACTGATGGGTATGCATGAAGCCAAAACCCAGATTCTTTTCTCGCGACCGCCTGCAACCTCGCACGGTCTTGTGAACCACCGTTATTCAGGAGTTTCTTATAAATATGTTCACAATTTATATTATCCCAGCTCCTTTGAATAGATAAATCGGTAGGGAAAACCGCGTTTGGAAATGCCTCCAGCCAAGCATTTCTGGCCTCTTCAAGCCCAGTGATACAATAATTGCTAAGAGACGGAGTCAGCATTTCCTGTGTGAGCTTAGCTGTGCTATAAATAGAGGATAGAAAGGCAGGCAAAGACACATCCGAAATTTTGCGGATACCCAAACCACCAAATCTAATTGGCAGTGATGCTTGAGTCCAAGAATCATCCCCAAGATTTACATTTAAAATAACTTCCACCTGGTTCTTAAGTAATACGTCTACAGAATTCATTACATTATTAAACTTCCACAGGGGACAAGAACGGAGCAAATAGGTGAATTTAGGCAGAAATAGGCAAAATTTTAAAATAAATATTGCATAATGTGAATTAATTTTTTGTAGCCTGTCCGAATATTGATTGAATTTTGAAATTGAATTTTGTACAAAAAGAGGAATACCGTCATCAAAAATAGGTGATCCGAGGATATTGAGAGAATCTTTAGAAAGTAAATTTATACCCGGAGCTAAATTATTAAAGTTGTTGATTATTTTTAATTTATCAGAACTTGATACATTTTCTGATATAAAAAGCTCACATTTGTTTAAGTTAAGGTCAAGACCAATGGAATTGAATTAAAAAATCGTAATTAAAAAGTTACACGCATTTTAATAATTCTCATAATAAGTATAGTCCGAGATCTTGCATCAAAATTATATCATGCACAAAATGCAACAGTAACCGTTTTATTTCACCTAGCACAAAGAAATACTTATAACTTTTTAACGGGAGGTCGACTAATTCCGATACTTGGTGTCTGAATTCGACAAATTGACGACTAATTCTGGGGAAAATCATATCTTCGCTATGCATTTGTAGTTTAATAGATCTCGAGTGGGCTGTGCCGAAAAAAAACCTTATAAATCTTTAACGGGAGACCGACAATTTTTTTGCTTTGGGCGACAAATTAACGACTAATTTTTTGTCTAGTTAAAATCAAGATCTGAGACCTGGGCAGTGCCGAAATAAAGCACACCTATAAGTCTAGGCTGAAATTTGATATTCGCATTTAAAAAAACTGACGGCAATCGGCTTCAGCTTAGCCGATAGGGTGCTTTCCTTCAGGTAGACCGCATGCGTGTTTGCCTCCGTAGTGGTAATAAAAAAAACTTAAAAGGAATGCAGTGTCAGACATAGATTTCAGTCGCATCATTTGCAATCGACAGGAAGCGATTTGATCCTCACACATTAGAACCGAAGTGGTCATGTACTGTGGGGTTCCATAGAGATTTTCTCCCACGTACTATCAAGCTGTGGAATGGACTGCCTGTCGAGGTTTCCCACGAGACTACAGCATTTCAAAAAGGGCGTGAAGAGATTTTTACAAGGTCAGCAATGCACGTGTTATGCCCCTGGTGATGCAGGCGTTCATAGGCTGCGGTAACTGCTTTACATCGGGCGAGCCACATGCTTATTAGTGCCTGTATTAGTGATATAAAAAAAGTGTAAACCTACTACGGCTTTGTTGAGCATCAGAATAGGTTCAGTAGTAAATACATAAATTATTTATAATTATTAATCCCATTGTTTTGTATATTTTTTATTTCACTACTGATATTGTAATTCACTCATATGATCCATTGGTGGTCGAAATAAAGGTATTAATGAGTATGTATCTCTTTTTAAAGATACATTATTATAAATATTTCTGGCAATTTACACAGCGCCATTTAGCCCTACGCTTGTACTATGGGTACTAGGCAACTGCTAAATGTAGGTACTTAAATACATTTTTTTTTACATTAAGCTGTGCTATTTTGATGAACGATTTTTTTCAATCAACATTTGGGAGTAGCAACGATGGAGGTTAATGCATAGTAGAATGAAAAAAATATCGCCAATTTTGAAAAATCTTCGTTGATGACTCTTAGTGTCAAACGACACTAAACCGAAATTACGCGTGATTAAGATTCGTATGTAAAAAACGCAACGTAATTTTGGTCAAATGTGTCGATAGTCATTGAAAAAGTACTGCAGGCGTAATGACGCCGAACTTCGGTCGCGTATCTTCGGTATAGTGTGTTTAGACACTTATTCATCCCACTGTTGGGTTACGGGCCTCCCCTCGATCGAATCGAAATCGGTTTTAGACTTTAGAGCGTACTCTACCACACTCCTCAACTGCGGGTTGGCCTCTGCCAACCCGCAGTTGGCAGAGGCCTGACCTCTGTCAGTGTTATCAAAACGCCTGAAGTCCACTGACTTGATTTAACAACTGTCGTCTAGTAACAAGAGACGGGACCGACGGCTTAACGTGTCATTTGAAGTACGGAGGAGCTTGAGTTAAATAAACCCATCCATGGACAGCCTACGTTGACGTTGCTTGACTTGCGTGATAGATTAGTCGAGCTCGTTTCCTCGTGCCAGTGCAATTTCACCTAAATACGGCTATTTTCACCCAACATGGCCATTACATGTCGATTAATAATTATGTATTATCAAATGAACAGGTTTGATGAGCGAAATAGAGTACGTAACTTTTTAGTTTTATTTAATGACAAATAAAAGCGTAGCAAATTTAGTTTTTTACTACGTCTGGTGGCATACAAGCATACGGCCCGCCTGATATGAAGCAGTTACCGTAGCCATATAAACGCTCGCAACAAAATATAGCTCGCGCGCCGCCACCCCCGCTGCCAACGCAGCATCTCCTTCCTTTCTGGTGACTACACTCACTCGCAGGAACACAACAACCCTCAAGGGTATTGTTATTTGGCTGCGGTATTCAGTCAGGTAGCTTACAATTACGCTCCCTACCTCTGTTTTTGCCAGTGCTTCGTTTGTCAGTCAGCAGGGTGTACCGCGTGCAGATGAAGTTGGCTTAGGTTCAAAGATGTTGATGAACCACTTCCACCCCAAAAAATGAAATATTGAAACTAAACGGGTCAATCAGGTAATTTTATTGGTGAATCCACAGACTGCCACAGCGCTATCATCGGAGGCAGCGCTCTACCGATCAACACACATGGCGCGCAGTGTTCGTTCGTTGCGATAGAGAGATGGAGTATGCGTCTGGATATCAGCCCTGTTGAAGATCTCCGTTTGAGATTATTCCCTAAACCCTTTCGATTGAGGAGAGACCCGTATCCCAGCAGTGAGATGAATAAAGGTGACGACGCATTGTCGAGCAAATCCAACAAATGTGCCAAATTCCAGCCCAATCGTACACAGGGAAGTGGATCAAATTTAATTTGCTAGATTTGATTGCAGACACTACGGTGAAATACAACGGTTAACTCTTACAACAACATGTAGGTACTTAGCTGTTACTTAGCTCCATTCGTTCGGATTCGATACTCTGAAATCGCTTGGAACCCGTTGGGATTAACTTCCTTAAAGGCAGACGCAGGAAATACCCTCGCACGAGAACTAATGAGCCGTCTATGACTTGTTGCCGGAACAAAAGTATATTTCACGTTCGAATTGCCTCTATATTTTCAAGTAACCTATGAAGTAATTTAAGAATATCTTTCTTTCAATTAAGTTTTAGCTATGGTCTAAATTTGTTGATCATCTGAATAGGTTCAGTACTAAGGTTAACTACTATATTTCGAATAACTAATGCCCTAATCCAGTGTTCCGCAAACTTTTTGCGTCTAAAGTAGTCTAAAGTAGGAAAACGAAATTTTTTGGAGGTGAAATGAAAAATCAGTTTTATTAGTGTAAGAATTTTTCTTTCGTCCGTCTATTTAGCTTCATGAGATAACTTTATTTTTCCGAGGCACACCAACTAATGACCACGGCAGTGTGCCGCGGCACACACTTGCGGAACACTGCCCTAATATATATCGACATATATGTATCTATAGATCAATAAAATAAATCTCTACTAAAAATTGTTCGGGTTCAAAAGTCAAAAGTATTAGTTATTCGAAATATAGTATAGTTGGGCAGATTTTTTATTTTTTATATGGAAGGGGGAAGGAAGACTAATAAAGTTTTATAGTAGACTCCACCGTTCTATCACTTATGATGCCGCTATAACAGACTTAAAAACGTTTTAACGCTATATTAGTTCATGAATAGTATTTTTTGAGATCTTTCTTTTGACAGGTTATTATCTACCGGTTTTGATTATAACTCGCCTACTAACTAACAAACGGAAATGTTGCTAATTTTGATATTCTGTTATTTTAAACAGGGAAATAAGACCATCATAATTTGGAAAGCATAAATATATGCCAATCTAAAGTACGCCAATACCGTTACTTATTCTGTGTTGAATAAAAAATGCCATCCACATCATGTTAAATTGGCGATCTACCACAGTACGTTTCCTAAGACATTTTATACCATGAACGGTGAAATTGGAGAACCAACTTCCCTCAGCGGTATTTCCGAACAATTACGACATTTGAGCCTTTAAGAACAGAATCTTTATTTCCCTTAAAAGGTTGGCAACGGACCGGCGACCCTTTGGTGTTGTTGGTCTCCATGGGCGGTGGTGATTGCTTTCCATCAGGTGACCCACAAGCTCGTTTGCACCCGTCTCATATAAAAAAGGTGGTAGACAAAGACGATTAGATAAAGTAATCTGTGGTGTTAGACTTATTTGACCCAGTGTATCTACATTTCTGATAGCAAGCTTTACCACTGTTTCTCAACCTAGTTACGACCGTATGCGGCGCATAAGTTTTTACAAAAATGACACGAGACCATTAGGGGCGTGGGAGTAAATCTTGAAAGCTCTGAAACAACTCCGCGAACGAGGAATAAAAGTGTCATTTGTAAACAGATAAAAAATTTAAAAAGTCCCTGAAATACGGTAGAGAAAAATATTAAAGGAACGCCACGCCATACTACAACACAAGTTTGTATGGGGAAAGCCACGCGACGACGCTAAAAAATAAACGAATGTGCTTTAGACCACACGAATGAAGTAAAACTTCTTTAGCTCCACTAACTTATATCTCCCTCTCAACTTCCGTTCGCCGTTTCCGTAACGCTCTCGTCACGCATTCACCAACTTACTCCCCAAGTCAAGCGTGCGTAAAGAAGTTTTACTTCAAAAATGGAAAGATGGCTACTTAATAATGTATATGCTTATAAAATTTTTGCTAATTAGATTATTTGGCTGCGGTCTGTGAGGTAGAGGTACTTCCTAAGGAGGGTGTGACATGCTGTATCTAATTTTATTAAAGCGTCTTTTGTCTATTAACAGGTGTACAACGCGTAGGAGGATAGCCAAAGCTATCCTCGCCTAGCCTGTGATGAGTTACACATACTCGTACCCCAAAATATCCTATGTAACGACGTCACATATTACAATTTGCAGCGTCAGGCGCTCACGTTGTGGCAGACTACTGCACAGGCAGTAGTCTCTGTGCCGTCACAAAGTTAGGACATTTCGTGCGCTATTTCATTTGTAATTTGTAACTATTTATCTGGACTCTAATAAACTCTTCTAACTACTCTCATTTATCACTTCCACGTCACCTCCACAACAGAGACGACACAGAGACATACTCAACACCTTCATGTTGCGAGCGTTTATATTGCTACTACGGTAAACACTTCACATCAGAAGTATGCTTATTTGCCATCCGACGCAGCGACGTAGTATTTTTTTTATACTACGGCGGGTGGTAGACAAGCATACGGCCGACCTCATGTGAAGCGGTTACTGTAGCCATATTAAAGCTCACAATATAAAATATCGCTCGCACGCAGTCGATTCCTGCTGCCAATGCAACAACTCCTTCCTTCCTGGTGACCTCACTCACTTACAGGAACAACCCTCAAGGGAAATGTTTGGCTGCGGTATTCTGTGAGGTGGAGGTACTTCCCCAGTCGGGTAACTTATAGATGCGATGTACCCTACCTCTCTTTGGCCAGAGCCTCTTTTGCAGTTAGTCGGCAGGGCGCACCACATGCAGATGAGTTTGGCTATATCTCTAAAGATCATGGTGAGTCACTTGCACCCTAGTATAAAAATAAGTGGTCGTGAAGGTCCAATGGCATTTGAATTGGAAAATTAACCTAAGAACCCTCGTCTAATATTAAAATATTTATTATTTAAATAGTTGATTTCGACTAACTTACCTTAATATTATAAATATTTTATAACATTGAATATTTTAAAATATTTACAATATTGAATATTCACCTCCCTCGCCTTGAAACCCATGACGTAGATGGCGCTACACTGCGACTTCACAGCAATAAAATATAAAATACAAAAATTCGCCACCTTCACAAACCTCATCTAATAATGTTGTCATCAGCCTATCATCATCATCATCAGGTCCATTTTAGTCTCCACTACAGGAGCACGACCCTCTCTCGTCCATCGAGACGGAAGGAGGATTTGGCCTACACTCCCCACGCTGGCCAGACGGGTTGGGGAGGCCTGATCGATATTTGATAATGTATTTCCCTTAGTCGCCATAAACGACATCCACGGGAAGAGACGGAGTGATTCTATTCTAGTCTGCCGGAACTCACACGGCCAGCCTCAGCCTATACTGCAGATTAAAATAGGTATCATGATAGCTCATGATCATCATCATCTTACTCAATAATAAACTTTATAAGTTTCACTGCAGTTATGAAAACGACACGATGGAAATTTGACTGCCAAAAGCAACAAAGCTATTTATATTGCAACAACCCTATGTTTAGGGTTGCGTATCAAAGGAAAAATTGAAACCCTGTGTCTGTGAAATCTCACATGTCTGTTTTTTTTATATGAGAGGGGGGGGGGGGCAAACGAGCATGTGGGTGACCTGATTGAGAGCAATCACCACCGGCCATGGAGATCAGCAACACCAAGGGGGTCGCCGATCCGTTGCCAGCCTATACTCCTTCCTTTTTTCTTTCTGATGACCTCACTCACCGGAACACAACTGTCAAAGCAATTGTTATTTGGCTTGCAGCTTAAAAATACACTATGCCCTACCTCTCTTTACGCCAGAGCCTTATTTGTCAGTCAGCAAGATGCAACACGTGCAGGTGAAGTTAGGCTTTGGTTTAAAGATGTTGATGAACCACATACACCCTAAAACTGTTTTTCTGTTAGATACAAGTTTTATTAATATATCGTCGACAATCCTTATTCATCCCACTTCTGGGATACGGGTCCACAATCTAACGGGTTTAGAGCATACTCGACCACGCCGCTCAACTGCGGGTTGGCGGAGGCTAGTGTTTTCAAGCCATCTAAAGGCCACTGACTTGGCTGAACGACTATCATCTAATGATAACAACCGGAACCGACGGCTTAACGTGCCCTCCGAAGCACAGAGGAGCTCGAGATAAATAAACCCATCCATGGATAGGCCGATCAGTCCGATGGTCAGTGTCATAGTCTCTGCAGTTCTGCACCATAGGTCATTGAAGGATGCACTGGTTGAAGACTTTAGTCTTCAACCATTGGGGTATCTGTGCGTTGGAGTGGAGATGTATTTTGATATTGATTCCTAATAAAAATAATGTATTACAGGGCAAGTGATCATAAGAGTGAATATAATTAGTGAAATCTTTGATTAAAAGTGTTTAAATCTGCCTGTTACTGTCGAGTTCTTCCAAAAAGTCGCACAAAACAGCAGTAAAAATATGATGAATTATGAGTTATTGAAGAATTAGTGGTTTCCTGGCGAACTTTTTCGGCGTATCGCTGAAGCAGGAACGATGAAATTATATAATAACAACTTGATAATGGTGAAACGATTGAAGAGTGATCGGATCGGAGGAACTCGAGATAAATGAACCCAACCATGGAGAGTCTACGGTTGACGTTGCTTAACTTGAGTGTTCGATTAAACTGACACGCGCAACGACGCCATGAAGTTGCTCAACTGAAAAATGTCCAAAAATTTATATATTATAAGTGTTTCTATTTGTTATATGTTTATAAGTATTTCCTACTCCTACTAATTTCTTCTGATTAAATTCGTTGTGAGTTCCAAGGCAGCCGTAGTTTTACCCCTGGGACTGCAATGGACTTCATTGTTCATTGCCTTTTTTGGCGGTCGCCGCTGTTAATCCTGGCTACACAGGAGATACAGTGGTGGGAATGTGTGGTGGGCTTATATATTATAAGTGTACACTTATAATATATAAATTTTTTGACATTTTTCAGTCTCTTACACTCACAGTTGTACTGCAGTCGGGGTATTAGATTTTTTTTTTGTTTCTTTAACTGGTTTACCAAAAAGAGGTCTAGCTAGCCTACCCGGGTGTTTGCTACATATTTCATAAAATGGAAATAGCTACAAATTTATCACAAAACCAATGTGGCTGTTCGCTAAACAACGATATGCTGCATTTTGTTGGCTTCGCACCCCTAAGCTGTGCTTAGCACCGCGTATAGTTTTACTATAGATTCATGTGTCGCAATGAAACGTCACAAGTTTTCTAGGCAGGTAGTTAAGGAATGGAATGGAGCATGTTGTTATTCTAAATATCTCTACGATGTGACAGAACAGCTTGTTTATTTATTTGGTTTGCACTTACAGTGAACTGTACGTAAAACTTATTACGAGAATATTTATTTATTTAAACTTTATCGACCAAAAATTACATAAGGGTACAAAAGGCGGACTTAACGCTAAAAGCATTCTCTACCAGTCAACCCTGGAAATAGTAGAAATACGAATGTGGTTCTAAAGCGGCTAAAAAAATAGAACAGTGTCTAGAAAATAGATAGGTACATGTAATGCCTGATGATAATAATGATGATATATGAATGAGAAGTATTTATTATGTAGAACTACTAATAGTAGTTATTATGTAGAACGTAGAATACCGAGTTGGTGGAGAAGTGGCTGCAAGAGGAAAACGGAGGATCGCATTTGGTGGAAAGCATTGGGGAAGAGCTATACCCAGCAGTGGATAGAAACAGGCTGACGATGATGATGATGAGGATTTAGAGCGTATAAATAGTTGTAATATTATCAGTTTTTGTTGATTTCTATAAAAGAAGTATAGTGTGACGTCGAGCTACGACAAGAGTAGCTCGACGCGAGGTGGCATGACACGGCAAAATATTCAATAAAATGCCGAGAGATATTCAGGGATCTTGAAAGTTACTATGGTATCTCGAAATATTCCGAAGCATTGTAGAATGCCAAAGCCTGCCGCGGTCAACACTGTAGTTCAGTGGCCGCGATATAATGTAGCTCCTGTGGTGTGTTATCAACGAAATTAGAATGTAATGAGAAGGGTATTAAAAGGTTCAAAATCATTTCCACTTATAAATTGCTTTGTTGTGCTGTGTCGGTACAATGGTGAGCGCCGACCTTGTATGTTACGTAATAGAAAAAAGATACCATTATTCAGGGGGTGTTAATAGACAATTTTTTCTATAAAAGTAGCATTTCTTTCGCTCTCTCGCAAAATATCACAAAAAACACGCGACATGGAGACACGCCTTGTAAGCGTGCTTTGCTTTGTAGGCATGTGCAATATCAGTTTAAAATAGGGATGGGAAACAACTTTTCATTTGGTTATTCCTGGATTTTATTAAGTCATGGTGTCCACTCCTGATGATAGAGCGAGAGAGAACTTGAGATAATTTTATTCAATCACAAGATTGTAAGTTACTTAAATAAAATTAAAAATTTTGTCTAAGCAACTCACACTTTACCAGACCTAGTACGTACGTTATGTAGAGAACGTAATATAAAAATAATTTATAATACATAGAGAACACCCAGAACAAGACATGTTCATGCACAAGTAGTCATACATAGTCGAAGTGACTATTGCTAACCATTCGACCACCAAGCTCGTCAAAAATAAAACGAAAATAGATCTATTGGCTTATTGCTTGGGAATCTCAAGCGTTGGTCCTATTCTTGATGATTCCTTTAGATTAACAATGCTCAAAGATCGATCTGAAATAAAATATACAATATAATTAATTGATACAGACATGCATGTAAAAAACTCATATGTACATTAGAACATGCTTACAAATAAAATTATTAAATCACATTGTTAACTGCTGCTCCACAAATTTCTTTGTTCGGCGGTAAACAGTGGACACGCGGGTGTCCACTTCAGTACAAATGACCACGTGACAATAGTTACAGTTCTCTTACATTTCTTTTATTTTATATAACAACTGCTAATTCTTGTATTTTAAATAAGCGAGGACTCTAAAACGGTTAGTGAATATTTGATTTTTTTAGATAGTAGTAAGCATATAATTATCATCAAAGTTTAAAAATATAATTCACTCCACTATCGTTGTTATAATTAAATTAATGTTATTATAGATATGACAGCTTTAACTTAAGAAGGTGTTTTTATTCTTTAAATTCACAATAACTTATTATAAACTAGATAAATCATATTTTAATAACGTAATAAGTAACTAGTTTACAATATTAATCATTTTTTTATGCCATTTAAAACATTATTATTTACAGTACCTAATTAATTAATTGCTTAATTTATATTATTTCATTATTACATTCTTCAAAATTATAAATCTATAATTGGATGATCAGATTGTTAAAAATATATACATATACTTAATATGTATATATTTTTAATATAATTAATTAAATAAAAATATATACATATACTTAATATGTATATATTTTAATAAAAATATATACATATACTTAATATGTATATATTTTTAACAATCTGAACATTCGGCCCTTGTTTACTTTAGCCCAAATAAGTACTTAAAATGACTTGGGGCATATTGATTTATTTTTTACTTTGAGTTAATTATAAAGGTATCATGATGATGTTGATGATGATGATTAAGTAGTCAAGGCAATTATTTTTAATGGGTACCCGATTTTTATTGGTTTTTATAGATAACGTAATAAGTAACTAGTTTACAATATTAATCATGTTTTATAGATTTTTATGCCATTTAGAACATTATTTTATTTAAAAGTACATACCAACAAATAATTACGTTTAACGCGTTCCGAAATGTACATAAGTATTTGATATGAAAAGTGCCATTTAATTTTGCCTACAAAAGTTTTACGATCAAAGATGTGAGTAACAATTGTCAACTTATGTCGTAAATAACTAATATAAATGTTACTTTCGATTTCTACATTAAATTGATGACATTAAAATGAATATAGAGGCTTATTATTATTAAGATGATTTATTTCCTCCCAGGAAATAAATCTAGAAATCATGAATCGAACTGTCGTGAATTAACTGTCGAATGAAAAAGTATAAGAAAACAAATCAACTTTTTTTAAAGACATACTCGTAAATAGATGAAGAAGATATAAATAGATGATCCAATATTTCTGATTATATTTTTTTATACAAAAATAAAATAACTGATCTTCTATATAGTCTGTATTATGTGTAAGAGTAAGTAGTACTTTAATTATTTAATTTTTTTGCTATTATAACCAAATAATTATGTATTGTATCGGGAAATAAGATCGGGTTCGATTTCCGAGTTTAATATATGAATGCATTTTGTCGTATCTTTAAAATCGACAACATAGTTTCTAAGGACATATTATTCTGTATATACATCTCGAGTGCCATATGCATATTACGACTTTAGTAAATGGACACGAAAATATTTATTGGATAAATTTCACTCTGGCATGGTGGCACTGTGCTGATACATAAAATAAAATAAAGCTTATCCATTCCTTCTCCTTATTGCAAAAGTATTGCCACTCGAGTTAAAATAAAAAATATACCATACGCGAAATACTTATCTAATCAAGAAAATGTGTTGCACTATTGTTTTTTTTTAATTTAGTGACAGTTTTCCAATTTATTGAATATTCTAGTTAGTACCCTCCGTATTATGTTACTCTTCGGTCCTAGTCGAAATTTTAATACGTCAATCTATCACTCAATAAAATTAATAGTGTTGGTTTAAAAACGTCAATAAGCAGAACGTATTTTCTCAACATAAAACATTCAATATAAATAGGTTCCCGCCAATAAACTGTTCGACACACTACTATACAATTAATCTCTATTCACGTCAACATCCAGCACTAAATTCACAACAATTTATTTTCTTCACCATCGAAATTTATTAATAGGGTTTCGGATCGTTTGCCGCCATTTTTCGCGTCACTTCATATGACAAACTGTCAAAGTTAACGCGGGAAACAATACGCCGCAGGAACAAAACTAGAAGTAAATGGAGAATAGGCTGAAATTATCCTCATTTAGTCGTAATTTAATAAAGTTAACTAAATTATAGACATTTAATTCAATTTAAGTCTATGTCGCGCTCGTAACTTATCCGCGGTCAATCACCTTCGGCGAGTATTATGTTTCCATATACAAACTAAGGAAACTACCATTGTTATGGAACTTGGAATAGATATAGGTATTTTTTACGTCGCCCTACAATAATTATTTGCTACTTTTCCCTTGATATTTTCGCTCAGTCGGATTGCTAAAAAGTTGCACAGATGCTACATTCTGAATCAATAGCTAATTTTAACACGCTTTTAATAGGTCGACCTGTATGTAACTATGTAATGGAATCTAAGGTAACAAATTTAACCATCTTCCAAGGATCGTAGCGTAATGAAAATGGGCAGCTGTATGTAGTTCTGATGACAATACAATAATATGGTACTGTCGAACTGATCTGATGATGGAGCCGGAATATATGAACTGGAACTTCATGATGGAACATCGTATCATAGCTGTTTTTGGATTCCTCAGAAAAGTCTTGTAATGAACTTTGACCACGATTAGGTTTCAAGGTCTGATGATGAAACCGGAAGATAGGCACTGGCATTCCATGATGGAATATCGTATCATAGCCGTGTTTGCACTTGTGAGAAAGGCCACGTAATGGACTTTGAACACGATCAGGTTTCAAGGTTATAACAAAACTATCGGGAACAATACAACCTCACCTGCACGTGGTGCACCCTGCTGACTGACAAACGAGGCTCTGGCGAGAAAAGAGGTAGGGCATAGCGTATTTTTTAAGGTGCTCGACTGGGGAAGTACCTCCACTTCACAGAATTCCGCACCCAAATAACAGTTCCCTTGAGGGTTGTTGTGTTCCTGCGAGTGAGTGACGTCATCAGAAAGAAAGCAAGGAAGAAGTATATGCTGGCAATGGATCGGCAACCTCTTGGGCTTTCATAGCACATCAAACTAAAAAGTGAAAAGTAATTATAGTTAAAAAAAACTAAAAATACACGCTTTTAAAGCACATCAAACTAAAAAGTGAAAAATAATTCTTAATACAAGCTGAAAATAATAATGAGTAAAAAATAATAGCATTATTGTGAAAAAAGCGTGGGGCGCTTTGTGCCATATTTTTCGTATATCGATCAACTTAAAATAACAATAAATAGACTAACAAAATATTGTGATTGTATTGTATTAAAAGCGTGGGGTGCTTAAAAAGAAAAGTAAAATATGGCACAAAGCGCCCACGCTTTTTTCACAATAATGTTAGTATTTTTTACTCATTATTATTTTCAGCTTATATTAAGAATTATTTTTCACTTTTTAGATTGATGTGCTTTAAAATCGTGTTTTTTTAGTTTTTTTTTTTAGTTTTACTATATTTATTAACAGAACTAGTAACGTCAGATCCACTAAATAACTACCTATTTAGATTTCTGTGGTTAGAATCCTTAAAATCTTCCGAGTTATATTACTCGGCTTATATTAGCTAGCTAGAATTCCTTTTTGAAAAAATATATTTTTAAAATTAAGGTTTTTTTCTGACTATTTATTTATTATCTATCTATTAAACTATTTATTTATTATATATTATATGTATGTGTTTAAGAAATATTAAATGTATTTAAGAATATTTATGATCTATCATGTGTCTCCTCTGTAGCCAGGATTAACAGCGGCGATCGCCAAATACCTTGGAAATCATAACATAATTTAATCATAAGAAATTAGTAGGTCCCTAAGCTTTTGGAATTTGACTTCCCCTTTTAGCAACGTGACAGACAACAATATTACAATTAAGGCATTAAAAGTCTAAACTAGTCCTTGGTCCTTGTCTAATAAGTGACCTAAATTTTAATTTATGTACTGTTTCGGTGGTGGCCTTAGGGTTTTGGCCAATATATTTTAATTGTCGCGCTTGAACTGACGGCTAAGGTATGTACTTTCATTTTGAAGTGGAAACTTCACTCGGGTCAGGATCACGTGTACTGATCGAAAATCCGTAAGATAAAGCTGCAAAACTACAAAATTCAACTTTAAGCAAAGTCGATACGATTGAGAATTCTTTGAATATTTTAATGATTCGAAATAGTTTCGAAATAACAGTTTTATGACAAAGCTGCGAGACTACAAAATCCAACTTTAAGCAAAGACATATGATTGAGATTGCTTTGAATAGTTTATGTTTGTGTACGATAGCGCAATAAATGAATATTGTATTTTACCACATAAATGATAGTAATGTTATACTGATAAATAAAGCAATTCGTCCGAAATTATTTCCTAACCATTCCAAAATATTCAAAAATGCACAAAGTTAATGTTCAAGTTTTCACTTCTACCGGCACTCCCGGAGTGCAACCCGTTGTTTTTTATAAAACTAAATAAAACTAAAATAAATGTAAAAAGTTTGGCCCATGTGGCATCGTTCCCAAGATGCTAGCAGCATTACCTCGCTGGATGGCAAACTAATCCTTTGGGCGAGGAATGTGCCAGATCTTGGGTCTCCAGTTACGTCGACCAATCTTTTCCCGAATTCTCTTATAAAGTTTTTTGTGCTGGGACTTCATGGACCAAGGGTTTCGATCCTGAATGGAACAAATGAGTATTCGGGGCCGATAACACTATATTTCTTGATATTAAGTCGCTCAGCCGTCTCAGCCGCAGCGCCAATTTTCTTCTATATCCGACGTTACAAGTAAAGAACCCATAATAAAATTATTATTTAAATAGGTAGTTGATTTTGGCCAACTTGCTAGAATATTATAAATATTTTAAAAATGAAAAAATTCACCTCCCCGCCTAGGTGGGATTTGAACCCACGACATCTCGATGACCGGTCGAGTGCTCTTCCAAGTGAGCTACCAGGAAGGTTAGTGTTGGTGACGAATTTTTCATTTTATATTTTTACTGCTGTGAGTTTTTAATTTTTAAAATATTTATAAGTATAGAACCTTTCAGACGTCAGTGACCCATCTAAATGGTACCTGTATAAATCAAAGAGTTCCAATAATCGTTCTTTTATTCGATCACGGACGCGTGGGCGTGAGTAAAGATTCACCCAAAGTTTTTATCCGCAATTCGGAATTCAGGGGGTTCGATCATCTCCCCTTACGAAGAGTCGCGATAAATATTTGAGTGTTCTCAAAAACTTCGCTGTACTTATGGCTCAATTCGGAACTTCTCGAAATTGTTTCATCGATTGCTTTCTGCCAATCGAAGATAGGTATTTTATCATAATACATACTCGTGTATCATATGTGGAGAATGTGATCGTTAAAGCCATCTGGATTTGTGACAGTCATTTCTGTCGATGACGCTAATCCGATACGTTTTTTTTATACCACCATTATCACCACCAATATTGATATATTGGCATAATGTGGGTTGATACCCATATTCATCCCACTGCTGGGATACTGGGACCCTACTTGTAATACCTATGGGGTAATAGTGTTTAGCTTAGTTGGTGGAAACCATAGAGCACTATCGACTAAGCTGAAGATGTTTGTCATTGACTTAAACCTAAGATCTATTTTTACAAACAAAAAATGGTGATCCGTTTCGGCTTCGGAGGTAGGGCCCCAGCCCCCTTACCACCAACTCTTATTGCGATTCAATAACTGAATAGAATTCTTATTCATACCAATGAATAGGCGACTCTATTGAATTTGAAATAGAGTCGCTTATTCATATCATAGTCGAGTATAAATAAGCATTCTATTCAGTTATTGAATCGCAATAAGAGTTGGTGGTAAGCGGGCTGGTCTCCCTTTCAATCGAGGGGGAGGTTAGGGCGGGCTAGCGGAAGACAATGTTTTTAAGCGGCTCAAGGCTTGACTTAACAATATCATAACAACAGCCAAAACCGACGGCTTATGTAGCTTATGCAACATTACTTATTATAACTTTTTATTTTTTAATGTATAGCTAAGTTGACTTTGACTAGTTAGCATTTAGACAAACCTCAGTGATTTTATATGTAAGTATATATTTTTATAATCGTTATTAATATTAATTAAATATATGAATTTATCTCGAGCTCCTCCCTGCTTCGGAGGGCACATTAAATCATCGATTCTGACTGTTTATTTTATATATGACAGTAGTTAAGTCAAGTCAGTGGCCTTTGGGCGGCTTGAAAATATCGCAATTCGATTGAGGACAAAGCCTATATCCCAGCAGTGAGATGAATAGAGGTTGAGTCAGATAATGTTAGCTACTTGCTAATAGGTGGCAGTACATGTAACTTTCTATTAGTCTCAGAAAATTCGTTTTCTGTTTAAAAAAAAAAGCGTTGGTCGTCCAGGGGGTGTCAACGATGGAGGAGTCTTTAGACGGCAGGGAGAGCGGCGCCAGTGCTCCAGGGTTCGATTCCGCAACTATACTAAATGATGATGTCTCACCTACCACCAGCTTCTGTTACAACATACCTAATCTCTTCAATGGGTAAGTTAAATGTAAAACACCAGTCAAAATGTATGAAAAAAATTGTTCCAAATTTTGCCATTTCTTCCATTATGAGATATACAAATTATATATTATGTTCGGTTATATAATACTTTATTATTTGGGAAATAATGTTACCTAATTGTATCTTCTATCATATAATAAATATCACGAACACCTCGAATAGGTAATCTATAATATGTTACTTTCACCATTATTACCGCTATTGTGCATGAACTGTATGTTATAGATATAAAAAGTGAATAAATTAATTATGAATTATGATAAGTTGGTAGCTCTGTACAAACAATCGCCTAGGTTGGTGCTTAGAGAAAGAGGGATAGTGGCTGTTTTTTTATGTTTATCTATATATTTATATAAAAACAAAGTCGGTTACTTACGCCATTTATAACTCAACAACAGCAGGACCGATTTTATTAGTTGGATTTGTCTCCAACTCGAAAAGCAGAATAGCTATTATCATATTAGAGAAATTATAAAAAAAAAAAAATTATGACAAAATTGTCAGGACAAGGTTTATATGGGAAATATACATAAATGATATGGGAACAGGAAGATTGAGCGACAGCGAAGCTAGTTTTCATAAATAAAAAAAAAAAAATTAGACAGTGCATTTTTTATTTATATTCTTAAACTCTTCACATTAGTGAAGAGAAATAAAGAAAAGAAATAACAATGAGACTAATGGTTCGTTGTTATTTCTTTTCTTCTTTCTTTATTTCTTTTTTAGGGTTCCGTACTCAAAGGGTAAAACGGACCCTATTACTGAGACTCCGCTGTCCGTACGTCTGTCCATCACCAGGCTGCATCTCATGAACCGCGATAGTTAGACAGTTGAAATTTTCACAGATGTTGTATTTCTGTTACCGCTATAACAACAAAATATACTACAAAAACACAATAAAATAAATATTTATGCGGGCTACCATACAGCAAACGGGATTTTTTTTATCATCATCATCAGCCTGTATCTATATACATAAATAAAGAGTAATGTTTGGAGTCTGTTTTTTTTGTCAAAATTATTCTATCGTGTTACGATCGCAATAAACCAATTTACTTGATTTCCTTTTTTTCTTCCATCGCCTAAGCCGCCCCCCGCTTCAGTGCTAACAGTTATCAATTTTATAGATTAGGTCCAGGATCCGTATTATGCGAGAGACCAGAGACCGAAGGTAATGAGACGTACACAACGGCCGAGCCTCCTGAGGAGACTATTGAACACCAACCGTATGAAGAAGATGAAGAATATTCACCAAAATCAAGTAAGAGTGTTTCCGAGTTAATGACGCTTCTCGTCATTAGTTTACTCATATATCGATCCATATCATATCTATAGTTACGTTTAATAATAGGCGGTAGGGTCCAGCCCTACCGCCGAAGTTAACGCCAATTAAAATCGGACATTTTGATTCCAAAAATTGGTCTTACGTTAAAACTATTGACAAACACCTTCAGCTTAGTTGGTAGAGCTCTACGGTTTGTCAACAATCTAAGCTACTGCTTAGATTAAACTACTGTTTAATCGCATTCAAAAAATGTAATGGTAATCGGTTTCAGTTTTGGCGGTAAAAATAGCAGAACAGAGGCCCGTTCTGCTATTTTTTTTATACGTTTGATAAACAACCGTACGACCTACCTACTACTATTTCGTTCTACTACCCTTCGATAATATAAAACTTTTTTAAATCATTATTATTGTTAAGTTACACGAAAATTATTTATTGTTAGCTATTTTTTCTTCCAGGTTCAAAGAGCGACATTCCCAAACGAAAGCAGAGGCGATACAGGTAAATATAAACTAAATTTGATTAACTTCTTATCCATTTTGAATTAAAACTGGTACATACCTCTAAAGCGGAAATATATCGTATTATTTAAATAGCTTATTTCGGCCAACTTGCGTGAATATTATAAATATTTTGAAAATGGAAACATCCACCTCCCCTGCCTAGGTGGGATTCGAATCCACGACCTCGGACTACCGGTCGAGTGCTGAGCTACGAGGAAGGTTTTGTGATGGTGGCGAATTTTTCCATTTTATAAATATGTTGTGAAGTCGGAGTGCGGCGCCATCTACCTATTAAGTACTTTGTTATAAACAAATAGAGATATATATCTTATTAATGGATGATTTATATATAATTAGGGTGTATGTAGCTCACCACTACCTTAGAGCCAAAGCCAACCTCACCAGCACGTTGTCACCCTACTGTTGACCAAACGAGGCTCTGGCGAAAGAGAGGTAGGCTCAGTGCCCGGTTGGGGAAGTACCTCCACCTCACAGAAGACCGCAGTCAAATAACATTCCGTGGGGGCATCGACCACTAATAAATATTAGTAGTTGATGTCTGCGATTGTTGTGTTCCTGCGAGTGAGTGAGGTCTACAGATAGTGAAAGATTTTTAATATATTTATACACAAAAAGATATATACAAAGTTTAGTGTAAATGCGAAAGTGCTGTCTTAAGTGTGTAGAGGAGCTATTCCGCGGTATGGGGTGCTATCTTAATATATACAAATTTCGTGTCACGTTGTTGGCCCGCAATGGAATCCTAAACTACTGAACCAAATTTAATAAAATTTTGCACAGTGTGTGCAGTTTGATCCAACTTGAGAGATAGGATAGTTTATAACTCATCGGAAAAGGCGGTACGAAGTTCGCCGGGCCAGCTAGCTATAAATATTCATTCTTCAAAAAAAATGTTACAAGAGTGGTATGCAAAGGTGAGCTTATCTCTAATAGAGATCTCAATTTTACAGTCCAAAAATAATTAATTTACGTAGCAACGCGTTCCGCAAAACAGATCGTCTTCAAACATCGTCGCCTCGCGTTTAGGTGTGAGCTAACCCTTAGGTCTATATTATTTAATCACTATAAGTCTGAACGCTGCCGGATTTAGAAGCTGTCTTTCCTTACTGCAGTTGTCAAAACTTACTAGTCAATGCTCTTAAGTAATCAATGCAACTAAGAATAAATGTTATTTATTTTCAGAACTACATTTTCGAACGTCCAACTGGAGCAATTGGAGGCAGCTTTTCACAAAACCCACTACCCAGATGTATTTTTCCGTGAAGAACTGGCCATGAGGATAGATCTCACAGAAGCTAGAGTTCAGGTCTGTTATGTTTTTGAAGTGAAAACTTCTTTAGCGGTGTTGTGTGGACACGTGACCTGCCCCCTTACCACCAACTGTTTCACCACTCTGTTTCAAATCGAATAGACTCGCTTATTCATTGGTATGAATAAGCATTCTATTCAGTTATTGAATCGCAATAAGAGTTGGTGGTAAGTGGGCTGATCGAAAATTCGCATGACGGAGGGAGAGTAAATCGCCGGCGCGGCGTAGGAGAGGAAGTAATACCCCCCTCTCTTTCTACCGCGCGGCGAAAATGTATGCCTGCTCCTGCTGTTTATTTTTAATGTTACCTATATAAATTGTCATGTTTGTGTACGATAGCGCAATAAAAGAATATTGTATTTTACTACATAGATGATAGTACTTTTATACTAATAAATAACGCGATCGTGCGAAATTATTCCCTAACCTTTCCAAAATATTCAAAATTAATCAATCAATCAAAAGAATGTGCACAACGTTAATGTTCAAGTTCACTTCTGCCGGCACTACCGGAGTGCAACCCGTTTTTTTAGGGTTCCGTAACCAAAGGGTAAAAAGGAACCCTATTACTAAGGCTCCGCTGTCCGTCCGTCCGTCCGTCCGTCCGTCACCATGCTGTATCTCATGAACCGTGATAATAATAATAATAATAATAATAATAATAATAATAATAAGTCCGCAGGGCAGCTTGTGTGGCGAGCTGTTGTGTGAGTAGCGACACCACGGACCCGAGTGTCCGCAGGGCAGCTTGTGTGGCGAGCTGTTGTGTGAGTAGCGACACCACGGACCCGAGTCTCCAGAGAGTCGGTCAGGGCCTTCGTATCCGACGTGTCTTCATCGGTCGGAGTGTAAACACAAGAAGGCCCGCAGGACTCTCAGCTCTGGCTTGCCTTCATTGGCCGTCCAGAGAGGAGCCGCTAGAGCTATATGCTCCAGGGGTGGAAGTGTTAAAGGGCATCACGCCGCGAGTAACTTCGGAGAAAGCGCAGCACACCTCTCGACATCCCTGAGTCACTCACACCGGTGTTGCCCCCGACCGTTTTCCTGGCATTTCGGGGGCCCATCTAGTGAGTGGCAAGCCACCGTCTGCCGCAAATAACTAGCAATAAAAGCAGTTATGGCAGACGTCCGTCCCTCTTCTGTAATAGCCCGGTATTAAGTTCACCCAGATCTCATCTCCATAGCCCATTTATTTTCCATCACACTTCGTAATAGTCTCAACGCCTGTCGAGACCTGCTCATGGGTATGTCGTTCCATTGACATATCCGTGAGCGGGTCATGGCGGGCGTACAACATTACATCAAACTTCTCAAAGGGGCCTCTACGCGTTGGATCCATATCCCCGCGCACGCCTATCAAATGACCGGGCTTGACCCGTGATTAAAAAGAGATACATAATAATAATAATATTTTATTTGCAGAAGTAAGGTACAAGTAGGTTCTTAGGTACTAATAAGTTATTAAATCTGGTCTCTCTTACTCTGCCCATTGCGGGCGTGCAATATATGTAAACGCAGTCATATTATAAATGTTACAATTTAAATTTACGCAAGTTCTATTACAAATAATTAAGTTAATAATATTATATCAAATACAAGTTTAAAACAACAGTCAAAAATATTAATACATTGTCATGTAAAAATCAGACTTCAGTTAACATTAAGATCTTTGAGAATCAAAACAGATAATTCAATACAATGTCAATACAATTAAATAATACAATTATAAAATTACATAAGAGAAAAAATAAAGACATGGACATTAAATTGATAAAACAATGTCAAAACCTATTTATTTTTAGTTTCCAGATACTCTTGAATAGAATAAAAACATTTATCTAGTAGCCAGATGTGCAATTGTTTTTTAAAACTATTCAGAGTTAATTGTTTAAATTGTTCCGGTAAATTGTTGAACACTCTAATGGCCATACAATAAGAGTTATTCTTATGGAGTGTCAATCGGATATTTGGCAATAGTATCATAGAATCATGTCTTGTAGGCTTATTTTTGGTATCACCTCTTTTAGTAAAATATTGAGGGTGTTCACGAACTAGGATACATATTTGTTTAATGTATAAGCAAGTGGAAGTATACGTAGCTTTTTAAAAAGAGGTTTACATGGTTCTCCAAAGTGTGTATTACATATCGCCAGTATACATTTTTTTTGGGCTTTAAAGGCTCTATTTGTGTCTACCGAATTTCCCCAGAGTAACAGTCCATAACCAAGTATTGAAGAAACGTAGCCATGATAGGCACTTAGAGCTGCTTCTATTGAAGCAACATTTCTTAAGCGTCTTAACGCGTACACGAATTTATCAATCTTTGTACAAACTTTATCTACGTGCGCCTTCCAGTTGCAATACTTGTCAATTGTAAATCCTAAAAAGTTTACTTTATCGACAATTTCAATTGTTTTACTTCCATAATTTATTGATAATGAATTTGGTGGCGATTGATTAGTTTCAAACTTTATTATTTTTGTTTTATCTATATTTATTTTGAGATTATTCAAATTTAACCATTTAATTACATCTAATAACGTTTTATTTATATCTTCATTAAAATTGTCATTTTTATTGTTTCTTATCTATTGTAGTGTCATCTGCGAACATGAAACATTTATGTGTAGTAACATTGGGAAGGTCATTTATATAGATCAAGAATAGCAATGGCCCCAGGACACTGCCTTGAGGTACACCGCATGAAGCTGATCTATATTTCGATCTATATACGTTTTTTCTTGTCTTGGTTATCTTGGATACTTCGGTACATTGCTTCCGATTAGACAGATAGCTTTTAATCCAGTTATATGCATTGCCTCTAATGCCATTTTTTTCTAATTTGTTTAAAAGTTTAGTGTGCGAGACAAAGTCGAATGCTTTGCTCATATCAAGAAGGAGGGCAGTTACTGGTATTTTGTTATTGATACTTTCTGTCACAAAATGTATTAAATTAAAACAAGCTACGAGGGGAGGTCAATAAGTTCGCGGAATGAGAGAGAAGGAGGTTGAAATTAAACACCAAATTATTTTTCCTTTTCAATATATTCTCCTTTAACCCTAATACATTTTTCGGATCTCTCAAATAGCTTGTTTATACCATCGAAAAAAAATGATTTGTCTTTGGTGTCAAAATAGGCCGAAATTGCCGACTTGACTTCATCATCGTCGTCAAATTTCTTTCCACGCAGCTCTTTCTTCATTTTTGGAAATAAATAATAGTCACTGGGGGCCAAGTCTGGACTGTATGGTGGGTGGTTTAATTGTTCAAAGCCGCATCGGTGAATGGCAGCCGTCGCAACATGGCACGTGTGGACGGGTGCATTGTCGTGCAAAAGGAGCACACCTTTTGACAGTTTTCCTCTTCTTTTTTTCTTAATGGCTTCTTTCAATCTTTCCAGTAAAGAAGCGTAGTACTGTCCCGTTATAGTCGCACCACGTTCTTTATAATCGATCAGTAAAATACCTTCTGTATCCCAAAAGATAGTCGCCATGATCTTTCCGGCCGATTGTGACACTTTGAACTTCTTTGGAGGAGGTGTGCCTTTTTTATGCCACTGCATCGACTCTTGCTTCGACTCAGGTTCATAGTGGTGAACCCAGGTTTCATCTCCAGTAACAATCCGGGCCATAACTTCTTCCTTTCTCTCTCCACAGAGCTCCAGAAACTGGTGAGAGCACTCGACACGCTCGCGTTTTTGAAGTGGCGTGAGCATTCTCGGAACCCATCTTGCACTGACTTTAGTCATCCCAAGATGATGATGTAGGATATTTAAAATACTTGATTCGGATACTCCAACCATTGCTGCAAGTTGCTTCTTCTTCAGTCGGGCATCTTCCAATACAAGTTTTTCTACTTTTTCGACGATTTCCGGTGTGGTGGCCTCAATTGGCCGTCCGGAGCGGGGGTCGTCTTCAATGGACTCCCTTCCTTGTTTGAAAAGACCATGCCACTTGTAAACCATGGTTTTACCAGGGGCAGAGTCCGCGTAAACCGCTAACAGCTCTTGAAAAATCGTCTGAGCGGATTTTCCTTGCTTGGTAAGAAACTTAATAACGGCACGGTGTTCAATTTTCTCCATACTGGCTGACTTCTTCCCGATTTAGTTGTTTGCAGGTCGATAACTCAAAAGTTAATGACACGATTAGGTTCAAACTTGGTATATATACTCTTAATGAGGTGCTTAACTAGTGCCTACCTGGACGGGTAAATTTATCCCCATCGACCCCTCCATTCCGCGAACTTATTGGCCTCCCCTCGTAATGTAGTCGACTTTCCTTGCATAAAACCAAATTGTTCATCTTTTAATAATTTATGTTTCATTACAAACTTATGTATGCGTTTATACATAACTTTTTCGAGAATTTTGGATATTATCGGGATAAGTGTTACTGGTCTGTAATTATTCATCTCGGTTTTTTCATCTTTTTTATGCAGCGGTTTTACAATAGAAAATAGAAGAGCTTCTGGGAAGTGCCCTTCTTCCATACTCAGGTTTACTATATATGCCAAAGGCTTACATATAAACCGAGCACATAATTTTAAAGATCGTGTACTAATACTATCGCAACCTACTGCGTTACTATTATTTAGAGACATAATAGTTGTGTAGATTTCTGTTTCATTTGTGGGTTCTAAAAAGATTGTATTCAAATTAGTAACATCGCTTCCGAACATATTAGGATTAGAGTCAATATCACTCGAAGAGTTTGTCAAATCAATAAAATAGTCATTGAAAAGTTCACATATTATTTTAGGATCAGTATATTTTATGTCATCTTTAATTATATTGTCAATATTATCACATTTAATATTGTTATTCAAATTGTCATTTATAATTTGCCATGTACCTTTGCATTTATTTTTAGCGTTTTCTATAATTTTATTATTTTGCAACTTCTGTGATGCATATATACATTTTTTTAGAATTTTAGTATATGATAAATATTTTTTTTTAGTATTACCTTTGTTAGTTTTGGTTTTTAAATATTGTATGTACATTTTTCTTTTATTTTTGCAAGCTGTCTTTAGTCCCTTGCTCATCCATTTTTGGTATTTAAATTTGTTTGATACTTTTGCTGTTATTTTTGGAAAGCATAATTCGTGGAACAGTTTGATTAAGTCATGAAATTCATTGAATGCATTATTTGTATTATAACTATTATAAATTTGAGAAAAAGTAAGAGAAGACATACAAGTTAAGAATTTTTGTATGTTTTCTTTGCTGTAGTCCGTTTTTAGATATGTATATTCCTTTGGAACTGATTTTGCTTTGAAAGAAATTGTCTGGGCAGTTTCATGATCCGACAGTCCGAATAAGTGAGTTTTAGCTTGTACTTGTCGAATGTTGCTAGCAATTTGGTCAAGGCAAGCTTTTTTCCGTGTAGGCGTAGTAATGTGAGGATTCAAATCATGATTATTGAGGATACTGGTTAGTTCTTTAGAAATGTTGTTGATTTTTAAGATGTCAATGTTCCAGTCTCCACATAATATTAGCTTATATTTATTTTTCTTTTTTTGTAAGTTATGCAGCAGTGATTGAATTTTTATAAAAAATAAATTTATGTCAGAGTTAGGAGTCCTATAAATATTAATTATAATAAGTTTGTATGTCGGTATTTCTATGCCACAGCATTCAAAAATATTATTTGTTGATAAGTCTTTACAAATGTTCAACTCTTTATATTCTAAATATTTTCTAATTAGTATTAAGGAACCTCCTCTTTTTTGGTTCTTACGTGAAAAATATGAAGCCAATTTGTAATTAGGTAGGACTAAATTTGCTTCATCGCCTTTTCAAATAAACGTTTCGCATAAACATATAACACTTGCTTCTAATTTTAGGTTTTCAATAGCATTCTGAAAAAAATCAATTTTGTTGAGAATTCCAGCAATGTTCTGATGCAGTACTGTAAATGAATTTTCATTAGCCTCGAAAGGAATTATTAATAGGAGATGTCTGTGCATCTCGTCGTTCACATACCGCGTGAAAGATAAATAAGAATAGCTTAAGTGTTTGTTTGAATCGAACACAAATGCGTACTTATATAACTTATTGTTTGAATATAATAAATGATTAAATGTTTCGATTCTTTTGTTCATTAAGGTCGAGTAAGCATTGAGCCTGAATGTAGGAACGCAAAGTATTACGTTAGTGTGCTGTACCTTTTCTAATGCTTTGCTTATATACTCCACTAATGTCAGGTAATTATTTGTTAATTCAAAGTCACTATGTCCCATAAACACTATACAATAATCTGATAAATCAAATCCTACTAGTTTAGTCTCTATTCCATCCAAGAGTTCTCTGACTCCAACATTCGTTTTTAAATAGTGACAAAATTTGCTGTCTGGAAATGTATTTTCAATAAACGGTAACATATTATTTTTATTATCACAGCTTATCATACAAATTTTTCGTCTATTACAATTATTAATTTTTGTGTTTTGTACGCTGTCGGAAGTTTGAGATTCTGACGAGTAGTCTTCTTGCTGTTCTTCAATATTTTTGTTATTTAGTTTTGTATCGCTGTCATTTGTTTCCAAAATGTCGTCGTCGTTACTTGATAATGTTGTATTTTGCGGAGTAGAAAAAATATTTAAACGGTCTTTTTTTTTCTTGTAAGGAGAAGATTGTCTTGATGGTCCATTTTCATTTAATAGTTTTTTGTACAAGGAATCTTTCTTGACATGATTCTCAATGATTTTTTTCATAGATATTATTTCCGAATTCAGTCTGTCAATTTCTTCATGTGCACTAGCTAACTGGCAATTTAATTCGTTGACTTCATCTTTTAATTCTAAGACTAAAGATTTATCTGGTGACACATTGGGTAGGCTCATTGGATAGTTAGACAGTTGAAATTTTCACAGATGATATATTTCTGTTGCCGCTATAACAACAAATACTAAAAAACAGAATAAAATAAATATTTAAGGGGGCTCCCATACAACAAACGTGATTTTTTTGCTCGTTTTTGCTCGCAATTGATAACGGTAATAGATAGACGCTTGAAATACTCACATAATATTTAGTTATATATTCAATTTAAAAATAAATAATTAAATGCCTGCACGGGGTGCACCCTGCTGACTGACAAACGAAGCTCTGGCGAAAAGAGAGGTAGGGAGCGTAATTGTAAGCTACCCGACTGGGGAATGTACCTCCACCTCACAGAATACCGCAGTCAAATAACAATTCCCTTGCGGATTGATGTGTTCCTGCGAGTGAGTGAGGTCACCGGAAAGAAAGAATGGAAGGAGTATAGGCTGGCAACGGATCGGCGACCCCTGTGCGTGTTGCTGAATGTTGGTGAATGCTTTCCATCAGGTGACCCACATGCTCATTTTCCCCCTTTTATATAAAAAGAAACATGGAAACTGGTATTCATACAGTTACAATGCGAATAACCATTTCAGGTATGGTTCCAAAACCGTCGTGCGAAATGGCGCAAGCAACAAAAGGCTGGTTGCGAGGGCTATCAGCTGCGAGCTCCACGGTCGCCAGAGGAAAGATCACCCTCTGCATTGGCGCTGGAAATGAGGGATTTCATTACTATTCCGGGTAAATTCCTTGTATTTTAAATTGTTTACATTATACAATATAAAATATTTCGTCATCATCATCATCATCAGGTCAATTTAGTCTCCACTACAGGAGCACGACCCTCTCTCTTCCGTCCCAGACGGATGGAGGATTTTACATTCACTCCCCACGCTGGCCAAACGGGTTGGGGAGGCCTGATCGATTGTTTATAATGTCGCCTTATACGACATCCACGGGAAGAGACGGAGTGATTCTATTCTGGTGTTCCGGAAACCACACAGCCGTAAATATTTAGATACGTAAATATTTAGAACAAAATAATTAGATACATTATAAGAAAAAAAAAATCGAATTAACGTGATATAGTTACTTTATTATTGCCTGTCCCCTTACTACCATCTCTTATTGCGATTCAAAAACTGAGTAGAATGCTTTTTCATACCAATGAATAAGCGACTCTATCCCATTTGAAATAGAGTCGCTTATTCATCGGTATGAATAAGCAATCTATTCAGTTATTGAATCGCAATATGAGATGGTGGTAAGGGAGCTGATGTTTCAACCAACCTCAGGTAATCGAAACGTCAGGCAATAACAAGGTATAACAAACGTATGTAAATACCCTTATGCATGATCGCGTTAATTTCCGGTGTTATTTTTCATAAATCATGCAACGCGAAAGTTTAAAAGTTATTAAAAAAACTTCATGAATGGGATGATTCTAACTGTGCGGTTCCAGAGGGGGGTTTCTTCCCCGAACTCACAGGTTGTGGAGTGAACTCCCTATTAAGAGGCCTGCCCTGGAGAATACAGCACGGAATTGTTTCAAAAAAACGTAAAGAGGTTTTTAGGGGCGACCCCCTAAACACCTCTTTACGTTTTTTTGAAACGTGTGAGTAATATGTCTGGTGCTGGAAGCGTCCGAGGGCTGCGATAACTGCTTACCATCAGGCGGGTAGTATCTTTATTTGGCACCCCAGTAATATAGAAAAAAAATGGTTGCAGTGTACAATTGCGGATCCGATAGATATTTCTTCAAAAGCGGCTGGAAGTGGTTGGATACGCAAGCCTGAGGATCGTATTTGATGGAAAGTATTGTGGAAGGCTTATATCCAGCAGTGAGTAGATACAGGCTGATGATGATTAATTAGGACCATTTAAAACTACACGCTCACCAATAATGTATAAATAATATTAAAACAATTTTTAACAAAAATCTTCTGATTATATAATTTTTTTACTCATAAAAATTATGTTTCTTTCAGTATCGTCAACACAAATGATAAATATATCTGAAACTCCCACGTATAGTTACACTGGTAAGAAACAACCGATGCCAGCGCCAGCAATACATATATCAGCGTTACCAACGAGACAAAACCCTCAAGCAGATTTACCTTCCTTTTCAATACCTCTACAATACAATCTTGGAACATTTAAAAAAATTGGCGAAGAAGTCCAATTGGATATAGAACCACCAGAAAATGTACAACAATCCCAATGGGATGCCAGAATGATACCAAACTTTAATCTTGTGAACTTGAAGCCTTTACTGGAGAATCGAGAAAACATTGACCTGTCTGAACTAAAGTATGATGTTAAAAATGAAAACCGAGTTAATTTTAGCGATATTCCAAATACAACAGTTCAAGCTACTACTATTGATACAGAAGACATACTTGGTAAAGAAACTGTAAACGAAGGCCAGACCATATCACCAGATTTTGGAATAGACAGGTATCAGAATTATCAGAATGATAATGAGAAAAGATTTAGAGATCCGAGTTTTGATGAGGCAATTATGGAAGAAGGTAGAAATGATTTTGTATGCGACAGCGATTTCCTTTGTAAAAATAACTTTGAGAAAGTAAATGAAAAACGTAGTGAATTCGAGGAGTGCCATTTATTGGATACGGACAGTAGTGTTGGGATTAATAATTTTGAAAATAATTTATAAGGCGTTATTCTTTTGGTTAACTATGCGATTACAAATTTACTCTAAGATGTATCTACCCGTAATATTGCTGTAATACATTTGCCATAATATTGTACAACATATTTTTTTACGTTTATATGGGTTGTGTGATGTTCATTCATTATCCATTTCTTTAAATGTAATGAAACTATATTGGGCAACAGAGGAGATATAGAAGAAGAAGAAAAAAAGAAAGGTAAAATCAAGAGGTCAGATTAATTACGAATAGAAGATATTATTCTGGCTGTTTCAAGTCGGTATTTGTATTTATTGATAAGTTGTCTAGCTTTTAAAAGTTCTAGATGAGAATGTTGACCGATATTTCTATGAAAAATGTTACCTTATATAAAATGGTGTGCAATACTACTTTTTCTAGTGCTTTAGGTAACTTATTCTTATACCATGAATACTCAAAACTTATACCGAACCAATTCAGTGTTCACATAACATAAGTTAAAAAATATTTTAATTTTGTAAAATAAAACAATAATACATATCTAAGATTTATCTTTGAATATATACCTAATGTTTACAAAGTCATTGACTACTATTTATGTGAGGAAATTCACTTTGTATTGCCTTTCTTTTCTGTACATTATAATATTTGTATATATTATAATAATAATATCGATTAAATAGTTTGCGACGTGTTTGTTTCTGTTTAATGTCTGCGTGTTCACTTAAAATTATTAAGCATTAATTTTTAAAAGTACAGTATGGCCTCCCCCTGCCTCTCCCTCGTATCGACCTCACCTCCCCTCTCAGATTCATCTGCACAATTTGTATGGCGCCGCACGCACATGCGCTCATTCATGCTCTGTATAGACATTATTTATGTAGTAGCAAACGGCTAGATATTTGTATGGAGTGTCCGGGGTGTGCTAATCCTATAGTCGGAATTAATAATTTGCCTTCTCTACCAATCATTGAAAGTGGAGAAAATCACGAATGCGGTTAAATGATGGGTGAATCTAATAGTATGTACTACAAACACAATACATTATAAAATACGACTACAAACATATTTACATAAATAAAATATCGATCCATACATAATATATACTTTACATTATATATGCTGTTTTTTCAATTATTCTATCGTATATGACTATGTGCTAACTACACAGGAGAATTACTGTGTGTATTTGTCAGAGGACATGATATAGATTAATTATTATTGCACTGCTCGCTATGTCCATAGGCATGGAATTCATCCTCACAAATTGGCGAAAAAAAAAATTTTTTTTCAGCAATTCAGAAGTCAAGATTTTGGGGTGTAAGTGGTTCATCAAGATCTTTGAACCAAAGCCAACTTCACCTGCACGTGGTGCACCCTGCTGTCTGACAAACGAAGCTCTGGCGAAAAGAGAGGTAGGGAGCGTAATTGTAAGCTACCCGACTGGGAAATGTACCTCCACCTCACAGAATACCGCAGCCAAATAATAATTCCCTTGAGGGTTGTTGTGTTCCTGCGAGTGAGTGAGGTCACCAGAAAGAAAGGAAGGAGATGCTGCGTTGGCAGCGGGGGTGGCGGCGCGCGAGACCGACGCATGGCTACCCGACGTAGTATAAAAAAAAAAAAAAAAAAAAGTCAGAAGACACGTACAGTGCGGTTCTAGACGAGTTTTCTACTTCTAACTCTCAAGTTATGGAATGAACTCCCTGCCAAGGAGATTACTGTATAGGTTTCTTCAAGAAGGCGAAAAGGAGTTTAGAGTGACAGGGTCGACAACGCGTGATTGACACTTCTGGTGTCGCAAGGATCTATAGGCTGTGATGACTGCTTATTATCAGGCAGGTCGTATGCTTGTTTTTCATCGTAATCATATAAACTTTTTTTTTAAATATTCTTATATGTTTGTTTGCCCCCTCTTGGGGACAAACAAACATGTGGATTACCTGACGTAATCTCCACAGCCCAAGAAATCAGTAAAACTAGTGGGTCGCTAAAACGTTGCACCCTTTTTCATGGAAAAATACGAGTATTATTATTATGTCCTAGAAGGTGCCCACATCGTATTGTGGAATCAGCCTCACATATTCGTCGTCAACCCTTAGTCATCTCACTGCTGGGATACGGGTCACCTCTCAATCGAAGGGGTTTAGACAGTACTCCACCACGTTGCTCAATTGCGGGTTGGCGGAGGCCAGTGTATTCAAACTCGCCTAAAGGCCACTCACTTGGCTTAATGACTGTCATCTAATGGCAACTGCCGGGACCGACGGCTTAACGCGCCCTTAGAAGCAAGGAGGAGCTTGAGATAAGTAAACCCATCCATGGACAGACTGCGGTCCACGTTGCTTTATTTGCGAGTTCGATTAGACTAAAGCGCTCAATGACGCCATCAGCTTCACTTAGCGGTGTTTCCAAATACATCGCTAAGTGAAGCTGATTCCACAATTTCAAAATGTCTTAAAAAGTTTCATCATCATCATCATCATCTTGATAATAGGTAGATCGCCTATTATCAAGATATTATGGGTGGAATATTAATTTGTGAAGAGGTGTATGATAGTAGAACCACAGGTAGAACTCAGGGGAAGGTATTAACTGAAAAAACACATCCAAACACGATTTAATTTTAGATATTTTATATGTTTTTTTATACCACGTCGGGTTGTGAACAAGCATACAATCCGATAGATGTGAAGCGGTCACCATAACCATACTAACGCTTGCTATATAAGAAATATAAGAAATATCGATAGGTTACTTGCCAACTGCGGGGGTGGCGGCACGCGAGCGATATAAGAAATATCGCTCGCGTGCCACCACCCCCGCAAGTAGCCTATTGCACTGGCCCTTAAAATATTTGCGCTTGATATAAGATGACCTTATATGGGTTATAGTCTACAACGATAAAACCTCACCTCTGATATCTAGAGGTCATCGGTTATGTTAGCCAGTCTATAAATACTCCAGACTGGTGGGGCTTGAAATGAAGCACAGTTCGCGGGCGGGTCTCGATAACGATCACAGTTATATGCAGTGTAATTGTAGACCTGAGCCCCTACCGGCTAAGCTGAAGCCGTTAACCATTGGATTTATAATTGCGTATATAGATCTTAGGATTAAGTTAATGACAATTAACTTAATCCTAAGATGTTCAGCTTATTTGGTAGAGCTCAATCAATCAATCAATCAAAGTTTATTTGCGAAGAATATGCTAGCTTGCCGTGTGGTTTCCGGCAGACTAGAATAGAATCACTCCGTTTCTTCCCGTGGATGTCGTACAAGGCGACTAAGGGAAATACATTATTAAACATCGATCAGGCCTCCCCGACCCGTTTGGCCAGCGCGGGGAGTGTAGGCCAAATCCTCCTTCTGTCTAGGACGCACCCTATACCTAACAGCTAATGCGCCCCGTGTGCCAACCTTCCGGTTATATCACGGGGGATGCGAGTCTCTCGTCCAGTAAATCAACCAGACGAGAGGACCTTTTCCTGCACCGCTTTTTGCGCTCGGTAAACCAACCGAGCACGCAAGCGTAGCAGTAGCAGGTCTTACTCCGCTTTCACCTGCATGCAGGCTACTTACGTACTCTTAAGTCGAGTACTCTATACTCTTCTGTCTAGGACGGACGAGAGAGGGTCGTGCTCCTGTAGTGGAGACTAAAATGGACCTGATGATGATGATGATGAATCTGCTTCAGCTTTGGCGGCAGGCCGCCTGGGGTTGGTAAGTGTATTTTAATTCTAGGTTGCGGTTGTGGCTCACTACGATCTTCAGAGACAAAGACAACCTCACCTGCACGTGGTTCACCTTGCCGACTAGTGAAAGAGGCTCTGGCGAAATAGGTACAGCGTATTTGTAAACTGGCCGACTGGGGAAGTGCCTCCGCCTCACAGAATACCGCTGCCAAATAATAAATTTCTATTTAGAAATATATTATTTGGCAGTGGTATTCTGTGAAGCGGAGGCAGGCAAAGGTGATCTCACTCTCAATATATATTGTGAGAAATATATATTGTGTAAATCACCAGAAAGAAAGGAGTATAGGCTGGCAACGGATCGGCGACCCCTTGGTGTCGCTGATCTCCATGGGCGGTGGTGATTACTTTCCACCAGGTGACCCACATGCTAGTTTGCCCTCCACTCATATAAAAAAATAAGTACGTGTATACAGATTAATATAACCAATGTACATAGATTAACATAACCAGTCAGCTTACGAGATAGTCAGACATTTTTCCCTCTTTTACCAATCCATTAGTCAAATTCCACGCCTAAGTACACGCTAATGCATGAACGGACTAGATTCATATTTAGAATGTAGTGCAAAAGCGGAATTTGTCAAATCTATTATAAAATTTATAATTAGGATTAGGAAATATAAGTGGATCAGAAATGGGCCTAATTAAAAAAATACCGGAAGTTTACCCATTCCAGACCTGATTTTTTGTTTTTTGAAATTTGTAAGAACCGATTTTATTCATGTTATATTAGGTACTATTGAGTGTTGAAATATTGAAAAAACTGATATGTTTTCATTACTTTCCGAGAAAATTTATGTTTTTTTTATGTAGTCAACAGTGAACATTCGGCCTAAGTGATCATAGAATATATACAGCAACCAGGCAACTACTGGTGGGCCGCGGTCCCGGGCATACTAACACGCCCGAGGAAGATCTTCCCTTTTTTCCTCCACATGATTATAACAACTAATGTACCGTATATGTAAATAAATAATAGATGATCATTTTATAACGTTTTTATTAGAAAAAATATGAAAAAGCTTTACAAAATTAAATACTCCGGTTGCCATGTGTAAGCCAAATAATATCTCTATTTCATTGCTGGACGTAGGCTTATAGGACGTAGGCTTTATACCTGGGTTTTCCTGACTGCACAGCATATAAATTTGTCATTTCAGTCATCTGTATAAAAAGCTGTTTATGAACATATTTATAATAATAAACAAGAGGGTCTAGCTAGCACAACTGGATCAAATGCTATTTGTGGCAGGAAATCCGTCGGTATAGTGTTATCTATTTGTCTGTGCCTCCATTTGATATTCGGTGTTGGTGTAAGATAATCGAAATTCTCATCAATCAATGCAGCTAGCTCTTGCTCGCCCTCTTCAATAGCCAGCTCCTCCGACTCTTCGGTCTCAAGCTCAAAATCAAAAGCTGAAATAGCTTCGTCTTCATTTTCGTCTTGATGTTCATCGAAGGGGTCAGGTGGGGTGTACTCTTTTTGGTTCTGTGTTATCACATCAGCACCCAATCGAACATGTCTCGTACACGAGATATTACTATCACTTCCTACTTCATCATCATCCGAAGACAACTCCAAGTCCGACAGGTGTCCATGTTCCAAAAGTTTCAAAGCGTCCCTCGAGAACATCATTTTTTATCATAAATACGCATGTAAAAAAAAACATTATACGATGCAAAATTTATTATAATAAATGTATTACACGTTTATCAAATAATACACTTTTTGAAAGTAACTATAAATTTAGGTAGGTATTCACTAAATGTCTATGAATGTTTGGAAAAAAATATCCAATCAAAACCTATTGTCCGCGTTTGTAGACATAACGTATATTCGCAATTTATTATACAAAACACTAAATAATTGTTTGTAAAATACCGATGATGTTCTTTGCCTTTGTAACATAACTTATCGATGTATATAAATAACTTGAAAATTATAAAGGAAATAAATCACTTAAGTACCTACACACTTCAAATTTTTGCCGGCGACTGATCGAAACAGACTAATTATTTCATACACGTATTAATAGATGGCGTTAGGGGTATGTTTTTTAGAGATTTATAATGTTCGCAAACGATAACAACAGTTAAGTTTAGTTAAGTAAAATTTTATTTTATGATAGTTTTACAAAAATGTTATGTCCTCAATTGCGCACGGTATGTCTGAAAGGGTTAGATTTTTTAATATTTGTAGTGTCTCGGATAACACTAATGTTGTTTCATATTTATCGTGTTATTTCGATATTGAATACGGCCCTGATGTATGAAAAGTCTATATCCACCGGCTCAATCGAAGACAATTTGTATCTATCTGAAAAAATGGGGTGTCCCTGTGTCATGGATATCGCGATATCGGCCGCGTGTCGTACGTGAATACGTATACGCTAAAATTATCTCAAAATGGCAAACGCTTCCCCCTCCCCCGCACGCGATGTTCCATAGTCCTTATATACCGTAAAAAAAATAATTGATCCTTCATCTATCCAGTGGTGTGATTGAATTTTTGATGGAGGTGATAGATTTGTAGCTGTAACACCAAACTGTATCCCCCGATTTTGTAATCATTTGTTTTTCTGAATTGCTTAAGGAGCAATTTTAAAAACGTAGTTACGTCAAAATTCCTTGCCCCGAAACTTACGATTTTCACTTCGAGGAGGCTCTCGAACCAAAAACTGTTATGAGCAAAGTTGCTTCTAATTTAAGATACTAAACATTCTAAAGGTTATTATTATTAAATTTCGGCCAAATTGCCAGAATATTATAAATATGTATTATAAAAAAAAAAAAAATTGAAAAATTCACCTCCTCGCCTAGGTGGGATTTGAACCCACAACCTCTCGATGATCGCTCGAGTGCTCTTCCACTGCTGAGCTACCACTGCTACCAGGAAGGTTTCTGGTAGCTCAGTTGGAAGAGAACTCGACCGGTCATCGAGAGGTCGTGGGTTCAAATCCCACCTAGTCGAGGGAGGTGAATTTTTCAATTTTAAATTTTTTTGTTATGGTTGTTTTATAGTAGGTGGGTGAATTTCAACAGATCCTTTAAAATCTTCATTACCGTGGATTTTCTTAGCTTAAGTTTTTTTTTAATTCGCGTTTATAAAAAAGTCTTTGATATTATACGTATTCTTGCTTAATATCTAGCAGATAACTTAAAAAACTACCAAGATATATAAGATTAAAAATTACGTGTCATGGCGATGAGATATACGTGCACGGCAATGAAACAAGTATGCATTGCCATGAAAGAACTGTGCCACGGGAATAAAAGAATTAACCATGGAAATGAAAATCCATATAAAAATTTTTGGTAGCAGTACCTACCCATAAAAGGGTTTTAAAAGTGAAAACGTTACGTAGTTAATAGGTGGATAACCAGGATCTATGTATTTTCTGTGTAATTTTTTTATTGTATCCGTCATTAAACGTTTCTGTTTCTTTGTTCCATTTCTTATTAACTTTTTTTTGTTTCATTTCTTGTTATGTCCTTTTTGCCTGGACACATGCTTGAATTTTCGTCGTCTTCATAAAGTTTTAATACAATTTGGCGGATTCGAGTTTGTTTCGGGTTACTTGTATCGCTCTTATCATTCAAATCTATCGCTTATTGTTTTTCTTTTTTTGATCGTTAACTCTATCTTTTCCTTTCAGCAGAGGGTTAACTTGACGAGTCCTGCACTGTCAGTATTCGTGACTACCTGTATAACAGGACAACCCTCCGGATCAGTAGTACCATTGACTAGTACCATTGATGGTACAAGTGACACAACTTTGTATCTCTAGTACCATTAAAGAAAAGTCAAGATATTCCCCGTGATAACTGATGGAACTAATGATACAATTTTGTATCTCTAGTGCCATTAAAGAAAACTAAAGATATTCCCCGTGATCAGGATGGTTTTGGGATATATTCAGGATGGTTTTGGGATGTATTCAGGATGGTTTTGGGATGTATTCAGATATGGTTTTGGGATGTGTTTAGGATTGTTTTAGGATGTGTTAAGGATTGTTTTGGGATGTGTTAAGGATTGTTTTGGAATGTATTAAGGATTGTTTTGGGATGTGTTAAGGATTGCTTTGGGATGTATCCAGGATTGTTTTGGGATGCGTTAAGGATGGTTATGGTATGTGTTAAGGATTGTTTTAGGATGTGTTAAGGATGGTTTTGGGATGTGTTAAGGATTGTTTTAGGATGTGTTAAGGATGGTTTTGGGATGTGTTAAGGATGGTTTTGGGATGCGCTAAGGATGGTTTTGGGATGTTTTAAGGATGGGTTTGAGATGTGTTAAGGATTGTTTTGGAATGTGTTAAGGATTGTTTTGGGATGTATCAAGGATGGTTTTGGGATGTGTTAAGGATTGTTTTGGGATACGTTAAGGATGGTTTTGGGATGTGTTAAGGATTGTTTTGGGATGTATCAAGGATGGTTTTGGGATGTGTTAAGGAACAATCCTTAACACATCCCAAAACTATTTGGGATGCATTAAGGATGGTTTTGGGATGTGTTAAGGATTGTTTTAGAATGTGTTAAGGATGGTTTTGGGATGTGTTAAGGACTGTTTTGGGATGCGTTAAGGATGGTTTTGGGATGTGTTAAGGATTGTTTTAGGATGTGTTAAGGATGGTTTTGGGATGTGTTAAGGATAGTTTTGGGATGTGTTAAACTACTATTAAGCACAAGCTTAATAGTAGTTTAATTTGGAACCAGATGGCGCTGTGTGATATGTCCACCGATATTTATTATTGTGTATCTATTATTATGTATCTCTCTTAAATTCTTAATAATAAACGGGTCAAGCCCGGTCATTTGATAGGCATACGCGGGGATATAGATCCAACACGTAGAGGCCCCTTTGAGAAGTTTGATGTAATGTTGTGTTGTACGCCCGCCGTGACCCGCTCCAGGATATATCAATGGAACGATATACCCATGAGCAAGTCTCGGCAGGCGTTGAGACTATTGCGAAGTGTGATGGAAAATAAATGGGCTATGGAGATGAGATCTGGGTGAACTTAATACCGGGCTATTACAGAAGAGGGACGGACGCCTGCCATAACTTATTATTATTATTTTAATCTGGTTACATTTTTAAATATAAATTATAAAAGACATTTAAAAATATAAAAAATAGGGGCACACGCCGGTAGCGAAGCGAAGACCGAAGCTACCGGTGGTCAGGGCTCCAGAGTGAGAAACCGCTTCGCAATGCGGGCCGTGTCCAGAAGAACCGCCTTCTGTATCTGGTTCTAGACCCAACTGCCGAGCGAGAGCCTCTTGAGGTAGCGGTCGAGGCTCTCCTCTACAAGTGTGTATGTGGTCACGTCTATCGGGACAATAATCGTTGAGTCCACATGCCACATGGAGGTAACTTCGTGGGCCAAAGTCCAAGTACTTAGAAAGTTTCTCTTTCTCGGTCTTCAAGAGGTTCTCGTGATGGTTCCGCCAACGTCAACGAGGATTATCATTATTTATTATTATAACTCCAACTTGAAGGATTATTAAATACAGACCTAAGAGTGTGATTATTTAAACAAACGTACTTGCGTTACTGTAAGAGATCCGGTGCATTTTATTGCCATTTTAAAATTTTTGGAATCGCCAGATACAGTTACCATTTTTATATTTTACATGAAAATAATACTGAAATCCTTCATTTAATAAGACTTTTCCTCGGCCACGTTGCACTATCTTAATTTCCGAAGCATGATCCGCCGAAGTCGAAGCTTCGTCACACATTGTAAGTTGTAAAATGAATAAATAATTTTTAAAATTCAACTTCATACAGGTGCAATCGGTTCGTTCGACACACGAAACGAAAAACGAAAATGTTCTTCAAATGATTTCAAGTGGCCAGTACTTGGCATATCAGTACAATACCTACAGTATTTATACTTAATACTTTTCTTTGTCTATACTTCGCGTTTGTTTAGTTGTAAGTACATAGTTTATAATATAGTAAATATTGGTTGTATCACTAGTACCATTAATGGTCCTAGTGATACAACCAATATTTATGATGGTACAACTGATCGCAAATTATTGTCACTAGTACCATTGATGGTACTAGAGATACAAAGTCGTGTCACTTGTACCATCAATGATACTAGTCAATGGTACTACTGATCCAAAGGGCAGGACAAGATGTTTTGTTTGCCTAATCGTACCATGGCGATGAAAACGTAAGTCACGGTAATGAAACACCTGGCCACGGCAATGAAACTAAGTTGTTTTACAAGGCATGGCAATTATTTTTATTTTACATTGTTATGTCTTTTTTTTCATTGCCATAGCAAATTCTGGCCACGGAAACCACGGCAATGAGAGCACGGCGATGAAAATCAAGGCAAATATATAAAATAACAAAAAATCTATTAATTTTTCGAGGTAATAAACACTTCACAAATAAACATAAGAGAAATGACGTTCTATCGAAAGCTTTATCAAGAGGACATACTTATTCAAATAGAAAGTTATACCTATCCACGGCGATGAAAGAAAAAATGACCAGTAATATAAAAATGGAATATATTCATTTATAGCGCATAAACGCAGGCATGTGTGTACATCCTTCCATGTCGAGCACTTAAGTGGCACTGATATGCAACGTATAGCTCACAGGAGGGAGGACGCAAGTGGTTAGTTAAAACAATATTCTTATAGAAGTTTAGGACATGGCGATGAAAGGTAATGCTACAAAACAACGTACCCTACACCTAACAGCTAGTGCGCCCCGTGTGCCAACTTTCCGGTTATATCACGGGGATGCGAGTCTCTCGTCCAGTAAACCAACCAGACGAAGAGGACCTTTACCTGTTTCGCTCTTGCGCTCGGTAAACCAACCGAGCACGCAAGTGGAACAGTAGCAGGTCTTACTCCGCTTTCACCTGCATGCATGCTACTTGCGTACTCTTAAGTCGAGTGGCTCGTAGCGAACCGACGCTCGGCGAACCAAGCATCGGGGCCCTACTACCACTCCCCAATCTCCATGATGGGTACCAGCTGTATGGCTCGCTCACTTCCCGGCGCGCAAGTACAAGTACAAGCGCGCCTAGTGTTTTTGCACCCACACTGGGGCGCCAGTTCCCTGATTTTCTTGACAGGTACCGGAGCTGTATAAGGCACGCTCACTTCCCGGCATCCTTCAAAGAAGAAATGCCTACCCCAGGCCAACGGTAGGATGACCGGGGTGACGAAAGCGATCGCCCGCCATCCTCCTTGCTCAGCAGGCAAGTACCCGAGCTGCGATGCCAGCTTGGGAAGCCGACACCGCTGTAAAGACCGCTCCAAGCCCCGTTGAGAACCACTGTGGCGGCCCTTCGCCCAATGCCAGTGGTAACCAACTCGCTACGCGCGAGGTTGAGCGCCCGGCCGACAAATATGGCAAGACGGAACGTGCCCAACCTCTGTAGCTACACCACATGCACGTGAGTGATTACACGCAGTAATGTAAGGGGTAATGCTGGGACAAATGAATTTTGATTTACCATTCGTTGTATTATTTAAATATTTGAATAAATATATTCCCTAACAATATTTTCACAAATAACATAATAGATTTTTATCAATGAGGTATCACGACACATAAGGTGACGTGTGGACAAACACGGCAATGAAAGATTTCGAGGTTTAACTTAGTTTGTTGGAGTAGGTACCTACAATCTTATTCTATAAAATATTTAGTGCTACATATAGATTACTATTTCACCTAATCAGAAAAAAATGTTAGAACTTTATAACTATGATATTATTTAGTACCGATTTCATCGATGCCACGCAATGTTTGGTCCCGGGAAATTCACCTTCATTCAGGTAATAATTTAAAAAGAAGCAAATACTTATTAGAAAGATAGTGAGATTTTCCAAGGTTTTAACCATTTCATAGAATAGGATTATATGTACCTAATAATCCTATTCTATAAAATATTTAGTGCTGCATATAGATTACTATTTCACCTAATCAGAGAAAAATGTTAGAACTTTATAACTATGATATTATTTAGTACCGATTTCATCGATGCCACGCAATGTTTGGTCCCGGGAAATTCACCTTCATTCAGGTAATAATTTAAAAAGAAGCGAATACTTATTAGAAAGATAGTGAGATTTTCCAAGGTTTTAACCATTTCATTGACCTGTGATGCAGCACTTTTCTTTTCATACACATTTCTATAAATTTCACTAATCATGATTACGCTGACAGTCACTGAAAACCGACCACGTTTCACATTTAACGACTGAAACAGGTGAAAAAGGTCACTTCACGGTTTTTATTACGCATCTCCTTGATTGTAAGGTTTTTTACGATTTTAGGAGCCAGGTTATGAGCAGTGTCACATCTTGAAAGAGGAGGATTAAGGATATAAATCCGATTCAGATCAGTTCAGTTTTGAAGTGAAAACTTCTTTAGCGTCGTTGTGCACTTTTTGGGACGGGTAAAAAATGTTAAACTCGCGTCAGGACACGTGACCTGAACGAAAATTCGTAAGACGGAGGGAGAATAGACCGCCGGCGCGGCGCAGGAGAGGAAGTAATGTTCTTTTCTCTTTCTACGGCGCGGCGAAAATGTATGTCTGCTCCTGCTGTTTATTTTTAACTAGCGGCCCGTCCCGGCTTCGCACGGGTGGACATAAGATTTTTTTTAATATTTTTACCTTTTATTTAGCAATAAATATAGCCTATATTAATCAGGGTGAATGTAGCTTTCCAATGGTGAAAGAATTTTTGAAATCGGCACAGTAGTTTTTGAGTTTGTTCATTAGAAACATAAACACAAATCTATCATCTTTATAATAGTAGTGTCGATGTAATATAAATTGTCATGTTACGATAGCGCAATAAATGAATATTGTATTTTACCACATAATTTGATAGTACTTTTATACTGATAAATAAAGAAATTCGTGCGAAATTATTCTCTAACCGTTCAAAAATATTCAAAAATGCACAACGTTAATCAATCAATCAATCATTTATTTGTCAATACAGTACATCGAGATACAGGTCTTATGTATATTACATTTTTGTTCCTTGTATTGAGCCTGCATGCAGGCGTACAAATTTTTAAATTATTAATTTAATGTCTAGTACAGGTGATTACAATATAATTTAAGGATGTTACAAATAAATAAAAAGGATAATGTTCAAGTTTTCACTTCTACCGGCACTCCCGGAGGGCAACTCTTATTTTTTGTTTATTATTATTTGAGATATTAAACTCTAAACTAGTTCACTAAACATTACAATATAAACTTTAGAAATAGTTTTCTATTTGCGGGACGGGGGCCCACTATGCATTTCCACCACTGTGTCTCCCGTGTGGCTACATAGGAATAACAGCGGCGACCACCAAAAATGGCAATGAACAATGAAGTCCACTGAAGTCAAAGGGCAAAATTATAAATAATATTTCTGGACAATTTACACAGCGCCATCTAGTCCCAAAGTAAGCGCAAAACTTGTACTATGGGTACTAAACAACTGATAAATGTATTTAAATACATTTTTTTTGTAAATAAATACATATAATACGTAGGAAACATCCAAACCAAGACAAACAGACATGCTCATGCCCACAAATATTTATCTTGGGCGGGTGGGTTCGCCACGACCCCGGAGTCAAAGTGGACATGGTTAGCTATTCTGGGGTCGTCAATTACTATATATGTACTCGTATGAATTTCATAGCTTCACTGAACTACATAGTTTAGGGTTTTAACAAATCTCTGTTTTCATCATTTCCCTGCGACATTTATATCTATTATTAATAATAAGGTCTATTATTAATAAGATGAAAACTCCGGAAATTCAACGTCAACCTCTCTTTCACCAGAGCCTCTTTAGCTAATCGGCAGGATGCACCACGAGCAGACGAGTTCACTTTGGCTCTAAACATCGTGGTGAGTCACTTACACCCCAAAACTATTAACCAAATTGCTTGAGTGCCTGGTTATATTAATATTAATGCTCGCAACATAAAATGTCGCTCGCGCGCCACCACCCCCGCTGCCAACGCAGCATCTCCTTCGTTTCTGGTGACCTCACTCACTCGCAGAAACACAACAACCCTCAAGGGAATTGTTATTTGGCTGCGGTATTCTGTGAGGTGGAGGTACATTCCCCAGTCGGGTGGCTTACAATTACGCTCCTTACCACTCTTTTCGCCAGAGCTTCTTTTGTCAGTCAACAGGATGCATCGCGTGCAGGTAAAGTTGGCTTTGGTTCAAAGATGTGGATGAACCACTTGCACCTCTAAATAGGTAAAGGGTTCCACTTTTCCCTTACCATCAGGCGAAACGAAGCCACATGCTGGCTAATATACAAAATAGTTATAAACATCGTTGCATTAAAATCATGACATAAGATTTAATTCCTAGTAATCGTCTGAAACATGGAAGTGATTATGTACAATTTAAAGTTGGTCAAGCAAATTAACTATTTTAGGGTTATCAGATTTTGAAGCATAGGGTCACCGCAATTATTGCTGATGTAAACACCTTTTGTAGTCCTTTAAGGGCGAACGAACACTTGCGATTATTATTAATTCGACGAGCTCGGTGGTCGAATGGCTAGCAATGGCTACATTGACTTCGAGGTCGCGGGTTCGATCCCCGCACAAGACAAACATTTGTGTGCATGAACATGTCTGTTTGTCTTGGTATTTTCTATGTATTTTAAAAATGTATTTAAGTACATTTATCAGTTGTCTAGTACCCATAGTACAAGCTGTGCGCTTAATTTGGGTCTAGATGGCGCTGTGTAAATTGTTCAGAAATATTTATTTATCTATTATTTAATTTGTTATAAGTGAGAGGCGATTGAAAATCTTTGGTATATGTATGTTTTGGAGGTGTGTTATGGTGTGAATTATTATACTAACGAAGTAACTATTTCCCCCTAGCTCCTCCTTGACGGTTTACGTAAGCATTTATACACATCTAAATGACCCAAGATTAAAAGTAGAGGTAAACACGAGTTGTTCTTCTTCCTAGTCAGTACACTCTTGCCAGAGTAGTCGTGGTCTTCATTATGAAACACGAGTGCTCGCGGTGAATTCCACAACTTTGGTTCGGCGGAGAAATGTATTGTCGAACTTTTTGGTACTCGTACGTGAAGATAACAACTGTGTGAGGATGAGATGTCAAACCAATACGATTTTCTCTAAGGAGAAATAAAGAAGGTCGGGGTGTAAGTGGTCCATCTTCCAACATCTTTGAACCAAAGCCAACTTCACCTGCACGTGGTGCACCCTGCTGACTGACAAACGAAGCTCTGGCGAAAAGAGAGGTAGGGAGCGTAATTGTAAGCTACCCGACTGGGGAATGTACCTCCACCTCACAAAATACCGCAGCCAAATAACAGTTCCCTTGAGAGTTGTGTTCCTGCGAGTGAGTGAGGTCACCAGAAAGAAAGGAAGGAGATGCTGCGTTGGCAGCGGGCGTGGCGGCGCGCGAGCAATATTTTATGTTACGAGCGTTAATATGGCTACGGCAACCGCTTCACATCAGGCGGGCTGTCTGCGGCCCGACGTATATAAAAAAAAATCCAAGGGAAAGCAATTCAAAAAACCGAATGATAACAAAATCGGAGTATACCGTTTGGTGTTGCAGCTATATATCTATCATCTTCATCCAAAATTCAATCACAACACTTTATTACGCTAAGTAAGGACTAACCCACCACCTTCCCATGGCTCCACCGACCTCACGGTCATATGAGCCGAATCGCGAGAGATGCGCGCGACACCTTTGCTCTGAGGCTCTTTTGTGCCGCGGCAATTCTTGACTCTCTACAAATTATTTAATCTGTCACCTTGTGCCCATATTTGTGCCTTCTCCCCCTTCTGGGGCGGCGACGATCACTCCTACGGCTTCACTGCCGTCCGTTGGCGCACCACCTCCAAGCTTTTCTTGCCTCTCCTCTTCGCTCCTTCGCGCGTGCCACGCATGGGCGAACCGACGTAAGGCCGTGAAGTTCGCTAAGTAAGGACTATGGAACATCGCGTGTGGGGGAGGGAGAAGCGCTGTCATTTTGAAATAATTTTAGTGCATATAACGTATTCCCGTACAACACACGCCACCGTGTCCATGACACAGACGCACCCCATTTTTTTCTCACATATTTGCAATGGACTTTCAGCGTGGAGAAGGTCCGAGCACATACGACTCTCAATAACTTTTGGGTCTTATAGATATTTTTAAAAATGGACAAATTCATCTCCTCCGCCTTTTTAAAAATATTTATAATATTCTGGCAAGTTGGCCAAAACAACTATTTAAATATTAATAACTTTTTTCGGGTCTTCATACCGCAACGTACGATATGACATGCGCTACGATTATGCGGCGAGCCACGTGGCGAGGGCCTAAAAATACATAAAAATCGTCCTTGTGTACATTGTCTTCATTCGATCTTACACAAGCATATACAAAGTTGTTCCCAAAAACTTTTAAGTGTACAAATAGCTCCCTCACTGTTATAAGCAGATTATTTTCGCTCTGATTCTTTCATGGAGCGTCATTCGTCGTTCGTGTGTTTGCGCTTAATATACTTTCGGTACTTGGTGAAAAATAGAACTTTTTAAACGCCACTACGGCTTATAATAAGCCTGGGTTCTTTGTGTAATCACGCTACGGCGATGGACGGTTATGACACGTTAACTGTCGACTTTGCTCATTTCTTGATACATTTTTTTTAAACTGAGGTCGTAAACAAACACATAGTAATCGCTTCATGATACGAGTGAATTTGAATACGCCAATTCGATGTATTTTTTATATTTTGTCGTTGTATTGTTTTTAAATTAAAAAAAAAATCTTTCAAATAGTTCAGACATAGCTTTTACTGTTTGTAGGATCAGCACGCTGAAGCGGCAGTGAGCAGGCCACACAGTATGTAAGATGGGGCAGGAATGTTCTAGAATAGTGATTGCGGACCGATATACGCAGCATAGGATGGCTCCCAACCAGATTGACCGATCATCTGATAAAATTGGGTGCCTTTGCTGTAAAGGGTACAAAATCATCGCGGAAGTCTGTAGGAGGCCTATTTTCAGCAAAGGACGTCTTTTGGGTTGAATAATGATGTTAGATGTCATCAAAATATCTTATAACAATACAAATTAAACAAATTACAATACAAATTTTAAGACTTATTTTTAATGTAATCAGAATAAATGGTTTCATCAAAATTAAATTTAGGTCACCGAAATGAAAATCATTTATATAAATTGTAAATAAACTAATGTTATCACTCATGCGCTGCTAATATGACATCGCAGACCTTCACAAAGTGTTGATGAGTAGGCTTCTACATAGAACAACCAAAATTTGAATTTACGAGACTGTTACAAGACCAATACTTATGCTCGGATGCGAAGAAGATGGAGAATTCTGAAAAACGCCAAAATTGAGGTACTGTTTGCTGAGCCCAACGTGATGGCAACAACTCAAAGACTCCGCTGCATTGGCTACGTCGAGGGAACGCTGGAGGGATGTGGTCCAAACCGATATTCGGGAGCTTCGACGTACCGACTGGCGAAGATTCATCGGAGTCAATTCACTGATTCTTGTGTTGGAGGTCGTTGAGCCAGCGGAGTATAGTGTATAGTGGCTCAGCTTCGCCTGGTGGTAAACAACAAGAGGAGCCCAAACTTTCTCCACCTCGCATAATTTAAAAGTCTATGTGCGCAGGTCAAATGTGGGGATCGTCATTACTGCGATTAGCGCTGGGCAATCCCCTGATTGTCTACATAAACATTTCATCATCACTCGCCAAGTGATCTAGGACTAAAGGATGAAATACGTGTACTGGTAACAAATTGCACAACGTATTATGACGAAGTTTAAAAAAAAAATACATAGAAAATTATCGGCACAAATTCCCAGTTTATATGTTGGCACCACCTATGCGTGTTTGGCGTGCATTGAGTTGGTCGCGTCACGTGACTTCTATGAACGTAATAATATGAACATTATATTATGATTATGACTTATACATATCGCATACATCTAGTGGGCAACAGGCTTAATAATGTAGTTTTTGGTTCCATGGAAAATTGAAAATTTCTTGAATTTTTTGAATTGGTTGTGTTGTGCGTGTGCTCTCGGCTCCCGTAAAATTTGTTTGTGATTTTATGAGTAGTTCAAATACAAATTGAAATTCAGTTTATTGACAATTACAAGGTTAGTTTTCAATGATTTGGGATCTCCTCTGTTAAGTTGAAATAACCTGTATTAGAAGAGTCCCCTCTCCTTTATAGAGTGAATAAGTATAAGTACCATTGTTTATCTGTTTTTCATGCAGAAATCATGACGTTTTGTAACTGCTGCTTAATATGGTGTGCTATCCTATCTCTTTTTTCGTTAGAGCCTCGTTTGTTAGTCAGCAGGGTCCACCACAGACATTGTCTTTATGGTGATCACGCTGTTAATTCTGGCAACAAAGGAGACAAAATGATGGGAATATATGGTGGACTGTCGTGCCATTTCAACTTACTTATCCTTTGATCTACATAGAAGGTAAATTCGAGGAAAGCGACTAGCACGGCGAAGTCCGATGAGATGACCTGATAGTTCGATCCATACTCAACACCACTGTCTGTGAGACCCTCCATGGCTCAGCAGACAAAAACAAATGACATAATATTGTCCGCATGAAGATCACCAGAGTTCACGATTCTCATCATCATCATCATCAGTGAGGAAAACGACTTAGGCCGGATTCACACTATAAGGGCGATCACGTTTCGTTCGCGGTCCGACCTCGGTAAAGCAACAATGTGTATATTCTTACTAACGCTACACGACTGGGCAATGTACCTTCACCTCACAGAATACCGCAGCCAAATAACAATTCCCTTGATGGTTGTTGTGTTCCTGCGAGTACGTGAGGCCACCAGAAAGGAAGGATATAGGATGTGTTGGCAGCGGGGGTGGCGGCACGCGAGCGATAATGTTGAGAGCGTTAATATGGCTACGGTAACCGCTTCACATCAGGCGGGCCGTATGATTGTCCGCCAGCCGACGTAGTATAAAAAAAAACTATCCGTACCAATGAAGATCCGGTCGAATCCCATTCCAGTCGCGTTCAGTCTTGATGAAATTTTACCAGACCGACATCGAACCGCGGACGAACCGTGACCGATTACCGTGATAGACTGGATCCTGCCTAAAGGAGAAAGAGGAGGATCCTTAGATATCGGTAACTTCAGTACTATCACAGTATAAATAATAGTACTATGTATAGTATGGTCACTCTCTTCCGCTCTCCCGTGTAGACCTCACCTCCCCTCTGAGACAAATCTGGAACAGTTTGTATGACACCGCATGCACACACGCTCATTCACGCTCTGCACAGACGTCGTTGTTTATGTAGTAGTAAACGATGAGAAATTTGTATGGAGTGGCCGGGGTGTGGTGTGGGTGTTCTACTTCGAATATACACATGCACAAGTTAATCACGAGGAAATACTTCGAATCAGGTAGTAATTTATTGCTTTAAATAACTGCCAATCGTTTCCTATATTACTTCTAGTGACAATAGGAAATTAGGTCGCTGTCTGGGTCAATACCTTTAAATTTGACTAAACCCAGTTAACAATTTTGAACTTAATTCTTTTAGCGATTGGGTATCATTTAGCTTGTAAAAATAAAACAATACCGTTATGTAGTAAGTAAAATTTAGTGGTATTAAATAGTAAGTGAATTTTACACCAAAATAAATTTATTCGGTCTTAAAATGCTAGCTTTCCGGGATGGGGAAGTGAATTAAATTATTTATTGGGACGCCATCGGCAGCTATGCGGATGTTAACATTTCAGCCTTTTTTACGGGATGACCCTTGAAGATATCATAGAAAAAGTATATTAAAAATTCCATTGTGAATTCTAAAGTAAAAAGGAAAAATCTGAAATTCGCATATTTAAAACGATACTATGGCACATTTTTCATTACCAAATTCATTAAAATTTTAATAATATACATTCAACAAATTTAAGTTCAACGCTTTTTTATACTGATGTAGTAATAAAAAAATCCGTTGTCTGTAAAGTCGGTTTACTGACGATAGTTGAACGTGACAACGTCATAAGAAAATACTGATGGAATGTTTGCATTTTTCAAAAGAAAATTTTAATAGAACGCCTCAGAGCGAGGTAATGCCGCATACGTCATGTTTTTTCGTGCGTGCAGCCGGCTCCATCGAATTATAAGACGTTGTCACGTCAAAAAGATCTTAATGATTTGATGAATATTATAGTGGCAGTGGCATACGGGCCGCCTGATGTGAAGAGGTTACCGCTCGCAACATGAAAATCAGACCATTGCTGCGTTATGGCATGGTCAAACGATTTCAAATTTAACATCTTTTATTTATTTTTTATTTCTCTATAGAAATGACATGGGAATCACAATAGTTTTTGATGTGAATAAGTTTTTAAAATTGCTCCTATTGGAGGCTTCCTTAGGAGGAGGAAAAAAAAACTAATGATTACAAAATCGGGGGATACAGTTTGGTATTGCAGCTACATATCTATCATCTCATATATATCATCTCCATCCAAAATTCAATTACACCGCTGGATAGATGAAGGATCAAAGAATTTATTACGCTAAGTTAGGACTATGGAACATTGCGTGCGGGGGAGAGGGAAGCCATTTTGAGATAATTTTCGCGGCTTCGACACCAACGCTCGTGGGTTCGATTCCCACATAGGACAAACATTTGTGTGCATGAACATGTCTGTTTGTCTTGGTCTGTGTTTTCTCTGTTCTCTCCAGGGTGGGTTCTGGGTGTATTTAAAAAAAAAAATATTTACGTATGTTTATCAGTTGTCTAGTACCCATAACACAAGCTTCGCTTACTTTGGGGCTAGATGGCGCCGTTTAATTTGTCTGACAATATCTTTTTATTTAATTTTAGTAGCATATAAATTATAATAAATATTCACGTACAACACACGGCAGAGTCCTTGACACAGCTACTCTACATTTTTTTTTAAATATTATTGTTCATAATGTCATCAACTCTAACAGTTTCGTATTGACGTACACACAGAAAATCTGTGGTCTGTGGAATTAATTGTGCAAAAAAATATTGTTTAGCTAATTTTTTCACTCCTTATTTTGTGAAAAGAGGACCTATACTAGATTATTTTAATTGAGCTCCTAAAATCTGGCGCGTTCTTTCCTATTGCTTTGTTTGCACATTTCTTCTTGTTATTAGTGTTGGCAATCACTCAGACTTTTGAGTTGATTCACAGACATAAAGTAGCATAGCGAGCAATGGAGGGAGCTATAGGTTTCTTGTGTGGAATTCTATAAAGACCAAAGTTGTACACATAGTTATCAGAGTTAGCTAGCTGAAATGGTAGTGAGTCGGCTATATCTGCTGAGTCAGTGAGAAAGTTGCTAGTGTGAGGTAAGCGTTAGGCTTCCCTTCACGGTGAACAGATGACACCAAAAAAGCAGATGGAAGAGGTTGGAAGAAGATCGCATTTTATGGACAAGAAAGGCCTTTATAAAATAGTGTGTAGATACAGGCTGATGATAAATCATTTCTCAAACAAAATCTATATTATCATTATCAAATACAAATCATTACAGTAACATTACAATACATAATAATAAAATAGTAGTTTATGAAACTGTTGCATAATAAGGGTTCTTAAAATACGAGTGTGAGTTTATCACATGACTGAAGGCGAATGTGATAATAGCGACACACGAGCATTTAAGACTTAATTATGTGCAGTTTCATACACTACTTTATCTAATCTCATGAAATAGATGATAATAATATTTTAAATAAAACCATGAAGTTGTTTATTTTTTACTTATAAATTTATTTGCAGAGCATGCGTGGTGCGCATGTGCGACACGCCGCGCGGCGCCGCGTTCACAGATTATGTAGAGTACAGCTACAGCCCTGGGATCAGCTATATTAAGGAGGTTTTTTAGATATTTTTTGCAAAGTTGCAAAAGATATCTAAACCTCCTTAATATAGCTGATCCCAGGGCTGTAGCTGTATCGAAATGGAAAAAAAAGTTATTTTTCGATACAGTTGTCCATAAAGAGCGGTATCGAAAAGTAACTTTTTTAATTTATTTTGATGGCTTGTACGTAAAAGACTAACATTAAGATTCTGTGTTTAGTTTTTTAATCTCTAAATTTCAGTATGAGAGTATATAAATAGTTTTATGAGTATATGTGAGAAATTACTCAAATACGTGAGTAATATATAGATGGACTGTATAGGTGCGTTGTTTGTGGAGTTGTACCGTGTCAATAAATACCTTCTACCTACTGATACCATGGAAACGTACCTATCTACCTATAGACAACTGAACGATAACGATGACAAATGAAGAGTCTCCTAATATAGGTAACTTGTTTGCCTAAAAGGAATCCCCAATAACGCTGTTCATGTAAAAATTAAAATAAACTGTTTTGATTTTGTATGATTTTTAGAAATAGTTATTTAAGTATTTAAAAATGTCGAAAATAAATATTACACACATTCATTCTTGACTGTGCGTGACTCATTAGTATAATTAGGTAATAGTTTATTATAGTTGTTAATTATATTTATTGTTAATTATTACACAAACTGTTGGTGTGGCGAGTTGTCACTCGCTCACTCATATAGGTTGTTACACCTAAAAATGTTGGGTGGTATAAACAACGAGAGTTTATTTTATGTGAGAGGGGGCAATCGAGCATGTCGGTCACCTGATGGAAAGCAATCACAACCGTACATGGAGATCAGCTACACCAAGGGGTCGCAGATCCATTGCCTGTCTGTATGTAATCCTTCCTTTTTTTCTGGCGACGCCGCGCCGCGTTCACAGATTATGTAGTTTTTTTTTACAAAGTTGCAATGCATTTGCATTGCCAGCTGCATTGCCGGCTGTAGCTGTATCGAAATGGAAAAGAAGTTATTTTTCGATACAGTTGTCCATAAAGAGCGGTATCGAAAAGTAACTTTTTTAATTAATTTTGATGGTTTGTTCGTAAAAGACCGACATTAAGATTTTGTGTTTAATTTTTAATCTCTAAATTTTAGTATGATAGTAGATGAAAATAATTACAGTCAGTATAATCTGTTTGTTTGACAAAGGCTTTTTCCAATCTATTCCACGTTTGTTGTACTCTTGACTTTGCTAATTAACCTTTAAAATATTAAACTGTGGAGGAGGAGGAGTACATAAAAGTTAAGAAGAGTAAAAAAGTGTGGTATCTAAAGGAATTCATATACTTGTTAACTAATTTAATATTCTAACGAAAGCCTCAGAAGAGAAAATATGTGGTATATAATTTGGTCACGATAAGTAGAAAGCTATACAGCAAACTTTTTGACTTCAAAACAATATCACGAACTTTTCGGTATGTTATATGTTTACTTAGCAACAGCCTGTCGTAACAGTAATTGGGTTTAGTTTCGTCACTTTGTATGAATTAAAATATCAACGTGTTTGTTTGTTCATAATATATTTCTAAGAACAAGAAAGAAAAAACAAAAAATATTTTACGTTTTTGAAGTTACAACTTCTTTAGCGGCGTTGTGCACTTTTGGAATGGGTAAAAAATATTCAACTCGCGTCAGGAGTCGTGGCCTGATCGAAAATTCGTAAGACGGAGGGAGCGTAGACCGTCGGCGCGTCGTAGGAGAGGAAGTGATATCGCCCTCTCTTTCTACCGGGCGTCGAAAATGTATGCCTGCTCCTGCTGTTTATTTTTAATGTAATATAAATTGTCATATTTGTGTACGATAGCATCATAAATGAATCGTATTTTACCACATAAATGATAGTACTTTTATACTGATAAATAAAGCAATTCGTGCGAAATTATACTCTAACCATTGCAAAATATTTAGAAATGCACAACGTTAATGTTCATGTTTTCACTTCTACCGGCACTCCCGAAGTGCAACCCTTTTTTTTATTTCTGTTTGTGCAGTCAGTATGTAAAAGGGATATCGCGTATGTATCGCGTAGCGCTACGTCTGCTATCTACGTCGTAGCATACGTAGCACTGCGCGATACTACGTAGCGCTCTACGTCCGAGCATATATGTGTGTGTGTGTGATAGGAGAGAGAGAGAGAGAGAGAGCGAGAGCGACCCTAAACAGAATGTCAATTCTCATAATTATTTTCCGAAAGTATTGAGATTGAAATTTGAATGGACTAGAAATTATATACTGGATTTCATTAATTAATTATTACCAATTCTTATTGAGCGCTACGTGGCTTTGCGTAGCTCTACGTATGGTACAGTTGAGCAGGGTAGTAGAGTATACTCTAAACTCCTTTCGACTGATGGGAGACCCGTATACCAGCAGTGGGCTGAATATGGGTTGATGCAGTTATTTTAATGTGATATGCTTGAGGCTCGCCTGTGAGCAATAATAAAACGATGAATTTGAATCTGAATGGAGGTAATGTAAGAGAAGAGGTGGTTGGATTGTGCGAGAGATGATATGGGTAAGAAACAGTAACTTTTTTATATGCCGGGGCAAACGAGCATGTGTGTGAGTCACCTGCTGAAAACAATTACCTTAGCCCATGGAGATTCACAACACCAAGGGGTAGCCGATCAGTTGCCATCGTCGCTTTGCTATACTCTTTCCTTTCTTTCTGGTGACCCCACTCACTCCCAAGAATACAACAACCCTTAAGAGAATTGTTACTCGGCTGCGGTATTCTATGAGGTGGAGGTACTTCCCCAGTCGGGCAGCTTAGAAAATACGCTTTGTCTACGTCTCTTTTCGCTAGAGCCTCGTTTGTCAGTCAGCAGGTTGCACCACGTGCAGATGAGCTTTGGTTCAAAGATGTTGACTTACACATCAAAACTGTAGATATGACGGCTGATAGGAGTGAATGCAAGAAAAAGATATACGCCGACAACAAATCATGGGAAAAGGTCAATGGATGCTTGAGGCTCGCCAAGAATAATAATATAAAAAATGGGGCGTGTCTGTGTCATGGACACGGCCGTGTGTTGTACGTGAATACGTTATATGCACTAAAATTATCTAAAAATGGCAGCGCTTCCCCCTCCCCCGTGCGCGATGTTCCACAGTCCTTACTTAGCGTAATAAATTCTTTGTTCAAGTATGGCTATCAGACAAATGTGGGAACTGTGGATGCAATCGATGCACTAATGATTAGTGCATCGACATAAGAAAATTCCAGCAATTTTTTTCTTATTGTTCATTTCATAGACTTAAGTTTTGCGTTTGTTACTTTAGCCAAGAAGTTTTGCTAAATAAGTTAAACCACTATGGCATACGGGGTACAGCACTGCAACTATTTAAGTAGTATCTTCAAAACAGAAAAATGTTTGTGCAGATTAAGTGCCTGGATAAGAAGATGTCAGAGAACGTATATAAATCAAAATTGATTAATGTAAAAACTAGGGTTCCACAAGGAAGTATTTTAGGGCCAGTTTTTTTCACTGTATTTATTAATGATCTTATAGATTTTATGAGGGTTAATTGACAGGATTCAATAAAATTAGTAATTTATGCAGATGACACTAATGCAATTATAACAGCGGATAATCTCTCTAGTCTCCAATTGAATGTAGAGAAAACTTTAAAATTGTTTTATGATTGGTTTGATGTGAATGGTCTAAAGATAAATATATCAAAAACAAACGTGATCTTATTTCGAACAAATACTAGAGATAATGACAAAATAAATAGTAATTTAAATGGACAGAAAATACATTTGGTTGAAACTGTAAAATTTCTTGGAATACAGCCACTTAAACTAGAAAAATGAACGTGTAGAGGTAGAAAACAAAATAAGCTCGGCATGCTATGCACTCAGAAGTTTAAGAGACGAAGTAGACTTAGCTCACCTTAAGATGGTATATTATGCATTAGTAGAATCCAAACTTCGTTACAGCATAATATTCTGGGGTAGGAGTTATAATTACAACATTACGAAGGCTTTCACTTTACAAAAAAGAGCGATACGAACCATAGTCCGAATAAGGGCCCGTTCGCACAGACCGGGTCGGAGAGGAGAGCAGATTTTGGTGGGGTTTAAAACAGAGTTTTAGATCATTGGCATGAGATTTATTTTTTAAATTCACTTCTTTTGTTATATGAGAATAGTCGAGAGCCGATGTGGATTTTTAAAGTACACCTAATGGCAATGATAAAAGACTCTGTTTCAAACGCATCAAAAATCTGCTCTCCTCTCCGAGCCGGTTTGTTTGAACGGACCCTCAGACAGCAGGAATCATGTCGAGAATATTTTAAGAGCCTTGGTATTATGACTGTACCAGGTCTTTAGGTTCTGGTGTTGCTGACTCATTTAGTTTAACATATACACGAATATGAGACGGACGAGGAAAGAAAGCGGAGAGAAAACAAATAACAGTGGCAAAATATACTACGTGTTACCAGTCTATAAAATTGTTCAACAAACTACCCATGCACTTAAAATCTATTATTTATCAGATTGATTTTAATGACAAACTGAAGCAATTTTTATTGAAAAAGTGCTACTATTCCGTGGACGAATACATAAACGATGAAAGATAATACAACCGCTTCCCTCCTTTTATACACAATATTGTTTCCCCATTTTGTGTGTCAATTCATGTCAATTTTTGTGTGTCAATAAAATAGATTTAATTAAATAAGTATTAGAATTTGTTATGACATCGTTAGTATTTTTTTTTCTTAGTACCTATTTAATATGATGTCCATGGATTATGACATGATTTTTATTATTATTATTTTGCTGTTATTATTATATTTAGTCTATTAATATTATTAATTCTAATTGATTATTGATCTGATAATGATAATTGACGTATTGTTTTATTTTATGTTAGTCTTCAATTTAATTTATGATTTATTTAAAATTAACATTATGCATTTTCAACACAATTTACTGTATTGTTATGAAATAAATGAATATGAATATGATCCTTCATCTATCCAGTGGTGTGATTAACTTTTGGATGGAGATGATAGATTTGTAGCTGCATCACCAAAATGTAACATCCCCCAATTTTGTTATCATTCGTTTTCTTGAATTGCCTCCTTATGAAAGTAATTCTAAAGGCGTATTCACCTTCAAAAGTGGTAAGTCAGGTAGATCCGGGTGTTAGCTCTAATGGTATTGGCTTTCGATGAGGCTGATATCGCTCAAGGTCACGGCGGCCTTCGCGCGCCTTTCTTGGCACATTAAAAATGGAAACACTATTACCGTGTTGGGGGGCGGCGTGTGTTCCGTTTTCGTGAAACTTACACACGTGGAGAGGTTTTGAAAGGGTCGGCTCGAGTGACATTATTGATGTTCTTAGATTGTAGTAATTTCTTACCACTTTGCGGGCTACGTATGAGTTATTGTATTAATGGTAGTGGAAAAAATACTACGTTAAAATTGTGTTTAGGTTTACCGCAATCATCATTATCAATCATTGTGTTTTCTATATATGTATGTATTTGCAATAACATAAATTAATAATTTACTTCTGTTGCACTACAGATCCATTTTGTTCCAAGAATTCGTGTTAATTTATTACAAATATTTCATGATAGGTATAATTTCCAAAAACCTATCAAAACTTAATATGTAAAATAAGTTTTAAACTTGCGCGTTGTCTTGTTGTTGATCAGTCTGTGACTACGGCCGGTGCAACCTGATCGAAACGTCAGACAATAATAAATGTATGTATTTATATACCTTGTAAGTAATGTAATGGTATTTACCACTATGCATGATCGCGTTAATTACCGATATTATTTCCATTAACATTTACAGCTTATAATACAATATTTATAAAAAAATGTATAATAATTGAATACATAAATATTCCTGTACAAATTACACATCGCCATCTAGTTATAAACTATGCAAAGCTTGTAACATGGGCACTACGAGATTTTAAAAACATACATAATATAATACATAGAAAACACCCAGACTAAGAAAAACAGACGTGTCCATGCACACAAAATGATTGTCTTGTGTGAGGATTGAACCCGAGACCTCGATGTCAAAGTAACCATTCGGCCACCGATCTCGTGAAAAAAAGGTAGTCAAGTTTTATTAGTTATCTATTACGCATAGTGCAAGCTTTGATTTGCTATGTTATTTGTCAAAAAAATGCAGGATCTTTCACATAGCCCTCTACCATATGCGTTTCTCCGCAATCGGCATCCAGCTACTTCCGGTCACTCCTTTAAGGTCTTCGCTCCATACAGGGATCTCATCTCTAAGACCTTCCTTTTTTAATATGCCATCACTGACTCGGCAGATGTAGCTGACCCACTACTTCAGCTTGATGCCTCTGAGAGAAGTGTCGACAACTTTGGTTCACTATTGAATTCCCTCGTTCCTTATTCAGTCACTTGAAACTTCCTGTGCGACTTTTAGTCTATGGACGAGTCCAATAGTCAAAATCGAAGCGTCTGAATTGTAGGTTAAAGCGGGATGATATATCAGCCGAAGGCATCTTTAAAGATTGCCGTTTTTGCATTATTTGGAATTGCCGAAGTTTCCACTTCAATTGTACAAGATATCCATCTTGTCAACATTCATTATTACATTTTTAGTGATGTCCATAGATTGCAGATCACCAACCCTGCCAAGCGTGCTGATTATGACTACCTCCCAAGATAATGAACATATAAATTGAAGGGTTGTAATAAACCGACCATCTAAAATTATAAAACTGGGCGATTATTAAACTAACTTGGCCACTAAAGTTGAAATAAACATACCAAACCTAACCTAGCCTAGTATTTCAGTGGCCCATACAGTATTTTTTTGTGGCTTACTTTACATTTTTCCTAAATTAAATACGGTCTGCAGTTTTTAACGGTCCCGCTAACACATCCAGTATAAGTGCCCCCTTAGCGCTACCTGGTCTGTGGCTACGCAAGACCATCTTATGCTGGAACATATCGTTCATAAGTCTTGCTAATTATTAACAGGTCCCTGATAATTATTATAACTTAAATTCACTTTCACATTCAAGATAGTGCGATGAAAGTGAATCTAAGCTCTGCGGATTTAGAGTAGTAATGATTTATACATGTTCTTATATTTAATTTGTATGACGTTTCTAAGTGCTTTATAAAGTCCAAGGAAAAAAGAATTTTTTGATTAAAAAAAAAAAAAAAAAAAAGTAACGCAGCTATAGATACTTATGTCTCATGACAAAGTAGAGAGAACACGCAGCTCCTGTCGCTCGTCGATTTATCTTATATATTAGTATTTTATATTATTAGTATTATGCAAGTTTTATGGTCCACGTGCGGTTGCCACTTCCAGTATAATATGAGCCTGCGTAGCCCCAAATCTTACGTAACATAATTTAACTTACTAAGCTAAGTAGCTTTTGTACCATATATAATCTCCTGACCGCCCTCGTTTTATTCATAGGAGATCAATTACCACATACATTCATAGGATACCAAACACTAGACCTGCCGAAATGCAGTACGCTAATACCTCTATTTAAATCAGGAGATAAGAGTGAACCTGGAAACTATAGACCTATTCAATATTACCTGTCTTGAGCAAAGTATTTGAAAAGATTATGCTTAATTAGATGCAGTTGCACTTTAGAAAACTTAATATTCTTCACGAGGTGCAATACGGGCTCACCGCTCCGGAATCTCCTCTACCGATGCAGGAGTCGCTCTTATTAAACACATTTTCGATGCGTGGGAGAAACGTCGGGTCGGGATGCGATCGGGGTTTTCTGCGACCTTTCGTGCCGATCATTTTTAGGGTTCCGAACCTCAAAAGGAAAAACGGAACCCTTATAAGATCACTTTGTTGTCCGTCTGTCTGTCTGTCTGTCTGTCTGTCTGTCTGTCTGTCTGTCAAACATTTCTATGTCGAGAATGCGTGGAGGTATCAAGCTGAAATTTGAACTGTATACACAAGTCTACGGTCCCATGAAGTTAAAAAAAAATCAAACTGCTAAGTTTACGTAGAAAAAAGTTACGGCCGTTTATTCAGCAAAAAACGCATATTTCGACACACTCAAAGGAATCAAAACCTATAGGGTACTTCCCGTTGACCTAGAACTATGAAATTTGGCAAGTAACATCGTTATAGACTACAAGTACAGGAATAAATCTCAAAACTATACATTTGTAAATAGATCTAAAAAAATAGGGGGTCTATATTTTTTATAGAGTGTCGAAATTTCAAATTGAAACTACTAGTTCAAATGGGGTATCATATGAAAGGGCTTGATGTACACATTGCAAAATATATTTTATTTATTTTTTTCGACGCATTATTTCTTATTTATAATGAAAAATATCAAATTTAATAATGATACTACGTACCTACGGAACCCTCGGTGGGCGAGTCCGACTCGCACTTGTCCGGTTTTTTTTTTTTATACTACGTCTGGTGCCAGCATACGGGCCGCCTGATGTGAAGCAGTTACCGTAGCCATATTAACGCTCGCAACATGAAATATCGCTCGCGCGCCGCCACCCCAGCATCTCCTTCCTTTCTAATGACCTCACTCACTCGCAGGAACACAACAATCCTCAAGGGAATTGTTATTTCGCTGCGGTATTCTGTGAGGTAGAGTTACATTCCCCAGTCGGGTAGCTTACAATTACCCTCCCTACCTGTCTTTTCGCCAGGGCTTCGTTTGTCAGTAAGCAGGGTGCACCGAGTGCAGGTGAAGTTGGCTTTGGTTCAAAGATGTTGATGAAACACTTACGCCCAAATAAAAAAAGATATTGTTCTTTATTTTCGGTTTTCGGTGAGTTAGAGGCGCTTCCTTGGTCGGGCTCGATATGTTCTATCTCACCTTCGTAAAGCCTCGTTTGTAGACTGGGTGGTGAGGCCCGTCATATACAGGCCTTTGCCTCTAAATATATGGCCGTTTGGTTTCCGGCAGACTAGAATAGAATCACTCCGTCTCTTCCCGTGGATGTCGTACAAGGCGACTAAGGGAAATACATTATCAAACCTCGATCAGGCCTCCCCAACCCGTTTGGCCAGCGTGTAGAGTGTAGGCCAAATCCTCCTTCTGTCTGGGACGGACGGGAGAGGGTAGTGTTCCTGTAGTGGAGACTAAAATGACCTGATGATGATGATTATATTGGTGAGCCACTTACTCTACATAAAAGACTCTACATAAAAGATCAAACAATACTTACTAAATTTTTTATCTCTATTCACACAGTGCCATTACTAGTTGGCTAGGGTCGGTGAAATATTTTTTGAGACAATAAACAATTATTTTTTTGTTTTTTTTTTTTACTAAATACATAAAGGTATAAAATAATAAACTCGTTATTATTCAAGATAAATTATGAAAAATTGTAAGTTGGTTTCCGGCAAACTAGAATAGAATAGCTTCAATGATATTCGTTTCTCAAGTGGTAAAGATAAAAGGTAGGGTAAAACTAATTTATTATATACTAGCTGTCTCGCCGAACTTCGTACCGCCACAGTATAAGTAATAGTACTTACGTAGTACCGCCTAACATTCAATGAATGTCGTGGTACATATTAGCTGAACTAAATTTATGATTTTATAGAATTAATAAAATGAATAATAGAAAATAATAGAGAAGCTCGATGTCGTCATTGCGCGTGTCAGTGTAATTGAACACGCAAGTTAAGCAACGTCGACCATAGCCTGTCCATGGATTATATATATTTATATTTATATTTATATTTATATTTATATTTATATTTATATTTATATTTATATTTATATTTATATTTATATTTATATTTATATTTATATTTATATTTATATTTATATTTATATTTATATTTATATTTATATTTATATTTATATTTATATTTATATTTATATTTATATTTATATTTATATTTATATTTATATTTATATTTATATTTATATTTATATTTATATTTATATTTATATTTATATTTATATTTATATTATCTCGAGCTCCTCCGTGCTTCGGAAGGCACGTTAAGTCGTCGGTCCCGGTTGTGATCATTAGATAACAATCGTTAAGCCACGATCGTGGCCTTTAGGCGGCTTGAAAACACTGGCCTCCGCTAACCAGCTGTTGAGCAGCGTGGTGGAGTATGCTCTAAACCCCTTCGCTTGAGGGAAGGCCCGTATATCAGCACTGGATAAATATTAAGTTCAGTACTTTACTAAGACAAAAAATATATATATATATATATAAAAGTACAAATTGACAACCAATAAATATCTCAATCCACAAAACAATTTTCGAAAGACAAATATCGCGACGTAAAAGTCAGACCAATCGATTTGTAATATTTTTTTTTACTTAAGTTTGTTTTGTTAAGTTCATTTGTCATTTTGTTCTATATTTAAGAAATTTCTGAAAGCGCGCAAAAATATTTGTCAACCAATAAATATTCCTCTAACGCTTATTTTTTTTTAATATGAGGGGGGATTATTATTTTTTTAATATGAAACGAGCTAGTGAGTCACCTGATGGAAAGCAATTACAACCGGAGATCAGCAACACCAAGGGGTCGCCGATTGCTAGCCTATACTCCTGCCTTGCTTTCTTTCTGGTGACCTCACTCAATCGCAGGAACACAACAACCCTCAAAGGAATTGTTATTTGGCTGCGGTATTCTGTGAGGTGGAGGTACTTCCCCAGTCGGGCAGCTTAAAAATACGCGCCGACGTTGCTTATCTTGTGACTTCGATTAGTTTGACACGTGCATCGATATCATCGAACTCCTCGTTCAAGTTCATTTATATAGAATAGTAATTTATGTATATGAAATTATTTATATTATTGTTATATATGAGCAAATTAAATGTATACTGCTGTACATATGTACAGCTGTCCAGATGTCATTATGTGATACTGTTTTATTCAAAGAAAAGTTGTACAAAAGGAGTTTAATTTTTCATTTTATTCATACAAATGCAACTACTTAAAAATAAAATGCACTCATTATGCTCATTGGACAAAATTTATTCTGGCATTAATATCAGTCGCTCGGTGTTAAATTTCGATTTTTCTTATTATAACCAAACCAATAAAACTATACCCTATCCTTAAGTATTAAGGTTCCATTTACAATGTGACAATTTCTAAGCATTTCCAAGCTCATGAACTGTGGAAAGCAAACAGTGCTTATATTCGGAAAATTTATTTTTGACAGACGAATATGTACTCTTATAATTAAGTCGATAAGAACTATTATTACGCCACGCTACATAACAATTATAACGTAATCGAATTCGGACATTCGTATACTCACACATATAGACAATATTTTACTCACCTTAAGGCACAGGTGTATATAAAAAGTGACTTTCCGTGCAACGCATTAAGTTGCAATTTGAACGTAACAGATTCTGAATTGTACAACCTATTGACTTGGAGGACAGCGTGCATTCGCTTTTCCAACATACAATCTTAACCGTTGGAAAATCATTCGAGTTTCAAACGAAAATCGATTTAGTGTCTTTTGGTTTTAGTCCGAGAGTGGAATGATGTTTTCTTACGATTTGTGATGTATTGGTTCTGAAGTAGTGGCCACGGCCGAGGGCTCAAAGGGGTGTAGGGGGCTCGAAGAGGGGTGTTGGGGCAGCTAAAGCCTTTCCAGGTCTACTACGTACGTTAGTATCATCGCGGTGGCCGACGAGTACGCACGGATGGCGCGCAGAGGATCGCGCGTGCGCTTTTCGATTTTTTAAAACCGTAAAATTACTATAGAATATACAACAGTTTATTTTTATGGCTTATCAGATTCATCGCTTTGTGTAGCAGTGTTTTATGCTTTTGTGTATGTGAGGCAGTTTGGACGGCGAAGTTTACTAGATACGAATCGAGCTACGAGTACCTGATGCCGGGTGAATGTATGACCTACTTGTTCATAACAACCTAGTACCTTGCAACTTCTAACGACTAATGCCGAAAAAGTTTCAACGTTTTTGGGGGGAAAACGTCGACCGCCATTTTGGGGGTAATTTGAAAAATATAAGTGTGTGTAAGAAAAGCGCGGGAATACGTACACTTATGGTGAGACTAGCAAGCGAAGAACATTGTCTTATTAAAATTTCAGTAGAATTTAAAATGGAAATTGTACTGTAATCTTGCAAGCCGAAGGAAATTGAGAATTAAAATATTAAGCAGGCACTTGTTACAATAAAGTTTATGAAGGTTTTCGTAATTTTAAAATTTGCTACATACTTTCTGCTAAGCATTGGTATGCCTCTATGAAAGTATTACATAAGTACTATAGATCACTTGTCTACAAGTTAATCAACATGTAGACTAGTAAACTAATTATATGCATTAGAATATATCCTAAGCTAAGATATTACGTTTCATTGACATGAAAAATTTGATAATAACGATTAATAAAGTTAGGTTAGAAGTAAAAGAGGTACAAAAAAGATAATCAAGACAAAAATAATAATAAAATAATCTTCGAAACAAACTACAAAACTTTTACTTATATATTTTAAATATCTAACAAAGTTTTATTCCGACAAAAAAAGGCATCAAACATAACAAAGCCAAGAACTCATATGGAGGAAAGAATGTATACTTCTATCATTATTATGATCGAAGGAAGGCATGTAGCAAAGAAACAAATTAATGTTGATAATATATGCAGGTTAATATTAGTACCTACGATAGAATTAAAAAAGAATTAGAATTAAATATTAGTACTAAAAAGTTTACAAAGCATCGATGCAAAAAATTATTAAATTTATTTTAGAAATCGTTGATAAGAAGTTAAATCAAAACTCATTTGCTGCTTGAAACAACCATTACAAAACACAATTTAAAGGAATCCCATTACAACGGCTTAAGATTCTTGAGTATTTGGACAAACTTGGAGTTAAAATTTAATATTGACTATGTACGTAATTAAAGGCTCTTGGCATTAAAATGAAATTCCCATGGCTACAAAATAAATAAATAAATAAATATTCCTGGACAAATTACACGCTGCCATCTAGTCCTGAACTAAGCAAAGCTTGTACTATGGGTACTAGATAACTGACACTATACTTAAATACATTTTTTTTGTAAATAAATAAATATAATACATAGAGAACACCCGGAGCAAGATATACACACAAATGTTTGTCATGTGCGGGGATCGAACCCGTGACCTCGAATTCAAAATGGCCATTACTAGACATTCGACCACCGAGCTCGTCAAACAAAAGTACAAAAATAGGTTTTTATGGGAAATACGAATAAAATTGTTGAATTACGGACACACGAAGATAATTGCAGTTTTTATGTCAAATGAGACATAATGATATAGTGGATTTAAAATTGAAGGTGTCTTGAAAAATTAAAACAGGAAAAAATGATTCTTCATTTTGTGTTATTTGATTTCACTTTCTTATATAAATAAATATCTATATAAATAGAAATGAATGTCGCTAAGCGCAAAACTCGAGAACGGCTCGACCAATTCTTCTAATTTTTGTTTTAATATTTTCGTTAAGATATATGGAAGGTTGTTATGTAGAGAAAAGACGTTAAAATTGCGAGGAAAACAAAACACCACTTTGACTTGACCAGCTCGGTGGTCGAATGGATAGCAATGGCCACTTTGACTCCGAGGTTGCGGGTTCGATTCCCGCACAAGACAAACATTTGTGTGCATGAACATGTCTGTTTGTCTTGGTCTAGGTGTTTTCTATGTATTATAAGTAAACATTTACAAAATATATATATATTTAAGTACATTTATCAGTTGTCTATTACCCATAACACAAGCTTTACGCTTAATTTGGGACTAGACGGCCCTGTGTAAATTCTCCAGTAATATTTATTATTTATACTTTCTACCCGTGCGAAGACGGGGCGGGTAGCTAGTTGTCAATAAAATAGCAATGGCTTTATTCAATCAGAATAAGATAAAGTATCGATATATCTTTGTTTATTCCAGTATTAATTAAAAAAAATATTATCCTCAGAAAATAGATAATAGACATAATACTGATCTTTTTTTCTAAAATAAGCCTCCATCGTGTATACTAGTACCATGTATGATCCAAAGTCTTCATGAAGCATATCGTATAAAGTAAGATGGAGTGCAAAAGACCCCGTGGTTAGATCATAACAATATATAGACACGGAGATAAGCATAATATATAACTCTTTACCACATTGTCCATAATACGCTATGAGGTCTATGCAGAATGAATTATAACCCAACGTGTGCCTTTTGTGATTTCAAAGTGCTTTTACTTTGAAATCGGAAAAGGCAAGCGTCGGGACGATTAGAAAATTACGCATTTTCAACTTTCCCCTTACTCGACGCGTTTTGTATAATACCATTTTTAAACAAAGCCGTGAAACACAATGAAACACAGTGAAATCTTTAAAGAGAAAGTCATAAGTCAAAGGAGAATCCTAGTAGCATTAAATAATAAATAAATATTTCTGGACAATTTTACACAGCGCCATCTAGTCCCAAATTAAGCATAAAGCTTATACTATGGGTACTAGACAACTGATAAATGTACTTAAATACATTTTTTTTTGTATAAACATACTTATAATACATAGAAAACACCCAGACCAAGACAAACAGACATGTTCGTGGACTCAAATGTTTGTCTTGTGCGGGGATCGAACCCGCGGCAAAAAATATTTATGCGCATGAACATATCTGTTTGTCTTGCTTTGGGTATATAGATATATTATATGTATGTATTTAAAAAACAATGTATTTAAGTATATTATCAGATATCTTGTATCCATAGTACAAGCTTTGCTTAGTTTGGGACTAGATGATAGTGGCTATATAGGCTATTTGTACAGGAATATTTATTTATTTATATTTATAATACTATATATTGGCAAAATAGTTGCCAGTCGAATTTGTTAAATATTGCTTCTAAATTAATCCATAATAACCGCAAATAAGGCGCAAATAGGCAACAAATAATTTAAAAAAAAGGTATGCTACAGTGTTTGTAGTGCTCGACTGGGGAAATACTTCCACCTAATAGAATAACAGAATACCGCAGCCAAATAACAATTCCCTTGAGGACAGTTATGTTTCTGCGAGGGAGTGAAGTTACCAGAAAGGAAGGTGTTGCGAGCGATATTTCATCTTGCGCGCGTTAATATGGCTATGTTAACCGCTTCACATCAGGCGGTATGCTTGTCAAAAGTAAATATTTCGCCACGGCTGAAAAACATATTTTCAAGTTTTATTATTCTTATAGTTGCCTGTAAATTACCTCGTCCGCCTACTATTATTCTTTTTTAATGTTCTTTTTGCTTCTTTTTTTTAATTAATTACAATAAAAGGGTTGGTCACGTATATATGTATACGTATATGATATTAAACGGAGACCTTCATCAGAGCGAGTGTTCAGACGCGTCCACCCTCTCTCGATCGCAACGAATACGACAGTGTTCCGTTTAATATAATTCGTTTCTTATAATAGCTTACATGAGTTATAATAGTATTTGTTAGAAATCGGTCAAGTTTCATAACTTTAGCGTCTGACTCATCTATGCCAAGCCGAAACTATTCGATAGTTTCGGCTTTACATAGATGAGTCAGACACTTGAAAAAAAATATATTTTATAATAACAATGTAAGAGTATACTTTTCTTTATTTCTGTCTATATAATCTTTGAAATCGATTATACTGAAATTTTATTCTATTGAAGTTTAATCCAGCAGCATGAACCAAAAGGAATACTTTCTCAAACAAAAAATAGACTAGTCTCATATTTAGGTAAATAGAAAATATCAAATTTTATACACAATGGAACAGAGCAATAAAACAACATTTATTAGATTCCATAAAAAGGTTCCCAAAGAGATTTAAGACGCTAAACTGCGTTATTTTAATAATAAAATCATAGGTTTAACTGCCTGTTTCAGGGATTTTGTATAAAGTAACATGGTATTTTTTATAATAGAAATAAGTGAAACTTTGTACTTTGAAAACTTTGTACCCGTTTTTACGAAAATTGCGGACGGAGGAGTATGAAATTTCGCACACTTATAGTTTATATAGAGAAGGAGTGCAGAAATAGCTAATATATATTTTAAAAGTATGTATAATAAATAGATTAAATCAGTAAAAAAAAAAAAATATTACACACACTACCATTATTTGACACACACATATGTTCTTTTGTTTATTACACAGACATTCAATGGTTTATTGTTAAATCATGTCATTATGGTCGAATTTCGACCAATGGTCGACCACTAGATTTTTTAAATATATGAACTGCGCATCCAGTTAAGAGAGACTACCATATGTATAGTACAGTCAACAGTGAAAATGACTGATCATTTCGGTTTCTAAGTTAAAGTTACAAGAATACTTGAGTAGGTATAATCAACTTCTGATATTTTTATAAGTTTAATATTTTGTATACCTTCTTATTATAATAAATTAAAATAGTATTAATTATTGTCCGAGTGTCTAATTAAACTCGCATTGGACAACTACCATTGTCAATCTATATTTTTCCCACTATTGAAATGCGGGCTTCCACTTTATGGAAAGGATTTAGAGCGAATTTTACCAGGCTGCTCAACTGCTTGGTGTAGGTCAGTGCATTTTCAAGCCACCCAATAGGCTACGACTCTCGTCTAATGATAACAACCGGGGCTGATGGGGTACTTGATCGAGATAAATAAACCCATCCATAGACAGACTACGGTAGATGTTGCTTAAGTACGGTTGAGTGATCGATTATGGCCAAATGGTTAATTATGGCATCGAACGCCACGTATATGTACGTGAATATGTAACATACGGACAGGTGGACGCGGCGAAACTAAGGGCTATATATACGGGCCTCTAAAACCTCTCCCCCTACCATTTCAATTTGTTCAACACACTGTATATTTTTATTACATGTGACATTTTTGCGATAAAAAAGAAATGCTGAGATGTGTCATAAATGTCGTAGCAAAAGGTCTACGAAAGTTCGTAGGCTTGTAGATGTGCTACGAAGCTACGGGCAGGCGTAATAACGTGTTCTATAGAGAATTATGCCTTTTCCAGTTCTTCAGGGAATATCACTGGAGTCTGAAGTTTATATGGTGGATTAGATATGTACTGGAATTTACTTATTGTTTTGAATTGTATTTATATGTCTAATTTTCAAGTTCAAACAATGAGTAATCTAATCTTCGATCTAATGTAGACTAGCTTTTTGGGAAAGTATCCTTCTCTACGTCAAGTTGTGTACATACAAAATTTAATGAATATTGATTTAATATAATAAATTAGTTACAATATTTACAATTTAAACGGACGTTCATAAAAAAATATAGCTTTAGATTTTTTTTATACTACGTCTGGTGGCAGACAAGCTTGCGACCCGCTTGATGTGAATCGGTTAAAGTAGCTATATTAACGCTAGCAACAAGAAATATCGCTCTCGCGCCGCAACCCCCGTTGCCAACGCAGCAACTGCTTCCTTTCTGGTGACCTCACTCATTCCCAGGAACACAACAACCCTCAGGAGAATTGTTATTTGTCTGCGGTATTCTGTCAGATGGAGGTACTTCCCCAGTCGGACAGCTTAGAAATACGCTGAGCCTTACCTTTCTTTTTCCAGAGCCTCTTTCGCTATTCGGGAGGATGCACAATTTGCAAGTGAGGTTGGGCTTTGGCTCTTACTTACACCCCAAAAAACATAACAAGCGCATAAGGGAACTTAATTAAAACAAAACTCAATTATCATTCTTAAAATGGAAATATCTCGGTCCATAAGCTGTTGTTTGTACAACAAAGAGCACAAAAACAACAACAACAGTTAACTTCTGTCCAAAATTTCACCTCTAAAAGTCTAATGCTTCGGAACCATAGTTTGCAAATAATTGTCATCTAGGTAACTTTGTGTTGCCGACTTAAATCAAGCGACGTTGAATAAGTGGTCAACACCATTGAAGGAATTAGCAAGATAAAGGACGCAATATGCTTACAGTACGCATTATATTAATGCTCAATATAAAATATTAACTTTCGCCCGCGGCTTCGCTCACGTGAAATTCGGGATTTTTAGATTATCCAAGCCAAGTGTAACAGGCAACGCAACCACCTTCATGTAGCACCTTTAATTGTACTTTAAAAAGTTATAAGTACGGATGTAAAAACTTTCCCGATAACTACTACACCCGCCCCGCTCCCGCCGCGCCGCCCGTGATCTAAAAAAAAAAAGTAAAATACCAAAAGCTACTTACTCCTACTAATTTCTTATCTGATTAAATTCGTTGTGAGTTCTAAGTCAGCCGTCGTTTTACTCCTGGGGCTGCAATGGACTTCACTGTCCATTGCCTTTTTTGGTGGTCGCCGCTGTTAATCCTGGCTACACAGGAGACACAGTGGTGGAAATGTGTGGTGCCGCCTTCCCCCGTCCCGATTAAAAAAAGCAAAAGTCAGTTGCTTGATAAATCCGCATTGTAAGAGCGTTAAGATCTTATAGTCAGGGGTATCTCAATTGACTCACAAACCCTAAGTGTTTCAACAATTATTCAACAAAAGGGATAAGCAGGTATTTATTTGTATAAATCGCTTCGCCCTTGCGCCGGCACCCAAAGGGCCTGCGTGCTCTGACCGGAAGTCAGCTATATTTTATTTATAGTCAGGTAAACCTGTGGAAACCCTTTTATAGCTGTGAAAAGCCTTTATAATTTTTTATTGATTTAAAAACATGACCGGTCAGCCATGAGCTGAACTCGGTTAAAGTAATTTGTTAAAGTTTAAATAGGCCAAGCTTTGTAATAACTATAATACATGCGATGGGTGAACATACCCTAATAGTATTCAGGCCAAATGACACACCGCCATCTAGTCCTAAACTAAGCAAAGCTTGTACTATGAGTACTAGATAACGGTTAGAATATATACCTAAATACATTTTTATTGTAAATACATACACATGATACATAGAAAATACCCAGACCAAGACAAACAGACATGTTCATGCAATCAAATGTTTGACTTATGCGAGGATCGAACCCGCGACCTCGGAGTAAAATAAATTCCTAGACACACATACCTTACAGAAAAATCCAATGTGCTCAACATTGTCCAAATATGAATTGACATTAGAATGATCGAGTTTCACTTGGTATTTTTATGAGAAAACGAAAATAATAATTATTTAAATAATTGGTTTAGGCCTAGGTGGCAGGGGTATTTCCATTTTTTTTTTGTAATTACTTTATTTTAAATTTAATTTTAAGTTATTTTTTTTTTTTCTTAATTTTTAACTTAATTATTTATTCATGTCTTTATAATTATTAGAAATGGATATTAAATAGTATGTAAGTTACAAAAATAAACTAACTTTTCACAAATAATTATAAATGCTAGTTTATGTAAACATAAGTGTAGATACTCGTATACTAGTCTCTCTCTATCTCGTGTATAAATTACATCGTTTAATAAAAAAAAATAAAAAAAACAATAATTCCGAAATTTTTCACGCCAACTGTACAACATCCAATATGTATTTGAATGTATAGGGAAAAACAAATCGCTCGTCATAATCGTATTGTCTCGATACGGCTCGATATAATCGAGTGGCATCGGTATCGATTTCACTGCTGCAAGGACGCAGCCGATGTCAGACAGATTGTCATGAATATTTTTATTTATGTAGATGAAAAGCAATGCAATTGACGAATGAAATTTGGTTTGGCAGAATAACGTAGTTCATAAAATTGTTTAATATTCGCGTAGGTATCTTATCTACGAAGTATACACAGAACGTATTCGTTAAAGTAAAAATAACAGTCCATATTTTACATTTTGTGAGAATAAAACTCAGCCTCTTTGAGACGATCGCAAAGGTAGGCTGTTGCTATGCTGTCGGACCTGGGGCGCTACCACCGAAGCTGAAGCCGATTACCACCGAATATTTTGGTTCGAAAAATAATAATAAATATTGTCAGACAAATTACATAGCGCCATCTAGCCTGAAAGTAAGCGAAGCTGGTGTTATGGGTACTAGACAACAATAAACATACGTAATTTTTTTTTTTGTAAAAACATACTTATGATACATAGAAAACACCCAGACCAAGACAAACAGACATGTTCATGCACACAAATGTTTGTCCTGTGTGGGAATCGAACCCATGAGCGTTGGTGTCCAAGCCGCATCATTGACCGCTACGCCACCGAGCTCGTCAAATAGGACAAATAGGTCTTACGTTTAAGTTATTGCCAAACACCTTCAGCTTAGTCGGTAGAGCTCCATCGTTTCTACCCGCTAAACTAAACACAATTATCTTAAATCTAAGTCGATGTTTAGTAAACGGGTTCAGCTTTAGCGGTAGGCCCTGAGGCCCTATTGCTGAAGCTGAAGCCGATTACCATCAGATTTTTAGAGTCGAAAAATTGGTCTTAGATTAAAGTTAGTGACAAACATTTTTAGCTTAATCGGTACAGCTCTAGTATTGCTACTAGATAAGCTAAACATAATTAACAACAATCTAAGCAGTAGTTTCATTTTTGTATTCGAATCCGACGGTAATCGGCTTCAGCTTCAGCGGTAGGGAGTCCCCTAGCATTTTCTTTTTTTTTTTTATATTAGCTCAGCATATACCATCAGGCTCCACTTCGCCTGATGGTAAGCGAAAAGAGGATCCCCAATCGCAACGGCAACGGACAAGAGACCTTGATGTCCTGTCAGTTGATGCTGCCATGCTGGCCCACAAGATGCTTCTTCACGCTTCGCTTGAAGGATCCCATATTGTATGATTGAGGAAATACATATGGCGGCAACGCGTTCCACTTTTTAATAGTGCGACATAGATAGGAGTTGCCAAACTTTTTAGTACGCGACGGAATGAATGATAGCATACGTAATTATCACACGGGTCCCTCTTATACTGTTGTACTCTTATTTGTTACGGTCTACAAACGGTTAACTCTACATGTTCTTAGTGCTTTGTCACAAAGTTCCATCTTGTATATATTGATAGAGGACGAAATAACTTTAACAATTATTTATTTAAAAATTTTGGCATGTTAATGGTTCACCGCGATTTTGGAGCCAAAGCCTCCACCAGCATGTGGTGCATCTTACTGACTAGGGACGGGGGCCCACCACACATTCCCACCACTGTATCTCCTGTGTAGCCAGAATTAACAGCGGCGACCGCCAAAAAAGGCAATGAACAATGAATTCCATTGCAGTCCCAGTGGTAAAACTACGGCTGCCTTGGAACTCACAACGAATTTAATCAGAAGAAATTAGTAGGAGTAGGAAGCTTTTGGAATCTTACTGACTAGCGAAAAAGGCTCTGGAAAAATAGAGGTAGGGTACAGAGTATTTGCAAGTTGCTCAACTTGGAAAGTACCTAAACCTCATAGAATACGGCAGCCGAATAACAATTCTAAATTAGTGAGGTTACCCGAAAGGAAGGAGTAGCTGCATTGGCAGCGGGGGTTACCACTGCAGCTTGCTCTTTGTAACAGTATGTGAGTATATATCTTGGCAGTTTGTACATAAAGCTTCCGCCCCTAGTATATACAATAACTTTCCCAACTGCCCCAGCATTTTCATACATTTTTCCGGAAATTGCCCTCCGCCTCCACCCCTCCGCCTTATTTTTCTACCTCATCATTATATATAGGATATCTTCGTGTCACATATTTGTCATGAAGATATCCTACTTATATAATATATATAATTACTTTCGTTTTATATTAGTTAAAAATCCAATCTACCACATTAATGTACAATTATCCAACTGCTGGGACATGGGTCTCCATCCAATCGAATGGCTTCAAATCCTACTCCATGACACTGCTCAACTGCGAGTTGATAAAGAACACAACCCCAATCTATCTTCATAATATATCTAAGTCAAAAATGAAAAACATTTTTATGTATGGAATAAATACAATACCTACACAACGTCATTATCAATCTGTCAATCACAGCGTGTGTCTGTTTGGAGACATCTTGGAAACGGAGTCACCCTCGCTCCCCATTTGTTTATTTGAATATACGAATAGTATTTGAGCAATGACTTGTGTAATGTCTTTCGTGTGCCTGAAATAAAAGGTTATATGTTTTTTACGACGCCGGGTGTCAAGCAAGCGTACGGGCAGCTTGATGCTTTATATCAAGGCGCCATATAGACGCGCGCAAGGAGTATTGATTGCGCATTGGCACTCCCGCAATCAACGCAGTATCTCCTCACGTCTGGTGACTTTATTTACTCGGTGGAAGTCGACAATTCTGAAGGATAGATATATAGAATATGCTTTATTTGCATAATATAAATTTCAAGTACAGTAAATCAATAAATTATTACAGACTTGTGTGTATATATTGTTATATAAAAGTATTTTTATACTTTTATATTTGTATTTTATATTATATTTGTATAAAAGTATTTTTCGAGATTTCGTGTTTAATCACTGACAGACCTATATACGTTTGTAACGTATATAGGTCTGATATATACGTTTGTAATGTAAACGTGTTAACGTATCGTATAAACCTTGAAGAAATACATCAGATTGGATGCGTGACGTGCACAATCGCGCACATATCCACACGCATGCACCACGTGCACGCGTATGCTCATCATTTCGGCGACTGAGATGTCCGGCCCCAAATTTTGTAATTAAAATAATTATTACAAATTTATTAATTATTACAAAATTATACCTTTCTTCTATCTTATCTTATTTTCTACTCAAATAGTGTTATTTGAGTAGAAAATAAGATAGCTACGCTACAATATTTAGCTATTTTTAACTCTGTGATCAACCTATAAGTCTATAATCATATAAAATAATAGCGTTGCTATTAGTATGTAATGCCATCGGCCTAATTTTTAGGTATTTTTTTATTACATGCTTTCAATGTTTTAAATATAGCATTCATTGTCTTAAACGTAGGTTAATTATAACCTTTCATGTCTCAATTGACCTACTGAAAACCTGTAATCACCTCGTTAACTAAAATAGGCAATGACGTCTTAAACTATATTTTAACACATTAATGCTGCAGCTTATATATATAATTGTCAATCCGCCGGCTTATTACTTAAAAGTTGCTCTTGTTAAGACTTACATTGTGATAAGTTGTTAGAGTATTAAATTATGAGTCTAAGACCTCAAACCTACCCGCACTTTAGTATAGTGGAGTATGCTTTAAACTCCTATACAAAGTATATAAACTTACTTAACACTACTGAAGACACTGTAATACTGCTAAAGGTTGGCTAGAAGACATCTCTATTAAAGATAAGCTCACCTATGCATATCCCTTACGTGAAGATCTTGTAACCTTTTTTAAAGTGCAATAAAGAATAAAGAATGAAAGAAAAATATTTGTTTTCGATTCTTGTTCAAGAAAATACGAATACAATATAACGTCTGAGACAGAGTTGCATGTAGAGTTTCTCAACCTGTTAGCTACATGAATATGAATCAGTGCCAATGCCCTTGTAGACAGAAATTAACCTAAAGCAATGAAAATAAAACTCAATTGGAAGAAAAAAAATATTTTTTCATACCACCCACAGTAATGGCTCGAATCGCAGGTAATAAACCAATATTTTTTTATTCTAACAATTCAAAATTTGACCTCTGCCCTTTACGATAATGTCACCTTAGTTGACTTGAATGAGCAGACAAACAATTACATTTTTTATTATACTTATCAAACATCGACTTTACAAAGTCGAAACTGAAGTTTGTAAAACTTGCAAAGTGAACATATTTGGATTTATGAAAAGTATTTGTAAAAGATTTGGACACACAAATTTTGTTGAATTATACAGAAAATCATGTTTGCCCATTTTCTCTAAAGAATAAATAAAATATTATAAAAGTTATTTTTTGTGATGAGTTGAATTACTCACTTTCGACAATGGACGAAGATGATTGGGATTTTAAAAGCATAAAGAGGTATGTACGTTGTACGAAATACGCGTGTGATCCCCTGGTATTCCACGCGTCTAGAGATGGGCAAATGACGCATTTAGGATAAATTCTCAATAATAATTACATATAAATTTCCTGTTTATGTCAGAGATCTGGACATTTATTAAGTATTTATATGTCATCATCATCAGTCTGTATCAATCCACTGCTGGATATAAGCCTTCCCCATTGCTTTCTACCAAATACGGTCCTCCGCCTTCCGCATTCCTTCCAGCCGCGTTCTTAAGGTCATCGGACCATCTACAACGCTTCGTCGTCCTACGCGCGGCCACCACTCTAATACCTTCCTCCCCCATCTGCCATCACTTATTTGGCAGATGTGTCTCGCCCATTGCTACTTCAGCTTGCAAACTCTGAAGGCTATGTCGACAACTTTAGTTCTCCGTCGAATTTCTTCGTTTCGGATTCGATCCCTCAGAGAAACCCCGAGCAAAGCCCTCTCCATCGCTCGCTGCGCGACCTATAACCTATGAACCAGTCCGATAGTCAGTGTCCAAATCTCTGCACCATAGGTAATGACCTATGGTGCAATGGCGGGGACGACGCACTGGTTGAATACTTTAGTTTTCAAGCATCAGGGTACATGTGCGGTGAAGATGTGCCGAAGCTTTCCAAAAGCTGCCCAGCCTATCTATAGCCTATCGATCTCTTTGTTGAAGTTACCCGGCCAAGGCTGTATGGACTGTCCGAGGTAGACATAGTCTTTAACCACTTCAATAGGTATATTCTCTACCATAACCGGGCTAGGGATGACAACATCGTTGTACATGACTTTCATCTTGTCGAAATTCATCTGCAGCTCCACGGATCGAGATGATGAGAGATTTATTTGTACTTATCGGGAATTTATCATGAATTCCTGGCAATTTGCCCATCTCTACACACGACACGCGTCTATAGACGGCGGCATTTATTTTAATGCGTTTTTTGGTAATGTACTGTAGTCAAAAAATCAGATTATATATTGGATTAATTTTTAGAATCAGTAGACAGATATAACATGTGTAGATTACATTTACAACAGCAGTTCTGTTTTTATGTGTTTTTAACTGTGTATTTAACTTATGTTATTTACAATAAAAGCATACAAAAGTGACCTTTTATTTTTGATAGTATATTTTGTAAGAGTCAATGTGAGTCCCAATTTTTAATTTCGCAAATCTGTTTACCAATTAATTCCTTTCTGGAAAATTCGTCAATACGATACAATATACTTTATTTATTGCACCAAAAGAAAAGAAAAATACATCTGTGAAAAATATTAAGTACTAGTACAAAGGTCGTCGAGCGATCTCTTTCAGACAACCTTAGGGTAGAGGACAAAGAATCTGAAATTAAGGTAGGTATTATATATGTTACGCTCAAAGACCGAATCGGTCATAACTGCTTAGGACATGTTTACAGTGATCAGGGGGCTTACCACCAACTCTTATTGCGATTCAATAACTGAATTGAATCGCTTATTCATACCAATGAATAAGCGATTCTTTTCAGTTATTGAATCGCAATAAGAGTTGGTGGTAAGCCCCCAGAACGCGTTGTGAGCGGTTTTTTCGTTCAATGACCAATATCGGTGTATGAGCGTAACAAATACATTACGATAACCTAACGATAAATCATATAGTAGATAATATCCGAACCTGCTCAATATTTCACATTTTTATTTCAATTACTTAATAGGCTCTGGATCCGATTCCCATCGGATTTTTTGATTGCAAATAACAAACTCTAGAATAGATTAGTGACAATTGTGTTTAACTGAGCTGGCAGAAACCCTGAAGGTTTACCGATAAGGCTCAAAATGTTTGTTAACAACTTAAACATAACATCTATTTTTGGGAAAAATATTTGAGTGGAAAAGGCTTCAGCTTAGGCGGTAGGGCCCCTGATTTTACTACTATAAAGATTCTAAAAAACATTATTAAAATCTGAATGTGTGATCTAGTCTTTAACCATCTAGAAACATTTAAATAGTTTTGCTAATTAATAAACTTTGATATCGTGATAGTCTGGTTTGGATTGTTTGATATTTTTGAGGTATTCGTGACAGCCAATCATTTGAGAAAGTTTTACCTTCGCCAACTGTAGGTACTTAGAAGTTCTCTGTAATTTATATAAAGTCTGATTTTACTGAAGTATTTGATTAACTAGAAAGTTTTGTCAATCTGCGATGAAATGCTACAAATGTAAAATGAAATAAACGAAAATATATTTGGGAGATTCAAAATAAATTAATTGAGAATAGTAACTTGAAAATTGTTCATCGATTTCAAATATTAGTGCAGATAGATGACAGATTGTTAGAATTCATTTATTAATCAAGATTAGGAATCATTAAGAACGCTACAAAGAAATACCAAAAGATTTTTAGTATCCGATTGGGAAATTACAGAAGAGAACTAGAATGGAAGACCTAGCAAGTGGTAAAAGAATTTCATAGAAAGGAATTTGAAGAGTATACGTAAGAAAACATCTTGGGGAAGGGAAGCCAGAGACAGAGCGAAGGAAAATCGAAGAGGATGCCAAGATCCGTACAGGGTTGTACAGAGAATAAGAAGTAATCAAGCGAAGAAAATGCTAGAAATCAAGACCAGACTCTCAAGCATGTGTCTCCAAAAAATTCTACAATTTATTGGTCACATGTCCAGGAAAACACAGTCTCAAAAGCTTGCATTAATCGAAAAGCTTGAAAGCAAGAGATTTCTGAAACGTAGCCCGATGTGATCGCCTACATTATACATATCTTCGTTTGAAATAGGGTTACATTGGATTTTTTTTTCTGTTATGAAAGTTAACAATTCGTGTAACGGCAGCTGACAAAACGAAGCTCATTACGTGTAGTATCAGATAGTAGAAAAATACATTCGTATGATTAAATTAAGCCATGTGGTTTCCGGCAGACTAGAATAGAATCACTCCGTTTCTTCCCGTGGATGTCGTACAAGGCGACTAAGGGAAATACATTATCAAATATCGATCAGGCCTCCCCAACCCGTTTGGCCAGCGTGGGGAATGTAGGCCAAATCCTCCTTCCGTCTAGGACGGACGAGAGAGGGTCGTGCTCCTGTAGTGGAGACTAAAATGGACCTGATGATGGTGATGATGATGATGATGATTAAACTGATATTAACCACGGATAATAAACCTAGAACAACGGAGACAGAGTGTCACCGCTGAGACAGTCAGCCTGTGTTCACGGCCGGGGCAACCTGGGGCCCTACAGCCGGAGCTGAAACCAAGTATCATTGGATTTTTCGAATACGAAAATCAAGCTACTGCTTAGATTGTTGCGAATTATGTTTAGCTCAGCTGGTAGACCCTAGAGCTCTACTGACTAAGTTGGATATTTTTATCAATAACTTTAACCTAAGACCAATTTTGGAATCAAAAAAATCGGTTATCTGTAAAGTCGGTTTACTGACGATAGTTGAACGTGACAACGTCATAAGAAAATACTGATGGAATGTTTGCGTTTTTCAAAAGAAAATTTCAATGGAACGCCTCAGAGCGAGGTAACGCCGCATACGTCATGTTTTTTCGTGCGTGCAGCCGGCTCCATCGAATTATAAGACGTTGTCACGTCAAAAAGCCGATGGTAATCGGCTTCAGCTTCGGTGGTAAAGACCCTGGTCGAAACGTCAGGGTATAAAGGTATGTAAAAATACCTTACATGCATGATCGCGTTAATTCCCATGATTATTATCACTTTAATCATGCAACGCAAAAGTTTAAAAGTTATTACTTCGTATGTTCAGTAATTGCTGAGAAAAGCCCTGCCTTCAAAATCGTTACAGCGTCGTCCCAAATTAATCACATGGAGAGTGATTTAATAACACATCCAAATAACCCTATTAATTTAATAGAAGACGTAGAAGATAGATATTTCAATATTACAGACAGATATTTCAAATTTATTTATATGTAAATGTATAAAGGCGCTATAAGGTCAATTTAACGTCAGGAAGTCGTTTCCTATTTTACTACAATATTACGTTTATTAGGGATGAGCTAAAATTAAATTCAAGCGAGAACGAATTTCGATCGAATTTCAACCGATTCTTGGTCTAGTGTCAATAAAGTCAGAATACGTTCTGTGAGTTGCCGATATCGTGTGACTGTTTTTAACCGACTCCAAAAAATGAGGAGTTTCTCAATTCGGCTGCATTTTTTTTAATGTTTCTTACTTAATTTCTCCGTGATTTATAAACCGATTTGAAAAAATCTTTTTTTAATTGAAAGAGGATATTCTCCAATCTTCCAGATCGGTTCCATATATTTTTCATCAGCATCATCATCAGCCTGTATCTACTCACTGTTACGTTTGTTATTTCATCATTCCGTCATTTATAAACAGATTTGAAAAAAACTTTTTTTATTTGAAAGTGTATACTTCCAGATTGGTCCCATATTTTTTTCATCATCATCATCATCATCAGCCTGTATCTACATACATGAATGTAGAGTAATGTTTGGAGTCGGTTTTTTTAAATTAAAATTATGGATGTAGATATCTGCTTTGACAAACCACCTGAGAGTGTAGCTTGAAATAGGATTTTCTTGACTATTACCTGTCATTACATGTGGAGATCTAGTCCATGTACCAAATTTTGGCAAACTTCGGTTCAATGAATCGCAGTTTCATGCATTATAAGCTACCGAAATGCGAATACACTGAAGACTGAAACGAAATTTAGTCCATCTCTATTTATACTCATTTATCTATGTATATAAAAATGAACCCTATTTCCCTTGGTCACGGCATCACGCGTGAACGGCTAGACCGGCTAGACCGATTTCGCTAATTCTTTTTTTGTTGTAGTTGTTATTATCACGAGAAGGTTCTTATGAAAGAAACAATAAAGAAAATTGAACCACTATACTAACTTTTGTTATTTAAAATATATATAATAGACGAGCTCGGTGGTCGAATGGTTAGCAATGGCCACTTTGACTCCGAGGTCGTGGGTTCGATCCCCGCACATGACTAACATTTGTGTGCATGAACATGTCTGTTTGTCTTGGCCTGGGTATTTTCTATGTATTATATGTATGTATTTACAAAAAAATATAAGTACGTTTATCAGTTGTTAAGTACAAGATTTGAGCTTAATTTGGGACTAGATGGCGCTATGTAAATTGTCTAGAAATATTTATTTTTATTTATTTTGTAATGTCACTTTTTTAACATGATTATACGAGTATACTACCAAAATTATTCGTATATGTACTAAAATCGATGATCTTTACTTGAACATTTTAAATTGTAATAACTCATTATTGTTCAGGTTTGTCTCGGTCAGGTATATAACATCATAATGTTATATATCTGACCGAGACAAACCTGAACAATAGTGAGTTTGACGAGGAATTACTTGATACTCGCTACGCAGTCTTACGTAGGGATCGTTCCATTACGTCCATAAATAAATAAGACAGAGGTATGGATAATTATTTATCATCAGTCGAGAAATCACTTAAATCAGATGTTAAATCATTTTGGAGATATTTAAACAATAACATATCCAGCAATTCCATGCCAGTGTCTGTGAAACTTGGTCGTCTAATATCATCAAATAACAATGAGGCATGCGAGCTGTATCCACAAAATTTTGGCTCAGTACATGAAACTTCATCTACTAACTTTGCCCATTATGATAATACTGCTAACTACAATAACAACTCCGTATCTCAGCCTGTAGTGAACGTAAGTGATAATTTAAAGAAAATCAAGGGACTTGATTCTGGCACGGAAACTGAGTCTGACGCTATTCCAGCTTCTGGCAAAGAGTTGAGTGTTCCTTTATACTCGTACTCAAGTCCGAAGATTTGTGCTTCTAATACTAACTAATAATTAAATATCCAATATCCAAACTAAATTGTAAATGTTGTAATATTTGATTATTAAAAAACTGACCCATATTGGCAAGTTTCTTTCAAGAAGAGATTTTCTTCCCCAATGGTCAATACCGAAATACTAGTAGATAAAAAAAATGTCAAGAAAATTAATATTAATAAAAATGTGTAAGATGTGTCTAAGTGCTCACAAGGGCCCAATGACAAAATAAGTAATTTCATTGCTAGCCACTTCCAGCAACTTTTATGAGGCTATTAATTGTCTACTTATATACTTATATATATTGACGAGCTCGGTGGTCGAATGGTTAGCAACGGCCACTTTGACTCCGAGGTCGCGGGTTCGATTCCCGCACAAGACAAAACATTTATGTGCACGAACATGTCTGTTTGTCTCGGTCTGTGTCTTTTCTATGTATTATAAGTATGTATTTACAAAAAAAAATGTATTTAAGTACATTTTATCAGTTGTCTATTACCCATAACACAAGCTTTGCGCTTAATTTGGGACTAGATGGCGCTGTGTAAATTGTCTAGAAGTATTTATTTATTAAACTAGCTGACTCGCGCAACTTCGTCTGCGTGTGACAGAGCGTTGAGCGTGAAGCGTAAGGTTACCATTTGAAAGGTTATAGTAAGCTAATCTTAAAAGATAGACATATGACTTGAACCGTTTACGCAGCAGCGCACGCAACGGAAGCTCTCAAAAGGAATATTTATTTCCCATTTTTGCAACATTTTTTCATTGCTGTTCCGCTCCTATTTTTGGTAGTGGTGCTATATAGCCTATAGTCTTCCTCGAAAAATAGGCTATGTAACACTAAAATATTTTTTCAATTCGAATGAGTAGTTCCTGAGATTAGCGCCTTCAACCAAACAAACCAACTCTTCAGCTTTATAATATTAGTATAGATATAGTAAAGATTAAAATCAGGCAATTGAAACAAAAAGTACGACAGACATAAAACATTCAAATTAATCTCAAATCAGAAAAAGGTGTTGCCAGTAAAGGACGTATTTTAATGCAGAATTACCTTGTTGACGGACAGACATACATTACGCCAACATTACGCGACAATTAAAATAAATTATCACTCTCACGAAAGTACTTATTTCTTTCGAAACAAAAGCGTAATAGTCGAAAAAAATTCCGGCCCGTTTAATGAAATTTCGCTTAAATAGAAGAAGTTTAGAACAAAAGTAATATGCGTTGGGATTTTCGGCAAAAAGTTAAATAGCATATTAGGAATTCAATTTGTTTAATGCCCTCTTAAAGTTAGACTGGGGTATAGGGATGGATAGGTAGATCAATATCATTATGATCTAATATCAGGTTTTGGGATTACGTTTTTTGAGTTATGTACGATACAGGTGCCTGATCAATCTATATCTATATAGAGAGATCAGGCACCTTTTACAAAAAAAAATAAGTACGTTTATCAGTTGTCTAGTACCCATAGTACAAGCTTTGAGCTTAATTTGGGACTAGATGGCGCTATGTAAATTGTCTAGAAATATTTATTTTTATTTATTTTGTAATGTCACTTTTTTCTATAGAATTCTATAGAATTGATATTATTTTTATTTTCATATCGAAATATGTGCTATCAAGATCAATATGACATATTGTTTTGATAAAGTTATAATATTTCTAATAATACAGTATAAGTACAGTTTCATTTTATTACAATTAGTTGACGCGCTCGGTGGTCGAATGGTTAGCAATGGCCATTTTGACTCCGAGGTAGCGGGTTTAGACAAATATTTGTGTGCATGAACATGTCTGATTGTCTTGGTTTGGGTGTTTTCTATGTATTATATGTATGCATGTACAAAAAAATGTATTTAAGTATAATATCAGTTACTTAGTACCCATAGTACAAGTTTTGCTTAGTTTGGAACTAAATGGCCGTGTGTACACATGAACATAAAATACTTAACTAACAGATGTGACTAACTTCATTAAACTCAAATACTGTGCCCAAGTTATACTGTTTATTAGCTCCGCGAACTCCTTATTGATAGCAATGGCTATTGCTAAGGTACAGTACTTTTGAAACAATATTTTACTTTTAAATAAGAAGTATTTTCGAAAAATACCCTTTAACATTGTTACTTTTGTACATAGTTTTAGGTTTGTTTTGCGTTTTTGAAGCGAAAACTTATTTAGCGGCGTTGTGTGACTTTTTTGGATGGGTAAAAAATGTTAATCTCGCGTCAGGACACGTGACCTGATCGAAATATTGTAAGATGGAGCGGCGCTGACCGGCGCGGGAGAGGAATTAATATCCCCTCTCTTTCTACCGCGCGGCGAAAATGTATGCCTGCTCCTGCTGTTTATTTTTAATGTAATTTAAATTGTCATGTTTGTGTACGATAAATAAATAAATGAATATTGTATTTTACCACATAAATGTTAGTATTTTTATACTGATAAATAAAGCAATTCGTTCGAAATTCTTCCCTAACCATTCCAAAATATTCAAAAATGCACAACGTTAATGTTTAAGTTTTCACCTCTGCCGGCAATCCCGGAGTGCAACCCGTTTTTTTTCTATTTATGTATTACTTACACATAAATAGAAAAAAAACGAAACTTGGAGAATAAATAGAGGGATAAAGCCCTTCACAAAAATACCTACAAAATACATTTAAACATAACATTTCAAAAATCGCATTTTCTCTTTATATTAGCATAGACTATAGAAGTATAGATTATATGATAAATTATTATTGTGGTAACTGGCACCGATCACCATTTTTATACCTTTTTTATAACACCTATATTTTCTATTTTGCTTTAAGTAGTTAACACAAAAGAACGATACCTATTCATATAAAATTAGTTTTACATGAAATCTTTTGTAGTCCACTCCATTATTTATAACTAAACCTACATTCAACATACCATTTTACTATAAAGCACGTACTTTACACTTTACACGTATAATAAATTTGAAATGTTAATTTATTGTTCTCATATTTAATAACAGAAAGGTGGTACTGGAAAATTGAAAATTAAATTGTTCCTAATAAAGTTTTTCGTAACTAAATGTAATAAATTTTCGAGCAATTGTGTACTTTAATGAATTTCTGAAATACGTTGTACATTTTTTGAATATTGTTTATAATAAGATTTTTCGTAACAAAATGTAATAAATTTTGGAGCAATTGTATAATTTAATGAATTTCTGAAATACAATGTAAATTTTTTGCTTACATATTCCATCAGAAGTCGATGTAAATCACTATAAAATTCTAAAAGGCTTTATTTTTACTCAAATAATACCTTTTGCTTAAAATGGCACAAAAAGAGCATTTGAGGCTTTAGGTCTAAAAGGTCTGTGCAAGTAGAATATTTATTTGTCAAAAGGAATTAAGGTTTCTATAAGATTTAGAAAAGTTACGTCTCTATATTTTTTATTTTGTAATAACAAACTAACAATCTTACGTTTAAGTTAATGACTAGCATATTCAGCTTAATAGGTTTCTACCAGCTAAGCTAAGCACAATTACCGCCAATTAAAGCTAAAGTTTATTTTTTTCGCAATCAAAAAAATCCAATGTTCTGCTTCAGCTTCGGCGGTAGGACTTCTGTTTTTATAGCAATTAATAATTTTTAATACACGAAATTCTCACAGGCAAAACGCGAATAATAAAATACCGCATAAAAATCCACAGTATACAAAAACAAATATAGTTTGAAATAAATATAACTTGCCTGTTTCCCAGTTTTTCCCAGGAGACTACAGCATGGGCTTCTTCAAAAAAGGCGTGAAGAGGTTTTACAGGCGTGTAATATTATTCTGTGGTGTAATGCCCTTATGGTAAATGCTTTTCACCTTAAACCGTAAGCCGTAGCCGTAAGCTTGTTTGTCACCTTAATGGTATAAAAAAGTTATATTTATATTTTATGAAGTAGCCACTAATGAAGTAATGTTGTGTCAGAGGTAGGTCTAAGTTAGGATTAATAATAATATATAAATATTTCTGGACAATTTACACAGCGCCATTAGTCCTAAATTAAGCGCAAAGCTTGTGTTATGGGGTGGCATAGGTGTGGTCCGAAGTATGGAGCGAATGAGACGATAATAACGTTACATTATAAACAGAAGTTAAAAGTAAAATATTACCATGGTACACTTAATGGACGAGTAATAAAAAGTGCGGTGCGTTTTTTACGTCAGCTAAAAGGTAAAGTCATTTTATCAAATTGGATTTATGTTGTTGAAATAAAAGTTAGGCAGCAAGCTGTGAAAACGAGGAGGGTTTATTAAAAGTTTATCGTGAGCGGCGCGGTGATACATTACAAATAATTGAATGCCGAGTGTGTGTGTGACAGACCTTATAATTGAAATTTTGTTGCGTTACTTTCGCTTTGTTTCTTTTAAGTGTAATATTTATTCAAAAACACATGGTGGAGACTTTTTATATAAACTATACTTAAATAAAAATATTCGAACAATCCAAATAAAAAAATCGAGTGTGCTTTGACCACACGACTGAAGTAAAACTGCTTTAGCTCTACTAACTTATACCTCCCTCTCAACTTCTGTTCGCTTCGCACGATTACATTTTTCGTAATGCTCTCGTCACATATTCGCCAGCGTACTTCCCAAGTCTAACATGCATAAAGAAGTTTTACTTCAAAAATAAATCATGACGTGATTTGGCTTCTGATAAATAGAGACAGTCATTTTATCTAATGCTCTATCTCTGTGGATGAAACACTACTGTTGTAATGTTCATTAATTTGGCAGGATCACGAAATAGATTCGCTTTAAGTAATGTAACTTAAGTAAGTTGTGGTTTATTCAATTACTTTGAGTTATACTAAAAACTATAGAAGGATAAGATTTAGAAAATTATTATTTTTAATAATAACTAGGAAGATAAAAACTCGCGAAACAAAATTAAACATCATGCTTATTTATTTTAAGCAATAAAATAAACAATTCAATATGCTTATATCATATCAGCATATCTAAAAAATACATTTAAAAGCAAAAATAAATATAAAAAGTACAACATATCTAAAAAACATTTAAATATAAATATACATAATCCGCAAAGCATAAATCACAATAACAAAACAAAAATTTAATTCTCAAAGCCGAATTGTAAAATACATTCTACACTTCACAATATTACTAAAACTAACGCATTTAAAAGAAAAAAGAAATGAATACTAAGTCAATAATAAACAAAAGAACAATAATGAGATGTATATATGGGTTATTTATGAAAGTGTAAGCATGACTTCCGAGTGAGCGCAATGTATGAAGTATGAAGCGAATGAAATTAACACTACTCGCAGAAGGTTACAGTATAAACAACAGATAAAAATAAAATATTATAATTACTATGTACGCTTAATGGGCGAGTAATAAAAAGTGTGATGCATTTTTTACGTCAGCTAAAAGGTAAAGCCATTTTATCAAATTGGATTTATGTTGTTGAAATAAAAGTTAGGCAGCAAGCTGTGAAAACGAGGAGGGTTTATTAAAAGTTTATCGTGAGCGGCGCGGTGATACATTACAAATAATTGAATGCCGAGTGTGTGTGACAGACCTTATAATTGAAATTTTGTTGCGTTTTCTTTGCTTATTTTTTTTTTATCAGACTTTTTATTGATGAGCTTTTATTTAATATCACCTGTCCGTCTTTTGGTTTAATATTATAACACCTAAAATAACTTAATTTTTTTGGCAAAGAAAAGGCAATTCAATAAAACGAATGATAACAAAATCGGAGGATACAATTTTGTAGCTACAAATTTATCATCTCCATCCAAATTTCAATCACACAACTGGATAGATGAAGGATCAAAGAATTTATCACATTAAGTAAGGACTATGGAACATCGCGTGCGTGGGAGGGGGAAGCGCTGCCATTTTGAGATAATTTTAGTGACAACACACGGCCGTGTCCATGATAGTCACACCCCATTTTTTTAATTACTCATAAGGCTCGATCTCTATGGGCCTACTCCAAAATGAAAATCCGATATTTTGTGTTGTGTCTATTGTGTTATTCAGACGATAAACTATGTCCCGGTGAATAAAAACTTCACATCTATCAATATAATTGTATGAAATTTGTATCTGAATAATTCAGAATTTTCACCCTAAATTTCCGATTTGACTCTCGCGAGTTTATCAAAGAGAAACTTCTCTGTAGATTAAGATTCTGATTGCCATTGAAGTCAATAACCATATCGTTCAATTGATGTCTGGGGTTCCTATTGGCTGTGCTATGGATGTTAATTAATGGTATCATATCTTATGAGTCATCTCACCTTATCGTTGTAATTGGACAACTATTGTAGACTTTATAACATTACTACAATCTACTCAACTACATTCGTTTGGCCCAATTTAACTCTAGGCAATGACAATGAATTTGTTCTAGGTGTATTAAATAGAAGCTTGTCTTTTTACCCGACTGCGACAGAATGAGGGTTATGTTTTTCGAGAGTATGTATGTATGTATTATGTATGTATGTATAATTGTTTGGCACGCTCTACAGCCTGAACGGCTGGATGGATTTTAGTTTGAGAGGTGTCGTTAGATTCGTATTTGCTGTGAGAGTGACATAGGCTACATCAAATATTAAAAAAATCAATATGGCGGCTGTGAGCCGCAAAATTGTCGTTGCAGTATTTTTTTTTTCTTCTAAATATATCGATATGGGTATCAAAATAAAGGTCTCGATGACCTGATTTTAAATATATATATTTGATATATTAGTTTTTGCCTGCAGCTTTGCTTGTAAGGAATTATATTATTGTTACGCGTGATTAATAAATCTGTTGTAGCCAGTCGGGTTTTTGATTTTTTTTATTAACTTAACTTGTTTCCATTATTCATACTTCCATTAATTTCTTCTTTTTTTCTAGATAAAAATAAATAAAGATATTTATACAACATTGATTTATGAAAGATATTGTTTCTTAATAAAAGTCAATTATGTGCATGGGTAACTGTGGTTAAAACATATCATTTTAAGTAGAGAAAATAACTTTTATTATACAAAATGCGTGATGTAAAATAAGTGTTCCATGGGAGAAGACAATGACAGTTGCCATGACAACGAAAGTCAGAAAGAGAGGGACGAAGAAAAGAAGAGACAACTCGTGCTATTGCAAACACAAAGTGGTTTTAGTGAATCCATCGAACACGACGTCGCGCGTTCGTAAAGTGCGATCGAGTTTTGCGGGGGGAGGGATTCGATTTTCAAACGCGCGCGAGAGTTATACAAAAGTTGGTTTACGTTCTGCAAAAGTTGGCTGCGCTAGTGATGGGCTGGGGATTGCAAAAGTGCGCGCGTGTATTGAAAAACCAGAGTTTCGATTTTCAAAACTAAATAAAAATATGAAGAGTATAGGAATTAATTTCGCGTCGATGTATCGTTTTTTGAGGTTAAATAGTGGAATAATGATAGTGGTAGGTGTGTTAGTTGTTTCGTCATGGGCGAGTGCCAGCGAGTCGCCAGACAGAGATTGCTGCGAATTCAATACCACCACAACGATGACAACGGAGACAACAGAGGCGTCCGTCAAACCAGGTAAGTTTATTCATGTATATTATATTTACCACATATTTAATAGTGAGGCTTCGCTTGCGTGACATTCGGGGCAAACACGTGTTTGCTCATTAATCAATAGAAGTATCTCGTTTTCCCATACAAACCAACTAATGTCGTTTTCCCATACAAACTTTGGACCTCCGTTTCACCCTCTTAGAGATAAAATTTGAAAAATCTTTTTAAGTAATTCGTGTCCACTACGTTATATTTTCAAATCGATGCCATTGTCGTAAGTAACGTCCCAGAAAACCATAGATTCAACACCCATATTGATATTATGACATTTCAACCCCATTGCTTGCACCCCTACAGAGTTGTCACGTCGGCTATGTTGGATTAATATATTTTTTTTATACTACGTCGGGAGGCAGACAAGCATACGGCCCGGTTGATGTGAAGCGGTTACCATAGGCATATTAACGCTCACAACCACCCCCACTGTAAATGCAGAATCTCCTATCTTTCTGGTGACCTCACTCACTCGCAGGAACACAACAAGCCTCAAGCGAATTGTTATTTGGCTGCGGTATTCTGTGAGATGGAGGTACATTCCCCAGTCGGGTAGCTTACAATTACGCTCCCTACCTCTCTTTTCGCCAGAGCTTCGTTTGTCAGTTAGCAGGGTGCACCGCGTGCAGGTGAAGTTGCAGTTGGTTCAAAGATGGTAATGAACCGCTTACAAATAGTTGTTTTTTTCGTAATCAGCGACCCGATATAGGTACCATAAAAACAATAGCTATGACGATTTTCGGACTTTTACACCATAATTTAGATATTTCAACGCCATCGCACCCCAATAGGGGATAATGGTCACGTTACCGCCCTACGGGTACAATAAATAACAATAATAAGTAATTTCTGGGATAAAAACTATCTTAGGTATGTCCTTTCCCAGGCCTCAAGGTATCTCTCAACCAAATTTCATTTAAAGCGGTCCAGCGATTTAAACGTGAAGAGGTAACAGACATTCTGTCGCATTTATATTATTATTATGGATTAGCGTTCCGAAAACCCGTAAAAACGACACATATATTGATATATAGACATTTCAACCTCATCGCACCTCAATAGAGGATGATGGTCACGTTAGCCACGTTGAATTTTAAAATCGTTGTTGTCTTCGTAATCAGCGACCCGATAAACCATAAAAATAACCCATGACGATTTTCAGACTTTTGACCCCATTTTACCCTTATAGGGCTTGTAATTTTGAATATGGTTGTTGATTCTATGGTTTTCTACCATAGAATCAACACTAGATATAATATTGATATTATGACATTTTAACCCCACCGCACCCCCACAGGGTTGATTTTATGTCATATCGGCTATGTTGGATTATAGAATAATTTTTCGAATTTCAGACGTATTCGCTCCATTTTACCCCTTTAGGGGTTGAGTTTGTAAAATCCTGAAACACGTGTTTACTCATTTCTCTATAGAAGTACTCATGTAAAGTTTCGTATAAAATAGTCCAACCAATCTTGTTTCCCCATACAAACTTTGGACCTCCGTTTCACCCCCTTAGGGTATGAATATATATATAAGAGTCAGTCAGTCAGTTTCTTCTTTTATATATTTAGATAATTATGTGTATGAAGCATTGAAAAAATAAAATGTTATACTTGAATTTTATTCACTGTACTCAATGATGTTTTGATTGTACCATTTGCTTTACTTTGCCCGATAGAAAAAACCATTGCAAACGTGGGTAGATTTCAAAAGCATTTCTCGTTGTTTTTTTGTCTACTGGCCATAAAGTATGTGCCAAATAAAAAACTGACAACATATAGAATATAGAGCCATAGCTACTGCGCTCAGTTTGGATTGAGATAAACGCCATTAAAAAGTGGCACCAGCTAGCCCTACATTTCTTCTTTACGATTTGTTTTACTTTGCCCGATAGAAAAACCGTTGCAAACGTTCATAGATTTGAAAACAGGTCTGGTTTTTTTTGTCGACTTCCCATAATGTATATGCTAAATAAAACACTGAGAACACATAGAGGACACTGAGAACACATAGAGTTATAGGTACTGCGTTCAGTTTGGATTGAGTTAAACGCCATTACAAAGTGGCACCGGCCAGCACTACCTTTCTTCTTTCCAAACGTGGGTAGATTTCAAAAGCATGTCTCGTTTTTTTGTCGACTTCCCATAATGTATGTGCCAAATAAAAAACAAAGAACATCGAGTCATAGCTACTCCGCTCAGTTTGGATTGAGATAAACGCCATTAAAAAGTACGATAGAATAAGCCGTTGCAAACGTAGGTAGATTTCAAAAGCATAATGTACATTATGGCTAGTAGACAAAAAAAAAGGACAAATCAAAAACTGAGAAGTTATAGGTACCTACTGCGCTCAGCTTGGATTGTGTTAAACGTCATTAAAAAGTGGCACCGCATCTCTTCTTAGCCTGCCTGTGAATGGGTTTAAATAAGTATGTAATATACACCGGCCACTCCATACAAAAGTCGCGTCCTTTACTACTACATAAACAATGGCGTCTGTGTAGCGCGTAAATGAGCGAGTGCGTGCGGCGCTATACAAATTTTTATTTGAGGTGTAGAGAGATGTTTTTAGCGCTTAAACTCAAACTAACGCTTTCGCATAATACAGACACAGCACAATTAGGATTCTGAAGCACAGAAAACCTACTTCTAACATAACCACAGTAAATACATAGACGTTGTAATACAAAAGAACCCTTACAAAAGTGGTAATTGGGTCCGCCGAGTCCGTTACGTTACGCACGGGTTGTAATGCGTCTTTCTAAATCTCTCCTGGAAGACATTACACAGGGCTCGCGCGTTAGAATGCGTGGAACGGAACGTATTTCGTATGAGGATTGTTAGGACATATAGAATTGATTTCAGGGAACAGATTGGTTGGAACATTTCATTACTATAAAATGGGTTTTTGGCAAACGAAACGGAAAGGCGAAAAATATTAAAGTCTTTAATTCGAACTTAAACTACGTAGTACTATAACTTATACTGTGCTTAAATGACCTTTGTGGACAATTTTATTTTTTTGATACTAGAAAGGTGACATTTATGAGATCGAGACTAGATCGAAACTGAATTTTGTCAAAATTTTAATTACAAGAATTGCTTCTCTGTTTCGCACATTATTGTGATTTTCTTTAAAAAACCAGCACGTGATGCGAAACCACAGTATAAGCTGTGGTATAAGTACGTACAGCATGACCGCTCCCTGCAACTCTCTCGTGTCGACCTCGCCTCACCTCTGAGACGAACCTGGGCCCCTACCGCCGAAGCTGAAGACGATTACCATCGGATTTATTGATCGCGAGAATAAAACTTCAACTTAGAATTATGATACTTGTGTTTAGCTTAATTGATAGCAACTCTGGAGCTCTACCGACTAAGCTTAAGATGTTTGTCGATAACTTAAACGTTGGACCTATTTTCCGAATCAAAATATTCGATGGCAATCGGCTTCAGCTTTGGCGGTACCCTGGAACAGTTCGTATGGCGCCGCACGCACACACGCTCATTTACGCTCTGCACAGACGCCATTGTTTATGTAGTAGTAAACGATGCGACATTTGAATGGAGTGGCCGGGGTGTGTGGCAAACAAATAATAGTATCATGGCGTAAGTCATTCTTTTTCTCATGTGAATGCGATGAAATCTATCAATTTGTCTATAGCATTCTCTGTGTACGTTTGACCCAGTGTATGCACCTCCTAGAGGTCAATCGAGTCATGCCATTTAGGTAACCTATGCCTTTCAAAATAAACCAGTTTTATCCCTTTAGTGGAATAAAAAATGTGATCCATTCCAAAGTTCACGAGTAAAATAATAAAATAAGGTCTGAAAGGTTTCAGTGCTTTTTCAAGTAAAATAAATACCAAATGAGAATGTTCTTTTGAAAATCTCTTTTGTTTTAGTTCACACTATGTTTCTTTTATTTATTTGTTCAGACCAATGACAATGTTATATATTATTTAAAGTTCAGACTAATAATTCTAACAATTTGTCCATAAAAGTAAGGTTTGTCTTTGAAAGTTTTGAAAGTATATGAAATCCATTAGATGCGTGGAGGGTTGAAAGTTTCTTTTGGTAATAAAGAAAGTTTTTTTTTGTTTGTACTGTAACTTTATTGTATTAACTTTTACATAACACAGCTTATGACGACGACGAGCTCGGTGGCGTAGCGGTCAATGACGCGGCTTCGACACCAACGCTCGTGGGTTCGATTCCCACATAGGACAAACATTTGTGTGCATGAACATGTCTGTTTGTCTTGATCTGGGTGTTTTCTATGTATCATAAGTATATATTTACCAAAAAAAAATGTATTTACGTATGTTTATCAGTTGTCTAGTACCCATAACACAAGCTTCGCTTACTTTGGGGTAGATGGCGCTGTGTAATTTGTCTGACAATATTTATGGAAATAACATAGTATACAAGGGCAAAGTTATCCCTATAAGGGATATCTTTATTTCTTTAAATTATCTATTTGGGGTGTAGTGGTTCATTAACATCTTTGAACCAAAGCCAACCTCATCTGCACGTGGTGCCCTCTGCTGACATACAAACGAGGCTCTGGCGAAAAGAGTGCTAGCGCGTATTTTTTAAGCTGGCCGACTGGGGAAGTACCTCCACTTCACAGAACACGACAGCGAATTAATAATTCCCTTGAGAGATGTTATGTTCTTGCGAGTGACTGAGGTCATCAGGAAGAAAGGAAGCAGTATAGGCTGGCAACGGATCAGCGGCCCCTTGGTATTGCTGATCTCCAAGCGCGGTGGTGATTGCTTTCCATCAAGTACCCCACATGATAGTTTGCCCCCCCCCCCCCTCCACTCATATAAAAAAAATGTCCTCCTTGAGTCCCAGAAAGGAATCCGCGAAATGGCGAAGCTGCCGAGGTAGGGAGCGTAATTCTAAGCTACCCGTCTGGGGAAGTACCTCCACCTCACAGAAAACCGCAGCCAAATAACAATTCCCTTGAGGGTTGTTGTGTTCCTGCGAGTGAGTGAGGTCACCAGAAAGGAAGGAGATGCTGCGTTGGCAGCGGGGGTGGCGGCGCGCGTGCGATATTTTATGTTGCAAGCTTTAGTATGGCTACGGTAACAGTTTCACATCAGGCGGGCCATAAGCTTGTCTGCCACCCGACGTAGTATAAAAAAAGAACTATCTATTTAAGTTTTGGAGCTGCTTTAAGGGAAGCCAGTTCAGCACACAACTGACCATCGGACTGGTCCACAGGGGGAGGAAGGTATTAGAGTGGAGGCCGCGTGTAGGACGACGAAGCGATGGACGCCCTCCTTCTAGATGGTCCGATGACCTTAAGAAAGCGGCTGGAAGCGGAGGGCGGAGGATCGTATTTGGTGGATTGGGGAAGGCTTATATCAAGCAGTGGGTAGATACAGGCTGATGGTATAAATATTACCGTATCTATATAATATTATTGATGAGGATTTACATCCGAAAATAGATCTTTTATCATGAGTGTCGTGACTTACATCTTTCGACTTATATTTAATACATGAAGTAATATATTCTACCTTATTTCATTTCATTCGAGTAACATATTTCCCGAAATATTCCGACTAAAATATAACACGTGGGTGTTACGTAGTACGAGAATAATCTTGGAGAATATTACTTATTATAGATAGATGTTACGATCATGAATTTTGTCAAACCGATATGAATAGGTCAGACAATTCATGCTAGTCGATTCCAAACCGAATCGAAATAAAAACGGTAATTTAAAAAACTAAAAAAAACCCCACTGCTTTTCTGTGTAATTTGAAAATGAAAAATCCCTAAAACAAGAAAACATGTAGCAGTCGGGACCTATTCTAGAAATGGAGGCTTAGTGAATTTAGAGCACATGTAGGGTCCTAAGAGGCTTTTTTATATGAGAGGGAGGCAAACCGGCATGTGGATCACCTGATGGAAAGCAATCACCACCGCCCATGGAGATCAGCAACACCAAGGGGTCGCTGATCCATTGCCAGCCTGTACTCCTTCCTTTTTCTTTCTGTGGTTGTAGTCTTCTGAGGTCCAATCGGGCGTAATAGAATTGCGCTGTGCTCTAACTCTCTGTGTCTAGAGCCTTATTAGTTTATCAGCAGTTACCACATGTATGTGAAGTTAGGTTTGGCCCAAAGATGATGGTGAGTCCCTTACACCCCAACTAAAACTAGTTTAAAATACTTGTGTCCATTTAGAGAGGGGGCTCTCCACGCTTTATCGCCGCATAACGTGGCCTCCTCTCTAGAATATTCCTCCCCATCTGCCGATGTAGTTAGTCCACTGACACTTTAGCTTAAAATTTTGCTTGTTAACTCTGAGGGCTATGTTAATAACCTTCGTCCTACGTCGAATTTCTTTGATCCGAATTTGATACCTTAAAGACGAGCTCGGTGGTTGAATGGTTATCAATGGCCACATTGACTCCGAGGTCGCGAGTTCGATTCCCGCACAAGACAAAGATTTGTATGCATGAACATGTCTGTCTTGATCTGGGTGTTTACTATGTATTATATATATGTATCTACAAAAAAAAAACATATTTAAGTATAGTATCAGTTATCTAGTACCCATAGTACAAGCTCTGCTTAGTTTGGGACTAGATGGCCGTGTGTAATTTGTCCAGGAATATTTATTAAAAGAAACGCCAAACATGCTCCATTGGTCGCTATGCCACTTTTAGTCTGCGAACCACTCTGACGGTCAGCGTCTACGTGTGGTCTAAGTATCTGCACCGTAGGCCATAGCGGGGAGGACGCACAGCCCCCTTACCATCATCTCTTATTGCATTTCATACCAATGAATAAGCGACTCTATTCCATTTGAATAAATTTATTGGTATGATTGGTTATGTGGTAAGGGGGCTGATTGTAGTTTTGAAACATTGAGGTATATAATATATAAAACGTAGTGTATTATAAATGGTCTACCACCTTTAGATTGACACATTCGACTCTTTCCGTTCTCAAAAACAACAGAAGATCGAGCTTAGAAACATTTACGTTTGTTCAGAAGTTTATTAAAACTCAGTAAGAAATGAAATAATGTAAATAATAATAATTATAAATATTCTGGACAATTTACACAGCGCCATCTAGTCTCAAATTAAGCGTAAAGCTTGTACTATGGGTACTAGATAACTGATAAATGTACTTAAATACATTATTTTTTGTAAATACATACTTTTTTTTTATACTACGTTGGGTGGCAGACAAGAATACGGCCCGCCTGATTTGAAGCGGTAGCCGTAGGTGGAAGTACCACCTCACGGAATACCGCAGCCAAATTACAATTAACTTGAGGGTTGTTGTGTTCCTGCGAGTGAGTGAGGTCACCAGAAAGGAAGGAGATGCCGAGTTGGCAGCGGGGGCGGCGGCGCGCGAGCGATATTTTATGTTGCCAGCGTTAATATGGCTACGGCTACCGCTTCAAATCAGGCGGGCCGTATGCTTGTCTGCCACCCAACGTAGTATAAAAAAAAAGTACATTACCCAGTCGGGTAGCTTACAATTAAGTTCCCTACCTCTCTTTTCGCCAGAGCTTCGTTTGTCTGTCAGCAGGGTGCAACGCGTGCAGGTGAAGTTGGCTTAGGTTCAAAGATGGTGATGAACCACTTACACCCCAAAATAATATATAATATATAACATAGAAAACTCCCAGACCAAAACAAACAGATATGTTCATGCACATAAATGTTTGTCTTGTGGATCGAACCCGCAATCTAGGTATCAAAGTAGCCATTGCCAGCCATTCGACCACCGGCCTCGTCAAAAATATATTTCTTGAAAGTAACTGTATAAGTTATTTTGCATTGTATACAATTATTTAATATTCAAGAATAATTCAGTAGAATGGGATACTAGGGGTTTCGTCTAGACATAATTTTATTCAAACAATGTTGTATACTTTGTACAAGATCGGCCCTCAGTCCAAAATCGTGACCAAATATTTGAATATTTTATACGCAATGAATTTGCACAGATTCTTGTAATTTTACGATATAAGCTGGAACGCTGACGGAAATAATAAAATGTTGTCTTTTTTTCGAGTTAATTTTCGAGTTATGTTGATTTTCATCCCACTGCCGGGATACGGGTCGCTTAACATTAGAACGAGTCCAGCCCCCTTACCACCATCTCTTATTGCGATTGAATAACTGAATAGATTGCTTATTCATACCAATGAATAAGCGACTCTGTTTCAAAAGGATTGGTGTCGCTTATTCATTGCTATAAATAAGCAATCTACTCAATTATTGAACCGCAATAAGAGATGGTGGTAAGGGGGCAGAGCATACTCTATTACGGAACCGCGTGTTACTGAAGGTTGATGTTTTCAAGTCGCCCAAAGACCACTGACGTGGCCTAACAACACTGGAAAAAGTTTTACTTACGTATTCATTAGTATCCGTGGTTGATTCCACTGTGCTCTTCATTTATAATACTAGCGGTGCCTCGCGGTTTCATCCGCCGTTGCGGTGATTTGGCGATGCATAAATAGCCTATACATATTCTCAAGAAGTGAGCTATAAAATGCAATATTTTTCAAGTACCACTTGTAGTTCCAGAGATTAGTGTGTTCAAACTAACTCTACAGATTTATATACTTCATTTTGTTTCGAAAAATTAAAGGAAATTAATGTAAATTATTAATGTATATTAAACGCCTAATAAATGTCCAGTTTTTGGGCATAAATAGAAAATAGTAAGCTAATTTTGTGTAATTTGCAAATAGTTATGTAAGTAACTGTAAAATATAGAAAAGAGTATTGTATTGTAATGCCCGGTATTTCGCCTATGTTTGACAATATTTTGAGACTTAATATATACCGCTCAAAATAGCAATATTAAATCTTAAACCATCTTTAGCAACCTTAAAGAAATTCTAAGAAGTTTGTCTATCATAACTGTTGATTTTACAACGAGGAACACCATTTATATTCATAAGAAACCGTCGGCTAAAACACTTATTTGAAATTATAATGCATAGACGAGGTTTCGGATACCTAGTAGTGATTGTTGTTTTAAATAAAATTATATATTTCGGTTCCTTGAGTGGAAGGTTTCAATTCCGTAAGGTTCATAATCGCTTGCGTACTTGTGGAAAAAATTTACTGAACATACACTCTGAATTGAAATGAAATGAAACAAAACGGAACAGAACGGTACGAAACTGAACGGAACGGAACGGGGCGGAACGGAACAAAACGAAATGAAATAATTTATTCTGTCAAAAAAGGGTCCAACCCTTGTGGGCACTTAAACACATCTCACAAATTTTGATTAATAATATCCCTCCCATTAATAACTACTGATATGCAAAATCGTTTTCAGTGCATCTGGCTAAACTCTGGAACTATTTACCTCTTGATGTTAAGTCTCCCTCTATTCGTTTTTTAATATCTACACTTAATAAATATTTAAAAAATGCTCTGAAGGGCAATTCTCGTAATTGTGCATAATTGTGTTGAATTGATTAAAAGTTATATGGTTTCATTTTATTCATTAATTCAATTCCTTTCGATCAATTTTGTGGCTCCGTGCCCAAAGGGTAAAACGAACCCTATTACTGAGACTCCGCTCCGTAATTCCGTCCGTCCGTCTGTCACCAGGCTGTATCTGAACCTAAACCGTGATAGTTAGATAGTTGAAATTTTCATAGATGATGTATTTCTGTTGCCGCTATAACAACATAATACTAAAAAACGTCACTCACTCGCAGGAACACAACAACCCTCAAGGGAATTGTTATTTGACTGCGGTATTCTGTAATGTGGAGGTACTTCCCTAGTCTAGGCCCTACCTCTCCAAAGCCTCGTTTGTCACTCAGCCGGGTGCACCACGTGCAGGTGAGGTTGGCTTTGGTTCAAAGATGTTGTATAATATAATAATAAACCACATTCCAAACTTCTGGAAAGCACTTTTCAAAAAGGACGTTTTGTATAAAATAATTAACAAGTTTACAAACTTGTTAATTATTTACATAAATATATACATTACTGACGGTTATTTTATTTATTTATTCAATAACATACATAAGTTTACAGTTATGTAAACAAAACACTCATGTACATAGCTTAACATACAATATTATGAAAAATAATAATTACAAAGAATTTAAACACTTGTTTATAAATTGATGTATCAGCGAATACGTCGGCATCCGGGCATCGCTTATGAATTTCGTTCATAAGTGTAATGTTATGTGCCGTAGGTGCATTCTGCGCGCGACAAATGCGCTCAGCCCCCTTACCACCATCTCTTATAGCGATTCAATAACTGAATGGATTGCTTATTCATACCAATGAATAAGCTACTCTATTTCAAATGGAATAGAGTCGCTTATTCATTGGTATGAATAAGCAATCTATTCAATTATTGAATCGCAATAAGAGATGGTGGTAAGGGGGCAGGTGCCACTGTGTTAGGGAAGAGCCGAAGCCGGCGACGAAGACTCTTCACACCACTACTGCGCGAAGGTATTGTCACAGTATTACTATTTTTCATAGTATTGTATAAGGTTATTATACGTATAGGTTTATTATATGTATTTAGGTATAAGGTTATTGTATGTATAGTATGGTTCGTTGAACCGATTAGGTATCTTCGAACTTACAAAATGTATTATATTTCTTCACTTTATGATAGAAATGACACAGCGTATCTATACTGCTGTAATACCATATTTGTATCAATGTAATATGAAATTGAAGATGAAATGTCTCGCCCGAAAACTAGATAAAATCTCACTTATTCATTGTTACCCAAAGTCTCATGTCTCACCAAAAAGGAACAAGTGAATACGAATACGGGGGTGTAAGTGGTTCATCTTGGGGTGTAAGTAGTTCATCTTAGGGTTTAACTGGTGTTCATCACCATCTTTGAACCAAAGCCAACTTCACCTGCACGCGGTGCACCCTGCTGACTGACAAACGAAGCTCTGGCGAAAAGAGAGGTTAAGCGTAATTGTAACGTACCCGACTGGAGAATGTACCTTCACCTAACAGAATACCGCAGCCAAATAACAATTCCATTGAGGGTTGTTGTGTTCCTGGGAGTGAGTGAGGTTACCAGAAAGGAAGGAGATGCTGCATTGGCAGCGGGGGTGGCGGCGCGCGAGCGATGTTTTATGTTGCGAGCGTTAACATGGCTACGATGACCGCTTCACATCAGGCGTATGCTTGTCTGCCACCCAACGTAGTATAAAAAGAATTATATCTGTACATAAATCATTTTTTAGCAAATTGTACTACCATCTTATACAAATGTAAATAAAAAATATATTAAACTATTCCAGGACAAATTACACATAATAACTAACTAAAATCATAACTAAAATACATTTTTTTTTTGTAATTACATAGATTTAATACACATAAAATATCCAGACCCAGACAAACAGACATGTTCATGTTCACAAGCCTTTTTTTTTCAAGTTGTTGTGTTCCTACGAGTGAGTGAGGTCACCAGAAAAAAAGAAAAGGATTATAGGCTGGCAACGGATTGGCGACCCCTTGGTGTTGTTGATCTCTATGGGCGGTGGTGATTGCTTTCCATCAGGTCACCCACACGCTGGTTTGCCCCTTCTCATATATGTATAAAAAAAACATCCCTATGCCTACCATCGGCAAACAAAGCAGCAACATATGCGATGAAAATATTATAGAACAGATTCAACATTGTTCTACAAAATCATAAAGACTAAAACTAAGCTTTAACTACCGTTGGAAAACAAAGCGTAGAAGTATTTAATAGAGCGGGCTTACTTTCATTTGTCACAGCCACTATCACTCATACACGGGCCGGGCGCCAAAAAACACAATACGATGTGACAATATTAATCGTTCCGTACGTCACAGATGCCTGGTGACTGGACACTATTCTTTTTATTTTTGCTGATTGTATCAGGAAAAGTTTCAATGCTGGAGATAGATTTGGTGAGTTATAAGTCGCAGCTATCTGGTTGTAAATAGCCATTCGATTGAACGGCTTGCTGTTTAATTGAACGCTATTCAACCACACGTCTAAACGTCGCTTATGTGAGTAGCTGAACACAACGTTCAACAGTCCCCTTACCACCATCTCTTATTGCGATTCAAATAAATTCAAAGAAAAATAAGCGACTCTATTCCATTTGAAATAGAGTCGCTTATGCATTGGTATGAGTAAGCATTCTATTCAGTTATTGAATCGCAATAAGAGATGGTGGTAAGGGGGCAGTACAGCTAAATGACGCTTAACTCATTTCAATCATGAGTTTGAGTTAATTTTCGATTAGGTTAGGTTTTCTGGTGGTCTGGCAGCGGAAATAGAAACCAAATATACGTATAAAGTATGGCAAAATATACGGGACGAACATACCTTGTGTCTTTTTACTATGTGTTGGACAACCCCCCATTTTTTTTCTTTTTTACACGAAGCCAATCGCAATGCGCATGCTCAGCGGTGTAAAATGCCACAGAGTGTGCACAGATCTGCTTACTTCGTACACGAACACGCATCCCTGCCGTGGACAAGGCCTTTGCATATCCTTTACATGTATATCTAGACTAGCTGTGCCCGCGACTTCGTCCGCGTGGAATAGTGTCTTTGGGCAGTATTTTTAAATATTTCGGCTAATTATTTTACAAATAAGTCACATACGTATTAATACTTATATGAGTTGCAGTGTGCCATCTAGTGCTTATATAGCTCTTTTGTGGAACATTGTACATTCATCCCAACCAACAGCTTACACTGCTGCAACTTTCTTCCGCGCTCACTGCTTTTGCTAATGTTACATACCGGCATGTCCTCATCAGCTAAGTTCAATGGTAGTTTTAGAACCGAGTGCGCTATACCCCTATAACTATTTTGCTTTTAACCGTAAACACAGAAAACAAAACTTCTTATTATGAAAATAACTTATTTAAGTATTTTATTTAATTGTATAAAAACCTATTTAAAAAAATATTATAAACCCAAATGAATTAAATTTAACTAATTTTATTGACCCAAATAAACAAAATCTCTATACTAAGTATAACCTTTTACACTTGTACTTAAGAACTTGTTTTTATGAACCATTTGTAACCGATTCCTAGAAATCCCTTTCGGATATTGCGACTTCTGACTGAGTCGGCATGCAAAGGCATAAAGACTCACATTCACAGATGGTCAAATGCTTTGTTTGTACAATGCCAGTTTCTCATTTTGTAATGACTGCGTAAATGTTATCTACATCAGGATAGCACTAATATTTTGTCTCTTGTCGCAAACTTATAAAACATTCACTTATACCTTACATATTTCCATACAAACTTTCATCCCCTATTCCCTATTGTTATTTTACCCCCGTGTGGGTAAAACTTTTACAAACTTTGAATGTCATATTTATTTATATCGAATCAACAGCCTAAAAAATAAGTTTCAAGCTTCTAGCTCTAAAAATAACGATACTTCCATACAACCTTTCACCCCCCTTTTTAACCCCTTACAACCCTTTTTTTGCATTAAAAAGTAGCCTATGTCCTTCCTCAGGCTCTAAACTATCTGTGTACCAAATTTCATTTAAATCGGTTCAGTAGTTTTGCCGTGAAAGCAGGACAGACAGACAGACAGACAGACAGACAGACAGAGTTACTTTCGCATTTATAATATTAGTAAGGATTAAAATTTAAAGAATGGTCTTAGACAACCCCCCATTAGATGGAGCGACGACCTCCAGAACGTTGTAGAGAGTCGATGTATGCTGCTCGCTCATCATCAGGGCATGTGGTTTTCTAGGGGCGAAGCCTATGTTCAGCAGTGAAGTGAATGAATACAGGCTGGAACGATGATGATGATGATCTTTATTTAAAGCGTGATCGTGATCGAGCAACAGTCAGCTAAAACAGACAGTCCCACATATTATAATTCATTTGGCATAACCTAAATTTGACCCACCCTCATAAATGTCCCAGTATCAAGATCATTAGATATGATATTAATTTTAAAATCACATACCCGAAATTGGAGGTTAGGAATATGCGCCTAACCAAACCTAAATTGCAAGGTTCATTTGTATTCATAAACGTGAACCGATGGTCCGAGCTGATAGACCGTTGTGTGTGGTCCCACTTCAGGCGAGAAACTTGTTAATAATAAATAAATATTGTCAGACAAATTACACAGCGCCATCTAGCCCCAAAGTAAGTGAAGCTTGTGTTACGGGTACTAGACAACTGATAAACATACGTAAATACATTTTTTTTTTGTAAATACATACTTATGGTACGTAGAAAACACCCAGACTAACGCAAACAGACATGTTCATGCACACAAATGTTTGTCCTATGTGGGAATCGAACCCACGAGCGTTGGTGTCGAAGCCGCGTCATTGACCGCTACGCCACCGGGCTCGTCATTGTTAATAATAATAATAATAAGGTTCTGTCTGTGCAATTGCTGACGAAGTTGTCAAGACTAATAACTACCGGAAATACATCATAAAAGACGGGACGGTGGACATTTGTCGGGCATGTCACCGTCCTGGTGAATCTATCAGGCATGTTATTTCCGGTTGTTCTTATCTTGCCAATGGTGAGTATTTGTACAGACACAACCAGGTAGCTAGGATAATTCATCAGCAACTTGCTCTTCGATATGGTCTTGTGAGTTTTGAAGTGCCATATTACAAGTATGTACCTGTGCCTGTTCTCGAAAACAGTCGTGCCAAGCTCTACTGGGACCGGTCTATCATCACGGACAGGACTATTATCACTACATAGTATAAAACAAAGTCGCTTTCTCTGTCCCTATGTCCCCATGTATGCTTAAATCTTTGAAACTACGCAACGGATTATGATGCGGTTTTTTTTAATAGATACAGTGATTCAACTGGAAAGTTTATATGTATAATATATGCATAACATAGTAGAAAAACACTGATAATTTAGAGGTTTCTAATGTGATGTCGTAAATAAACACATTTTTTTGCTCTTTCATTGCAAACGCTGGCTGAACCCAACGAGATAGATCAAAATAATGTAGTACAGTATTGTTCACCTTAAAATGGTCTACAAAAAAGTTCGCGATGGTATATGTCTATCTCTTAGTGGTAACACACAATAACCGTTATTTTATCCTTTGCTTTTTACAAGAAATAATGCCTTATTTACGAAGCGATTTTAAGCAATACAGAATTAATCCTTATCCAATTAAGTACCTTAAATACATTGCGCATTTAATATAGATCAATATGGCCCTTCACAGCATGTAATTTAAATGAATAGTTTAGAAGATATTACACATTTAAAATGCAGGGACATAACGGCTGTGGCGGTACCGGCCGCGGAGCCGGCGGTGTGTGCCTATAACTGGGGAAGGACTGGATAGGACAAAGCGCAAAGACCTTCTGTAGTACATTTAGTATCAGCATTGCACCCGTGCGAAGCCGGGGCGGGTCGCTAGTAGCTAATAAGCCTGATATCGTGTTGGTAGACCGGTTAGAGCGAAGGGCATTTCTTGTTGATATCACCGTGCCATGCGACGAGAACCTCGTGAAAGCTGAGAATGACAAGTTGTCGAAGTACTTGGACTTAGCTCACGAGGTTACCGCCATGTGGGACGTTGATTCAACAATATGTCCCGATAGTCGTGTCGGTAAACGGTCTCATAGCGAAAAGTCTCGATTCACACTTCAGGAGACTTTCGCTAGGCTAAATTGGGACGGGGGGGCCCACCACACATTCCCACCACTGTGTCTCCTGTGTAGCCAGGATTAACAGCGGCGACCGCCAAAAAAGGCAATGAACAATGAAGTCCATTGCAGTCCCGGGGGTAAAACTACGGCTGTCTTGGAACTCACAACGAATTTAATCAGAAGAAATTAGTAGGAGTAGGAAGCTTTTGGAATTTGACTTCCCCTCTTAGCAATGTGAGAGACAGCAAATAAGGCATTAAAAGCCTAAAGAGATGGCTAGTCAAGTGAAGCTCAACTACCGTGCACCACGGATTTTAAGTTTCTAACACTATTGGGGACCTAAAACATTGAGTTGTTACCTAACACATCGATTCCAATAATAAGAATTGCAAAATCGTCTGAACGCTTGGTAATTCTCCTTTGTTGCTACCAAATCTGAATAGTATACTACCCCGGATGCAACTTGCAATGAATTCAACATGTCATCCCGCTCCCGCCGCCAAAGATCAAACTCCCAGAGAACATGGTGTGCTGTTTGATCGAATTCAGAATTAGCAGTAGAACACTCGCATAAGGGCGACGGCACTAATTTAAACGAAAAGAGTTTTGCTTTAAAATTGCCATGTCCAGTTAAAAATTGCGCAACGGGGTGGTCAACTTCTAACCACTTTTTCTTTAATCTATCTCTTACCGATTGAAAGAACAGATACAAGTGGCGTCCTTTGGTAGAAGTTTCCCATCTTTCCTGCCATTCAGACAGCAATGTTTCAAATACTTCATTAATAGGTTTAAACAGTCTAACTATTTTCTCACGATCACGAGTTTTCAAGAAATCAGGGACCATATTTTTAGATGTATAGTACATTGAAGCGCGGCGTTGTACTTCTAAGTCTACTGGTAACACACCTGCTAGCACGGGTAGTGCCTCGGTGCTTACAGTTCTATACGACTTACATAAAAATATCAGAGCAAGGCGCTGGCTTTGAAGCAATTTACGACGTGCTGCACCTATAGTAGCCCTATCTGCCCACGCAGGTGAACCGTACGTAACACATCCTAAGTATGTGGCGGTATAAATAATTTTTAACGTTTTGAAAGTTAATCCCCACGTAGAGGTAGAAATTCGTGTTAAGGCATAGAAATTCTTTTTCGCTTTTTCACCTACTTGCTTCATGTGCTCGATATAATTAAAATTTCTATCCAAAAGCAAACCCAAGTAACAAACCGAACTTCTATTAGCAATTGATACTCCATTAAAATGAAATCGCGGTGAAACCTGTAAATTTCCCATTAAATCCATGTAAATTTTCGCTAGGCTACTGGGTCAAGGGCCGGATACAGAAGGCAGCAATTTTGGGAACTGCACGTATTGTGCGGAGGTTCTTCAGTCTGTCGCCCTGACCACCGGCGCCGCTGGTATATATCCCGCGCCGGTGGTAACTCTTTTTATATTCATTTGTATTTATAATATTAGGGTAAGGTTGCGACTATTGGACCACTTAACTTTCGAATGACATAAAATCGTGAACATGACGTACAGGAGAACTTTGATTTATGGATTTAATAGGCCTTGCATATGAGTCCTTACAGGTGTATATTTCAGATTTTTTGGCTTAACCATAATGAGATAAAATGAAGTAAAACTATTTTGTGTGGGTTGCTATCTTTGGACCAGTATACCTTAGAATGGACCAGTCAGTGGCTATCATTGGACTAAGGAAATTATCATTACTAGTCCATTCAAGGTGTCGATAGAAATTTAAACAAATAAAAGATATAACTTTAGTTCAAAATTATTTATTGGGTAATAACTGCAAATATGCAATCAAAAGAAACAATAATAATAAAAATATGGTACTTTACATTTTTGAAAGATTTATCATCTAACTTCTTCAAAAAAGTATTTCACTGTAGGCTTGTTAAAGTCTGTAGCTCTATTAAAAGAAGTTGTTCTAGGTTGTCTTAAACTTAATTCAGTGGCGTTTCTAGAATACTATTTCTTTCGTGCTAATTCTTTAGTTTTGCTAAATCTTATTTTCTTACTATTTTGTTTCAGCTATTTTGAAAGCTAAACTTCTAGCATCTTTTTGGTTGTGATTCCGTATAAACAGCGTTCTAGGTCCAAAATATGGTCTACTAATTTTTTTGTCAGCTTTAGCTTTTATATTTTTGCCATCAACTCTTCACTTAATGGCACTTTTTTCACGGCGCCTTCGGTACTCCGTATATAAGGCATGCTTCATTTAGACCAACTTCATGCTTTTTAAGAGCTTGCAAGGCTAGTTTCATGCTTTGTTTATTATGTGCGTAATATTCACCGCGTATAACCATGCTAAAACAAAAAAAAATAACAATGAAAACCTAGATTTTAGAAGTTCCTATGATTGGACCAGTCCAATTAAAGAGCTCAGCACTGGTTCATTGATGGCAACTAGATGTTAACGTACAAAACTTAAATTTAAAAATAAACCTGTGTTGTTTTGAAGACAAATGTTTATAAGTTCGATGAACACATAAATGAAGCATGCAAATACAAAAAAAAAGTAATAAAATACCTGAAGAAAATGAACTTACATAGTAAAATAAACCCCGTAAATTTTACATTGCAAGCACGTGAAATTCGCCGACACATGTCCTTCCTCATCAAAGTGCGCTACGACACTGACTCCAGCGGGGGAGGGCACGGGTTCAAATAGGTAGCGTTTGGGCTTCCCAGATGATTTTTAACACTACTGGTTTCCGAGAAATCAAAGAGGTCCAATGAAAGCGCTGGTCCAATGGTCGCAACCTTACCCTATGTTTTTATATTTATGTTGTAAATACAAATTTTTGTAAAAAAGAAAACTAAATAAATAAATGAGAATAATAATAATATTGTTTATTCTTTCTCCACAAGCTTTACAAAGCAACACATTTTGAATGGTAATAAGTAAGGTGGTGAACGGGATTCCATGCCAGTCAGAATATTTAACAAAATGCCTTCAATATTATTATAATGTTCTGGAGCTAGAAATTTCGCTTCACAAACAAGTAAGCCGTGGAGAACTGGCGCCTGAACTAGGCTTCCAAAGAAGCCTGTTTCACAGGTCACCAGGTCCCCACCCGGGTTGAAAAACATTAGTAAATATATAACAACGAGTAGGTAATAATAACTAAGTATACAGTTTTAAGTGAAGAAACATTACTTAATAAAAGAACATTAAACGGAATAATGCCTGTGGCAATTTTTGTACAAGCATAACATTTATCGTAACAAATCAAGTCAAGTGTCAGGTCTATTCATCTATCTAAGTCCGTACCTAGCCCTACGAGCAAGTCTTGGGATCGGTTGAAGCGAATAAAATCACCACCGTACGGAAAGAAAGCCAGTATCAATATCACAATAGTTTATATCACTACATTGGCTAAATAAAATTGAATAAGGTAGGTGTTACATAATTGGGTGTAGCAGGGACTCGGTCTCGTTATAGCTAAGTGTGAGGAGCCAGTTTGTAACAATCTTCTTACACGTGTATTTGGTATAGGGAAGGATTGCTAATCTGGAGTTGATATTTTTATAAAGGTAAGGTCCTAGAAAAGTGTAGAACCTTCTCGCAAATGAAGTATTATAATGGGAGATTAGTAGTAATTGTTTTCTATAATTGCGGAAATACAAATTCGACTGGAAAACCAGATCCGAGTGCTGTCTTAATACTGAGGATAAGATAAAAAGTTGACGAACTGTGAGTACTTGACAGTTTTTATATAAATCAGCAGTAGGGTACCGATAGGGTTTAAAAGTACACACTTTGAGAATGGCTCTTTGCGCTTTTTCCAAACTAATAAGATGGGACTTAGCAGCACCTCCCCAAGAAGTTATACAATAGCTGATGATTGATTGGCACAGTGCCATATAAGTCATTTTCAGAATCTTAGGGGCAGCGACATGGCGCAGTTGTTTAAAAATAAATAATAGTTTTCTGACGCGTGCAGTAAGCAGATGTATGTGTGGTTTAAAGTTCAGGTTGGAATCGATAGTGACACCTAAATATTTAATAACATTGGTCATTTTTAAATTCGAGCAGTCACACGAACCGGTATCACAAAGTTGACTAGTCCATGAATGAGCAATTAGTTTACAAACATAAGGGTCTGGCAAACCGATGTTTCTAATAGTGTAGATCATATAGCTGGTCTTTTCGACATTCAAGGTAAGTGTGTTGTTCACTAACCATTCTCTGACTAGATCAAATCCCACCTGCGCCTGCAGTAAAGCTTAGTAATTATAATACTATCATACTAAATAATTAATGACTTGTTTTTTTTATTTATTTATTTAAATTTTATTTACTACAATTTAAGGGTCGCATAGTCTTAATGCTAATAGCATTCTCTACTAGACAACCTTTGGGAAGAACAGATATACACGAATGCGGCATACAACATTAAACTAATAACAATATTATATAGAACAACAGAAAATGTACATACGTACACATTACATAAATAACTAAATATACAATACATATAAAATTACTTGTGTGTTGGAGATACAAATAAATGTATTATCTATCTATCACATAATCTATTTTTTAATCCGCTCTAACTGACGCCACACGGATAATGTTCACGAACTGATTTGTTCGTGGAAATAACCCTATAATGGGCGCAGGTTGTGCCATGGCGCAGTAGGCGTAGTTAGCGACGATGCAGGCTGCATTTAGCAATATTTGCAATCAGTTTTAACTATCATTACCATTTTTATAGCGCTTAAAATATGGTACAGTCAACGGAAAAAGTTGATATTGTTCAGATTTAAAAAATATTGTTGCAAGTCATTTTATTTATATGCGGGCTGACTATTTAGTGAACTCAGTTTTAATAATTTTTAATTGACATCAACCCATGATAATCCCATTATTGGGATACGGGTCTCCCTGCAATCAAAGGAGTTTAGAGAGTACTCCACCACGCTCCTTAACTGCGGGTTGACCAGTGTTTTCAAGTCGCCCAAACACTCAAACGAATTGTTATTTGGCTGCGGTATTCTGTGAGGTGGAGGTAGTTCTCCAGTCGGGCAGCTTAAAAAATACGCTATGCCCTACCGCTCTTTTCGCCAGAGCCTCGTTTGTCAGTCAGCAGGGTGCACCACGTGCAGGTGAGGTTGGCTTTGGTTCAAAGATGTTGATGTACCACTTACACTCCTAGTGATGGGATGATTATGGGTTGATGCCGAAATTCATAAAACAGAGTTAATTAAGGTCCTAATGCTATAATAATAATAAAAATAATTATTGATATCGCTGTCCCACATAACGTTGATCTTGTGAAAGCTGAAAAGAATAAACTATCAAAGTATCTTGATTTGGCTCATGAGATTGCCGACATGTGGGACATCGATTCAGCAATGATTGTCCCGATAGTTGTGACGGTCAATGGCCTAATCGCCAAGAGCCTCGACGACCATCTAAAGAAGCTCGTGTTGGGGAGCTGGATGAAGGGTCAAATACAGAAAGCTGTCTTGTGAGGAGGAGGAGGAGGAGAGGAGAGGAGAGGGGAGGATTAACGTATTGTGAGGAGGTTTCTTTCTCTGTGACCTTGACCACCGATAGTTTGGACCTTGTTCCCGCTATCGGGGGGACTCTGTTTTTTATATTTTTTAATGTATTTTTCTTTTTTCATTATACCTATATTAAAACATATATTAAATATGAAAATAAGTAAATAAAAATAATATAATAATAAAGCACTTGTACTGTTCCACCGTAGTGGAATAGTACAAGTGCCTTATTATAACATTATGATAATAATGTTCCACCAAGTGCAAACAATCAACAGTATCAACTTTGGTCCTCTCTCAGAAACTATGGATTCAGCCATCTTGTCCATCGAAATTATTTAAAAAGAGTTTAAGAGGAATCGTATGTATGGTAGTGAAGTAATGCCCTTTAGCTGTTTCAAGATTTCGTCTACAAGCCGTATCACTTGAAGTTATGTAACTTGGAAACAAAAGATTTATTGGCCTACTTAACTTGCGTAACTCGGTAGACTAAAAATGTTTTCCAATTCATTGTACCAACGTGTCGCGAGATGCCGTTTAGAACAAAAAGTTTGTTCAGTATCGACGTATAAATTGTAAGTAAAATAAATGGATAAGACGACCTACATAACTTTCTCCTTGTTGGGGGGGGGGGGGGGGGGGGGGGGGGGGGGGGCATGTGGGTCACTTGATGGAAAGATATCAGCAACACCAAGGGGTCGTACGTTGCCTATACTCCTTCTTACTAACCATTTCACCACTGAGCTAGTCTTATTAAATCTGGGTTATTTAGACTAAGCGTGAAGGAATACTTACAAATGTTGGCAGGGAGTGGACCGCCAGAACTGCGTAAGTGATCACGGTCATTTTATTTAGCTGCACGGTCTTCTCTGTAATGGAGCAGCTACTTTCACCGGAGCACAGACCGGAGCCTTGGTTTTAATATTCGCAAGGTGTTCACGTGCAACTGATGTTGGCTTTGGGTCTAAACATTTGGGGTGTAAGTGGTTCATCAACATCTTTGAACCAAAGCCAACCTCACTTGCACGTGGTGCACCCTGCTGACTGTCAAGCTCTGGTGAAAAGAGAGGAAGGTGCATAGCTGCCCGACTGGGGCAACTTAAAAAACACCAAAGCTAAAGCTAACCTCATCTGCACGTGGTGCACCCTGCTGTCTAGCGAACGAGGTTCTAGCGAAATAGAGGTAGGGTCGAGCGTATTTGTAAGCTACCCGCCTGGGGAAGTACCTCCACCTCACAAAAAACCGCAGCCAAATAACAATTCTTTTGAGGGTTGTTGTGTTCCTGCGAGCAAATGAGGTCACCACAAAGAAAGAAATAAGTATAGATTGGCAATGGATCGGCGACCCCTGGTGTTGCTGATCTCCATGGGCGGTGGTGATTGTTTTCCATCAGGTGACCCACATGTTCGTTTACTCCCTCTCTCACAAAAAAATAATTGTTAACTTACCCATCATCATCATCATCATCAGCCTGTATCTACCCACTACTGCTGGATATAAGCCTTCCCCAATGCCTTCCACCAGATACGATCCTCCGCCTTCCGCATCCAGCCGCTCCCAGCGTCGGACCATCTAGAAGGAGGGCGCCCAACACTTCGTCGTCCTATGCGCGGCCTCCACTCTAATACCTTCCTCCCCCATCTGCCACTTACTCGGCAGATGTGACCGGCCCATTGCCACTTCAGCTTACAAACTCTGAACTTACCCATTAATTACCAATTTAACATAGATTTATTTTAACAAATTAAAATATTTAAACGGTGCATTATAAATGTGGTATTCGTTTGACTATGACGCAAGCCATGCAATCTAGGCGCATTATGCAGTATACGTTACTGGTTTATCTAGATCTTCCTATCATTGTTTGCTATACAACTACGTAACTCATGTAAATATACAGTGGATGGTTTTCAGTTGCTTGAGGATTGTAGTGTTTGAAATATAGCCCGTGGTCCGTGGTGGTGATATAGTATCAACGAGCCCGGTGGTCGAATGGCTAGCAAATGCCTACTTTGACTCCGAGGTCGCGGGTTCAGTCACTGTACAACATGACAAACATTTGTGTGCATGAACGTGTTTGTTTGTCTTGTTCTGGGTGTCATCTATAAATAAATATTCTTGGACATATTACACAGCGTCATTCAGGACCTAATTAAGCAAAGCCAGGTGGTACAAGCGTTCAAAGGCTACGGTAACTGCTTTCCATCAGCCGGGCCGTTTGCTTGTTTACTACTTTAGTGGTATAAAAAAAAAGCTTGTTGTATGGGTACTAGATTACTGAGTAATTACTTAAATACTTTTTTTTTCTGTAAATACATATATACAATACATAGAAAACACTCAGACCAAGACAAACAGACATATTCATGCACACAAATGTTTTTCTCTTGCGGAGATCGAAACCGTACCTCGGAGTCAAAGTGACCGTTGTAAGCCATTCGATCACCGAGTTCGTCAATGTCATGTTTTCTATGTATTATATGTATGTATTTAGAAAAAAATGTATTTAAGTACATATAATCAGTTATTATTATTACCCATATTACTATTACCCACAGCTTACCTTTGCTTTAGCACACCTTTACTTAGTTTGGGACTAGATGAATGAATGAATTTTATTTTGCTTGAAATGTGGTATTCAAATCTGTTAAAATTAAAATATTCAGAACAATACACACTTCACCAGAAACTGGCGTGAAAAATATAATGTCCTTATTACTAATTTATTTGTATACAATAATCATGTCCATGTTCTACTTTACATTCCAAATTGATACTGTCTATAAATATAATAATTAATTGAGTTATAGTCTTAAGCTAATTACAATAATGTCAATTTTAATTCAGAATAATAATTATAATTTTAGGTCAAAATATTTCTTTATCGCTGACGATGACGCTGTGTAATCAAGGAATATTTATTTATTTATAACTATATACTCATATCTGATGTAAGCAAAGATGTAAGCAAACCATATTTACGAAGCAAACGTTTAACACCAAGTTTCAACAAGGGCCAGCAAAGATACACACGCGATCCTTTAAGCCCTGGATACATTTGCTGAGTGACGTTATTTAAAATAAACTCCACTCATGTGACCTTTTTAACGAGTCAGAAGGGTTATGTTAGCTTTATATTTGGCGCGATTGGTTTGGAAATTAGATTCTTGTGTAACACCTTAATTAGTCACTAGATATATATAGCCAGTTATAACTACTTATAACCTTTAGGGTTACAGTAAGCAATGTAGGTGTTTTTTTTTTATGTCACCTAGGACCTAGAAAACATTGGAGAGCCAATTTCACGTAAAGGAACTATTATTTTTGAAATGATTTAAAACTGCATTGAAGGGTTTTAACCGACTACAAAAAAGAAGGAGGTTGTCAATTCGGCTGCATTTTTTTTATGTTTGTTACTTAATTACTCCGTGATTTATAATCCGATTTAAAAAAAACTTTTTTTTTATTTGAAAGAGTATACTTCCAGATTGGTTCCATATTTTTTTCATCATCATCATCATCAGCCTGTATCTACCACTGTTAGCTTTGTTATTTCATTACTCCGTTTATAAACCGATTTGAAAAAAAACTTTTTTTATTTTAAAGAGTATAATTCCAGATTGGTTCCATATTTTTTTCATCATCATCATCTACATACATAAATGTAGAGTAGCCTGTATCTACATACATAAATGTAGAGTAATGTTTGGAGTCGGTTTTTTTTTTGTTAATATTATTAAAAATACGCTTCTGACGCCCTGGGGCCTTGCCGCCGAATCTGAAGCCCATGACCAACAGATTTTTTGTTTCCAAAAATTGGTCTTAGGTTAAAGTAATTAATAAACATCTTCAGCTTACTCGGTAGAGCTTTTGGGGTTTCTACTATTTGAGCTAAACATCATTACCAACAATTTAAGCAGTGGTTTAAGTTTCGAACCGCCTAACATTCGAAAAACCACATCCTGTACTTTTATGGCATACTCACTCACTCATACCAACACAATTCTATATGATATTTCTAACATTTATGACTTCCTTGGTATGTTTCTCAATAATAGAGCTCTATAAGCTTAGCTTGAAACCGAATAATATCAACTACAGGCCCTATAGTTATGTATGTATGTAAGATATATATATAAGATACATATCAAATAGGAGTGGGGCAAACGAGCATGTGGATCACCTGGTGGAAAGCCATCACCACCGCCCATGGAGATTAGGAACACCAAGGGGTCAAGGGGAAATATATACTGTTCATAAATATGTACCATTTTCATCAAATTTTGATCCAATTAAGCTACCAAATCGATCATTAGTTGGTACATGGTTTGTAGTAGGTAAGTAAAATCAAACAAAACAATGAAAAACAAAGGAATTCCGAGATTAGGCACTTACCAATTTTTCCTAATAAAACTTTCGTCGAGTTCTGAACATTTTGTATATTGAAGAAACCTAACAAGTTAATTTCAATACAATTTGTGCACGATAAGGCGTGAACCGTTAGAAGTTTTGTCGATATGCGCTTGAAGGCAGTTCTTATCAGTAACTTGAGTTGGGTTACTATCTTCAATTCTGATGTGTTACTTTATTTCCCACCGGTGTTTCTTCAAATTTATTACAGCTCTGGAGACGAGTCAATTTCAGTTGAAACGTTTTTTTAGAATGGTAAATGGTTTGTATGATGTATCTAGAGATTAGTATTTACATATTTTTTTAGTATTTCGCGCGAGAAATTGGGCGCGTACTATACAGTTCCAGAGGAGTCTACATTGAACTCTTAGGTTGTAGAATGAACTTCCTGCCCAGGTTTTCCCGGGAGACTACAGTATGGGGTTCTTAAAAAAAGGAGTAAAGAGGTTTTTACAAAGTCGGCAACGTGCGAGTGATGCCTCTGGTGTCTTAAGCGTCCATAGGCTGCGATGACCGTTTACTATCAGGCAGTTCGCATAAGATCACTCGCGTATCTGTCTGTGCGTCTGTCATAGACAATTTATTCCAAAATTACAGTTAGTAGCGTGTGAGTTAGTAATGTACCTAGCTACTAAATTAATATTTTGTATCGATCACGCGAGTAAAACGCGTTATTGTATCCATTACCGTCAAGGGATTATAACAAAGGTAGGGCTCACCGGTAGAGGAGTCTATTTTGTTTTGTCCGGGATAATCTCCAGAAAGGCTAGTCCGATGTGAATTGGATTTTTACTGAAAGATAATAAAGTTTATAAGGCAACACATAGAATACTTTTATCCCGGAAATATTTAGGGTTCCTGCATGAAAATTTAAAAACGATTATTATTTTATTATTTAGATACCGCCATGCGTTCTACGTGAATACGTTATATGCACTAAAATTATCTCAAAATGACAGCGCTTCCGCCTCCCCCGCACGCGATGTACCGTATTCCTTACCTAGCGTAATAAATTCTTTGATCCATCATCTATCCAGTAGTGTGATTGAATTTTAGATGGAGATGATAGATTTGTAGCTGCAACACTAAACGGTTTCCCCCGATTTTATTATCATTTGTTTTTTTGAATATTCTCCCTATGAAAGCAATTTTAAATACGTAAAAAATCACGGTAAAAATCGAAATAATAATATAAAGAGCAAATAATTATATTACACATTTTCTACAAAACGAAATGCTATAAAATCTCTGACTGCGAGACCCTTGTCTGGTCTGTATTTGACAACTATCGATCGATCAACTGTTCTCGTTCTTCTTCTCTTTAATTTGGGGTGTAAGTGGTTCATCAACATCTTTGAACCAAAGCCAACTTCACCTGCACGCGGTACACCCTGCTGACTGACAAACGAAGCTCTGGCGAAAAGAGAGGTAGGGAGCGTAATTGTAAGCTACCCGACTGGGGAATGTACCTCTACCACACAGAATACCGCAGACAAATAACAATTCCCTTGAGAATTGTTATGTTCCTGCGCGTGGGTGAGGTCACCAGAAAGGAAGGAGATGCTGCGTTGGCAGTAGGGGTGGCGGCGCGCGAGCGATAATATGGCTACGGTAACCGCTTTACATCAGGCGGGCCGTGTGCTTGCCTGCCACCCGACGCACTATAAAAAAAAATCAAAGCTGTACCAGTGAGATTTTCTCCTACACGTTATCAAGCTGATGAATGAATTGCCTGTCGATGTTTTTCCAGAAGCCTGCACAACATTGGTGTAGGATTTAAAGATACTCCTTTATATATACTTATTTTATTTCTCGACTTTGTATAAAAAATATAATATATATGCCTATTTACAAGTTCGTTAACTAGTCCAGTCCCGTCGTCGATTGTCCTATTTTTTCTTCGTCATTTTCTTTTCAGTCTTGTCAGTTCGTTCTTTGTCGGTGTCCAGTTGCGAGGCTGTCCTCTAAAGAGTCCGCAACAATTGGGATTCTTAAAAAAGGTCATGAAGAGGTTTTTACAGGGTTCACAACACACATTATGATGCCTCTGGTGTTGCAGGCAATAGGTTACGGTAACTTACCAGACGGGCTTTATGATTGTTTGTTACTATAGTGATATAAAAAAAATATTAATCTATTATTGACTCTAGTACCCATAGTGCAAGCTTGCTTAGTTTGGGACTAGATGGCCTCGTGCAATTTGCAGTGGCGGACTAAGCGGGCCCCAGGCAACATTGCATTTCCGGGCCTACAAAAGAAGTTTTCAATTCAAAAATTAAAATTAAAAACCTAATTTTCGGGCCCCAAAAATTACGCGCTCTAGGCACGTGCCTAGGTTGCCTAGGCCTTAGTCCACCCCTGGTAATTTGTCCAGGAATATTTATTATATTTAATTAGACACTTTATAGTAATATGGTTTATCAATTGGAAATAACCAAGTTATCCAAATTTAATGACCGGACTGCACCTAGTTGGTGTTGGCTCACCCTTTTCAATGAAAGCCGGAAAGATCAGAGATCGATAGCACGCATGACCCAAATAGTCTGTTTACGGCACCACGCAACCGTCTGAGCGTTTACTGCCCGCAATTTACTTTATTGGTACAAACTATCTTTTTATGTTTTAACTGACGAGGACTTGTGGCAAGTGCTTGTCATATAATTCACTGGTAAGTTAAGGAAACCTTGTTTGCTTCTTTGGTTAGAAAGTTTCAAGCATCACCAGTGGTGGACTAAGGCCACAGTATAAGTAATAGTACTATGTACAGTATGGCCACTCCCTGCCGCTCTCTCGTGTCGACCTCACCTCCCCTCTGAGACAAATCTGGAACAGTTTGTATGGCGGCGCACGCACTCACGCTCGTTCGCGCTCTGCACAGACGTCATTGTGTATGTAGAGTGTCCGGGGTGTGCTAAGGCTAAAGCGGGCCCTATGCAACATTGTATTTCCGGGCCTACTAAAGAAGTTTTCACTTTTTTTTTATACTACGACGGGTGGCAGACAAGCATACGGCCCGCCTGATGTGAAGCGGTTACCACAGCCATATTAAGCTCGCAACAATCGCTCGCGCGCCGCCACCCCGCTGCCAACGCAGCATCTCCTTCCTTTCTGGTGACCTCACTCACTCCCAGGAATACAACAACCCTCAAGGGAATTGTTATTTGGCTGCAGTATTCTGTGAGGTGGTGGTACATTCCCCAGTCGGGTAGCTTACAATTACGCTCCCTACCTCTCTTTTCGCCAGAGCAAAGTTGGCTTTGATTCAAAGATGTTGATGAACCACTTACACACCTAAAAATAAAAATTAAAAACACTTCAAAAATAAAAATTAAAAACCAAATTTTCGGGCCCCAAACATTACGGGCCCTAGGCACGTGCCTAGGTTGCCTAAGTCTTAGCCCCTGAGCATCACAGTGATTCTCATGACCATCAGCTTCGATTAGAGCCATCATCATCAGGTCCATTTTAGTCTCCACTACAGGAGCACGACCCTCTCTCGTCCGTGCTAGACGGAAGGAGGATTTGGCCTACACCTCCCACGCTGGCCAAACGGGTTGGGGAGGCCTGATCGATATTTGATAATGTATTTCCCTTAGTCGCCTTGTACGACATCCACGGGAAGAAACGGAGTGATTCTATTCTAGTCTGCCGGAAACCACACGGCCAAATCGATTAGAGTGCTTAGTGCAAATTTTTTGGTCACATTCGAATGTGTTAACGTTTACATGCCGACCAAATTGAGAAAATAAATAAATAAATAATAATAAATATTGTCAGACAAATTACACAGCGCCATCCAGCCCCAAAGTAAGCGAAGCTTGTGTAATGGGTACTAGACAACTGATAAACATACGTAAATACATTTTTTTTTTGTAAATACATACTTATGATACATAGAAAACACTCAGACCAAGACAAACAGACATGTTCATGCACATAAATGTTTGTCCCGTGTGGGAATCGAACCCACGAGCGTTGGTGTCGAAGCCGCGTCATTGACCGCTACGCCACCGAGCTCGTCAAGAAAAAGTTTCATATTGTGAATTTATCAGACGCGTGTTACATAACAAATTAGCCGGATTGCTCACGTCAAAATGTGAGCAAGTAAGCCACAAAACTTTGATATGTAACATATGCCTTATAAATTCGTGCCAAAAATTATGGTGGATGCGATTTTCTCGGTATTATTTTAGATATAACAAATTTTTCCTATACGAAGCACGGAGGAGCTCGAAATAAATAAACCCATAGGAAGGCTACGGTTGATGTTGCTTAACTTACGTGTTCGATTAAGACTGACACGTGCAACGACGCCATCGAGCTCTTCACGCCATAGAACTCTTCACGCCATGGAACTCTTCACGCCATGGAACTCTTCACCCCATGGAACTCTTCACGCCATGGAACTCTTCACGCCATGGAACTCTTCACGCCATGGAACTCGTCACGCCATGGAACTCTCCACGCCATGGAACTCTTCACACCATGGAACTCTTCACGCCATGGAACTCTTCACGCCATGGAACTCTTCACGCCATGGAACTCTTCATGCCATGGAACTCTTCACGCCATGGAACTCTTCACGCCAGGGAACTCTTCACGCATAGTATTTTATATACTTTATTAGGTAACCGTGGCCGTTGGCCGTACCGGCAGACTAGAATAGAATCACTCCGTCTCTTCCCATGGATGTCGTACAAGGCGACTAAGGGAAATACATTATAAAACATCGATCAGGCCTCCCCAACCCGTCAGGCCAGCGTGGAGAGTGTAGGCCAAATCCTCCTTCTGTCTGGGACGGGCGAGAGAGGGTCGTACTCCTGTAGTGGAGACTAAAATGACCTGAGGTAACGTATATGTATTATCACAGCATGATATCAGAGGCCAGATACAGATAAATCATAATAAAATAGACGGCGTGGCCTTATATAAATTAGGGTCAATGTCTCCCCAGGACATAACCTTTAATAAAAATGCGCCATGGGGCATTACGGGGACGAAATATATCGGAGATGTTTCAATTTGATTTCGAGGACTGCAAAGTACACGTTTTACTACTGATTACTATATATGTGAGTGAGATGATAATTTCAGCTGAAATTAAATGCAAATTTTGGGGTGTAAGTGGTTCATTAACATATTTAAACCAAAGCCAACTTCACCTGCACGCAGTGCACCCTGCTGACTGACAAACGTAGCTCTGGTGAAAAGTAGGGGGCATAATTGTAAGCTAGCCGACTGGGGAATGTACCTACCTCCACCCCACAGAATACCGCAGCCAAGTACCTAACAATTGCCTTGAGGGTTGTTGTGTTCTTGCGTGTGAGTGAGGTCCAGAGAGGATGGAGATGCTGCGTTAACAGCAGGGGTGGCGGCGCGTTAATATGGCTACGGTAACCGCTTCACATCAGGCGGGCCGTATGCTTGTCTGCCACCCGACGTAGTATACGAGACGAAACGAAACTTGTGAGATTTTAGACACGTCTTACAATTTTTATGAATAATTTTTCTTCCTTCAGAGATTTTCTAATATCTCTTTTGTCAGAGCCTCATTAGTCGTGTTAGTAGCCTCCTGCAGATGAGGTTGGCTTTAACTTAAAGATGATGTGAGCCACTTACACCTCATAATTATACATATACTTAGATAATGTTATCTATATGTGCGTTACTGAAAATATTTGTTTACCTTAATAAACATATTTGTTAGAAGTTAAATTTTCCTGAATCTCTGGGGAATTTTCACGTACCGTTTGTTGCGTAATGTGGTAAACAGAATGATTCAGACGCCATGTTTTATTTATTTAGATACTAGCTATTACTCGCAGCTTCGCTCGAGTAAACATAGTACCTATATAAACAGTATCCTGTGTATCAATCCAGTACATCTTCTATATGTTTTTTTTTATGGGAGAGTAGGTCAAACGACTACGTGGGCAACTGACGGAAAGCAATTACCAAAACCAAGCGGTCGCCGTTGCTAGCCTATACTCCTTCCTTCCTTTCTTTCTGGTGACCTCACTCACTCGCAGGAACACAACAACCCTCAAGGGAATTGTTATTTGACTGCGGTATTCTGCGAGGAGGAGGTGCTTACCCAGTCGGGCTGCTTAAAAAGCAGAGCGTCGTTTGGCAGTCAGCAGTGTGCATCACGTGCAGGTTAGCTTGGGTTCAAAGATGTCGATGAACCCCTTATACCCCAAACATCCTGTAACGCGTAAATTTTTAATTGTGGCACTTATTTCAGGCTTAAACACATCTTACATTGTTTTGGGAATGTGTAAACATTTCTTGTTTACGAAGAGAGATGTTGAGGTTTCGTTTGACAGTCTGCAGTTCCGACAGCTGATCTAATTTTTGCTTTTGCGGGATTGCGGACCCTGGAAGCCCGCACTTGTCGATAGTCGGCTCGAAAGTTTTGTTTCTCGTTCGTAGATTTGGATATTCGTTAATCATTTCTTTATGGGATATTGGAGTTGCTGAGAGGAATTGACGCGCGAGTTGGATTTTCTCTTGAAGGGAAACCATTTGGGAGATTTTCGTTTACGAATGGAATAATCTTGTACAATTGTTATAATCTTAATTTTAAAGTAGTTTTGATTTTTCTAATCGTGTCTTTTCTAATTGTTAGCTGTCGTGTTTTGTGATGGAAGGCAAGAAGCCTGGAGAGTTCCATTCGTGAATGGAGTGCGTGATTTGGCTTCCGAATTCAAGTTGAGATGGTCGCTTCTGTTAGTTTCAGTAATATGTGATTTGATGAAGGTGGTTGCCAACAATTTTACGAAAAGAAGCGTTGGCGTTGACTCTAGACTCACGTATTGTCGATGACGGAAGCGTACAATAGTTTTTATTGAAATTCTAAAAAATAATTTTGTTATTGTAAAAAGGAGGTATCTTTAATGTTCTGGAAGATTCCATATACATTTTGGAGTGGGGATTGGTGGCAATGACAAAACGGGTCCGCGCGCTCGGGGCGGCCTTTTTCCTTCGTTGGGAGCCCCCTAGTAGCAAGACACCAGACTCGCCGAGCGTCGGCAGGACACGTCGAAGACTGTGATTCCAGGCACCCGGTGAGCACAATTCACAAGCGGTTAGGGCGTCGTCTTCTTGGTATAGTCGTGTTACCGATGCGGTGTGTTGTTGCAGACTTCGACCGTCAGCCCGAAGCGCCCTGACGAACCAGCTCCGGGACGTCCACATACCCTCGTTCGATTGAACCGGTGAGTTGGTATCTGCGAATAGACGTGGGGCGAGAAACCAGCGGCCGTACTGTTTGTGAATTGTGAAAATGGTGAATTTCAGTGGACTACGTCACTCCGGTTCGACGTGCATATCCTGTCGCGTTCCCCTTGACGGTGCTCCCCGCGCATTCTGCAGCGCGGCGTCTCAACAGCGCTTTCTGCGGCGCCATTCGGCCGCGCTATTCCCCCAGGCCGTGGATCGAACCTCCAGTCGGTATGTAAATCTTGTTAATTGCTTAGGGCAGTGTTAGATTAGGCGCACAAGTGATTCCCTGTGCTAATGGCGGGCATATTGTCCACAGGGAGGTTTTTTTATATACCCTCTTCACTCCGGTCGTGAGACTGACTGCGCAGTGGTGACGTGGCACGCAGTCCGAGCCACTCCGACACTCGGGTCAGCTTGATACAGCGGCGTCAAGACCGTATCGCTTGAGTACAGCTAAGTGGTGTTACCGATCGAGCAATTCATGTGGACTTTTGCCGTAATAGTGAATTTCTGTACCAAACCATCTACATTATGATCGCAATAAGAACGTAGGCCTTCTGACTCATCGCCCTGAGAAACTAAATTGTAACTTGCTCTGCCGCTGATTATAATTTCTGTATTTATGACCTGGCATAAACAGGTCTGGCGCCCATTAAATATTTTGTTAACTGAATATTGTAAACTTAGTTTTTATTATTATGAAATGTGAATTTGTTATGTGGGAGACAATGTGGAGGGTGTGAACCATAGGAATAAACACTGTCTGGCGATTTGTAACTTTCATTTACTTCCCACCCTCAGAATTGTGTACTAAACTTATACTGAGAGAGCGCTTACCATAAGCGGGTCTCTTACCTTACTGTTGCTTATACTTCCAATTTCAGGTTTCAGTACTATTACTTTACTCTCTCTATCTTTATTCTCATTCCTCTCTTCAATCTACTACACTTCTCCTTTTAAACCAACTTGCAACTTTTAAAAATATTACAATCCTCACATCTATTAATACACACATCACACATTTTTAACATTAGTAGGAAGTCGATTTTTATTGATATTATTTGATAGAGCTTGTGTATCACTTTCAGGATCGGTAATCAATATTTCAGTATCTTGAGTGATGCCTCTGGAGGCAACACCTTCTTGTCGTAGTAGCCTACGATTGCTTACCACTTTAATTCTATAAAAAAAATATTGGTTGTCTGTAAAGTCGGACAGACGATAATTTTAGGCCGATCATGCCTCTCTATCGCTTGTTCCGCGCTCTCGTTTGTACTTTCGGTTCAGGCGGAACGTGACAAAGAATCATGCTTTTTCGTACGAGCAGCCGGCGTTCGTCGATTTGTAAGACGTTATCACGTGTATAGTTTAAAAATAATCTAATGATATCACTAATATCGCTTCCAATCTGTAATTAATATCACTGTAATTAACAAATGTTTGAGCTGAACTTTAATTAACCAATTAACGGTTTAATTACAGCAAATTGAAATTTATTGACATGTATTATCCATGTCAGAAGATCGCAGAGCAATCAGTTCAGTTCAATAACAAAATAGTAATTACCTTATTTTAATCAGAAAAAAATGTAGGAATAAGAAGCTTTTAGAATTTGAGTTACCGTCTTAGCAATGTGAGACAGCAAAACTACAGCTGCCTTGGATCTCACAACGAATTTAATCAGAAGAAATTAGTAGGAGTAAGAAGGTTTTGGAATTTGACTTCCCCTCTTAGCAATGTTGAGACAGCAATATGGCAAATAAGGCATTAAAAGCCAAAGAGTTGGGTAGTCAAGTGAAGCTCAACTGCCGTGCACCACGGAATTTCAGTATCTAACACTATTGGGGACCTAAAACATTGAGTTGTAACCTAACACATCGATTCCAATAATATGAATTGCAAAATCGAATGGACTAAGAATAGTAACAATGAAACTAGATGTTGTAACGCTACTCTACCGATTTTACTCTACCCGTGTCCAAGAGACTTTAGATACATTTTTAGATAATCCAACAATTTCCTTTCGTTACATTATCAATCTTTTACAAAATCTCACCGAATATGTTCACACTACGCACTCGATATAAACTCCGCGGTCTTATTCCCTCGTAACATAGGTTGACAAGCTAAATCTCTGCAGCATCGAAGTTTTGTGAGGTGGATCTAAAAATGTCAAGCGGCTCTACCCTTTCTGTGTTGGACTATTATGTAGATCTTTTGTAGAGATCTTTTACATATGTAACGAAGGATATAATGCCTAGGGTTTTCTGCACGTCAATGGACTCAAAATAGCTGATTTTGCAAGCACGAGTAGTTTTTGCGAAGTTTTTTTTGTTTGCAAATCTTTATTTTTTTTATTTTATTGCACACAATAGCATATTCCAAAGCAAAGGAACTTTGTACAACAGCGGATTTATCTCTTGAAGGACCATGGAATACTGAAAGAATTAGGTCTGGCGATATTGTACATAATGAGCTTATGTATTTTTTTTCAACTGAATTTATAGCCGAAAATTTATTAAAATTTACTTGTATTGTAATAGTATATTCAATTAGTGCAAAAATAACAATTATAAATTAAGTTCTGTAGTAAAAAAAAATATTTTTCTCCAAAAAAATTATATTAACTCACTTCAACTAATATTACACATCTTTCAAACAATATTTTACAAACTGACGTAGTTCGTATGTTAATTATTTTAATTACTAAAAGTTTGAAACATGTTATTAAAACTTTAATGGTATTTATATTGAAGTAAGATTCAGTTTTAAAGTATTTCTACATAGGTATAGTACAATACCTACGTATTGTTCAAACTTGGTAATTTTTGTTTTGGGTATTCAAATTCAAGACTTTTTTTAAATTGTATTTTAAGTTTAGATGATTTCTTTCTTATTTTCTCAAAATTAAAATTACATTTATTTTATTAATAAAATTATTACTATCATCATCATTATCAGCCTGTATCTACCCATTACTGGACATAAGCCCTTAATGCTTTCCACCAAATACGGTCCTGCGCCTTCCTCATCCAGGCTCTTCGAACCGCTTTCTTAAGGTCATCGGTACCGGTCAATCGGTACCGCGCGTAGGGCGACGAACGCTTAGTCGCCCTACGTGCGGCCTCCTCTCTAATACCTTCCTCCCCCCCATCCATACTTACCCGGCAGATGTGACCGGCCCATTACCACTTCAGCTTGCAAACTCTGAAGGCTATGTCGATAACTTTGGTTCTCCGTCGAATTTCTTCGTTCCGGCTTCGATCTCTCAGATAAACCCCGAGCATAGCCCTCTCCATCGCTCGCTGCGCGACCTTTAACTTGTGGACCAGTCCGATAGTCAGTGTCTCTGTAGCAAACTATATTATCAAAGTATTATTAAAGTTATAGTTATGTCATAATAACCATTACAGTGGAATCTCACTAATCCGGCACTATTAAAATCCAGAGGGTGCCGGGTTATTGGAATGTTCGGATTATTGGATTCTACACGTTTTTATAACAGTAACATCTGAAAATTTATTATTATAAATAAATTTTATTTATAATTACATACATAGTTTATTAAATAATCTTTAGTTTAAATTTATTTGTGAAGAGATTGAGGTCGTCTGAAATGTTCGTCAGCAATCCAAGTTTTTTCTTCTTTAAACGAGATTTGATAAACGTTACGTAACAACAAATTTATGTATTATCTATCTATCTATCTATCTATCTATCTATTTATCTATAATAATATATATATGAAATTCTCGTGTCACAATGTTAGTTACCATACTCCTCCGAAACGGCTCGACCGATTTTTATGAAATTTTATATACATATTCAGTAGGTCTGAGAATCGGCTACTACTATTTTCCATACCCCTAAGTGATAAGGGTTGGCCACCTCTAACATTTTTTTTTTAATTTTTTGGACAAAATTTTTTATTTTCATTTTTTTGTAATGTGACATTAAAAATACATACAACGCTAAATTTTCACCCTTCTACCATCAACCCCTAAATTTATATGACAAAACAACGTTTGCCAGCTAGCATATGTTATTTTATTTATTTATTACACCAGTTTACAAAAACATTAAACATAACAATATTGACGCATTTCATAAACCACTGAGGGTTGACACAAATGCAACAAGATCTGATCACAAATCAACAACATCAAGCATCTACTATTACAAGTGTTTGTTTATAGATGTAAGTAACTGAATAGTTGTTATTATCATAGATTGCTATTGTTGCAACGAGAGGTGAATAAAAACCGAGATAATGTGACTGCTCGGTATGCGTATAAAGCCTGCTGGCTTTTTAGCATATTGTACTATAAGATATAATGTATTAATGTTATATGTTGCGATTAAATAATCATAACAACATAAAAAAAACAATATATTTATTTATTAGTAACCGAAGTTAGTTTTTGTGTTGTTCGTGTTCGTTCGTGCTTATGCTTTAGGAACCAAAAAAATCTAATTAGGAACACAACAACCTTCAAGGGAATTGTTATTTGGCTGCGGTATTCTGTGAGGTGGTTACTTCCCGAGTCGGGCAGCTTAAAAAATACGTTATGTCCTACCGTTATTTTCGCCAGTGCCTCGTTTGTCAGTAAGCAGGGTGCACCACGTGCAGCCGATGTTGGCTTTGGTTCAAGGATGTTGATGAACCCTTACACCACAAAATCACCATTATTAAAAATCTAAAGGGTCGAAAGCGGTTGTTAAAAGAAGTCGTAAATTTTTTTTAATACGCCAAAATCGAAGTAAATTAACCTTTGATATTTTAACAAAACGTTTCTTTCATTTGAATGAAATCAACGATAGAAAAGTGGTGTAAGAATCGGATCTTTTATTTTTACATTGTTCCTTCGTTGCGACATTTTTTGGTATGAAAAAAAAAATTCAATTAGAGTATATAGGTAATATTTGTATACAGAGTACACGACTTCAAGAGAGGTAAGGATCGTAATTGTAAGCTACCCGACTGGGGAATGTACCTCCACCTCACAGAATACCGCAGCCAAATAACGGTTCCCTTGAGGGCTGTTGTGTTCCTGCGAGTGAGTGAGGTCGCCAGAAAGGAAGGAGATGCTGCGATGGCAGCGGGGTTGGCGGCGCGCGTGCGATATTTTATTTTGCGAGCGTTAATATGGCTACGGTAACCGCTTTACATCAGGCGGGCCTTATGCTTTGCTTCCCGACGTCGTATAAAAAAAAAGACTTACTCGTATTATTTTTATTTATATAGTTAGTTATATAATTTACTTAGTTATAAATTGTAAGCTGTTTGGGGAAGTACCTCTACCTCAAACAATACCGCAGCCAATTTTTTTTTTATATGAGAGAGGGCCAAACGAGCATGTGGACCACCTGATCACCACCGCCCATGGAGATCAGCAACACTAAGAAGTCGTCGATCCGTTGCCAGCCTTTTAAGGGAAATATGACGCGCTCATTGGTCAAATGGTTACCAATGGTCACTTTGACTCCGAGGTCGCGAGTTCGATCCCCGCGCAAGACAAATATTTGTAGACATAAACATATCTGTTTGTCTTGGTCTGGATGTTTTCTATGTATTATATGTATTTATTCATTCATTTCAAAAAAAATAATTTAAGTATTAGGTATATCAGTTATCTATTACCCATAGTAAAAGCTTTGCTTAGTTTGAGAGTACTGTTTGGGAGTAGCCTCATATACTCAGCGGTAGATATCAAATCAAATGGGTCATACGGGGTGTACTCAGATATTGCGATATAATTTGTATGAAACACAAAAAGACGCTACATCTCTACGTGTGTAGAGTGTCCAGCCGATCTGAGATCACTGGGTCACCGACGATTCGAACTGGAGCAAACCGACCCAGAGATGTGAACAATGCTTATTCATTGGTATGAATAAGCATTCTATTCAGTTATTGAATCACAATAAGAGATGGTGGTAAGGGGGCTGTATTCCATGTGAGGTTGAACCTGGGCCTTACACAGTTGAAGGTGATGTCGGTTGTAAAACCGCCTGACTCTGTTGATGACACCGACCTTCCTAAAAGCCAGTCTGGCCGTGCACTCCAAGTGGCATCGAAACTGAAGATCACTCGATATGTCGACACCCAAGATGCCAATGCTAGGACTAACATGGGGAATACCTTCCAATCTAGGAGCTACGACAAACGGGGACTTTTGAGGGGTAAACGCGCAAACATGCGCCACTTTTGCACCTATATAACACATGCCTTGAGGAAGAAACGAGTCCCGACCGATGGAAATTGACAAGGGTGGTGCCAGTGCCCAAAGGTTCGGGTGGAACTAGTGCATGTGATTACAGACCGGTGGCCATTCTGTGCACACCGGCTAAGGTGTTCGAGTCGGCTATATATGACGCCGTATATTCGCAGGTCAGTGCTCAGTTATCGGATGCACAGCATGGGTTTCGACCTGCACGCAGCACTGCCAGCAATCTGCTGAAATTGATGACTCAACTAGTGCCTGCGGTTGATTCGGGGGCTCAGGTGGATGTAGCATACTTTGACTTCCAGAAGGCATTCGACACCGTCGACAACGACGTCTTACTCATGAAACTAGCAACCGCGGGCTTTACGCCGAAAACGCTGTCTTTCTTCACAAGTTACTTGAGGGATAGACGTCAATACGTAGACTGGGCTGGACAAAAATCAAGTCCATATTATACCAGATCAGGTGTGAGTCAGGGGAGTAATCTCGGCCCCCTAGCCTTTAATCTGATGATAAACGACTTACCTACCACTGTTTTAGAATCAACTTGCCTCCTTTTCGCTGACGACTTGAAGTTGGTACTGGAAATTAGAAACCAGTCGGACTGCGATAGACTGCAGGCAGACATTGATAGGGTGGTACAGTGGAGCCATGAGAACAATTTATATTTCAATGTCAATAAGTGTTCGGTAATGTCTTTCACACTAGCGCGACAGCCACTCAATCACCAATATTGCTTAGAAGGCACCCCAATACAGCGAGTGAGGGAAATAAAAGACCTCGGAGTTCTCTTTACTCCTGACCTCAATTTCCGGGAACACATAAGCAGAGTTTGCAAGAAGGCATATCGGAACTTGGGATTTATGTTGCGCCAATCCTGTGGATTTACAAATTTGAATGCGGTGCGAGCCCTGTACGAAGCGCTTGTTAAAAGTCACCTGGAGTGTAACGCGTTCATTTGGGCACCCCATGAGACCAAATATAAGTTGATGCTAGAACGGATACAGAATAAATACATTAGATTCATGTATCTAAAATTATATGGTGTGTACCCGTTTTACCCGTTAATGTATCCCACGCTGTTCGTACTAGGAATGGTGGGGTACAACACGCTGGAGGTGAGACGTGGCCTTAGTCTTGCTACATATTTGGTCAAGTTATTACGGGGTCGGGTGTTTAACTCGAACGTGTTACACGAGATGGCGCTGTGCGTACCGGACCGATATGTGTTTCGGCGACGTAGGCCTCCGTTGTTCGCAGTTCCACGCGCGCGAACTAACGTCATGAACCAGGCACCCTTTGTGAGAGCCCTGAGGTCACTTAACGCGATTGCTACTACCGTGGATGTATTCTGTTGCTCATTGACTGAGTTCACAAGGGCTACTTTATTTAATTTATGTTATGGTTTAGAAAATAATATATAATATTAACTACCTACATTGTTGCATTGGGGTAACCTGTAATGATAATGTAATGAATAATAAATAAATAAAATGTCTTTGAGGGATTTTAACTGTACCAAATTCAATCTACCCCAATCCAAGACGCATCAAAGGACGTTTCAGTCTCAGACACAAGTTTTGTTCGGTACTCATCGACGCAATCCCGAGAAACTTTGGCAAAAGTGAGATAGGCTACAGCGCGTTTGTAAGCTGCCCGACTGGATAAGAATCTCCACCTCCTAGAATACCGCAGCCAAATAGTATTTCTCTTGAGGTTTCTTGTGTAAGTGCGTGTAGTCACCAGAAAGGAGTTGCTGCGTTGGCAGCGGGAGTGGTGGCGCGCGAATGATATTTTATGTTGCGAGCGTTCATATAGTTGCTCTTTTTCTAGTGTGATGGAAACTACCAATTTGTCTATAGCTTTCTCAGTCTACGGTTCGGCGAACACGGAACACGTACTGGATTCGGGCGTCTCTCATTACATCCGATTCGATAAGGCTAAGGTGGTTGCAAAGGAAAAGTTCTTTGTTCCACGTAAAATCCGCGAAGCTATCAAAATTAGTCGACGTCCGAATTTCAACCGTGATACCGGATGGGTATTGCCAACGGCCTGGAAACTAGTGCTCCAGTTTGATTCTAAAGAGAGTCACGATACAGTCGCCAATGCTGATACTGTCAGTTTTTACCACCACATGGTAAGCGCACTAGATGACCACGCGCCCGGAGAGATAGAAGAATTGGATCCACCGGCTGCCACTACGTCTTCGCCGAAGGCAGCGCTCCACCAATCAACGCACCAACCCCTCATTAATTCACATTAATTAATTCATATTTATTCATTCATTCATTCATATTCATTCGTTCATATTCATTCATTCATTGTACTGTTACAACTAGTAAAATATTTTTTTGTTGGAGACGATGCCTTAATAGAAACTTTTTATTGTAAACTCTTTAGCGAAGATTGTATCGTCGCCTCGTGTGACTAAACATTTCTATCTATTCGAGTCACAGAAATCTAAATAACATATTATTTAGATACATGTCTCTCGTCAGGTGACATACTGAATAATTTAGTTCAGTGCGTCATTATCCTGTAACTCGCGTCATGTGGTAACCCCCTTTGAATCAACTAGATCAGACAGTGTTTGACTAAACTAGAATGCTACGTCGACATTTAACAGGTCACATGAAAGTTAACTAGTAAAAGGATTAATTATGTAATTTTCATTAAATTGCTCTATTTTCTGGCCTTTTTTAAAGTAGTAGTGTAAGCAGCTGTATTTGAATACAAATTAATAGCTATTATTGACTTGTAACTATCAAGTAATATCTAGTTTTCTCTGTTAGTCTGTATATTTGTGCACTATGGTATATGGTATTGTTTGATGTGATACCTATAATATGACGAATTAGCCGTTTTTAGGGTTCCGTACCCAAAGGGTAAAAAGGAACCCTATTACTAAGGCTCCGCTGTCCGTCCGGCCGTCTGTCCGTCTGTCACCAGGCTGTATCTCATGAATCATTATAGTTAGACAGTTGAAATTTTCACAGATGATGTATTTCTTTTGCCGCTATAACAACAAATACTAAAAAACAGGATAAAATAAATATTTAAGGGGGTTCCCATACAACAAACGTGATTTTTTTGCTCGTTTTTGCTCGCAATTGTTAACGGCGATAGGTAGACGCTTGAAATACTCACATAATGTTTAGTTATATATTCACTTTAAAAATAAATAATTAAATAAAAATAAAACAAGTATTTAAGGGGGCTCCCATACAACAAACGTGATTTTTTTTGCCGTTTTTATAGACAATGGTACGGAACCCTTAGTGCGCGAGTCCGGCTCGCACTTGGCCGGGTATTTGGCATAATAACGTCGCCATGCACTCGCTTGCAACGCAGCGCCTCTCCCTCCACTTGGCACAGCAATATTAAAATCAAGATCTTTTACTTTTTTGTCTTTTACTTTCGAGGACCCCGGTGGTCGAATGCCTAACCATGTCCACTATGACTCCGGGGTCGTGGGATTCGTTCGATTCCCGCACCAAGTAAATATTTGTGTGCATGAACATGTCTCTTTGTCTTGGTCTGGACGTTTCCTATGTATTATAAGTATGTATTTACAAAAAAAATGTATTTCAGTACATTTATCAGTTGTCTTGTACCCATAGTACAAGCTTTGCTTAGTTTGGGACTAGATGGCCGTGTGTAATTTGTCCAGAAATATTTATTTATTAAATGAAAGTAACTTAATGTACCACAAATTAAGCATTTGGGACTAGATGGCGCTGTGTAAATTGTCCAGAACTATTATTTATTATTATTATATATTTGTTTACTCAGGCATATCTATATATATAAAAATCAATGCCAATTTTCGTTGTAATTTTATAACTCAAGAACGGGCACACCTATCCAAACCAAATGTTTAGGCTTTGTTGGGACTATTTAGTAGATAGTTTATGTGAAGTTTGCATAAAATCGGTAGAGCGGTTCTTCATTTATCACATTTTTTGTAACAAATGAATTCAATAAATGGCGGATCATTTTGTTAATGGGGATTTTGCTGTCAAATTGAAACTTTTTTCAGATGGGGATTGTGCTGTTAAATTGAAACTTTTTTCAGTGTTGACAGTACAAGCGTCTTGTTATGTCATTCATGCGGTCATTTCATTTTGGACGTGCTTCGACATTATGTTGCCGGTTCCAGAGTCGGTACCCCCCCAGCCGTTTGTTTATTCATGCTCAAAATGGAAAAAAAAAAATAATTTATCCAAATGTAACTTAATCCAAAGATTAAGTTTTAAAATAGCTAGAAATTAATAAAATACTTTTTTGTTTGAATAAATGAATTTGATGTTCAAATTAATTTTTTTTAGTATTTCACTTTATACGTAGCGAAGCACGTACCGGGCCGCTAGTTTTCTATACAAAATAGGTGAGATATTGCACATCCGCCATTCATCCCACGATGGCTCAATTCTTTTTTGCACTTAAGTATTATCACAATATTATTATGGTTAATGCTTGGTACAAAGAAGAAAATCCAATGTTTGGCTTAGAATTAGGTTACTAATAACAAGATCTTCACGAAAGTTAGTTCCCTAGAGCCAAACTATATCTAAACAATAACCTCTCTTACGAGTATTAATAACTTACACGTAACTACATTTTCAGGGTTCCGAATGTCCGAATAAAAAAACCTTATAGGAACCTTCCTTACAGGACGAGCCCGGTGGTCGAATAGCTGACAATGGCCATTTTGACTGCAATGTCGCGGGTTTGATCTCCACACAAGACAAGTATCAATGAACATAAACTGTTTGTCACGATCTGGATGTTTAAGTATAATATCAGTCAACTAGTACCCATAGTACAAGCTTTAACTTGGCATATACCCATAAGGGTCGAAGCCAAGTTCAGTTCGTACTTGACAGGTTTTTAATTTTGCAGGCGGCTTTGAGCAACTCTGTTGTCCAATGACAACAGAGGTGCTCAAAGCCGCCTGTGTGCCCTCAATAATGGTCCCTGTGTGCCCTCAATAATGTATTATATAATTTTAACAAAAAAAAACCGACTCCATACATTTATGTATGTAGATTTATTTATTTTTTTATTTAAGAGCAATACAGGTATTTTTTTGTGTAGTCATGTAGATGTATGTACTCTACATTTATGTATAAGCAGATGATGAAAAAAGTTTTTTTTTAAATCGGTTTATAAATCACGGAGTAATTAAGTAACAAACATTTAAAAAAAAATACGGCCGAATTGAGAACCTCCTCCTTTTTTGGAGTCGGTTACAAAACAGACATATATATTGAATTCTCAGTCATTGAAGAGCAATACAGGTAATTTTTTGTGTAGTCATGTAAAAACGTTTTGCATCAAGATTTCAACATAGGTACATTATTATATATCACACCGGATGCTAAAAGAAGCCCTCTACTGTACAGTAGTTCTTAAAATGCAAATAATTAATACAAGGAGTATTGCTCAAAATATTGTTATGATAAATAAACCAAAGAAAAGTTTGGTATCCAGCAATGAAGTTTAACTGATTTCATGATTTGTCTTAATTAGGTTCAGATACATTAATCAGCATCAGGTATGCCATTGACAATAGCTAGCTTACTAATAAACAAATTAAAAAGGGACTACACGATATATACTAAGTTATAGATAACACTTAGCTTATTAGTCCATAATAATGTTAATAAAATAAGTCATTATTATTTTTCTTTTTTTTTTCTTGCTTAGTAGTGTAATTACTTAATATGTAGATGGCACCACACTGTGACTCATGTAGTAAAATATAAAGTGCAAAAATTCGTCACCAACACAAACGTTCCTGGTAGTTCAGTTAGAAGAGCACTCGACCGGTCATCGAGAGGTCGTGGGCTCAAATCCCACCTAGGCCGGGAGGTGAATTTTGCCATTTTTTTAAATATTTATAACAAATTAAGTCGTTAAAATATAATAGCTATTCAACATGTTTTAACGAATATTAGAGGGTACGGTGAAAAAGAACAGTTAACAAAACATACGAATCAAGTAATATAACGAACGAAAAAGCGACGAAAGAAACGTTTGACACTGTAATAATCTAAAAAATGAATGTAAATATATCTCAAACAAACTCTACGCGGTCACACAGCAATAAGAAAAGAAAAAAAGCCCATAGGCTGATAATGGCAGTGTAATTTGTCAGTCCCTGGCCCAATGTCGCGGTGTATCGATATCGCGTGCCTCAAGGCAGTTACCTCGGCCCAATTCATTTGTTTGCCCCTGACTTTCGCAGGGTACTCGAAAGAAGCAAGAGTTTGATTTAGGTCTGGGTGATTCCAAATTGTGAGTAAATGGGTTTTTTCGATTCCGATGTCCGTAATCTACTTTAGATTAGTGTTTCGCCTGGGCGGAGTCGGTAGGGTTGAATACCGACTACACCCAAATATAGCTCAATTTAAGTTTAAAGTTAACCGTACGTGTACTACGTATTACTATTGTACCACGTTTTGTTCATACGTTGTTCTAAATATTTTTTTAACATTTTTTTCTATATATACTTTAACGTGACATTAACTTTATTTTATAGTCTTTTTCGTGATAGTATTTATATTTTCGTGATAGTTTTTCGTGATAGTATATATATAGGTTTCTTCCGAAGAAACCAATTACATCAATAAGCAGTACAATTAAGAGAAGATCATGCCTTACTGACAGTCACAATGCCATTGTAACTCGTATTATATACAGTATAATAACGGTACAAAGATCGAAGTGTCAAGGATGGCAAACAATCATAATGCCCGATATGATGCGACTACCGTTGCCAAGTATTCTTTGTTGTACAAGGTTATTTTCTAAAAAACTTTACCTAATTCAGCCTCTTTGGACTCGCAATATACGAGGCGATTACTGTCACGAGATGTATTGCAAACTCCTTTAAAAACAAGATAAAACTAAAAACATTTATCCCAAACAAAGCTGATAGACAAATGCTTCGATTTTCACCTTTACGTCGAAGTTGATAAGGGTTAGTGATAACGGTCAGGCGGGAAGCCATGACAGTAACGCCGGAAGGGTGGTTAGATAAGTGGAAAGCACGAATGACATTGACCTATATTGTGGTTTGGTTAGGACGGGCCTGTATTTGAGGTATCTAGCATTGTTTTGTAAACAGTGAATTTAAAATAATGATGAGAGTCTTATTCAATTTCATTTCAGTCAGTCAACAACAGTAATTATAGAACATGTTGGAGTGTAAGTGGTTCATCAACATCTTTGAACAAAGGCCAACCTCACCTGCGCGTGGTGCACCCTGCTAACAGACAAACGAGGCTCTGGCGATAAGAGAGGTAGGGCATAGCGTATTTTGTAAGCTGCCCGACTGGGGAAGGACCTCCACCTCACAGAATACCGCAGCCAAATAACAATTCCCATGAGGGATGTTGTGTTCCTGCGAGTGAGTGAGGTCACCAGAAACGCAAGAGTTGCTGCGATGGCGGCGGGGGTGGCGGCGCGCGAGCGATATTTTTTGTTGCGTGCGTTAATATGGCTACGGTAACCGCTTCACATCAGACGGGTCATATGCTTGTCTGCCACCCGACGTAGTATAAAAAAAAATGTGTAAAGTGAAGAACTAACTAGAATTTTTGATAATATTTTGTCGAGGTAAAACGTATAGAACAAAAAGAAGCGGCTAGAAAGGTTGGATGTATAAGGAGGATCGTATAGGGTGGAAAGCATTAGGGAAGGTATGTGCCCAGCAGAGGGTCGTCGAAGTCGTCAACCCTTATTTATCTCACATCTGAGATGTAACTCTTAAGGCGAGGTGAGCCAGCGTTAGAAACAATATGACAATTCCGCGAGCCACTGGCGACTCTGGCGATCGAAAATCAATTGAATAATCGTTAAAAAATTTAAAGATGTAATAAAAAAAAATCTACGGGTATAATACCTCCAGTTATTTATGACCATTTTTTTAGTACATGACTTATAATGTCAAATTACTTATTTTAAGAATAAAACCGAAAATAGAAGATAAAATGACACGAAAAAGGGTAACTTTGTGAATTTATTTTATCGAGTCAACTTCATCAAATCATGTTTCCATCGGATATATTCCCTAGTATATATCATCAACAATATCAATATAATTTTCCTAGATTTAAATTCTCTGTTTATTACTTCAAAGATGAATTCTAAATTGTGGATTTTACAGTACCACTGGTACCACCCCGCCTTAACTTAACTCCTTCGATTGAGTGAGACCTGTAGGTCTCCCCTCAATCGAAAGAATTAAGAGCATACTCCAGTGTTTTCAAGCTGCCTAAAGGCCACTGACGATTGTCATCTAACGACAACACCTGGGAGCGGCGGCTTAACGCGCCCTCTGAAGGCGCAAGGAGGAGCTCGAGACAAATAAACCCATCCATTGACAGGCTACGGCCGACGTTGCGTAACTTGCGTGTTCGATTAAACTGACACGCGCAACGACGCCATCGAGCTCCTCCAGCAGTGGTACATACAGGCTTATAAAATACAAGACAATAATGAAGCCTTATACTTATTATAATTGTGACGAGTTCGGTGGTCGAATGGTTAGCAAGGGCCACTTTGACTCCGAGGTTGCGGGTTCGATTCCCGCACAAGACGAACATTTGTGTGCATGAACATGTCTGTTTGTCTTGGTCTGGGTTTTTTCTATGACACATAAAAACACCCAGACCATGGGTTTTTTCTATGTATCATATATATCATTATTTTTTTGTAAATAGATCCATAAGTATGTATTTACAAAAAAAATATGTATTCAAGTACATTTATCAGTTGTCTAGTACCCATAATACAAGCATTGCGCTTAATTTGAGACTAGATGGCGCTGTGTAAATTGTCGAGAAATATTTATTTTAATATTTATTTATAAGATACGTACTGTGCGATTTCTTTGAGGTATGACTATCAAGCAGTGGAATGGTTTATCGTGGTTTTCTGATGAAATGAATCGAGATGAGACGTGACGTGACGAGACGCGATGAGACGACACGAGATGTGACGAGACGAGACAAGCCGCGGCGAGACGCTATGCGACGCGACGCGACGAGATGAGACGAGACGAGACGAAACGAGACGAGGCGAAACGAAACGAAACAGAATGAAATGAAACATGTGTGATGCTCATGGGTTTACAGATGCCCATAGGCTGCGGTAACTGGTTTCCATCATGGGGCGTATATTTTTTTGTCACCTTAGTATACAAAAAAAATACCGCACCTATTTGTAAAATAATTTGCTTAAAACCATTTAAAAGTTTCCAACAATCTAATTAAACATCCTTCAAATGTATTCAAATATTTAAGTTAAGCAAGTGATTAGTTTACTAATGTTAATACTAAGTAACTTCTAAAGGTACCTTGTGACTGACCCAAACAGAGTTCATCTAGTAACTGAGGTCTTCCAAGAACTTTGTCTACATTTATCAAGTTTAAGTAAAGCCATTGACTAAAGTAGCAAGTTTGACAAGAAATGTTTAAGATGCCCCTTAACTTTGCCAAGATTGTGAAAATAATTTTGATAAAGGCACCTCTTCTATGGTAGAACTTAGGAACTACAGTAACTTTTCTTAATTATATTTAAAGGTAGTTTTGAATGCCTCTAATATTCTATTAACTTATTAAGGGACAGGAAATTGTGAAAGATTTTCTGGTCCGAAATACTAGAAGTGTCAAGATGAAAGTCTTTTACCAGTGTGGTGAAAGTCTTTAGAAAGAAGAAGCCCATTACCATCGAATGTTTTGTTTCGAAAGTTAGGTCTTACGTTTAAGTTATTGATAAACATCTTCAGCTCCAGGGTTTCTACCAACAAAGTCAAACACATGCACCAGAAATCTAAGCTGAAGTTGATTCGGGTGTAAGTGGTTCATCAGCAACTTTGAACCAAAGCCAACCTGCCCGTGATGCACTGCTAACTGACAAACGAGGCTCTGACAAAAAAGAGGTAGGGCATAGCGTATTTTTTAAGCTGCCCGAATGGGGAAGTACCTCCATCTCACAGAATACTGTAGCCAAATAACAATTAGCTTTTAGTGAGGGTTGTTGTGTTCCTGCGAGTGAGATCACTAGAAAGAAAGAAAGGAGTATAGGCTGGCAGCGGATCGGCGACCCCTTGGTGTTGCTGATGTTCAGTTGCGATGGTGATTGCTTTCCATCCGGTGACTCATATGCTCGTTTGCCCCCCTCTGATATAAAAAAGTTTAAAAAATCCTATAGGAATCGGCTTTATCTTAACGTAGCCGATGCCCTGGCCTCTTACTATGCTACTATGCCTCTTACTATACGCAACGTTGAGCACCATACGATGGGGGGGGGCTATCATCTGGGTATCTTTACATGATAAACTCAGGGATGAGCATAGTACTAGAACTAGAGTAATCGACATAACTTTGTGGATCAACAGGATGAAGAAGCAGTGTCCTAGCCACATAAAATTCGTAGAACAGTCTATGTACTATGTATATACAGGTAATGGCGATCGTGGACCAGAAAACACAGCATAGATATTTCTCCTAGTCCACCTCTCAAAAAAGAGCGCTCTTCCAGGTGATGAATGATGAAGGAATTAGAAGTTTAACACTTGCAGAAAGATATTAAATTGTGCAACACAACAATCCTTAGTAACACAGAAGTAGCACTTTTATTTAAAAGTATCGACTTTGGAGTGTAAGGGCTGACCACCATCATCGATCCAAAGCCAACTTCTCATGATGTGCAGCAGTTACCTTCCATTTAAACGCTCGCAACATGAAATATCGCTCACGCGTCGCCACCTTAGCTGCCGACGCAGCATCTACTTTCTTCCTGGAGACCTCACTCGCAGGAATGCAACAACCCTCAAGGGAATTGTTAGCTGTGGTATTCTATGAGGTGGAGGTAATTCCCCAGTTGGGTAGCACAAAATACGCTATGCCCTACCTCATTTTTCGCCCGAGCCTCATTTTTCAGCACGTTGCACCCCGCGCAGGTGAGGTTGGCTTTGGTTCAATCATGGTTGATGAACAACTACACCCCAAAAGTATGTACCTATTGATGTAGAATTACTTTCGACATCTACACATTTTGAACATTCATCATTTTTTTTCCTTTTTTAGACTTTACCTTAGACAAACTCAGATTTTTAAGCAGTTGAGATCGCCCACGCAAACGCAGTCAATTGGTTTTATACCAAGTGTCCCAAATGTAGACATTGCTTTTTTCTCTAAGAATACACCGTATTGTCCCGAATTTTAAAAAGCCATTTAAATTGAAATGGTTAATGTCATAGCACATTCTATTTTAAAAAAAGGGACGTGAATTGTTTGCACATTTAAAACTCTCATTTGCTGAGTTCATACAATTTGGAAAAGCCGAAAGAAGGGTCGTATTCCAACAGAAAATCAACATTCCACATGTAGATAGTATGTAAATTTGGCCTAAACGAGCATCGACGATGTAAATTGTGTAATAACAATCCTTTCATTCAGTTCCAAACATGGTTTAAAATAACCAAAGATATTTTTGCTTGAAACTACTAAAAAGCAACAGTGGCAATTACTATGAGGTTTAGCCTCATAGTAATTATACTATACTATAGGAGACATTGACCGGAGGGCAAATATCTTTGAAGGTAAAGAGTGTGTATTACTACGTAGTACTTATTACTTATGCTGTGGTATTACTTTTGATCGACCTGACCGTTTGCTTAAATATAAGTGCTCGTGGTGAGAGCCCTAACAGTAGTTAGCTTTACTTCTAATTCTATGTAAGAGTTATTATGGTTGAATACATTCATTACAATTTTGATGAAATGAAATGAAATGAAATTATTTATTCTGTTGTGGACACTTAGACACGTCTTACTTAAACACGTATTTTTATATATATTTTTTTATCTATATTTTTTTAACCATTGGCGAAGAAGAAATGCTTGAAAGAAACTTGCCAATATGGGTTTTTTTTAATAATCAGATAATACAACTATTACAATTTAGTTTGTATATACTCGTACATATTATAATGAATGCAATGTCAAAAGTATTTGTATACATATTACAATATTATGTATGCCAAATAATTATATGGTATATTGTATATATGCACACACAATACTACGCATGCTATACAGTAATACATATTATGTGTGTGTTATGTACTTGTACTGTAATATTAAGTGAGTGACTACTACGTGAATAACTAGTTTTACAAGTAATGAGAGTGACATCAACCAAAACAACAACAAACAATTCAAAAGATTTTGATGAACGATACATCGTTATTGACAATCACGTAGTTGCCAAATTGATAACCCATACAATGAAAATTTTTGGCGGCTTAGATATCGAGTAAATTTATTACTATTTTTTTACCACTAAGATGATAAGTAGGCGACCTGCTTGATGGTAAGCAATCATAGTCACCCATGGCGCAAAGATTTGTCCAGAGGCACAACATGCGCAGCCGACGCTGCAAAAATCCATTTACGGATTTCTTGAAAATCCCCATATTTTTTTTTATTATATGTCGGGTGGCAGACAAGCATACATATAACAAGTCTGATGTGAAGCGATTACCGTGTAACCATGTTAACGTTCGAAACATAAAATATCGCTCACGCGCCGCCACCCCCGCTGCCAATGCAGCATTTCCTTCCTTTCTGGGTGACCTCACTCACTCGCAGGAACACAACAACCCTCTAGGAAATTGTTATTTGGCTGCGGTATTCTGTGAGGTGGAGGTACATTCCCCGGTCGGGTAGCTTACAATTACGCTCCTTACCTCTCTTGTCGCCAGAGCTTCGTTTGTCATGGTGCACCGCCTGCAGGTGAAGTTGGCTTTGGTTCAAAGATGTTGATGAACCACTTACACCCCAAAATACTGTAACCTCCTTGGAAAACCTCCGCAGGCAGTTCATTCCACAACTTCAGAGTTCGCGGAAGAAAACGTATCTTCTTTTTTTTCTGCTTTTTTAACGTCTACTATGTGTATAGTTGTTATTCCCAGCTGCACCACTTTCACACATAATAAAATAGAAAAAATACTTTTTCATAATATTTTCAAGTAAAGATGGGGTAATAGCCACTCTATATCCCTCCTTAATGAGGGAATAAATCAAGCGCGCACGAAACTGGCAGGCAATTGCGTTTCTTCGCCCGACGTCAGGTTCAGAACCAACAACCAATTTTTGGTGACCCCCGAAAAGACATTGTCGTTCCCTGGTTAAGGGCACTCGTTGGATGGTGTTCACAATATCCGATACGATAATAAGTCATTTTGGTTAGAATATAGGCAGGTGAAACTTCCAAATAGAAATGTATACTTACACTATCCGACACGACTTTTAAATAGATAATTACTTTCAGACATGTAACTTCGCAGGAGTCCAAGCTTGACCGAATTAATTTAATCCCTTGAGATGTAACTTCAATGTGCGAGTATTAATAATAATCGTTTATTTCTCTTCTCAACAATATAAATATAATAATGTGGAATTATTACAATGGTTGACATAAAGAACAAATAAAGCCATTGCCGTATCGTGTAGTAAACAAGACAAATTCGTAAAATATCCTTTCGTTACTACAACGACGAAATCAGGTAGACACTTGAATCTTTAAGCAGTCGAATAACTGTTAAATTACATAGATTTGATAAGAAAACTGAATAGATGACATGATAGAGAACATTAGAACTTCTTTTACGATATTGTAGTGTAATATAGATAATGCTAGATATAGTACATGAATAGTAAAACTAGTGTACCTTAATAGCGTAAGAAAAGTAGATGCAAAAAGCAATGTTAAGTGAAATTGGATATGACCAAGGGATTGATTTTAGATAGATAGATAGATAGAATATGTTTTATTCGAACTATATTAACTATAGAAACAATTTAGTCAGTGTTAGTAATGCCATCTTTTGCCCAGTAAATGAATGATATCTGTAATTTAACTTATTACTTTTAAAGAAGGTTTCAGAAATCAAACTAAGTTGCTTCACGTAGCTACTTAATGCACTATCTATTCGGTTGGTCTTTAGTGTTTGGAACTTACTATATATTAATTTTGAATGAAATTCTGAAACAAATGCGGAGCCGAGTTAATTAAATTACTCCCTTGAGGGTTATTTGTTTCGAGTGAGTGAGGTCGCCGGAAGAGGTCAAAGGAAGAAGTTGCTGTGTTCACAGTGGGGGTAGCGGCAGTGAGCTCTATTTCATGTTGTGAGCATCTATATGGCTCTGTAACCGCTTCATATCAGGCGGGCCTTATTCACCGGACGTATTATAAAAACAAGTAAAATAAAACGAACTATGTGGTGCATGTGCCTCTACTCAGGTAAGATTAGAATTTTATGTAATCTATATCTCGTCGTCAATTCTTATTCATCCCACTGCTGGGATATGGTATCCCCTCAATTGAAGGGGTTCAGAGCATACTCCACCACGCTGCTCAACTGCGGGTTGACAGACAAGGATATCTGTTACTATTCTTCGATCCGATATCGTATCGGACGTCATAACAATGCTACGACAATAGTAAGGAGCAGGGAAGGTCAAGCGTATACTGGCATTATTTGTGGCCTATCCCTAACAGAAGCGGGCCTGAGCCACGGCTGACGGCTTGAATCCACTTGGTTATTTGGTATTCGTAGTTCAGTGCTGTCATTTTTCAAAGCAGCGTTAAATTATTTCGACTTGTCGTTTATGGGTGGATGGAGGTCTGTTAAAACGTTGTTTGGAAAGGTATCTTATGGGGGAGATTTATTTTCGACCTGAACACGGAATATCTTTGTTACGTTTTATAGTTTAATAGCTGTCGTATGTGGTTACATAAACTGGACGTTAAACTTATGCACTGCTTGGCTTTAACATTACTTTTAACATTAAGTTTTGAATATAGTACTCATTTTTTTTTTTTTTTTTTTTTATACTACGTCGGGTGGCAGACAAGCATACGGCCCGCCTGATGTGAAGCGGTTACCGTAGCCATATTAACGCTCGCAACAGAAAATATCGCTCGCGCGCCGCCACCCCCGCTGCCATCGCAGCATCTCCTTCCTTTCTGGTGACCTCACTCACTCGCAGGAACACAACAGTCCTCAAGGGAACCGTTATTTGGCTGCGGTATTCTGTGAGGTGGAGGTACATTCCCCAGTCGGGTAGCTTACATTTACGCTCCCTACCTCTCTTTTCGCCAGAGCTTCGTTTGTCAGTCAGCAGGGTGCACCGCGTGCAGGTGAAGTTGGCTTTGGTTCAAAGATGTTGATGAACCACTTACACCCCAAAAAATATGCTAATGCAAACAAGATTATGCTGATGTCTGTTAACTCTAGGTCTAGGTCTGGTCTCTCTCTAGGTCTGGTCTGTGTCCAGACCTAAATGCAGACTTATTGAGAAGTCAGTAAAATCGGCTCATCAAAAATGCTATCTGTTTCATCTTCTGCCTCCGGAAATTTGATTATGTCACTTCAAACCGGTCTCAGCTTAAATAGCTTCCTATTCGTCATCGTATGTAGCAGAGATTGCTATATTTCACTCTATTCTCCCTATCTCTGCTGATGTCTATTATCCAGGCCTAAATGCAGGCTTATTGAGAAGTCAATAAGTTAGATCAGCTCAACAATAATGCTATCTGTTTCATCTTTGGCCTCCGTGAATTTGATCGTGTCTCTTCAAACCGGTGTCAAATTAAATGGCTTTCTATTCGTCATCGTAGGCAACAGAGATTGCTTTGTGTATTTCATTCTATTCTCACTAATCTTCTATCTCCAGAATACTTAAAATGCAAATTTCAGTATCTTTATGATCCTTATAGTAACTATCCAACTTCGATATCACAATGTACGTCTACTTTCTATTCCACTTTTCCACTCTGGCTTTATGTCTGACTCCTACACATGAAGTTACATTACATTCATGAAGCTTGTAGTGAGTCGCTACAAGAATCTGTTAAATTTTATATATATATATTTTAAAAACAAAATCCATGCTTTCCAAAGAAATTCCAAAGTTGCCGGATGTCTTGAAGAATATTTCTGGAAGTATTTGTGATAATTTAGACATTTCGGAAACATTTGGAAGTTTCCGCCTCTATATGGAACCTAAAACAACCAAAATCTCCACTCAATCACTTAAGGTCGTAAATATGCATTATTGGATGCACTTCTACGGCTAACCCACAGAACTTACAAAGATGCACAATGAACAGCAACGACAATGGGTACTTATTACTCTACTATCGCTAATAGTACTCTGTAACTAACAGCTCTATATGATTTTACAACATCAATAAATCAGTGGCATTACAAAATAATCCTTAAATACAGTTTGTAGAACGTTCGAATGAGTAAAACCGAAATAACAACTCCATATAATTCCACGAATGCTATAAATCAACTTAGTGGCATTATAGTATCAGACCATTCATAAATAAGGTAACTGAGTATTACACTTAAGTATTAAAAGTTATTATAGAGTATCATCATCATCATCATCTCATCATCAGCCTATTTCTGTCCATTGATGGACTTAGGCCTTCTGTAATGCCTACCACCATAAGCAATCCTCCGCTTTCCGCATCTAGCCACTTCTGGCCGTTCTCTTGAGGTATCGGTCCATCTAGAGGGGGGTCGCTACGTCACCATATACAAGGTCTACACTCTAGGACTTTCCTTCCCCATCTGCCATCACTGACTCGGCAAGTGTGGCCGGCTCACTGCCACTTCACCTTTGTTACTTCTTCTTTCAGGATTTGGTCCCGTAGAGAAATGCCATCCATCGCTCGTTGCGCGCCTTTTAATTTGTGCCCAGCCCAACGGTCAGAGTCTACATCGTACACCGTAGGTCATGGCGGGAAGGATGAAATAATTGAAGTCTTTGGTTTTTAAAGTTTGCTTTATTTGCGCTTTGATGTGCCGAAGTTTCCCAAATGTTGCCCAGCCCAGTCGAATGCGAATTTTGTACTAGTCGCATAGAGCATTGAGTTGATAGCGGTTTTTACGTTATCTAGTTACGAATATTTATTTTATTTTATTATTCATCATCATCAGGTCATTTTAGTCTCCACTACAGGAGCACGACCCGCTCTCTTCCGTCCCAGACAGAAGGAGGATTTGGCCTACACACCCTACGCTGGCCAGACGGGTTGGGGAGGCCTGATCGATGTTTTATAATGTAATTTTATTATTATAACACGAGAAATAGCTTTGATTCCATATACATTTATATGTATTTTTTTTTATTGCTTCAGTACATATGATTATCGAAGAAACCAGGACTCTACCGCCGAAGCTGAAGCCGTCTTAGGTTTAAGTTAAAGAGAAACATGTTCTGCGTATTCGGTAGAGGTCTATGGCGTCTACCAACTAAGCTAAACACAATCACCGGCAATCTAAGCTAACCTTTGATTTTCGCAATCAAAAAATCCAATGGTGATTGGTTTCGGCGGTAGGTGGTTTAAATATTCGAAACTATGGACTTACGTCGCCTTAAACGAAATCTGTCGCTTTGCACACATACAACAATAACAATACCTAATTACAAACATTATGGACAAAGGATTTTTGAATTACATTTTTTAATTACATTTCTGTGGGTCAGAAATTTGGGATGTTTTATTATATTAGGAGTACGTAGCCGAAAAATCTACGGTACACACAGTAAGAAGTCACGGTAAAGTTACATGAATATATTAATCTTGCTCAATATATACCTAGTATGTTGGTTATTTTGTACTTTTTTTAATACAATGTCGGGTGGTAGACATACATATAGCCCTCCTGAAGTCAAGCGGTGGCCCGCGCGCTGGTATCTTCGCTGCAATCACACCAGCAAGTTCTTCCTTTTTGCCACACTCCCAAGAGCATAACAAGGATAACTACTTCATCCATACCATCAAACAGGTCGTATGCTTATTTACCACCTTAGTGATATAAAAACCCTCTAGACATCTGTGAGATGGAGGTACCATCTCAGTCAGGTAGATATGTTAAGTTATCTGACTGGAAAAGTAGGCTATGCTCTGCTTTTATTTTGCTATAGCCTTGTTAGTTAAACAACAGGGTGCCTCACATGCAGCTGAGGTTAGTTTTGTTGCAAAGATGATGGTGAGTCACTTACAATTACCGTATTGCATCGAGGTCAACAAACCAAAATGTTGTGCGGGTGACACGTAGAGCGACCGGTCTCATCTAATTGGTCGTTGACATACGAAAAGCGTACTTTCTAATGAAGTATCCATAAAAGGCAACAAAGTGTCCTCACGTCTACAAAAACTCTAATATCAAATGAGTAAAATTGAACTATCCGTGTAAGCGTCCCCTAGGCTATATTTGAGGCTTGGAACAAAATAACGAAGGGTCGCCTTGAAATCGTGAGACTATATTGTGACAATTGGAATTTGAGGTTATTGCGTAATATAGTTGGCTAAATGCTATATTACTATATTTTTTATGATTTGCGCAATATTGTTCGTTGCCATAAATGTTATAAATACTATAGATATGGTATACCTAATCTATATTAAATTCCGCCAGAAAATTGTTCCTATCGCCTTTCTGACGGACAATCGTCATCCTTATCAACTCAGCGCTTGCTATCTCTTTCCCTCGATGAGGGTGTAATCAGCGCAAAAGCGTCTTTTTCCTTGCAAAAAAATGAAATTAATATAAAATACGTGTTAACATCAAATATTATTGTGTACTTTTTAGTGTGATATGTGATCCCTTGGGCTTTATTTACTTGATTGACATAAATTGTGCATTTTTCATCCCACTGCTGGAATATGGGGCTGCCCTCAATCTAAGGAATTTATAGCGTACTCTACCATACTGCTCGACTGTAAGTTCGTGGAGGCGTCTTCCGAAGTACGGAAAAGCTCGAGATAAACCCATTCATAACCAAGCTACAATTTACGTTGCTTAACTTGCATATTCGTTTAAATTTACAGCGATATAATACAACAATAGTGTTAGATACATAAAATCTGTGGTGTACGGCAGTTGACCTTCACTTGACTAGCCATCTCTTTAGGCTTTTAATGCCTTATTTACCATATTGCTGTCTCTAACATTGTTAAGAGGGGAAGTCAAATTCCAAAGGCTTCTTACTCCTACTAATTTCTTCTGATTAAATTCACTGTGAGTTCCAAGGCAACCATTGAAATTACAATAAACACGAGAATTAACGCGATCATGCATGTAAGTGTATTTTTACATACGTTTATTATTGCCTGATGTTTCGGCCAGATGATCGCGTTAATTCCCGTGTTTATTATAATTTCAATCATGCAGCGCGAAACTTTAAAAAATCATTGTTCATAGCCTATTTTGGTGGTCGCCGTTGGTAATCGTGGCTATACAGGAGACACAGTGGTGGAAAGTGTAGTGGGCCCCGTCCCGTTTAGACTTACAACAATGCTTATCATTATTATTTAAATTATTTCGGCCAACTTGCCAGAATGTTATAAATATTTAAAAAAAATGGAAAATATCACCTCCCCCCCGCATAGGTGGGATTTGAACCCACGACCTCTCGATTACCGGCCGGTTCTCTTCCATCTGAGCTACCAGGAAGGTTAGTGAAGGTGGCGAATTTTTGCATTGTATTTTTTACTGCTGTGAAGTCACAGTGTGGCGCCATCTACCTACTAAGTATACACTATTAAACACATAAGCTATACAAGATGATGATAAAGGGTTGCCATAGCTTACATACGCCATTTCAAGCTACTCAAGAACCGTCACGTGGTCGTTTGTATTCTTTGCGACATCGAAACGGACCAAAATGTCTCCTGTCGTATTTTGTACCTCATTCCGCAACCCTAATAAAAGGAGGATGATACATTATTTGCGGGGATATAAAAATACACTACAAAGAGCTGTAATGACGTAACGACCCCTTACTGCGTGCGTAAAATTCGCTAAGTGTGATAAAATTTTGTTCAACTATTTCTTTGAATTACTGTTATAGTACAGTATAAGCACAGTATAAGTAATAGTACTAGTCCCTGCTGCTCTCTAGCATAGATTACATAATACATAGTTACTACGTAACAGATACTTCACTCAGTAGAAAATTTCCTATACCTACTGCTATAATAGCCTACTCCGTCGCGTCAGCAACCGCTGCATGCTAAAATGTGCCTAAATGCTCAAGCGTACAGTTGTGATTGCTTCGCACAGCGCGATCCCACAGCAATCGCAGGGCCTGAATTTGGTCCGCAAACGGCCCGAGACCGCTCGGCCAGACGGTAGGTAACTATAGCGCGCAACTGCAAGTACATGGAGTGACGGAGGCCTGTCTCTAGTATCAACCCCCCCTCCCCCACTCCTCTGAGACGAATCTGGAACAACGGACCCTGCCTACAGCTAATTCGCCTTTGTGCACCTTTCGGTTATATCACAGGATTGCAAGTTTCTCGCCCAGTAAACCAACCAGCCCCCTTACCACCATCTCTTATTGCGATTCAATAATTGAATAGATTGCATATTCATACCAATGAATAAGCGACTCTATTGCATTTGTAATAGAGTCGCTTATTCATTGATATAAATTAGCATTCTATCCAGTTATTGAGTCGCAATAAGAGATGGTGGTAATGGGGCAGGAGGACCTTTACCTGGACCGCCATCGCGCTCGGTAGACCAACCAAGCAATCAAGCAGATTGGTAGCAGGTCTCCGATTACTCCAATTTCGCCTACAAGCAGGCTACTTGGACACTCTTAAGTCGAACAAATCTGGAATAGTTTGAATGGTGTACCACGCACACACTCAATCCCGCTCTGTACATACGTCATTGCAGTAGTAAACGACGCCACATTTGTATGCAATGGCCGGGTTCCGCACACTAGGCGACCGATATGCTGACTTTTGGTCGCAGCGACAGCCTTGCTTGGTTTTGGAGTAGTGTGTAATTTGTTCCCCAATATTTATTTATTTATAGTACAATGGCGGATTTATACACATCTCTTCCGTTAACCATAGAAAACCTATAGGAGATCGAAGTTTAGCGATTATGATGATGACACAACGAGCGTGTGTCATCATCATAATCGCTAAACTTCGATCTCCTATGTGGAAGCCTCAGCTTCAGCCCTACCAGCCACCTCCAGCGGTTTTTTTTATGTCTTCGGTCCATCTAGATAAGGGGCGCCTCATGCTTCTTCGTCCCATATGCGGCTTCCACTCTAGGGGTTTTTCCAAATAAACATTTGAATTAACCAAATTACAGTGTAAGAAGTAGTACATACACCCCTATCCCATTGGCACATACAACAAATTGCGGCAATCAGATGAGAGGGTCGTTATCAAGTCTAGTCGAGGACTCTTAAAAGTCCTTATCCGAAGAAAAGTGACGGACTCCAATTGTAGTTGCGTATTTTGGATAAAAATCCGAGATTTTCCTCGCCACCCTTATGCCTCCATCAAAATGTTTGCACATCGTTCTTGAACGAACGATCGAACAAACATTGACTCATTCACTCGTTCTCTAGTTCAGTTTGATTTGTTGAGGAAATATTTTGTTATAACAATTTGTTGATTTTGCCGAAATATTGGGTCGGTAAAAATAATGCTGTAACTTGCAAATCAATGATTTATATATTTTAAATATATACGATTATAATCTGTATTTTAGGTTGTAGAAGGTCAATGGGGGTCAGTCTAATCGATCATGCAAGTTAAGCAACATCGGCCGTAGCCTGTCTATGGATAGGTTTATTTACCTCGAGCTACTCAGTGCTTCGAAGGATACGTTAAACCGCTAGTCTCGGTTGTTGTCTTGTGGTTAACACAAGTCAGTGACTTTTGGACGGCTTGGAGATATATGCCTACGCTTAGCCACAGTTGAGCAGCGTGATGTACGCTCGAAACCCCTTAGATCGAGGGGAAACCCGTATCTTAGCAGTGGGAAGAATATGGGTAGATGTAGATAAAACCTATTGTCGATTATCTTTCATGGTATTTTTGCAGTCGGCAACGCGTGTATAAACTTTCTGATACACCAACGTTTATAGGTTGAGGTGACTCCTTACCATCAGGCAAATATGTATGCTTGTTTTCCGTCTTAGTGGTATAGAATTTTTTTATCAACACTAATCGTCCCAAGAAATAACTTTAAGTAAACTTAGGTATTTCGTTATTCATTTATTGCGCTGTCGTATACAAACATGACAATTTATATTACATTAAAAATAAACAGCAGGAGCAGGCATACATTTTCGTCGCGCGGTAGAAAGAGAGGGGAATATTACCTCTTCACCTACGCTGCGCCGCGCCGGTCCGCGCCGCTCCGTCTTACGAATTTTCGATCAGACCACGTGTCCTGACGCGAGTTTAACATTTTTTACCCATCCCAAAACCTGCACAACGCTGCTAAAGTACTTTTCACTTCAAAAATTGATCGTATTCTTGGATATCTTTTTAGATGTCTACTTTTCAATAATCTAATAATAATGGTTACTGAAAAGGGACTACTTAGGGACCTTCTACTCAGAAACTTCTCCGTAATTATTGCAATAACATCCTAATTGCATATTTTCATGTCATGAACATAATTTTATGAGTTCATAGAAAAAGATAGGGAAATGCTAGTTTTTCATCGTAGGTTTCCTACACGTCTAATGGTTCTAGTGGTTCTAACCGGCTAATTAGGTTTTCTACGAAAAATGTAGTAATTAAAATGTGTACTTGGCAGAAAATGAAGTCACGCAAACTTTCAACTTGTCTAAGTTTAGTACCCAACAATTTTCTATTGCTTACGTCATAGCATACCCCGGCCACTTAATACAAATGTTGCGTCGTTTACTACTACCACACCCTGGACACTCCATATAAATTTCGCGTCGTTTACTGTTACATAAACAACGGTGTCTGTACAGAGCGTGAATGAGCGTGTGTGCGTGTGGCGCCATACAAACTGTTCCAGATTTGTCTCAGAGGAGAGGTGAGGTCGACACGAGAGAGCGGCAGTGAGTGGCCATACTGTAAGTAATACTATCACGTATAGGTACTGTGGTCATAGATTAATAATAAGTGTCAGATGCATTACATACAGATTCTGCTAAAATACGAATAGATTGCGGCAATCATACGCCAAATATATAGAATTATATATTTGGGGTGTAAGTAGTTCACCGCGATTTTTAGAGCCAAAGCCAACCTCACCTGCACGTGGTGCACCCTGCCGATTAGCGAAAGAAGTTCTGGCAAAAAAGAGGTAGGGTAAAGTATCTCCTCATAGAATACCGCAGCCAAATAACAATCCTTTGATGATTATTGTGTTTCTGCGAGCGAGTGAGCTCACGAGAAATACAGGAACCGCTTCAGATCAGGCGGACTATATGCTGGTCTGCATTTCGAGGTAATATATAATAAATAAATAAAATAATAAATTTGTAAATACATACTTATAATCTATATATATAAAAGAAAGTCGTGTTTGTTACAACACTTATAACTCGAGAACGGCTGGACCGATTGCCATGGTTTTTGATTTGTTGGATTTGTTTCCGTCCTGAATAGCAGAATAACTCTTAAAAACATTGGAAAATTCTTGAACAAATAAAATAAAAGAAAAAAACGTTTTCCCATACAAAATGTTCGTGGTTGTCGTAGCTGTCAAATGTGACGTTGTCGTACGTGCGTACGCCAAATGTATGCGTGCATTCAGAAATGTATATTAAGCTCATGTCATAGATTAAAAACAAATGTTAACTCTATTGGTCTCATTTTTACGTCTTGAAAGTTGGCTGTGATTTGTTTTATAAACAGTTTTGTGGATTTAAATATTTATTGCAAAGAGAATGTAACCACTACGTTTTAAGAGACGGATGTGCCATACAAATAGCGTAATTCTAATATGTATGAAATGGAAGCGAAAACTACTACTAACAAATAGTGCCAGTTAAAAAGGATTGGAATATTTATTGATTGTTATGTAAATGTCAAATCGATTGGTCTCACTTTTACGTCGCGAATGTTGTCTGTGATTTGTTTTGTGAATTGAAATATTTATTGTTGTCAATTGGTACTTTTTTTGTGACATTGTAAAGTACTGAACTTATTATTTACCCACTGCTGGGATACGGGTCTTCCCTCAACCGAAGATGTTTAGACCATACTCCAACACGCTGCTCAACTACGGGTTGGGCCACTAACTTGGCTTAAGGACTGCCATCTAATGATAAACACCAGGACCGACGGCTTAACGTGCCTTCCGAAGCACGGACGAGCTCGAGATAACATAAACTCATCCATGAACAGGCTACGGTTGACGTTGCTTAACTTGCGTGTACAATTAGACTGACACGTGCCTCACGCCATCGTGCTTCTCTATTATTTTCTATTATTCATTGTATTCATTTCAAGAAATCATAAATTTTGTTCATATATATATGTACATCACGACATTCATTGACTGTTAGGCGGTACGAAGTTCGCCGGGACAGCTAGTACAATATAAAACACCCAGACAAAGACAAACAGACATGTTCATGTACACAAATGTTTGTCATGTGCGGGGATCGAACCCTCGACCCCGGAGTCAAAGTGGCCATTGCTAACCATTCGACCACCAAGCTCGTCGATATGGTTAGCCATTCGACCGCCGGGCGCGTCTATATATTTATATAATAATACATTATGTTTTACAGACATAATAAAATGAGAATCAAAAAAATAGAAAGAGAGAGTGTCGTTGTCACCGCCACACACTTTGTCACCACTGTGTCTCCTGTGTAGCCAGGATTAACACCGGTGACCACCGAAAAGGCAATGAGCAAGCACTGCAGTTCCGAGGGTAAAACTACGGCTGCCTTGGAACTCAATGAATTTAATCACAAGAAATTAGTAGTGAGTTGTTTTTGGGGTGTAAGTGGTTCATCAACATCTTTGAACTAAAGCCAACTTCACCTGCACGCGGTGCACCCTGCTGACTGACAAACAAAGCTCTGGCGAAAAGAGAGGTAGGGAGCGTAATTGTAAGCTACCCGACTGGGGAATGTACCTCCACCTCACAGAATACCGCAGCCAAATAACGGTTCCCTTGAGGGCTGTTGTGTTCCTGCGAGTGAGTGAGGTCACCAGAATGGAAGGAGATGCTGCGATGGCAGCGGGGGTGGCGGCGCGCGAGCTAATTTAATTTGCGAGCGTTAATATGGCTACGGTATCCGCTTCACATCAGGCGAGCCGTATGCTTTTCTGCCACCCGACGTAGTATAAAAAAAAAAAGAAAAGGAGTAGGAAGCCTTTACAATTTGACTTCGCCTCTTGGCAATGTGAGAGACAGCTAGCTATATGGCAAATAATGCATTAAAAGTCTAAAGAGATGGCTAGTCAAGTGAAGCTCAACTGCCGTGCATCACACCTTTTAAATATCGAATATCCCAGGGCAACACTTTAACTTTCTTACACTATTGGGGACCTAGAACAGTGAGTTTGTTACCTAACACATCGATTCCAGTAATATGCATTGAAAAATCTTGATAATTCTCCCTCGTTGCTACCAAATCAGAATAGTATACTACCCCGAATGCGACATGTAAGGAATTCAACATGTCGTACCGTTCCCATCCTCCCAGAAAACATGGTGTATCGAATTCAAGATTTGCAGTGGAACTTTCGCAAACGTCTCATGTAAAAGGTAATCGTTACTGACTGATCTATCAATATACAGCTCAAACCACTGGACGAAGCTAATTAAGGTGCACGCACATTTATTCGACTCGTACGCGCCGAACGAATCGAAGGAAACTAATTTTAGTTTATATCGAATCTTTTAAAAGCTCTCGCTCCCAAATCGGTCAGAGTCGAATCATCCGAATTTCGAAGGGCGCGGCTAAGTGTATGAGGTTTCATAAGGTTTTGTATAAATAATTCTAAAATTTGTTTCGTTCAGCGCGGTTGCTTAAATGCTTAGTGGTTACTTTAGGGGTTAAAGAAAGGCATACGCTACACATTTTCTGAAATAATGCACGATTTTTATAGGATAGCATAATAAACTGGAATACTGGACTACTACATACAGGAACCGTGTATTTAAAACAAGGTTTGTTAACGTTAGTGGATATATGCAAATTGATAATTATGATGAAAAGAAAATACAAATCGACTTGTAGCAGGGTATGAATCAACGCAATGTTACTATTTAAAACGATGAGTCACAAAGAAAATTGCTTTTAACCCCTACAACGCTTCGAGAAATAAACCATCCTTAACGATTGTCGCAAATAACATAAAACTAAGGACACGTTGTAATTACCTGATGATCGATAACCTTTAGTACGGGCGCCGTCAGGACTGGACACGCTACGTAACTATTATACTGCTAGGACAGTGGTTCTCAAAGATTAGCAAGACTCACCAAAAACTAAATAAAAGGTTTGGACTTTGTCAGGGACCGTTAACATAAAAATAACGAGGCATATTAAATAAAATACCATTTTTTTTCAGAAATAACGTCTCGTTTAGTATTGTTACTGAAATAACATTATTAATACCGATATTTTTAACGTTACCCATCATCAAAGTAAAACGTTGTTGCTAGCACCGTAGGTATCCATTTCGACAGCCCGGTACTAATCGCCGTCAAGCAGTGTGACAAATACGCACTTAGGAGGAAATAACATCGTTACTGGATAACGTTATTTCTCCTATCTTTTTATATTTTTTTAATAACTCAGCGGTCCATAGATAGCTGATACGGATACTTATACGTAATAATAATACTTATGTGATTACAAAAAATCTATTCTATCTATTGTTTCTTTTTTATCTAATATTATATTTTATACAACTAAATTGGCAAACAAGCATATAGCGGCCCGCCATATTAATACACATCAATGCCCTTGAAAAATGGCTGGGTATTTTTTTATTCAAACTATATCGGGTGACAAATAAAGTTACCGCATGTGTGATATAAAGCGCGACTACAGTCTATAGGCGCTTGCATAGTAGCATTATATGCAAAAACGATTTTATTTTTATTTTATAATGCCCAATTAATTATTTTTTATAATTTTACTAGCTGGTCCGGTGAACTTTGTATCGCCTTTAAATATTTTTACGTAAATTTTTCCGATTTTTAATGGTTATTCTGCTATTCGGGGTGGAAATAAATCCAACTTTTCAAAAATCAATTGATATCAAATCTTTATGAATACGCCAGTATAGGCTCGAGATTTCCTATTTCTCTTTCACCAAAGTCCCTTTTGCTAGCCGGTGGGATGCACCATGTGCAAGTGAGGTTGGTTTTGGCTCTAAAGATACTAGCCACACTCAATCCGAAATAACTTTATGTTGAACAGAATTATAAGTGCTTTTGTTTTATAATTGAGTTAAAAACTATCCCATATCTCACGTTGGATCAAACTGCACACGTATGCAAAATTTGATTTAAATCGGTTCAGTAGTTTCGGATTCCATCGTGGACAAGAAACGTGACACGAAATTTTTATATATTAAGATAACAAACCAAATTAGAACTATTTTGACAAGAACTTTTATTTACACAGTCTAAATTTATCGTAAGTAATCAAAGAAAAATAAGTAATAAAATATAAGAAAATAAACATCTCTGGACAAATTATACACAGCCATCTAGTCCCGAACTAAGCCAAGCTTGTATCATGGATACTAGATAACTGTTAATAATATTTAAACACATTTTTTTTGTCAATGCATACATAATAACACAAAGAAAACGAAAACAAAAGTTAGACGTGTTATAGAAGGAGTTATGTCTTTTCTTATGGAGTAATATTCTTTCGCCCACACTTTGAGAAGCTCTGCGTTAGGAAATAACAATGAGTTGTGTATTTCACAGTTCTAAAAGCCTGACCTTGAACTTTTTAGTTATTTTTTAAACAATTATATAAATGAGATTCTCAAGTTGGGGGTGTAAGTGGTTCATCAACATCTTTTAACTAAAGCCAACTTCACCTGCACGCGGTGTACTTTGCTGACTGACAAACGAAGCTCTGGCGAAAAGAGAGGTAGGGAGCGTAATTGTAAGTTACCCGACTGGGGAATGTACCTCTACCTTACAGAATACCGCAGCCAAATAACAATTCCCTTGAGGGTTGTTGTGATCTTGCAAGTGAGTGAGGTCACCAGAAAGGAAGGAGATGCTGCGTTGGCAGTGGGGGTGGCGGCGCGCGAGCAATATTTTATGTTGCGAGCGTTAATATGGCTACGGTAACCGCTTCACATCAAGCGGGCCGTATGCTTGTCTGCCACCCGGTGTAGTATAAAAAAATATACTTTTTTTTTATACTACATATTTGTAAAGTTTTAACCGAAGGAGGTTTTAGTAGCTTGCCATCATGTAATCTATCTACACGTAGTCGTAGTCAATCCTTATACATCCCACTGTTGAGACATGGGTCTCCCCGCATTCGAAAGAGTTTAGAGCGTAATTGCGGTTTAGTGAAGGTCAGTATTTTCAAGTCGCCTAAAAGCCACAGACTTAGCTTAACGGCTTTCATCTAATGATAACAGTCGGGACCGACGGTTTAAGCCCTCCGAGGAGCTCGAGATAAATAAACCCATCCATGGACAGGCTACGGTCGACATTGCTTAACTTGCGTGTTCGATTAGACTACAGCTTCTGTTTGCAGAATTACGCAAAATACCTATTCCTGAATAATGAATTAGGATGAAAGTGCTCACTAGCTTTGAATAAGTTCACCTGCGCGTGGTGCATCGACTACGATACACATCATCATCATCATCATCAGCCTGTATCTACCCACTGCTGGATATAAGCCTTCCCCAATGCTTTCCACCAAATACGATCCTCCGCCTTCCGCTTCCAGCCGCTTCCAGCCGCTTTCTTAAGGTTATCGGACCATCTAGAACTACTAAACTTACGATACACGATACTATTGAATATTTTTGTTATTTTAGAACATTTGCAAATATTATTCAGTATTTATGAAAATAATTTTGTGGCCTTTTGCAAAAAATACATCTAATTTCTACCTCCTCTTATAACGTAACTCTTCATGGGCCCCTCCCACGTGTCATAAAACAAATGTAACCGGAAATAATATCAAGGGATGACAGGAGGACGAATGGGGCTCAATTACCCTCGCTGAAAACGAGCGTCGTTAGCGTTATTGTAATATGCCGATACGGCTTTCCCTCATGAATTACTACTAATTATATCTCATTTTTGTGGTGTAAGTGGTTCATCAAATTTGAACCAAAACCAACTTCACCTGCACGCGGTGCACCCTGCTGACTGACAAACGAAGTTCTGGCGAGAAAAGAGGTAGGGAGCGTAATTGTAAGCTACCTGACTGGGGAATGTACCTCCACCTCACAGAATACCGCAGCCAAATAACAATATCCTTGAGGGTTGTGTCCCTGCGAAAGAGTGAGGTCACCAGAAAGGAAGGAGATGCTGCGTTGGCAAGGGGGGTAGCGGCGTGCCAGCGTTATTTTATGTTGCTAGTGTTAAAATGTCTACTTTTTTGTATTGGCGGTAATTATTAAGCTTAGCTAGTAGAAACCCTGGAGCATTTCCGACTATTCTGAACATATTTGTCATTAACTGTACCCTAACACCTATTTTTGTTATCAAAGTATACGACTGGAATCGGCTTCCGCATTGGTGGTACACTTGTTACCGTGGTAGGGCCACTGGTAGGAAAAGCCGACTAATAAAAAATCTCCGTTGTAGATCGATATTATAGGTGAGTAATTTTCTTTCCCGATAAATATAATTGACGAGCGCGGTGGTCGAATGGTTAGCAATAACCACTTTCGACTCCGAGGTGCATGAACATGTCTGTTTGTCTTGGTCTGGGCGTTTTCTATGTATTATTATGTATATATTTACAAAAAAAAATGTATTTAAGTATTTTACCAGTTATCAAGTTGTACCCATAGTACAAGCTTTTCGCTTAATTTGGGACTAGATGGCGTTGTGTAAATTGTCCAGGAGTATTTATTATTATTATTTGTTTATTTATAAGTGAGTGACCCGGGTTTCCCCGTAACCCCCAATTACCATCGAATTATTTGATTCTGCAAATAGATCTTACGTTTAGTAATTTACAAACGTCTTAAGCTTAGTCGGTAGAGGTCCAGGGTTATTATCACGAAGCTAAACACGAGTACCATAAATCTAAGTTGAAGTTTGATTATCGCTATCAATAAATCCGATGAGAATTGGCTTCTCTTTGGCCGGTACGGCCTCTGTTTAATATAATCAATTTATTTATTAAGAAAGTTCATCCTTACCTCATGGACAATTTTCCAAAATTATGAATCTACAATCATCAAATTCATATACATATGTATGTTTATATACTTACATATGTATTATGTATTTTGCTATTTATATAATGTCTATGCATGTATATATACTGTTGTGTTATTATAATATTTTTGACGTGACGTCTTATAATTCGATGGAGCCGGCTGCACGCACGAAAAAACATGACGTAAGCGGCGTTACCTCGCTCTGAGGCGTTCCATTAAAATTTTCTTTTGAAAAATGCAAACATTCCATCAGTATTTTCTTATGACGTTGTCACCTTCAACTATCGTCAGTAAACCGACTTTAAAGACAACCGATCTTTTTATTGTTAATTTATCTTTGTTACCAAACGATGTCTGGACCAACGTACTCTTGGCTGAGTGAGTGATTATGAAACGTTCTCCTCGTCCACGACATACTAGCTTTCATTTCTAGACTGATACAGTCTAGAATTTGGAGCAGCCCAATAGGTGGAGTGCCTCAGTGAAGATCGCAGCCAAATAAAATTTCCCAGGAAAATTCTTGCGTCCCTTCGAGTGAGTACAACCCTAGAAAGCGCGATAATAACTAACGAGCGATGCTACTTCACTTTCCTTTTTTTAACATACTACATCGAGTGACAATAAAGCATGCAGCCTGTCTAATGTGAGGCGGTTACTGCAGCCATGTAAATGCTCATAACATGAAATATCGCTCGGGCGATGTCACCTCCGCTGCCAACGCAACAACTCCTTCCTTCCTGATGACCCCACTTGCTTGTAGAAATATAATAACCCTCAAGGGAATTGTTATTAGACTGCGGTATTCTGTGAGGTGGAGATACTTCCCCAGACGGGCAGCTTATAACTACGCTGTACACTACCTCTCTTTTCCCAGAGCCTCTTTCGCTAGTCGGAAAGGTGCACCACCTCCAGGTGAGGTTGGCTTTGACTCTAAAGATCGTGGTGGGCTACTTACTCTTTCTTCATAGTCTCAGTTGCTAATCACCATGGTACACAACATGCAGGTGATTCTGGACTATGGCTTAACGATGACAGTGGGATCGTGCCCTTATTATTTTACAAGTACATGTTAGAAGTTTTTCACGAGGTGCTGCAAACTACCCTCTTATGTATCTCATAGGCTGTAAAGCGGCGAAAAACTTTAAGCATAGCACTAAATGTGCTATAAACGTCCGCAACGCATTAAGGCCAGTTAGCGAGCCAAAGGGGCAATCTGCCGGCTAATTTGATAGGTACAGACAAACGAGCGGGCATTATGGAGTGGTACAAAACACAGGAGATAGCGATTTTCGTATTGATCGGTTAGCATGATAGCGCAACGAGCAAAGACCTTACAGGAAGGCGTAGACAGAGAAAATTGTAAACAAATTGATAGTTTTCATCGCATTTATATAAAAAAAAGAGTAACTTACGCCCCCATCATGTAGGGAAAGTATATACAATAAAAAAGACATGCAAATTATATCAATTATGATAAAATTAAATACCTACATTAGACATGTCGAGATTGTTGTCATCATTATTATATATATATATATCATTATAGCTTTTGTATTTCGTTCACAAAGATAAACTAAAATTTCGTACTTCTTCTTATCTTCGTCGCGGGAATAAAAGAAAGATTTTTCTAGGAATAGTGGCTGTATTAATAAATAATTTAATTCCATTTAGACAATTGGAATGTATTATGTATATTTATTTATAAATTAAATCACTGCATCGGCACACTTATTACTACTACTAATTAATACACTTGAGGCACGAGCAACAATCTAATATTGCGTTCAAATTGAAGCCTATTAATATTGAAATATAAGTAGCCTTTCAATTTGAATTACGAGGGTATTCGATAATGCTCGCCCTACGCTCACCCCTCGTTCCCTAGTCGTTCATTAATCGACGACACGCCTATCACGTTGTTCAGTCATGTGTCACTTTTGTCGTAGCATGTCGGTGTCGTGCGGGTATATCGTTTAATGCTCTTTGAGAATGGTCTGTTGGCGTAGGATGCGTAGGTACAGTTCTTGTATACTAAAACGATGCATACTTGGTATATACTTAAATATACTAGATCAGTCTGTAATTTTATTTTTCTACTACTGTGGTAGGAAATGATTATTCAGACGTATCAAGTAGAGCAAGGTTTCTTTATGGCTTGCATGCATATAGCCTTATAAGAGTTTTACTACTCTCAACATTTACTCAAGTAATCAGGATAGCAAGCTTCAATCAGCTTGAAAAAAAAACTCGTTCTGAAGCAATGCCTTCTAAAATACCTTCTAAAGTAGTACACGTTGTTAATGACTCCTCAGTACCGAGAGTTGAATATTTTTTACTATGAGACCAATTCTGAAATTAAGCTAAAATTTGCCGTTGCCAAAACCGTTCCATTAATTGGGTATATGAGTTTTTGATACAGACAGGAAGAACAAGAATGAAACTTGAGACTCCTGAAATTGAAGGAATAGTACCTTATCTACTCCAGTTATGACATGGTATGATCTTCACTTATGAGATTCCATATATATTTCTTTTATTGTACTGTAGTACATCGTTGCATCGCATGATCGTGCTACCGATAGCCAATTACCCCCTGCACCCGATTCGTCCCACCGTTCAATCCGATCCTCCGTATCGGCTCCGAATGGGATTGCAAGGCTCTTTAACACTGGCTCCAATGCGTTCTGCGGTACATAGGTAAAGTTCAAAATAACTCAATGTTTTAGGTCCCCAATAGTGTAGATACTTAAAATCCGTGGTAACCGGCAGTTGAGCTTCACTTGACTAGTCATCTCTTTAGGCTTTTAATGCCTTATTTGCCATATTGCTGTCTCTCACATTGCTAAGAGTGCAAGTCAAAATCCAAAAGCTTCTTACTCCTACTAATTTCTTCTGATTAAATTCGTTGTAAATTTCAAAGCAGCCGTAGTTTTACCCCCGGAACTGCAATAGACTTCACTGTTCATTGCCATTTTGGGCGGTCGCCGCTGTGAATCCTGGCTACACAGGAGACACAGTGGTGGAATTGTATGGTCCCCCGTCTACTTCAAACTAACACACTAAACGGGGTCTTTGAAAAAAAATCTGCACGAATATCGATTCGTACAATCACGGTTTAAATTACATCTTATCTCCTGACGTTTTCCATTCGTCGTTTCTAAATATTTATAATCCAAATGGTTCGTATTATATTACACAGCACAGGATACACACACAGTGCTAAACATAACTTCTGTAAAATTATTCGTAACCTTGGAAAAATATCAACACCACGCTGATCACGCGATCTCTGCCACAGGAAATAGAATTCGCAAGAGCGGCGTGCAATAACTTGAATTCGTTGCGATCTACCGCAGGCAGTGGTGATCTACACATGGGCGACCAGTAGTTACAGAAAACCCATGCGTTCAGATCACATCGTCAGATCGTATCGGCGGCACGGATCGGGCGCAATCGCTCGTCGCTCTTGTCTTATCCCCTACATTAACATTAGCCCGCGACACGCCCATCACGTCATCCAGCCGTGTGTCACTTCTGTCACATTAGGTGGGCTCAGTCCGCCGTTATTTTGTTTTCGTATGACCGATTTGTGCTATATTTGTTACCTGTAAGGCGGCATGAAAACCTGTGTAATTAATTTTAATATTATTATTCTTATTTATAATCTTTATTGCATACAATCTTATATGACAGATACACATATTTGGTTAAAACTCCAAACTATTTTTACATACCTTATTTTAGAACAATACACAAAATTTTAGAACAATTAAAACTTTGTTAGTGATACTTGGGTAAAATTTTTTTTGAATGAGTTTCAGAATGAGTATCTGAATGTAAAATTTGTTTCTCGGAGTACTTTCCATACATCATGTTTCTAAAAAACCTCTACATTCTATAATTTATATATATATTGCCAACACAAAGGATATGTTGCCCAATGAGGAGTAAATTTAAAAATATGTATCTAGAATAATATTTTTCGAAGATAGACCCTGATAGATCGATTCCCGTACCCAAAAAATATAACCATAGACTTGCGTCGAAACCGTTAAAGCCATTTGCGACAATTGATCGGTTTCCCCAGGAGATTACAGGGGACCTACTCTGAAATAAAAACCTGAAGTTTCAGCTGAAAGTTTTTTTTTATACTACGTCGGGTGGTAGACAAGCATACGGTCCGCCTGATGTGAAGCAGTTACGGTAGCCATATTATTGCTCGCGTCGTAAAATAACGCTCGCGCGCCGCCACCCCCGCTGCCAACGCAGCATCTCCTTCCTTTCTGGTGACCTCACTCACTCCCAGGAACACAACAACCCTTAAGCGAATTGCTATTAGGCTGCGGTATTCTGTGAGGTAGAGGTACATTCCCCTGGATCCCCAGTAGCTTACAATTACGCTCCTTACCTCTCTTTTCACCAGAGCTTCGTTTGTCAGCCAGCAGGGTGCACCGCGTGCAGGTGAAGTTGGCTTTGGTTCAAAGATGTTGATGAACTACTTACACCCCAAAAGTTTTATTGTCCATGTACATTGTTTTATTGTATGATCTACCACAAAATTGATATTGTTCTTTTTTATAAATAGTTAAAAATAATAGTTGTCATTTATTGTGTAAATGTTGTGTACAAGACCCAATAAAAAGAATTCGTATTTAAAAAAGTCCGAACTTCAAATTTTCATTTTGATGGAAGCTCTGAGTATAGGGTTCTCCAAAAAAGGATTGTACAGGATCTACAAGGCGAGAGTGATATCTGTGCTCATCATATAGGTTGTATGCTTATTTCCACCATAATGTGTAAAAAATACCCTGTCTGTATCTTATCTTGAAATTGGTCCAGCGTTGCAGCAACAGCTGTGACACGTCGACCCTCTTGGATCTTTTGTGCACTCCCTTTAGTAACTCTCCCCTGACTGTCTAAAGACATGTTTTATGTACTTCAGCACGCCTTTAATTGGCAAGAGCCTATAGTCCTCGAGGTCTGGTTACGCATTTCCTAGGATTACCATTCGTTTGTCAGCTAGGGCATCACATTGACACATAAAGTGCTTCATAGTCTCGTAAGGTTCCTTGCATGTTTTGCATTATGGACTATTGACAAGTCTCATCTTGTATAGGGGCACCTATGGCAGGCATTCCCTGTCGGTGCCCCAAGGATGAGACATTCGTTTTCTGTCGTATTTCTGTACATACTTGTACCAATTTACTGTGCCTTCGCCGTTTTTTTCTTGGAGTGAAGTATTCCACTCATCTCCCTCCATTCAGGCCTAGAATCCTGTCTTTGTTATATACACATTCATGGAATAGTTAAACGTTGTTAGAAGAATTGACATATAAGTAATATTTCCAAGTTCACGTATAAAGTTTGTCCATTTTGTAAATGCAGAGCGAGTTGCAATATTCGGTATAGGGTCGTTGAATATTGCACGCGTCCCCTAAACACGTGAATGTCGCAGTCACTTCCGAGATACCATAGTTAGTATGAAATGTCTAGAAAAATATAAAAAATATTTGTTATATAGTCTACTGCGATTTTTAAATATCATATTTTGTGGTATATAATGATTATCGTTTTAAAATTTAATTTTCAAACGTCATTTGTATTTTTCTCTATTCCTAAGGTTAACTGGTAGGGAACGTACCAAATTACAGTAGTTAATAAAGCTCTAAATGTTATATTAATATTATTTAATCGTAATTGTTGGCTACAATCAATGTCCCCACAATTAACAATTTTTCAAGCTTTTATTCACCATGTTATTATATTTCACCGCGGTGTTTTTAATCAAATCTGGAAAGTAAAATTTTACCCATTTCCCAGTGTCCGATTGGGATGAAATTTAGCACCCTTTTTGTTGTTTGGTTGGACATTGCTTGACTTTAACTGTTATGATATGGGTATCAAATGAAAGCGCTTGATCAACGAAACAAAGTACATCTTTATTTCATTACTAACTAATAAAAGGTAGTTATAAAATTTTATTTTTTTCCTTTTAACTGTCGTCTATGATTTTTGTTGCATACATATAATAATATATAACGACAAAATGACGCTTCTTTGAACAAATGTTAATAAGTTCAACAGTACTACTCGTATTGGTCTTCTTAATATCAAAATATCTTTAAGACTGCAAACGGGTGCACCAAAAAATAGATTGTTTTCAAAAAGTCAAATTCAGCACTATTAAAATACTTCAAACATACAGGGAGCGAAAGTTTGCAGAATTTATGAAGTCGTAAAAAGGATATGTCGGCCCTTGGTAGTAAAATAACGCCCTTTGACCGACGTTGACTTGGAGACCTTCGAGTATGGTTTTGTTAAAAATATTCTGTGAGAATGAAATCACCATACTGTAGTAACAAGGCGTGGTAATGCAGCACTTGTCGCACATTTGTGTTGTCAGATTTCTTTTAGATCAAAGCGGGTTTTTAAATATTTGAAAGCGGAACATGTAAGAAAACGGTCCCTTTGCCTACAGTTAATGCGCCCCAATGCACCAACCTTCCGGTTATATCACAGGACTGCGAATCTCTCATCATTTTTTTTTATACTACGTCGGGTGGCAGACAAGCATACGGCCCGTCTGATGTGAAGCGGTTACCATAGCCATATTAACGCTCGCACCCCCGCTGCCATCGCAGCAACTCTTGCGTTTCTGGTGACCTCACTCACTCGCAGGAACACAACAACCATCAAGGGAATTGTTATTTGGCTGCGGTATTCTGTGAGGTGGAGGTCCTTCCCCAGTCGGGCAGCTTACAAAATACGCTATGCCCTACCTCTCTTATCTCCAGAGCCTCGTTTGTCTGTTAGCAGGGTGCACCACGCGCAGGTGAGGTTGACTTTGGTTCAAAGATGTTGATGAACCACTATACACCCCAAAATCTACAATACAATCTAGTAAACTAACCAGACGAGAGGACCTTTACCCGCACCGCTCTTGCGCTCAGTAAACCAACTAATACTCAATACTCAATATCTTTATTGCATTCCATATGTAGTACATGGTTATAAAGATGTTTTATACACTATACAGATTATTACTGTTGGGCATTGGAAAGATGTGTTTGTAGTTTTTGAGGTACGGCAGATGGATTTAAGCGTTTCTCTGTTTATTAGTTTATATTTAAAAAAATTCGATGACAATTAAACTTATATTACCTATACCAAACACGCAAACAGATTGTTAGCATGTCTTATTCCCTTTGCAAGCAGGCTACTTAGATACTCTTAAGTCGAACATATAAGGAAAATAAGATTCAGGAAAGGTTTTAAAAAAATATTTTTTTTTATCATTATTTATTTAAAGGTTTATTTAACAAAACACGACAACCCTATCGCCATCTAATAAGTCATCCAAAAAGTTACTGTAGCGCTGTCGTTTTTAGGAAATTTATATTTCAATGCCTGCACCAGGAGTCGTCAATATCCCTTATTCATCTCACTGCTGGAGTATGGGTATCCCCTCAATTGAAGGGGTTTAGAGCATAGCTCCACTGCGGGTTGGCGGAGGCCAGTGTTTTCAAGCCGCCGCCGCAAAGGCCACTGACTTGGCTTAACGACTGTCGTCTATAATGAGAACATCCGGGACCAACGGGTTACTGTGCCCTCCGATATATGGACGGGTTTTGCTCGACAATGCTTAACTTGCGTGTTCGATTAGACTCCACCACACGTAAGGACGCCACCGAGCTTCTCGCATCAGCCCCCTTACCACCATCTCTTATTGCGATTCAATAATTGAATAGATTGCTTATTCATACCATTGAATAAGCGACTCTATTTCAAATGGAATAGAGTCTCAAATGGAATAGAGTCGCTTATTCATTGGTATGAATAAGCAATCTATTCAATTATTGAATCGCAATAAGAGATGGTGGTAAGGGGGCTGAAGTCGGTTTTGCCAAAAGAATCAATCGCCGATGAATCTTTTCATACATATATTCAAAAACAAATAAAATTCCTTTTAATCGATATTGAGTTTTATATACAGTTCGATAGAGTTATTGACGTGACGAGCTCGTTGGTCGAATGGTTAGCAATGGCCACTTTGACTACGAATTCGCGGGTTCGATCCCCGCACAAGGCAAACATTTGTGTGCATGAACATGTCTGTTTGTCTTGGTCTGGGTGTTTTCTATGTATTATAAGTATGTATTTACAAAAAAAATGTATTTAAGTACATTTATCAGTTGTCTGGTACCCATAACACATGCTTTGCGCTTAATTTGGGACTAGATGGCGCTGTGTAAATTGTCCAGAAATATTTATTTATTTATTTATTGATTCTCTATTGAATATGCAATTCGATTTCAACAAAGGAGAAAGTAATATAAATCTTTTGTCATTCAAAGTAATATAATTTAAAAATCAAAATCTATATAGGTAGGTATCATTAATGAAAACATTTTTTATGAGATTTCATATATGAACGTATTACCAGAATTTGGATCATTACGAAATCATAAGTTGGCGTCTACTGCCAAAAGGGTATACTTTCCATAGAATATAAATTTATAATATTTGTATCGACTCTCATACTAAAACTTTGGGATTAAAATACTAAACACAGAATCTTAATGTCAGTCTTTTATGCTCAAGCAATCAAAATAAATTTAAAAAGTTACTTTATCTAATCTCATACTGAAATTTAGAGATTAAAAAACTAAACACAGAATCTTAATGTCAGTCTTTTACGCACAAGACATCAAAATAAATTTAAAAAGTTACTTTTCGATACAGCTCTTTTATCGGCAACTGTATCGAAAAATACCTTTTTCTCCATTTCGATACAGCTTCAGCCCTGGATACAGGTATTTTAAACAGGTTGCAATGCAAATGCATTGCAACGTTACAAAATTTTTCTACATAATCTGTGAACGCGGCGCCGCCCGGCGCGTGTCGCGTATGCGCACCACGCATGCTCCATCTGCAAATGGATTTATAAGTAAGAAATGAAGCTGTTAAACTTCATGGTTTTATTTAAAATATTATTGTCATCTATTTCATGAGATTAGATAAAGTAGTGTATGAAACTGCACATAATTAGGTCTTAAAATACTCGTGTGGTCTATTTTCACATTCGCCTTCGGCTCATGTGATAAACTCACACTCGTATTTTTAAGAACCCTTATTATGTAACAGTTTCATTAACTACTATTTCGATACAACTCTGTATAAGCTGTATTGAAAAATATCATTTTTTCCATTTCAATACAGCAGCAAGCAGGTTGCAAAAATATCTCTACATAATCTGTGAACGCGGCGCCGCCGCGCGCATGCGCACCATGCATGCTCGAACTGCAAATGGATTTATAAGTAAGAAATGAAGCTGTTAAATTAACTTCATGGTTTTATTTAAAATATTTTGGGGTGTAAGTGGTTTATCAACATCTTTAAACCAAAGCCAACTTCACCTGCACGCGGTGCACCCTGCTGACTGACAAACGAAGGTCTGGCGAAAAGAGAGGTAGGGAGCGAAATTGTAAGCTACCCGACTGGGGAATGTACCTCCACCTCACAGAATACCGCAGCCAAATTCTCTTGAGGGTTGTTGTGTTCCTGCGAGTGAGTGAGGTCACCAGAAAGGACGGAGATGCTGCGTTGGCAGCAGGGGTGGTGGCGCGCGAGCAATATTTTATGTTGTGAGCGTTAATATGGCTACGGTAACCGCTTCACATCAGGCGGGCCGTATGCTTGTCTGCCACCCGATGTAGTATAAATAAAAAAAAAATATATATATTATCATCTATTTCATGAGATTAAATAAAGTAGTGTATGAAACTGCACATAATTAGGTCTTAAAATACGAGTGTGATGCTATTATCACATTCGCCTTCGGCTCATGTTATAACTCACACTCGTATTTTAAGAACCCTTATTATGCAACAGTTTCATAAACTACTATTAAGTAATATGTCATAGTACTTATACAGTTGATTTTTTTATTATGTCTACTACATAGTTACATGGCAACTGACTCGCACAAATGTATATGTGCTTAGAGCTACGAAAAAAGATAAACTATTTTTCCAATATTAAGCCTTCAAGTAATCATACTAATGTTGCTTTCCAAGTAATCACACTAATGTAACTTATTTTTGTTACAGGTAACAAAGTGAAAAAAATCATGACACGCGTGAAAAATACATGATTCAATTGGGTAAGTTACTTGAAGTTACGTATCTTGACTTCATTTCTGTCATATTTTTTTTATACTAAAACAAATTTTTTATACAATGTGAAATCATGACTTTGTGGCAATCATCCACATAAATGCATACAAAATAATTATACATTATGCTTTTAAATTTAATAATAGCTAACACTAGATAAGTACATATACAAATAAAACCCCACCTTTTTGGTCAGTGGTTGAAAAATGTGAAACTCGCTCATGTTGAGGTATTTAAAACCCTGAGCGTAATTTACAAAAAAATTCACCACTTCATCGGGCGAATTTTTTTAATTTGAAAGACAAATGTACCCTTAATGCGGAGGGTAGCGGGATGGGCTAATTACTGCGGGCTGAGGGTACCCTTTGAGTGCTTGTAATTTTGGGGTTAGTCCAATAATATTTTATTTTCGATGGAAGACTGCAACGAAATTAATTTAACCAGGTTGGCTACGGTGATTACTTTTTAAGATATATATTATTTATCTTGTCATTTATTTACGTGTTTTACCGACTGTACGATGGGTTGTCTTCAGAGGAGGGCTTTAATAACGATGCCCATGTCCTTTTCCTGTAGCTGCATTGCTCGCCATAGACAAAGAATTCATCCTCAATGGGCGTGTATTGATGGGCTTCTGAATAGTTTTGAGCACACCAAAGCCATCTAGTCTAAACTAAGCAAAGTACTATGGGTACTTGATGACTGATAAATATATAAATATAATACATAGAACACCCCCAAACCAAGACAAACAGACATGTTCATCGAATCCGCGACCTCGAAGTCAAAGTAGCCATCATGTCAAGACGTTAACGCTAATCAAAAACAATTATCGAAAAGTGTACGGAAGTGAAGGAACATGAAGGTATTTTATTACCTTCATGTGTATTTAGGTTCCCTTCCTTTCTTTGCGTATTTAATGAACCACTATATATAAAACTAGCTGACCCGGCGAACTTCGTACCTAACAGTCAATGAATGTCGTGTTAGTTATTAGCTGAACGAAATTTAAGATTTTATGAAAGTAATTCATCATTCATTCATCATCAGGTCATTTTAATCTCCACTACAGGAGCACGACCATCTCTCGTCCGTCCCAGACAGAAGGAGGATTTGGCCTACACTCCCCACGCTGGCCAGACGGGTTGGGGAGGCCTGGGGGCCTACCGCCGAAGCTGAAGCCGTTTACCATCGGAATTTTTGATTGCAAAAATCAAAGTTTAGCTTAGTTTGGCGGTAATTGTGTTTAGCTTAGCTCGTAGAAACAATAGAGCTCTACCGTCTAAGCTAAAGATGTTTATCATTAACTTAAACCTAAAAATTATTTTGGCGATCAAAAAATCAGGTGGTAAATCGGCTTCAGCTTCGGCGGTAGGGCCCCTGATCGATGTTTGATAATGTATTTCCCTTAGTCGCCATGTACGACATCCACGGGAGGAGACGGAGTGATTCTATTCTAGTCTGCCGGAATCCACACGGCCATGAAAGTAATACAATTAATAAAATAAATACCTATTAAGTTCAGTACTTAATTAAGATAATAACACAAAAAAAAATACAAATTGACGACTAATAAATATCTCAATCCACAAAACAATTTTCAAAACATATCACAGACAACTTTTGCGACGTAAAACTGAGACCAATTGATTAGTAATTTTTTTTAAATAAATCATTTGTTATATTTAAGGAGGTTGATATAAATTTCTGAACGCACGCTTATACATTTGACAACCATTAAATCTCAATCTTTTTTCAACTGACACTATTTGTATGGGTAAATGTTTTCCCAATGTTTTTAATAGAGACGAGACGAACTTCTTAGCTTCCATGGATTCACCGTGCGGGTGCCGGGTCCATCGTGTTGCAGAGAGAGAAACCCCAAGTAGATCCCAAGACTTGAGACACGGGTGTCGGTTTAAGGGGCCCCTTTCCAACGTACATCAACACTCACCTTCACTACTTGTGTTTCTCTCCCTGCCCTGCCAAATCTGGTATGAACCTACTAATGCAGCTTTAGATACTCGTTCTAGTATAGAACTTACTGCACTTCTGGACAAGCCAAGGTCTTTCAGCAGGTTATAGAGAGATTTTGCTGGTATACCTCTCGCTCATACTTCTACAGCGTATAGATTAACTACATAGCCGCTTTTTGTTAATTCGTTTAGGAGGTCCTAATATTTGTTTTGTTTTATCGCGTGGTCTTTGGTAGTAGTACTAACCTATTCAGGACGAAAACAAATCCAAAAACACATAAATCGGTCCAACCGTTCTTGAGAATGGTGTAATTAACACGACTTTGTTATATATATATATATTTTATAGATATCATAGATCTAGCTAGGTACTATAAATTTGTGTAGGCACCATTATAAACGATAATTATGTCGAGCACGTAATAGACAGCGCATAGAGGGCGTTATGTCGAACATAATATTAGTTAGTGAAATTGCTCGTTAAAATATGGGGACAAACGATGCCCACGTCGTATATAATAGGTGTCGCGTAAAGTAACTCATTCCTGTTTAATCTATATATATATAAATATAGTCGGGTTTGTTACACTATTATAACTAGAGTTGTCACGAATAGGGATTTGGCCGAATACTGAATACCAAATATTCGGCAACGATGTCGGCCGAAAAGCCTAATATTCGGCACAAATACATGCTTGTCGAGCACGTAAACAAGTTCAACACAAGTTGCGACCTGTCTATCTGACTTGGATTTTTATATGAAAACAATTCACCTACATCGGACGGATAAGGATCACAACAACAACACATGAACAAGGTGGTCAGCAAACGAAAAACAATACCCAAATCTCTCCAAATTTCCCAAAGTTTATCTTTCGTCTCCTGGGAGTAGCTGGTATCATTTACGACGAAAACTGTAATCGTTTACTTCTAACAAATTATGAAAAGCTTGTTTTTATCCATCACAACTTACCACTGATCAATTTTACTTACTAAAGTATTTTAATTTGCTAATGAATACATATGAATAATCGTGAGTTATATGACGTGTCTTTTTATTCATAATTTGGTATTCCGTATTTGGCCGAATAGTACACATTATTCAGCCGAATACCGAATACCAAAAAAAGTGGCCGAATAGGCCGAATACAGAATAGTGACCGAATATTCGTGGCATCTCTAATTATAACTCAAGAACAGGAACAGATTTTAGATTTGTTGGATTTTTGGCTGCCTAGAAACCGGTGCTTCAAGTTGATTCACAAGAGAGTGACCATATATTAAGGTCAATTTTTACCACTTCATGATAAGCGCACTAAGCGACCATTCTCCTGAAGACATAGATTAGTTAGATCTACCGTCTACCACCATGGCATCGTCGAAGGCGCCGCCCTACCAATCAATGCACCAATCCCCCCCCCCCCCCCAAACCCTTTCGAGTCAAGCGGTGAGGGCATTAGAACGCACGTTCGTCGCAATCGAGACAGAGTGGACGCGTCAGGACTTTCCAGACAAATACACGTGAGTAACCCTAAACGGGTTACTATATATGGGTATAACTAATTAATTTATTATAATGTCTCGCGTGAGTTTTAATAATAATATTGATTAAAGATCTTATCTACCAATGACAAACTATACAGCTTGACCTGGGCAATGTCAACAAAGAGATCGATGGACAAATTTGATTGGGCTGGGTAGTTTTTGATAATCTCAGATACCCCAAATGCTAACGTCTTCTATCAGTGCGTCCTCTTCGCCATGACTTACGGTGTAGAGACTCGGACACTGACCTTCGGACCGGTCCGCTGGCCAATGGTCACATAATGAGCGATGTAGAGCTGAGCTAGGGATTTCACTAAGGAATCGAAACTGGAACGGAGGAATTCCACGGAAAACAATGATGCATAGCTTTCAAAATCACAATATTTTATGTCACTACAAACCTGGTACCTGAACCAATAAAACAAATACGACGACGAGCTCGGTGATCGAATAGTTAGCAATGGCCACTTTGACTCCGAGGTCGCGGTTCGATGCCGCATATGTCAATCCCGCACATGACAAATATTTGTGTGCATGAACATGTCTGTTTGTTTTGGACTGGACAATTTTCTATATAAGTATTATAAGTTTGTATTTATAAAAAAAAAAATGTTTTTAAGTATTTTATATCAGTTATTTAGTACCCATAGTACAAGCTTTGCTTAGTTTGGGACTAGATGGCCGTGTGTAATTTGTCCAGAAATATTTATTTATTTATTACATAAAAGTAACTTAATGTACCAATCAATCAGAATTAGACAAATCCCATCAGTAGCATGAGCAGGCACATGGGCAAACATGAGCGGCGAGTTTTTGTAGCTGGACCCTGGGGAAATTCTGTGCCTGTCCTAATAGAGTCGAGTTTGTGGTCCAAGTTACATAATATAAGCGAAATATCTGACTGAATGAAAAGGATACTATAAGTTTCAAGTTTGTATATGTATCATCAATGAATGGTATCTTAAGCATATAAACAGATAGACCGATTTAGTATTTTTTTATAATAGCAATACAATACAATACAATATTATTAGGTTATATTAAAAAAAAGAATATCCACCAGACACAATTTGATAATTGTGTAGCAAAATTAATTGTTATAAATAAACACACACAATTAATCAACATGAAGGACTCAACTAGCGAGCACACAGCACGTCCGTCCAGCACGACGTCTAAAGTGTTTGCTAAAGTGGTAATCCCCGAATCGGTCCTCGGCAATCGTTTTTAGCCGACGGGCACGGTGGGGCATTCATCGTCAGACGGGTACGTCAGCTTCGGTAGGATATTATTATTTCAGACGCAACTATAAAAATGGCTACCAGCACGAAAACATGTCGTGCAATTTAAGGAATTTATTAATATACTTTTTTTTAATGTTGCGTTTTTTTTTTTGCATTTTTCACGGACGTTCATGTGTAGCAATAAAGATTATTATTATGAATTATTTCAAAACTCTTTAGTTGTTCCAATACTATTTCTTTTTCCGTGGTTCTCACTACCATATAAGAATTCTTATCTTCAAAAAAATTTGTTTTGATCCATCCAATTGTTTGAAGTATGCGTAAGTTGACTGATTGGTCAATTCTAATCCCAGTCACACATCATTCCTTTATTAGTGTTTTTTTTTATTAGCTCAGCATATTGGCTCCGCTTCGCCTGATGGTAAGCGAAAAGAGGAGCCCCAATCGCATCGGCAACGGACAAGAGACCTTGATGTCTTGTGAGTTGACGCTGCCATGCTGGCCTACAAGATGCTTCTTCACGCTTCGCTTGAAGGATCCCATAAGTATAAATGAGGAAAAAAGGATGAATATTACATAAGGCAACGCATTACATAAGGTGCGACATAGATAGGAGTTGCCAAACTTTTTAGTACGCGAAGGAATGATCCCAACGGTGAACTTATGATAAGCAAACCTGCTCGTGACGTTCAGTGACGGAAAAGGGTGAAAGGGATAAGGGAAAGCAGTTCTTCAGACCACTCACCATGGTGAGTACCGCCTATACCATGGTATAGGCGGTAAAATACGCTTAGTGAGCCAATATCTCTTTTAGGTTCCGCTTGCCGCTTTTGAATTACATCCTCCGTATGGGGGCTCTGTTCGCCGTAAACAGATAATGAAGTACAAAAATCGTTGTAGGTACTCAGCCGCACTCCGGTCACGAACCCGTGGAATACTCATTTCTCACTTTCATAATAATTGTATGTCTATTTCATTAATATGAGTACGTCTTTGCCTATGAATATATGCCTAATTATTCTGGAATGACTACTGTAGATCGACAAACGTAGGGTAGGATGTTTTAATACCTGGGCCACACATATCTCGATGTTGCGAAGGTTGAAGGTTCGCGTTATCGCGATGTATGTATTAACCGAATATTTGTGAATAATTGGTCCCTTCGTGAACACATCGCTTCCCTGTCGCTAAACTCACGCACATCAAATAATTTCATCGCAATGGACTTTGCCATCACATATTTCACTCGGCATACACGTATCGTGCAATTTGTGTATAGCGGCCATTTTGGGTCAATTTATGAATTCATTTGTAATCACGAATTAGAAGTTAGTCACACTCTTGTGGCTAACTTCTATATACGATGCTTGAATGAGAATAAAAAACCGGCCAAGTGCGAGTCGGACTCGCGCACGAAGGGTTCCGTACATTATCTATAAAAACGGCAAAAAAAAGTCACGTTTGTTGTATGGGAGCCCCCTTAAATATTTATTTTATTCTGTTTTTATAGTATTTGTTGTTATAGCGGCAACAGAAATACATCATCGGTGAAAATTTCAACTGTCTAACTATCACGGTTCATGAGATACAGCCTGGTGAAAGACGGACGGACGGACGGACGGACAGCGGAGCCTTAGTAATAGGGTTCCTTTTTACCCTTTGGGTACGGAACCCTAAAAAGAACTTTATATACTCTCATACCGAAATTTAGAGAATAAATAACTAAAGGTAGGGAGCGTAATTGTAAGCTACCCGACTGGGGAATGTACCTCCACCTCACAGAATACCGCAGCCAAATAACGGTTCCCTTGAGGGCTGTTGTGTTCCTGCGAGTGAGTGAGGTCACCAGAAAGGAAGGAGATGCTGCGATGGCAGCGGGGGTGGCGGCGCGCGAGCGATATTTTATGTTGCGAGCGTTAATATGGCTACGGTAACCACTTCACATCAGGCGGGCCGTATGCTTGTCTGCCACCCGAAGTAGTATAAAAAAAAAAAAAAAAAAAAAAACTAAACACAGAATCTTAATGTCTTTTATGTAACAAAATATGTTTAAAAAGTTACTTTTCGATACAGCTCTTTATGGACAACTGTATCGAAAAAAAATTTTTTTTTTCTAATTCGATACAGCTGCAGCCCTGGGTTCAACTATATTAAGGGTTATTCGAACTTATTGTTTGTAATAATACAAACGATAAATTCTAATAACAGTTATTATTTTTATACAAGCTTCGTTCCATCAAAATTCCAAATCTTCAGAACCAAAAATAACAATTTAATATCGATATTCCATGTCCTTAAACTCAATAACAGCTTTGTAAAATATAAATCAAACGAGAAGAATCGTATTTCGATACTCATTAGAATAAATATGGCGATATTTTCATCTGTTTAATTCAATCTTAATTTACATTGTGATCTTGAAAATGGTAGCTGTAGGCAAAATATTTTTAAGTTCAATGATCATTATTAAACATTTATCCTTTATAAAATCAATAATATGATAATTGGGGTGTCAATATTAATTATTAGCATAATAGCGACGTGCAATTAATAAATTGATTGATAGTTGTGACATAGTTGACTGACAAAAGAGGCGCTGGCGAAAAGAGAGGCATTTTTTAAGCAACCCGGCTGGGAAAGTACCTCCACCTCACAGAATACCGCATACAACTTGTTGTTGCTGTTCTCCATAGGCGGTGGTGATTGCTTACCATCAAGTGATCCATATTCTCGTTTGCGCCCCTCTCATATACAACAAATATTTGAGATTTCTCTTAAAATATTGCATTATGTCATGTAAGTACTATTATTTCTTTTTTTTTTTCTATATACTACGTCGGGTGGCAGACAAGCATACGGTCCGCCTGATGTGAAGCGGTTACCGTAACCGTATTCACGCTCGCAACATAATATATCACTTGCGCGCCGCCACACCCGCTGCCAACGCAGCATCTCCTTTTCTGGTGACCTCACTCACTCGCGGGAACACAACAAGGGAATTGTTATTTGGCTGCGGTATTCTGTGAGGTGGAGGTACATTCCCCAGTCGGGTAGCTTACAATTACGCTCCCTACCTCTCATTTCGCCAGAGCTTCGTTTGTCAGTCAGCAGGGTGCACCACGTGCAGGTGAAGTAGGCTTTGGTTCAAAGATGTTGATAAAACACTTACACCCCATTCTACATCTTCTTGTGTCATTATGTTCATCTTATGTCATTATGTTGCTCATGACTGCATGTGTGGTGAGCTTGTTCTGATGGATAGGCTCACCACACATTCACAACTCTCATACTCTCTGACACTATATCCACTGTGCATAGACATTTTTTTTAATTTTTCAGTCTTATAAAATACTCTATGCCCTACCTTTTTTTTCGTCAGAGCCGCGTTTGTCAGTTTGCAGAGTGCACCACGTGCAGGTCAGGTTGGTTTTGGTTCAAAGATGTTGATGAACCACTTACACCCCAAATTCAAGTCTATGCAGTCCATTATAAAAATATATACAATGTCTAAGTATCGTCTATATTGACCGGATTTGTTTAGGCAATGTAAAACGCTACAAGTTGTCGTGGTAGTAGGGGCTGATTGCTTTTCGATTAAGGATTAAGAAGGGATCCTATTTCTATACAATGCCTAGACATTGTATAAAATGTCGAATTATATTGATTACCGATAACATAATAATATATTTGCTTACTTTTTCCTTTGGTTATTGACACTGTTTACGTTTACTATGTAATGTAAACTTTAACGTTCGTATCGGGGTCAATCGGGAAATGGTAAGTTTCCCCCATCAATCAAAGTGGACATTAGCATAGTCATGGAACACTTTTCTGTATTACATTGATCGATAAATATTATATTAGTGTTCCAAACAATAATATTTCGAAAGCATATTTTTCAATTATGTTAACAGAAATTACATAGATAACTAGCTTTTGTCGGCGACTTCGTACCCGTAGATGTATGAAATTCATTCATGCCCCTGTTCACCCACTTAAGGGTTGATTAACGAAAAATCGTGGAATACGTATTTACTTATTGTTTTTAGTACTACATTTATAAAGTTCCAACCCGAAATGCCCATTTTTTTGCCGTATACAATTTAATATTATCCCTTATGAGATCGAATTTTAGAAAATATTGAATTTGAGTTTTATTGAATTATGAATTGAGTTTATTAAGTCATGTTATGTAAAGAGCAATATCACGAAATTCCAAACAGATCTATCTGACCACAAACAAAAAAGTTACATACAGAGGTTGATAGTGCCTTTTTACCCCAATAGGAGGTGAATTTCGCAAATTCAAACAATAAAAAAATATTACAACTTTTGTTACGGCCCTACCTACACGCAATATTTAATACAGTTGTCGCAGAAATTTCTGAATTAATACAAATAAAATAAGAAGATGTGACGTCATAACGTGATGGTATTTTGTATGAAGCGATGTCCCAAATTTGAGAGTCCAAAATTGAGATTTTCAAGTTGTCATATCTCGAGAATTTTTTATGCTATCGAAGTAATTATTTCACCCATAGTTTTATTGTGACGTCCATACATAAGAAATGAAAAAGGTTCACTAGCCATGTACTACGTGTGTGTAATACGCGTGGTTAACAATTAATAGTTAGGGGTAGGGGTTCGATCACCGTACAAGACGGTAATTTGTGTGAACGACCTCTGTATTTGTCTTACTCTGGGTGTGTTTTATGTTTACAAGTATCTTTATAAAAAACAATTGGTTGCCTGTAAAGTCGGTATACGGGCGAAAGTTTTACGTGACAACGACTTTGAGTCTCTCTCGCTCTTAGAAGGGACACGCGTCCACGACACGCTTACAATGAGAGCGAGTGAAAGGCACGCGCCTTTCACTCGCTCTCATTGTAAGCGCATAACGTGACCCAGTTTCTTGAAGTGTCACCCGGCTAACCAATTTATAAGACGTTGTCACGTCAAAAAATAGGGTTGTAAGTGGTTCATCAAGATCTTTAGAGCAAAAGCCAAATACACCTGAACGTGGTGCACCCTGCCGACTAGCGAAAGAGCAAACGAGAGGCCTACCTCTCTTACCCTACCCTATCTTGTACCCTAGTACAGTGTATTTGTAAGTTGCCTGAATATAGAATTATCCACACCTCACAGATTACCGCAGCCAAATAACATTTCTCTAGAGGATTGCTTTGTTCCTGCGAGTGAGTGAGGTCACCAGAAAGGAAGGAGTTGGTGCGCTGGCTGGATGGGGGAATTGTGACGCGCGAGCGACATTTCTTGTTACAAGCATTAATATGGCTACGGTAAGCGCTGTATGAATGTGTATAAGTGGACTGTAGTTTATATTTTTACTGGTTACTCAATAAAAGAAAACTTTATAGTGGAGCACAGTTTAATGGCAGCGATTACACCATGACGGAAACAACAACAACAGGAAGACAGTATTGCCCTGTCAATACATTACACAAAATACACAGGTGTTACCAGTATATAATTTATTTTCTAACATTCATGTTGAACGTCTCAACAGCGCTTCGCATCAGGTGAGCCGTATGCCACCCGACGTAGTATAAAAAAAATGGTGGTGACATACAGATAGACAGGCACACGATTTTTACTTAAATTTGCAAGTATACTTTTATTCTAAGCAACCTATTTGTCATACATTTAAAAATTACTAAGCCAAGGATTCAATATAAAAATCCCATGCACATTTCTGCATGATTGTGAAATAAGATTACAAGGCGGCCTCCCCAGTTAGATGTGTTTGTACTGTCGCATTGTGTCGCGACGGAGTGCTTGCACCTATGCAATTGTGCGCATAGAGTTGGAAAATACATTATACTATCGATACATTTTATATCACTTGGGATATAAAAATAATCCACATGAAGATTTTTATCTTTTACTCTGGGAATCAGTCCGACGATCACCGACCAAGTCTCTGTACCTTAGCTCATAACGGGGAGGACGCACTGGTTGAAAAACTTTGGTCTTCAAGCATTCGGGTATATCTGCGTTGAGGATGTGCGGAAGTTTCCCAAAAGCTGACCAGCCCATTGAATGCGTCTATCGATTTCATTGTTCAAATTACCATGGCCCAGCCGTGTGGCCTGTCCGAGGTAAAGATAGTCTTTAACCACTTCAATAGCTGCGTTCTCTGCGGTAACAATAAATTCATCGTTGTACATAACTTTCCTTTTGTCAAAATTCGTGAAGCAGCATTGAGATCGTCAAGCAATAGACTGAGATCCTCCAGCGATTCAGCAATTATGATTGCGTCATCGGCAAATCTGTATTGATATACCTTAAATAGTGTATTATTTAGTCATAAGACATTGTATTAAGGTACAGTTAATAAGAAGTCACAAATAGTTTTAACCTCATGTTTGTGTGGTTTGGATTCTAGATTTATATAGCACATATAGTTTCACGTGTCATGAACACATTCGATTGCAGAGAGCCTAGAGATGTTTGTCTGGAAAGTACATATGGCCAGTGCAGTATAAAATTATATCGATAAATAAGTTTATCGAACATTATCCCAACACTAAGGGACTTGGAGGGCGCTCAAGCACGGGCTGCGGCCTATGTACGTTTCATTTGTCTCAGCGTCTGAGTTGTCTCCGCTAAGGATATACTAGGTTTATCTAGACATGTCTAGACTAGACACAGCTAGACAGATTGTTTATGATATTGGATATTCTAACAAGCTTTTATTTCGTTTCGGTAATTGCAAGATAAATTTGACTCAGATCCCAATGGCCGTTTGAAATTTGGCACAAACGTGTAGTTCTCGTGACAATGAATTAAGTAAATCTATTATGGCGGCATTCACAAAATGGCAATTTATCATTTCCACTTTATACCCATTGGGGTATGAAGTTCTCATGGCTCTTCTTTGTACCCACATTTTGATTGCTTATTCTTGTTTTATACCATATTGAGTGACAAGCTATCATACGGCTCGCCTAAGGTTAAGCTATTAAGTCGGGTGGCAGACTAGTATACGGCCCGCCTGATACTAATGCCCGCAATATTAAATAGTGTTCTCTCCCACCAATTCCAGTGCAGCAACTCCTTCATTTCTTTCTGGTGACCTCACTCACGCAGAAACACACCAACCCTCAAAAGAATTGTTATTTGGCTGCGGTATTCTGGAAGGTGGAGGTACGCCCTACCGCTCATTTCGTCAGAGCCTAGTTTGTCAGTTAGCAGGCTACACCACGAGCAGGTAAGGTTGGCTTTGGTTCAAAGATGTTGATAAACCACTTACACCCCAAATTTGTCCAGGAATTAATTATAGAATCAATATTGATACAAATGATCCTATAATAACATAGCTATATGCAAATACCCGACTGTGTTCAAGTTACTTAGCCGCGCTATGCATTACGACAAACAGTCAACATAGGCTTGCCTGATTACTGTTTACTTAGTGCTTATTTATTGAGGGCCCGAGTCAAGGACTTTATGAGTTAAGTCTAGAATTTTTGTAGGTATTTTACATGTCGGCTGCCAAACAAGTAAACCTGATGTAAAGCGGTTACCGTAGAGTCGTAGACGCTTGCAATACGAGAAGTGTTACTCGGGTATTGGCTCTCCGACTTGTGGATGTGGGCCTTCATAAATTCGGAAATATTTATTTATTTATTACTTTATTGACCACAAAATCTCGGTACAGTAAACGGACTTAATGATAAATGCGTTCTATATCAGTCAACCATTAGGAGTGCAGTACATCACGAATTGGGGTTTTTACAATTTATGGTAAATAAAATACTTATATAAATAAATATTGATGAAGATTACTTACTACTTTGCTAAGCTTTCTAAAAGATAAGCACGGACCTTCTTTTTGATAATAAATTATAATAATATTATAATAGCATTTTTCAACTCGAAGAATTTTCAACTGATGTCTAAAATCATTAATTAATTTATTAAAAGTATAAAAGTATTACTTTAGTGTTATGCTAATACCACATTAAGCTTTAAGTCTTACTGACTCCAACAAGCTATACATAGCAAAATTAAACAAGTCGGCTCATTAAAAGTTAATTAAATATTTCATATGACTCATTATTGTCAGCGTAACTATCCATTGCTCGATTATACACCTTCTCGAAAACAACACGAAATATACAATACAACACAACACAACACAACACAACACAACACAATACAATATTCTTTATTGCACCATATAAAAGATTTTACAAAGGTATTAATATAATAAAAGTACAAAAGGCGGTCTTATCGCTAAGCTATCTCTTCCAGACCACCTTAACGTAGAGGAAACGAAAATGATAGAAAGCAAGTAGGACTACATACACATACACGTATTATACTTATACAATCATACGTACTCGGAGTGTAAAATATACTAAGTTATGTTGGCCAAAAACAAAAAAAAAGTCCTAAAACAACAAAGTATTGATCAAAACTTAAATTCTGAAGCCTCTTCAATGCAAATGCCTACATTATCATTCCGGGCTTAATTAAGAAAATCCTAGCCATCTCACTATGATGTAACCGATTCGATTTAGATCCCGGGAGAGGGGGGACGGGGAGAAATAATCTCCTGTAGGACAAATCCCTAGTAAAATCGACGTCTTATGACCGTGTGGACGTGTCGGGAATTAAGATTAGGTCTCATCGAATGCGGTTAGCTTTAAATTGGTATTTTTGTCGTGGACTGTATTTTTTATTTGGAGGGGTAGAGTGTAGTCAGGGGTTTATAGATGAGGTTTTGTATATGTCATAGTTAAAAGCTAAAACCAGATATTTCTTTCGAAAGTTAGGCAAAGACCTTTATGACTGTCTTCACGAGCCGGAGATTGATTCAATCAGTCAAAAGTGGTACCAAGGCGTATAGTCAAGATTAGTTTTGACTAATGTTCTTAGTCAAAACTGGCTTTACTGATAGTCTTATTAATATATATTTGGGGTGCAAGTGGTTCATCAACATCTTTGAACCAAAGCCAATTTCACCTGCATGCGGTGCACCCTGCTGACTGCCAAACGAAGCTCTGGCGAAAAGAGAGGTAGGGATCGTAATTGTAAGATATCCGGCTGGGGAATGTACCTTCACCTCACAGAATACCGCAGCCAAATAACAATTCTCTTGAGGGTTGTTGTGTTCCTGCAAGTGAGTGAGGTCACCAGAAAGGAAGGAGATGCTGCGTTGGCAGCGGGGGTCACGGCGCGCGAGCGATATTTTATGTTGCGAGCGTTAATATGGCTACGGTAACCGCTATACATCAGGCGGGCCGTATGCTTGTCTGCCACCCGACGTAGTATAAATATAATTAAAAAGGAATCGCCAAATGTATTGTTAAACGCAAAACTTGAGGAGGTTCGACCAATTAGTCTATTTTTTCGTTAAGGCATAAGGGAGGTTCGTCGGAAAGAAAAGAAAAAACGTAACAATTGCTAGGAAAGCGTCTTTTGTGTGTTTTGTTCTTCTACCCGTGCGAAGTCTGGGGCACAAATCTTTATTGCACAAAATACACAATTATACAGTAACACAAATATAATACAAATACAGTATTACATAATAAGCATTTTTTTTTCTATACACAAAGGTTGCCTGGAAGAGATGGCTTCTAGCGATAAGGCCGCCCGTTGTATTTTATAATCACTGTTACTTGTTACTTAATGGCCGTGTGGTTTCCGGCAGACTAGAATAGAATCACTCCGTTTCTTCCCGTGGATGTCGTACAAGGCGACTAAGGGAAATACATTATCAAATATCGATCAGGCCTCCCCAACCCGTTTGGCCAGCGTGGGGAGTGTAGGCCAAATCCTCCTTCCATCTAGGACGGACGAGAGAGGGTCGTGCTCCTGTAGTGGAGACTAAAATGGACCTGATGATGATGTTACTACTTCGTTATCCTGTATTATATGTAAGCATTGTATATCAGATTACCTTTGTGGCTTTAGAAGTATACAGAAGTGTGAATGATCGAAGGACGCAAAGTTAATTTTTTTTGGTAGTGATTTTGATGTTTTTTTTTTTGTATAGGTTAAGATTACCAGCAATAGCTTCACCTTAGCAAGGCTCTGTCAGCAATTTTTTTTACTAGGTAAACAAACTCGTTTCTATATGTTTATGTTTATTTTCATTATTGTTTAGAAATATTTGCCATATAGGTATCTATCTTTCACATTGCTAAGAGAGGAAGTCAAATTCCAAAAGCTTCCTACTCCTATTAATTTCTACCTATTAAATTCGTTGTGAGTTCCAAGGCAGCCGTAGTTTACCTTTACCCCTGGGATCGCAATGGACTTCTTTGTCGGCTCTTTTGGTCATCGATGACAATCCTGGCTACACAGGAGATACAGTGGTGGGAATATGTCATGGGCCCCCGTCCCGTTATCATTTAGAAAATGTCTTCTGGAAGGTTTACTTAATATTATCCTACACGAGCAATGTCGGGGCAAGTCGTATAAAGTCAGGTTAAATTCCGAAACTTCTACTCTCGCTTCTATCCCTGTAAACTCCATTACCTTTTAGCATAAATGCCAACAAAATCGGATTAGTCACGCCGAACAAACGTAACAGACAATTATGTTTATATGTATAGAAATAGACATAATCAAAGTTTCATCTATATTCCTCATTTCAGTGTTCAAATTGCTTCGTCGATATCTGTCTGCTTATGATGCTGAACACAGAGACAACTAGCCTAATACGCGTTGTTGTGTACAATACATAGACAGCTTAGCTTTGTGTTTAGACTCCGTAAAATATTTTAAGCCAAATGTTGACACTTTGAAATATCAGCTCTTGTTAACCATGCGCTTTCGACAAACATTTGCATGATCAATGAATATATATATTTTTTGACATGATAACGATAACGTCTTACAAATTGATGAACGCCGGATGTACGCACGAAAAAGCGTGCCTCATTATCATGTTCCGACTGAATCGAGCGTGCAAGCGAGAGCGCGGAACAAACGATAAAGAGGCGCGATTGGCCTGTTTCTTATTGCCTTATCAAGTAAAATTATCGTCCGTAAACCGAGTTTACAGATAACCAATTTTTTAAAATCTAATATTAGCCACTTCGAAATGTCACCTTTTAATAACCATGCGTATTGGACAAGCGTGTCATCAATGAACAAATTTTTTTTTTGTAAGTAAATCTCTGAGTATTTCTATTGCCTATCTTTTTCTTTTGTATTTAGATATAACATATAAGTTTATAGATTCGTTTTAGTTTCATTGTGTTTTTAATTTGTACATTTATTATAAAATTCATCACTTATTGTTAAAAATAACTAAAAGAACATTCTAAATACCATTACCATAAAATTCTAAATACCAAGCCATAGATTATTATATGAAGATATTATCTAACTGTATTGGTTAGTTATACCACAGAAGTCTAAAAAACAAAGCACAAAATAAATATAGAAGGTTGACTGGGAAACGATCTCTTTGTGCGTTACCGCCTTTGTACCGTTCTGTTTTTCATGTATCTACACATATATTATGTAACTCTGATCAATAAAATTATTACAAACAAAATAAACATAAATTCAGCCTTGCATTTGATTTGTAGTATTTAGCTAGGTATTTAGTGAAGAAAGAAGAAAATATGCTTATTAATCACAATATAAGGATACATTATAATAATATTTAAAACATAATATACATAATCATTGGCCATCGCTCGGCATTAATGCTGTGTAAATAAACACAGTGCCGATATTCTGCGACAGCCAACAGGTGCCAATACGGGCATCGTTGGACGTGGTATGTACCTTAACATAATAGTTCACGTATCTAACTTTTGAAATCCCTCCATCCAGGGCCATTAGGCAATCTGGTATTGTAATGCTCTGTCTATATATTAGTTGTCAATGCCAATTACAAATAGATTGCTCTAATTAAATTGATTTTCGTCAAGCACACATATCTATCCGATAGCTAATTCCTAAGTAATCTAATAGACGGTATATTACGAAATATATTTCTACTGATAGCGGTACGATTATGAAAATGTTTAATAATTTCATTTTTTTTTTTATACTACGTCGGGTGGCAGACAAGCCTAAAGCCTACAGCCCCGTTGTGGTTACCGTAGCCATATTAACGCTCGTAACATGAAATATCGCTCGCGCTCCGTCACCCCCGCTGCCAACGCAGCAACCTCACTCACTCGTTCCTGCGAGTGAGTGTGGACACCAGCCCCCTTACCACCATCTCTTATTGCGATTCAATAATTGAGTAGATTGCTTATTCATACCAATGAATAAGCGACTCTATTTCAAATGGAATAGAGTCGCTAATTCATTGGTATGAATAAGCGACTCTATTTCAAAAGTAATAGACTCGCTTATTCATTGGTATGAATAAGCTGGTGGTAAGGGGGCTGGAAGGGAGGGGTTGTTGCGTTGACTTGAGTTGCGACGCACGAGTGTTACTATGTTGCAATCGTCTATAGGCTACGATAACTGCTTCCTAACAGGCGGGCCGTATGCTTGTCTGCCGACGTAGTATAATAAAGATATGGTTTTATCAATTTTAAAATATTTCATATCAAGTAATTTTTGACAAATTTACAATATTGTAGAGTATCCTGATAATATTGCCTTGAAAAGATAGCTTTTAGCAATAAGGCCGCCTTGTTGCACATACATAGTCTATAAGTGGATATTTTCTATATCCTGACTAAATTGTTTCTGTAGTTTGTATAGTGTAAATAAAGCGTACTCTATCTATCTTATTACGAAGAAAAAAGCTTTAGGAGATTTAGGAGTTTGAAGGTGGGAGAGTAAGAAACAATTTCACTTCTAATAGCAAACTGTAATGCTTAAACATGTTAATATATTTTTTTTATAAATTGTACAAGTACATCGGAGCAATTGAGAGATAATCTGACGTGTGTGTTTTTCTTCCCGTTGCTAGGCAGCATAAAAGATAAGTATAGCCATACCACACCCCGGACACTCCATACAAATGTCGCGTCGTTTATTACTACATAAACAATGGCGTCTGTGCAGAGCGCGAATGAGCGTGTGTGCATGCGGCGCCATACAAACTGTTCCAGATTTGTTTCAGAGGGTAGGTGAGGTCGACACGAGAGAGCGGCAGGGAGTGGCTATACTGTCTCTATCTAACTACCTAATTATGAAAAAAAACCTTATTTTTATTAAGCAAAAAATCTAAGTAAAATATAAAATAATGTTCTATTATGAGATCCATAAATTCACGTCACTAAATATACAACTTAAACACACAAAGTTATGTCAATTAAGCAAACACTTTAACATTGTAAAATTGTGGAAAATACATTCGTGACTATTAAATGGGTCGCACCCCGAGAGATATCACGCGAAAAATAAACATACAAATGAAATATAAATGTGATTACAGAATATTCATAACTTATAGTGGTTATTTTACGTGTATTTCCCACTGCTGGTCTCCCATCAATCCAAGGGTTTTTTTTTAAATTCTTATCCCCTGACAGGATCAGAGACTTTAGAGTGCAATATTGTAATTTATTTTTAAATTTTATATTTATTGAGATTTATGTACTACGGTTCTGTGCTACGGTGTTAAAATATTGTGATGTTTATTTATGGTGTTTGTCTATTTTATATATCTATTTTGTTATAATTTGTGATGTCTATACGTTTATTCATATTTGTTAGTTATTTCATATACTCTATTTTTATGTGACATTTGTTAATTTTGCTTTTAGGTTTTATTATTGTTTTTGTGTTGCAATTACTTTATTCTTATATCCGTTTGTTGATGCTGATTCCCTTACATTAAATTCGAAATGAATTGCAAAAGCCATCCTGAAGGGGATGCGTCAGTTGTAAATTTAATTGAAACTTGTAAAAATTGTATAAAATAGTCAGTAATTAAGCTTCTTTTTGGAGCTAGTTAAAAATGCTTCTTGGTTCCAGTCAAGCTGTCTACGTAGTTTGATCTCCCCGGTTCCAAAGTAGCCGTGCCGACCGCTTTAGAATATCTGGTCAAATCTAGTAGTTATAAGTATATTTTTTTTTCCAAGGGGGTTTACCGCATACTCGACGTATAAAAAATACGTCGTAGTATATAAAAGAAAACTCCACCCTGCTCAACTATGGGTTGACGAAGGCCAGTGTTTTCAAACTGTCTAAAAGTCACTGGCATAGCTTAACGACTATCCTTACATGCAACATGCGGGACTTAACTTGCCCTGTGAAGCACAAAGGAGCCTGAGCATGACCTATAAACAGGCTACGGTTGACGTTGCTATATATTACATAATTATTGATTGATTGGTCTATCTTAATGCCTGGGATAAGAGATATCCTATTCAAAATGTTATATTTATATTGGGGTGCAAGTGGTTCATCAACATCTTTGAACGAACGCCAACTTCACCTGCACACGGTGCACCCTGATGACTGACTGACTACCCGACTGGGGAATGTACCTCCACCTCACAGAGACAAATAACGGTTCCCTTGAGGGCTGTTGTGTTCCTGCGAGTGAGTGAGGTCACCAGAAAGGAAGGAGATGCTGCGATGGCAGCGGGGGTGGCGGCGCGCGAGCAATATTTTATGGGCTGCGAGCGTTAATAATAACCGCTTCACATCAGACGGGCCAATACAATATGTCGCTGTTATTATTATATCTATTCATTATTAAACTGTTTATTAATAATTCTAATTGATTAGTCATCTGATAATGACAATCGACATATTGTATTGGGTACAGTGACATTAAGTACTATAATAAGTTTTCGACAATATTCAAGTGTTATATAATATATTATAGTTGCGACGAGCTCGGTGGCGTAGCGGTCAATGACGCGACTTCGACACCAACGCTCGTGGGTTCGATTCCCACACAGGACAAACATTTGTGTGCATGAACATGTCTGTTTGTCTTGGTCTGGGTGTTTTCTATGTATCATAAGTATGTATTTACAAAACAAAAATGTATTTACGTATGTTTATCAGTTGTCTAGTAGGTACCCATAACACAAGTTTCGCTTACTTTGGGGCTAGATGGCGCTGTGTAATTTGTCTGACAATATTTGTCCGACAATATATTATTTTTTGTATTGACATCATACGCATAATTTGACTTATTAGCTTATTTGTTATCATTATTATTAGACATTATCAGCCTGTATCTACCTACTGCTGGATTTCCCAATGCTTTCCACCATATGCGATCCTGCGTTTTCCGCATCCAACCGCTACCAGCCACATTTTTGACATCGTTATTTTTTTATACTCCGTTGGGTGGCAGACAAGCATACGGCCCGCCTGATGTGAAGCGGTTACCATAGCCATATTAACGCTCGCAACATAAAATATCGCTCGCGCGCCGCCACCCCAGCTGCCATCGCAGCATCTCCTTCCTTTCTGGTGACCTCACTCACTCGCAGGAACACAACAGCCCTCAAGGGAACCGTTATTTGGCTGCGGTATTCTGTGAGGTGGAGGTACATTATCCAGTCGGGTAGCTTACAATTACGCTCCCTACCTCTCTTTTCGCCAGAGCTTCGTTTGTCAGTCAGCAGGGTGCACCGCGTGCAGGTGAAGTTGGCTTTGGTTCAAAGATGTTGATGTACCACACACACCCCAAATGCTTGTCTGCCACCCGACGCTGTATAAAAATAAATATAATAATCATCCTCTTTAAACTTTCAAGTAGGTAGGTACGTTAAAAATCAGTCTTGAATCTGTATTGTTTTACTATTAAACGGAGTTAATTCATACATATTAATGGCATAATTGGAGTTGCGAGCGACCGTGTAATATTATGTATCGAATTTACTAATTACTCTGTAATTATTACTGGGAAACCGCTGGGCAAACGATTAAGCGGATTGGGGTACCATAATTAGTATTACTGATTTATAATTCGTGAATTATAGATATTATTTTATGAATTGGTTTATTGATATTAATTCTATTTCAATAGAAGGAGAAGAAGAAGAAGAAGAAGAAAAACATTTATTTGCTCATTACACAGCACATTATGTTTACATAAGACAACAAACAGATAATATGGTATTAAAAAGAAGAATAATAAAGTACTGTGCAATGTCGCAAAATGGTCCCAACTCAGCATAAAGACCGAAATCTGCAACAGACTCGGCACTGATTTTCAGTTAGGACCAGTTGCAACATCACGGACATACAAGCACAATAAAAAAATAAATTAAAACAACAAAAAAGAAACTACATAAACAAATTACACACAAAATCAAAAAAGACTCAATAACAACAATAAAAAAAATACTCCTACTAATTTCTTCTGATTAAATTCGTTGTGAGTTCCAAGGCAGCTGTAGTTTTACCCCTGGGACTGCAATGGACTTTTTTTTATACTACGTCGGGTGGCAGACTGATGTGAAGCGGTTACCGTAGCCATATTAACGCTCGCAACATAAAATAGCGCTCTCGCGCCGCCACCCCCGCTGCCAACGCAGCATCTCCTTCCCTTCTGGTGACTTCACTCACTCGCAGCAACACAACAACCCTCGATAAACTCACACTCGCATTTTAGGAACCCTTATTTTGCTACAGTTCCATAAACTACTGTTATTATCTATAGGCTAAGGCACAGTATAAGCACACACCGGCCACTCCATACAAATGATGCGTCGTTCACTACTGCATAAATAATGACGTGTGTACAGAGCGAGAATGAGCGTGTGTGCGTGCGGCGCCATACAAACTGTTCCAGATTTGTCTCAGAGGGGAGGTGAGGTCGACACGAGAGAGCGGCAGGGACTGTCCATACTTACTTATACTGTGGTATAAGTATAAGTCACACCCCGGACACTGCATACAAATGTTGCATCGTTTGCTATTACATAAACAATGACGTCTGTGCAGAGCATGAATGAGCGTGTGTGCGTGTGGCGCCATAGAAATTGTTCCAGAGTGCTGAGTGCGAGTTTTTTATTCACGTTCGATCATGTCAACGTAAACAAACCGACCAAATAGAGAAGTACTCTCATGTTGTGAATTTACCAGACGCGTGTTACAAATCCAATTTAGCCGGGTTGCTCACTTCGAAATGTGAGCGGGTAAGCTATATAATTTTGATATGTAACACACGTCATATAAATTTACAACATGATAGTATTTATCTATTTGGTTGGTTTGTTTACGTTGACATTATCGAACGTGAATAAAAAACTCGCACTCAGCACTCAGATCCGTCTCAGAGGGGAGGTGAGGACGACACGAGAGAGCGGCTGGGAAGGGCCATAGTACCGTGTACCGTGGTCATTAGTTGGTGTGCCTCGGAAAAATTAGGTCATCTCATAAAGCTAATTAGACGGACAGAACAAAAATACTTGCACAAATAAACTCTGATTTAATATTTATGATGTACATACCTAAAAAAAATTTCGTTTTCCTAGGTGTACTTAGATCCAAAAATTTTGCGGAACACTGACTTATAGTGTGGTATAATAGTACTACCACAGTATAAGTAATAGTACTGTAATATCGGGCGGGCCGCATGCTTGTCTGACTCCCAACGCCGTATAAAAAGAAGTATTGTACCACAGAATAAATAATAGTACTGACTGTACTTAACCCATAACGAGTACAATCGATCGAATAATGTTCGAGTCTATAACACATTTTGATATCGATTTCTTAAAAATAACTTAACACAAGGGCGTGAAAGTGAGTTGTAAGTCATTGGAAAATCATTTATACTCACAATGAATTGAAAGGCATAATTATTAATATCATCATAGTCGTTATGACTATGAATGATGAGCTTGATGGCGTGGCCGTCTAATCGATCACGCAAGTCAAGTAACGTCGACCGTAGTCTGTCCATGGATGGGTTTATTTATCTCGAGCTCCTCCGTGCTTCGGAGAGTACGTTAAGCCGTCTGTCCCGGTTGTTGTCGTTAGATGACTGTTGTTAAGCCAAGCCAGTGGATTTTAGGCGGCTTGAAAGCACTGGCCTCAGCCAACCCGCAGTTGAGCAACGTGATGGATGGATGGATTGCCCAAAATCGGTCTTGGTCTTGCAGTCTTGGTCTTGTTCTTGCATTTTTGCAAGACCAAGACCAAGACCAAGACCGCATAATTTTAGCAAGACCAAGACCAAGACTGACCGTGCAAGATTTGAGCAAGAACAAGACTAAGCCTGCGAGACTCTTGCGTCTTGCAGTTAGTGTCGTTTCAGGGAGTATAGGATTTCTGGTATATGATTAGGGAATGAAAATCTCCATTTAAAAAAAAAGAGTGCATCCCTAGTTTTGACCATCGGCACTTTGATAGTGCGCTGCGCGGCGTCTTGTTGTCGGCATCATCATCATCAGCTATTCGGCTATACACCTGCCTATATACACCCGCCGGCGGCTTCTACTGATATCGCATACAATCGTCGCCGCGGCACCGCACGCACAACATTTGACACTGTTTGATAGCCGCCATAGAGTACATGTTCCAAAGAATAAAATAAGTTTCTGGGTGCTCAGAATGGATACGAATACATTATGCTGATCTCGCAAGAAATATTGTAATTAGATAACGGTAAGGATAGGTAGATATCATACTAATTTATTCTAGTAACTAAATATTATAATATTAACGACATAAGTAAATGGGTTTACAATAATTACTTACTATTACATTTTATTATTACCTAATAGATAACATGTTCAATAAGTTCACTGCAAATCTCGATTGTTGGAAGTGTGTGTTTTTAAAAGACAAAGTGCTCGAATATGTCGTCTCCCATTTGCTAAATATATACTTTTGACATACTTGAAACGTTTAAAAATACTCTACAATGCTAAACGAATAATATAAAAGCGTGTATATAAAATAAATAAATCGTGCAATAAGATCTATGTACTACTCTAATTACTCTGTTACGTTGTTCTAAGCTCTAAAGTAACGTTTAATAAATAGCAATAGCCTAATAGGTAATTGCGAGACTTGCGAGACTATTGCTGCAAGACCAAGACCAAGACCAAGACTGGGAGCGCAATACCAAGACCAAGACCAAGACCAGGTGTATTGGCGCAAGACCAAGACCAAGACTAGCTAAGTCTCGTCTTGTTCTTGCATTTGGGCAACACTACTCTAAACCCCTTCGATTGAGAGGAGACCCGTATCAGTGGGATGAATAAGGATTGATGACGAGTATTCTATCGTTTTAAATAGATTTGTAAGAAAAATAAAGGTGTTTCCTCTGGTCATGTCTAAATTTGCAGCATCCGAAAGGTTTTTTTTTTATATGTGTTTTTTATATGCCCGCCTGATGTGAAGCGGTTACCGTAGCCATATTAACGCTCGCAACATAAAATATCGCTGGCGCGCTGCCACCCCCGCTTCAACGCAGCATCTCCCTACTTTCTGGTGACCCCATTCACTCGCAGGAACACAACAACCCTCAAGAGAATTGTTATTTGGCTGCGGTATTCTGTGAAGTGGAGGTACATTCCCCAGTCGGGTAGCTTACAATCTTATCTTCTAATATTATATAGGTATATATTATTTCTTACATATTATTTAGACATTTCCATATCTGTCAATCTTTGTTTGCATTTGTTCATTTATGTGTATTTTCTTTAGTTTATGTAAAAAGTGTAACAGCAAACCAATAAAAATAGTATCTATCTATCTATCTTCTGTATCTAAAAAAAGCAACCGTTACCTATTGACTGATCTATTAACGCACATCTCAAATCACTGAGCGCATCTCGCACTATTTAAATAATCTAAATATATAATGTTTCCGGCAGACTAGAATAGGATCACTCCGTCTCTTCCCGTGGATGTCGTACAAGGCGACTAAGGAAAATACATTATAAAACATCGATCAGGCCTCCCCAACCCGTCTGGCCAGCGTGGGGAGTGTAGGCCAAATCCTCCTGTCTAGGACTGATGAGAGAGGGTCGTGCTCCTGTAGTGGAGGCTAAAATAACCTGATGATGATGATGGTGAAGAAACTTGTAAAAAACGTTGTAGTTACTACATAAACCAATATTCAAATGATTAAGATATACATCTGAATGACTTTTAATATAAAATTCTCATTTCCTAAGTCGCATTTTGCGTGATTGGAAAAGGCGATTGCGTCGCTGACGTACTAGTTTTGTGACCCGGTTTACCTTTATCAAAGTATAACAAATCTGTTTCAGATTGTATGAAAGCCGTAGATCGTGTATGTTTTTTTTCAAAAGGTATCTGCCCCCTTACCACCATCTCTTATTGCGATTCAATAATTGAGTAGATTGCTTATTTATACCAATGAATAAGCATCTATTCAGTTATTGAATCGCAATAAGAGATGGTGGTAAGGGGGCTGGTGGCTTTTTAAATAGTAACTTTAATTGATAAAAATTATTCGGGATTCCAATCTCATTAATGAAACGATAATTTTATTAAAATAATAAATAAATAAATATTCCTGGACAAATTACACACTGCCATCTAGTCCCAAACTAAGCAAAGCGTGTACTATGGGTACTATTACTTTTACATTTTATTGATTTTTAAGTTACTATCGTCACATTTTTTTATGCTATGTCGAGTGGCAGCGAAGCATAAGGCCCGCTAATGTGAAGCGATTAAAAAACATTGCTCGTGCGCCGCCACCCCCGCAGCTTACTGCCATGTGTTGACAGTTTGTGGATCACCCACACAAAAAAGTAGGCCGGTTTTATATAGTAAGGATGACAAACAAATAAAATGCTTGGACGAGTACACAAATGCATAGTTTAGGGCAGTGGTTCCCAACTTTTTTTTGTTCGCGTGAACCTCGTAGTGGTCCCTACGAGGTTTTCGTTGCGAGTAGGGTCCCCAATTGTCATATAAATCCATTATTCTATAACTCGAAATTTGAGTATTCTCATTGAGAGGCTCAATCTCTTACATTATAAGTTTGTACTTATAATGTAAGAGATTGAGCCGGTATGTATCACGGCATTGAGAGGCTCAATCTCTTACATTATAAGTTTGTACTTATAATGGTAAGAGATTGAGCCTCTCAATGCCGTGATACAAATTACGGACCATAATTTACCTTTCACAAACCACTGGTGGTCCGCGGACCACCGGTTGGGAACCTCTGGTTTAGGATTACGAATATAAGATGCTCCCGGCCATCTTTACAGCCTTTTTTTTCGTGGGAAAATATGTTAAGGATACCGCGCAGCCCATCAGGGCAGCGTGGTTATGTCGGAGTCCGCTATGGGGAAGTGGCAGCCATACCGACTGAAACTCCACGATCTCCTTCTCTCCGCCGATTGGCGAGGCCACGGGAACTGCGAAGGCATTACCGCGACCCACCGGCGGTTGTCCTCCTGGGGAAATCAAGTTTCTCCTGGATTAATGGCGCACCTGGAGACATACGGTGCGGAGACACCGCGGGTTATTTTTTTACGAGGTTTTCTTCATCGACTTCGGATCGGCGAAACCGGCGACTACGGTAATCTCTTCACACCAGGGGGGCCGTATGCTTGTTTGCCATCCGACGAAGTGTAAAAAGCAAATTTTTAAATATTAAAAGGTCTGAAAGGGTTTATATGTTCATTTACCCACTTAAAGCAATAAAACCATAACTCAAACCTTCAATCCACGAAAACCAACTAATCTGGCGATCGTCACGCGACTATTAGTAGATCAGTCCATAACTGTGTCACCGTGACCCAAATGTGTCACACTGTCAACTATGGTTAACAAAACATTAAAAAATAATGGGTGCTCAAATTAGAGGAAAAATATTTTCAAAGGATTAAATAAAATAAAAAGTTTAATGCCTATCCTATTTCGGTCATATTAATCTATATATTTTTTCGTTGTTGTTGTTCGTTTATGCTTACCCTTAGCATAACAGCATATTTAATATAACCTCATCTGACATGAGACAAATCTGGAACACGTGCAATATACCTACAGCTAAATGCACCCCTGTGTGCCAACCTTCCGATAATATCACAGGATTGCGAGTCTCTCGTCTAGTAAATAACCAGACGAGAGGACCTTTACCCGCACCTATCTTGCGGCCAGTAAACCAACCGAGCACGCAAGCGGATTGGTAGCAGGTCTTACTCTCCTTTCACCTGCAAGCTGGATAAGTAATTAGTGTTGAACCGACGCTCGGTTTCCCAAACATCTCGGGGACCTACCACCACTCTCCAATCTCTATGACGGGTACTGGAGCTGTAGACACGCTCGCTTCCCGACGTACACCTAGTGTAATTGTACCCACACTGGGACGCCAGATAGCTGGCTGACAGGTACAAGTGACGCCTACCTCAGTAGTTCCAGCTGCGAAAACTCCCCACGGTCCTCCGTGGGGAGTATCAAATCTGGATCAGTTTGTATGGCGCCGAACGCACACTACACAGACGTCATTGTACTATAACTACTACATAAGTAGTAGTTAACGACATGACATTTGTATAGATTGGTCGAGGCGTGGTCCTGCTGAATAAAAAGTCCACATTCAAAATCCAATCGAATGAAATTCGTATCTGAAAACTTCGGAATACGCACCCTGAATCTATCCGAAATTTGATGTTAACATGTGTCGTACATTTAGATCCCACTATATTATTTACAAACTGTTATTATGATACATTTGATAAAGCTAGTGAAGCACTTTCATCATCAGTAATCAGTTATTCAATATCTTGTATAGTTTATAAAATAACCTAGTTCACCCAGATCATTTATTTGACGATCCTTTATTTTTATTTGATCCCTGTGGGTTGCCGGTCATTATCAACTCCACCCTGTATATGTATATATATATCATGTTACATTTCTCTTTTAGACTTAACAAGTGTACTAGGAAATATCCTGTGTTACAGATGTTACTCGTATGTCCTTCCATTTTTAGGGTTCCGAACCTCAAAAGGAAAAACGGAACCCTTATAAGATCACTTTGTTGTCCGTCTGTCTGTCTGTCTGTCTGTCTGTCTGTCTGTCTGTCTGTCTGTCTGTCTGTCTGTCAAACATTTCTATGTCGAGAATGCGTGGAGGTATCAAGCTGAAATTTGAACTGTATACACAAGTCTACGGTCCCATGAAGTTAAAAAAAAATCAAACTGCTAAGTTTACGTAGAAAAAAGTTACGGCCGTTTATTCAGCAAAAAACGCATATTTCGACACACTCAAAGGAATCAAAACCTATGGGGTACTTCCCGTTGACCTAGAACTATGAAATTTGGCAAGTAACATCGTTATAGACTACAAGTACAGGAATAAATCTCAAAACTATACATTTGTAAATAGATCTAAAAAAATAGGGGGTCTATATTTTTTATAGAGTGTCGAAATTTCAAATTGAAACTACTAGTTCAAATGGGGTATCATATGAAAGGGCTTGATGTACACATTGCAAAATATATTTTATTTATTTTTTTCGACGCATTATTTCTTATTTATAATGAAAAATATCAAATTTAATAATGATACTACGTACCTACGGAACCCTCGGTGGGCGAGTCCGACTCGCACTTGTCCGGTTTTTTTTTTTTAATAAATTTAATAATATATAAAATTACATCGATAGCACATTGGTTAAATCTATCTTCATCACCAAGCAAAATACAAAATAAACCAATATTTTTTTTAAAAAAAGTGGGATGTGACTGTGCCATGGACACGACCGTGAATACGGTATATGCACTAAAATTATCTCAAAATGGCAGCGCTTTCCCTCCCCCGCACGCGATGTTCAATTGTCCTTACTTACGAGGTTAATAAATTCTTTGATCCTTCATCTGTCCAATGGTGTGATTGAATTTCGAAACTAAGTCTGTCAAACTGTATCCCCCGATTTTGTTATCATTTGGTTTTTTATATAGTCCCCATATTATTATAGTAGCAAATTTAAAGACACACAGTATACACGTCAAAATGTATAGACACGTAGGTAATGATATATATACGCGACTTCCTCGTTTAATAGCGTTTCATTGTAGATATAGTATTTTGCGAATATCGTTTTCGGAGCACTCGTTCCAGAAGTGCTATATAAACAGATTGCTTGAATTGTTCCCTTTAGTTAATTAACATTCTTAGTAGTAGGCGTATCGGTAAACTTCTAAATTAAACAAAACCCCAATGCTAACCACATTAAGAGTTACATCAAATTTGTTACTCTGCCACTGAATAACATCAGACCCATTCCATTGACAATTTCGTATGGCATATCTGTTACTTGCGCTAACAAAAAATACCTCCTATGCGGTATTATAATACGAAGTTGTTATTTTTATCCAGTTCTAATATTACGTGGTACCGCTCCCAGAATTAATAAGCAAATGCTTGTCAAAGTTTTCGAAATGTTGGAGAGTTTGAGGTGATATGAATTAATAACAATTATTTATTATAATCTGTTGAAATTATGCTTCCTTTGGGGTACTTTGAATTACTTATAAGTTATGTGTTGTTATATTAAAGGTTTTAATTATAATATTTTGTGTTTTGTTTCATCTTAAGTTGTTCGTTAAGAAATTAACTTGCGATTAATTATTTATTATTAAATTATTTTTGTATATTTCAACTACTAGACTTAGATCACTAGCAACGATCTCTAGAGAATTGTTATTTGGCTGCGGTATTCTGTGAAGTGGAAGTACTTCTCCAGTCAGGCAGCTTACAAATACGCTGTACCCTACCTCTCTTTTGCCAGACCCTCTTTCACTTGTCGGCGGGTGCACCACGTGCTCTAAAGATCATGGTGAGCCACTTAGACCCTATACTCGTTGGACGAGCTCGGTCGATTGTGTCGAATGATTAGCAATGGCCACTTTGACTCCGAGGTCGCGGGTTTCTATGTATTATAAGTATGTATTTACAAAAAAAATGTATTTAAGTACATTTATCAGTCGTCTAGTACCCATAACACAAGCTTTGCGCTTAATTAGGGACTAATGACGTTTAAAATTGTCCAGAAATATTTATTAAATACTTTGTCGCAGATCAGGTTAACTTTGGCTTGAGCTAATTATTTAAGATTGAGATTTTTACGTTCCAATTACATCCCGCGTGAATATTAGCACACTTTTGCAATGGGTAGCATGTCAGTCAAGGGTCATAATTGCTATATTATTTTTAGTAGAGTATATTATTATTATACCATTTATTTCACATTTTTCTCTTTTTTTTACATTTAAAAAAAAAATAAAAAAAATACATTAATAAATATAAAAAAAAGGGGCACCCGCCAGTAGTGGAGCGAAGACCCAAACTATCGGTGGTCTGGGGGGCTAGCCAAACGGCAGTTGCGAAGTAGAAAAGCGTAGCGATCGCTAATTTGAACTGTGGAGCTCATACTAAAATGTTCGAATTGACAAATGTCACGTGATGTATCTAACGTTCGTTACGCTACGAATTACACTTGGCTAGGGGGGCAGATCTCCAGACTGAGGAACCTTCTCACGATGCGGGCCGTGTCTAGGAGAACCGCCTTCTGTATCTGGTTATTATTATTATTTTTATTTATTCTGATTCCCTAATAATTCTCTAGAAATTAATTTATGGAAATTTTAAAACGACAATAAATGCATATTTTATTCAAAGTTAAATGTAAGGTACTGCATTTTTGACCTAGGCTGACTTTATTCTTCAGAAATAAGTGATCATAATCTGAAGACCAATTCCGGTCATTATTTTTGACCGAATCGAGAATGAATTTTGAATTGACTGAAAGTTATTCATTAATTAATATCAATTATTATTGTTACCAGAATACCATTTTTGATTTGTCTAATTTTCGGTCATAATTCTACACTTCTTTTTGGCGTGTAATTGGTTCATCAACATCTTTGAACCAAAGCCAACTTCACCTGCGCGTGGTGCGCCCCGCTGACTGACAAACGAAGCTCTGGCGAAAAGAGAGGTAGAGAGCGTAATTGTAAGCTACTCGACTGGGGAATGTACCTCCTCCTTATAGAATACCGCAGCCAAACAACATTTCCCTTGAGGGTTGTTGTGTTCCTGCGAGTGAGTGAGGTCACCAGAAAGGAAGGAGATGCTGCGTTGGCAGCGGGGGTGGCGGCGCGCAAGCAATATTTTACAGGCGGGCTTATTTCTCACCCGACGTAGTATAAAAAAATACATAATCACAATTTACAATGGCCGTGTGGTTTCCGGCAGACTAGAATAGAATCACTCCGTCTCTTCCCGTGGATGTCGTACAAGGCGACTAAGGGAAATACATTATCAAATATCGATCAGGCCTCCCCAACCCGTTTGGCCAGCGTGGGGAGTGTAGGCCAAATCCTCCATCCGTCTAGGACGGACGAGAGAGGGTCGTGCTCCTGTAGTGGAGACTAAAATGGACCTGATGATGATGATGATGACAATTTAATTAAACTTTGTAACTTCATACTGTAATACGAGAATATCAAATAACATTTGTGTGATCCAGACTGGATCAGTGTACTTAATGCGAGCTGGTTACATTCGAACGTGTTAAGGTTTAGGTACAAGCCGACCGAAATAAGATAAAGTTTCATATTGTGAATTTACCAGACGCGTGTTACGTATCCAAATTAGCCGGGTTGCTCACTTCAAAATGTGAGCAAGTAAGCCACATAATTTTGATATGTAACACGCGTCATATAAATTCACAACATGAGAGTACTTATCTATTTGGTCGGTTAGTTTACGTTGACATGATTAAAAGTCACCAAAAAATCGCACTAAGCACTCTCAGTTTTACAAGCCTACCAAATTAAGAAAAAGTTTCATTATTGTGAATTTACCAGACACGTGTTACATATTCTTTTTTTTTTTTTTTTTTTGGCAAACAAGCTTACGGCCCGCCTGGTGGAAAGCAGCTACCGCAGCCTATGAACGCCTGTAACACCAGGGGCATCACACGCGCGTTGCCGACCCTGTAAAAACCTCTTCACGCCCTTTTTGAAGAACCCCATGCTGTAGTCTCCTGGGAAAACCTCCACAGGCAGTTCATTCCACAGCTTGACAGTACGCGGGAGAAAGCTTCTCTGGAACCGCACAGTACGCGACCACTTGGGCTCCTATGTGTGAGGATGAATTGCCTGTCGATGGCGAGCGGTGCGACTGTAGAAGGAGGCCGTGGGCATCATGTCAAACAACTCCTCTGAACACACCCCATTGTACAATCGGTAGAACACACAAAGGGACGCAAAATCTCGTCTCAGACTTAACGGTTCTAAACCGTCTGTAAGTTTGGGATCCTCAACAATCCTCACAGCACGCCTTTGGATTGAGTCACAAGGTGCAAGCTGGTATCTAGGCGCTCCCGCCCAATATCTAGGCGCTCCCGCCCAAAATCTACATATCCAAATTAGCCGGGTTGCTCACTTCAAAATGTGAGCCACACAATTTTGGTATGTAACACGCGTCTTATAAATTCACAATGAGAGTTCTTCTGTATTTGGTCGGTTTGTTTACGTTGACAAGATCAATCGTGAACAAACACGCACTAAGCACTCTGGAACGGTATTTTGACTGTATTTTAATTAAGAGAATTGCCCTTCTGTTCTAATATTTTTCGCAACTACAAGCAAAGATAAATATATTGAACAGCACATAAATAATAAGTTATTTGTTGGTCCGTACGTTCATAATCCCAATAGAAGCTCGTGCGACAAACTAGCAAACTGTTGTTGACTTGAACTAAGTTGAGATTTGTTGTTGTTGTCGCAAAGTCGTGTAAAACTGTTGTACAAGTATTCGCAAATACATACATGAGGGAGTTAAGTTGTAGCTATAATATGAAGTTATTCTTTGTTGCTCTTGTCTAGTTTGGAACACGAAAATGACAATTAGTAATTTGCACACTTATTAATATATGCGGAGTGTATGGTGGACGCGAGGTGGTATGCAAAATCCTGTGAAAGAAATTACTTATAATAAATAATAATAATCCGTCTCTCTTCTGTAATAGCCCGGTATTAAGTTCACCCAGATCTCATCTCCATAGCCCATTTATTTTCCATCACACTTCGCAATAGTCTCAATGCCTGCCGAGACCTGCTCATGGGTATGTCGTTCCATTGACATATCCTGGAGCGGGTCACGGCGGGCGTACAACATTACATCAAACTTCTCAAAGGGGCCTCTACGCGTTGGATCCATATCTCCGCGCACGCCTATCAAATGACCGGGCTTGACCCGTGATTAAAAAGAGATACATAATAATAATACATAGAGATACATACAATAATTTGTATAAAATTATGTCAAATATAAATACAAAATAAAAAAAAAATCAAAAATATTATTACTAATTAAAATATTAAAATAAAATATAAATAGGCAATTAGTTAAATTTACGTAATATTTGTCGTATGGGTAATTTGTACCCAACACTTATAAGCTGGGGTTGTTATAAGTCTTTCTGCCAGGCTACGTATGATTGCGTTCTTACACCTACCAACCCTGAACATAAACGACGCTATCCTCTTTCTTTGAATGGCATTAAACCAGTCTACTCGAGCCTGTGTGAACATTTCAGACGCACTGCAGAACTGGTCCAAACCCATAAGTTGCCTGAAGATGTTATTGTAAGCGACTTGTATGCCACTGTGAGATTTTCTCGTATAGTTAGTCCAGAGTTGGCACGTATAAAAATTCTGGCAGAATGACTTAAACAAAGTAACTTTCACGTCAGGGGCCGATTTAGAGAATTTTCTGGCAATCATGTTGCCAACCACACAAAGTGCTCTGCGTTGCCTTTCGACATCTGCGTCATCCTGCCGATGAGGATGAGTCTAGCTATTACTTGTTATTATGTTATCAGGTGTGATGACTCCTGATAACATAATAACAAGTAATAGCCACGGACTTCGTGAGTGATATGCTTTAATTATTCCAATAAGTCAAGAACCGATCCTAAAATTAACTAAAACTATGAACCTTCCAAAGACCCGTGCAAAGCTCAATAGTACCTGAGCAAAATTCTACATGCCCCAGGAATGTTGGAACTTCGCTTCGAAAGTTTACTTGGCTTGGAACGGGGGGGGGGGGGGGGGGGAGAGCGTCTCACATTCCACCATTTCGTGGAATTTCATTGTGTCTCCTGTGTAGCCAGGATTAACAGCGGCGATCGCCAAAAAAGGTAATAAACAGTGAAGTCCATTGTAATCCCGGGGGTAAAACTACGGCTGCCTTGGAACTCACAAGGAATTTAATCAGAAGAAGTTATTAGGATTAAGAAGCTTTTTGAATTTGACTGTCTCTCACATTGCTGTCATGTGAGAAACAGCATTACGGCAAATAAGGCATTAAAAGCCTAAAGAAATGGCTAGTCAAGTGAAGTTCAACTAGCGTGCACCACGGATTTTAAGTATCTGACACTATTGGGGACCTAAAACAGGCTTTGCTTGGAAAGCAAACCTAGGGGTTTGCTTTTTGAATTGAAAACTTCTTTAGCGGCGTTGTGCACTTTTTGGGATGGGTAAAAAATGTTAAACTCGCGTCAGGACACGTGACCTGAACGAGAATTCGTAAGACGAAGGGAGAGTAGACTCCAGGCGCGGTGTAGGAGAGGTAGTAATATACCCCTCTCTTTCTACCACGCGGCGAAAATGTATGCCTGCTCCTGCTGTTTTTTTAATGTAATATAAATTGTCATATTTGTGTACGATATAGCAATAAATTAATATTGTATTTTTACCACAGAAATGATAGTACTTTTATACTGATAAATAAAGCAATAAGTGCGAAATTATTCCCTAACCATTCCAAAATATTCAAAAATGCACAACGTTAATGTTCAAGTTTTCACTTCTGCCGGCACTCCAACCCGTGTTTTTTCCATACACTTTGCTCGATACTAAAAATTAAAATACATTATGCACATTAATTACCTATTTAAGCCAAATTGTTTTCGCTCATGATTTATGTATAACGTGGTATAACGCATCAGTAAAGTCCCACATTTATCTATGGCACGAAACATTTATGCATTGACAATAAAATTGTAATATGCAAAATGTACTGCTTGTAATTAAATTCTGATTAACATTAAATCAACAATTAATTACAAAATGCAACATTAATATTTAAACTTTACTCATATGTTAAATATTTTATAACAGGCCTAATTTCAATTTAAAATGAGAGGAGCTCGTTGGCGTCATTACACGTGTCACTGTAATCGAACACGCAAGTTAAGCAACATCGACCGTAGTCTGTCTATGGATGAGTTTATTTAAGGCGGGGTGGTACCAGTGGTACTGCAAAATCCACAATTTAGAATTCATCTTTGAAGTAATAAACAGAGAATTAAAATCTAGGAAAAATATATTGATATTGTTGAGGATATATACCTACTAGGGAATATATCCGATGGAAACATGATTTGATGAAGTTGACTCGATAAAATAAATTCACAAAGTTACCTCTTTTTTCGTGTCATTGGATCTTCTATTTTCGGTTTTATTCATAAAATAAGTAATTTGACATTATAAGTCATTTACTAAAAAAAAGGTCATAAATAACTTTTTTTATTACATCTTTAAAAAAATTATTATTGTTTCTAGCGCTAGCTCACCTCGCCTTAACTTGAGCTCGTTAGGCCACGCTAAGCCGTCGGTCCCAGCTATTGTTATTAGATGACAGTCGTTAAGCCAAGTCAGTGGCCTTTGGATGGCTTTAAAACTCTGGCCTCCGGCAACCCGCAGTTGAGCAGCGTGGTGGAGTATGCTCTAAACCCCTTCGATTGAGGGGTGGCCGGTATCCCAGTAGTGGGATGAATAAGGGTGGATGACGACATGTGTCTGTACCTGGCGATTGACCATACTCTGCGGTTTAACGAATGCACAAAAAAAATATTTCTATATTTGTTCTATCGACATACACTTAAAACGTAATTTGTTCCGTTTCAGTATTTATAAAAATTAACTTCAACTTTATGGTTAGCCAGCGATGTACTTTTAAATTATACTCGTTAGGAAAGTAAAATCTACCTAGGCGATTAGTTCTATGTCAACTCTAATTCGATATTTACTTTTTACTCGTTCAATTCATTTCAAGAGAGGTAGGGAGCGTAATTGTAAGCTACCCGACTGGGGAATGTACCTCCACCTCACAGAATACCGCAGCCAAATAACGGTTCCCTTGAGGGCTGTTGTGTTCTTGCGAGTGAGTGAGGTCACCAGAAAGGAAGGAGATGCTGCGATGGCAGCGGGGGTAGCGGCGCGCGAGCGATATTTTATGTTGCGAGCGTTAATAAGGCTACGGTAACCGCTTCACATCAGGCGGGCCGTATGCTTGTCTGTCACCCGACGTAGTATAAAAAAAAAATTGCATTATCAAAATAAATAATACAAACAAAATGAAAGTTAGCGATTTTAATGAGCATTATCGAATGTTACTTATTCATGTCCGTAGATGACTGACATTTGCTTAGAAGGAAGAACACTTGGTTTTAATTTGTGAATTACAACACAAATTATAAAAAAAAATAATGACCAAAACTACTCAATTCATAATCGTCATGGAAACATAAATCTACCGCCATACCAAGCGAGCAAACTAATTTTACTTAGTACATCGCTAGCTTTCATTTACGTTTCTATTGTTTATTGTGATAATGCAATGAATTGAACGAGTAAAAAGTAAATATCTAATTAGAGTTGACATAGAACTAATCGCCTAGGTAGATTTTACTTTCCTAACGAGTATAATTTAAAAGTACATCGCTGGCTAACCATTACAGTTGAAGTTAATTTTTATAAATACTGAAAAGGAACAAATTACGTCTTAAGTGTAAAAAGATAGAACAAATATAGAACTAATTTTTTAGCGCATTCGTTAAACCGCAGGGTATGGTCAATCGCCAGGTACAGACACACGACGACGACGATATAAATGGGAATTTCTGGATTCGCAGTAGATAGTACACCATAGCACCATAGCAAAAGGCTTTGCGTGCATCGTCATTATTGCAATAAAACTTTATTTTTCCCATGGGAACAAGTTTTTCCTTTAATTTTTTATTGAACTTTTTTTTATATTTAACATATTACGGTCCGTCTGATGGGAAGCGGCCACCACAACCATGGACGCTGGCAATACCAGGGGCATCACACGAACGTTACGTTTATATGATCCCTTTTCGAGAAAACATATTTTATGTACGAATATATATTTGTATAATAGTAACCGAACACCTTTTGGCGTCACGCAAAATCATAATTAACTATAAAAAGGAATTTACATAGGACAATAACCCTTTTAAAATAAAATTTATAGAATAATACATTCTATATACAGACAGGTCAGGGGGTGTAAGTGGTTCATCAATATCTTTGAACCAAAGCCAACCACACCTGCACGTGGTGCACCCTGCTGACTGACAAACGAGGCTCTGGCGAGAAGAGAGGTAGGGCATAGCGTATTTTTTAAGCTGCCCGACTGGGGAAGTACCTTACAGAATACCGCAGCCTAATAACAATTCCCTTGAGGTTCGTTGTGTTCCTGCGAGTGAGTGAGGTCACTATAAAGGAAGGAGATGCTGCATTGGCAGCGTGGGTGGCGACACGCGAGCGATATTTTATGTTGAGAGCATTAATATGACTACGGTAACCGCTTCACATCAGGTGGGCCGTATGCTTATTCGTCACCCGACGTCACAGTATTAAAAAAAAGTTGTATATAAAATGCCTTCTTGTGTGTTCACGTTCCTTTCCTTTATTTATGTACTGCATGTATAAATGCGACTCACTAAATTTGGTTCAAAGATGTTGATTAAAAATATGAAACTACATATTTTTAAAATGGACTTTCCGCTGAAAGTTGGGTCCACCATAAAACAAGCCGGACGTATCTTAGAGTGGGTCCAGTGCTACAGGCCTGGTGACATGTCGACCGTCATGGATCTTTTGTGCTCTCCCTAATCCTTTAGTCACTCTCCCCTGACTGTCTGGAGACATGTTCTATGTTTTTCAGTATGCCATTTATTGAGCCTGTAGTCTTCCAGGTCCTTTAATAGATTTCCATTCATTTACTGGCTAGGGCGTCACATTGACACATCAAGTGATTTATGGTCTCGTTAGACCCTTTGCATGTTTAAGCCGAACGTAAGTTATTTAAATAAAAGATCGCAGAACATTCTAATTTCTACTTTTGTGTATTTAACGATCTCTTCTCCTTCTTTTCCCCTTCCCACGTTATATGGAGTCGGCTCTCCTAATTTTTCGCCAGGTTGTTCTGTGTCCTGCGTTGTCTGTGGATTCTGTGTATTTTACGATATTGATATTTTTTATAAATCAAATCAAATCAAATCAAAATATGTTTATTCCTTGGACTTTATAAAGCACTTAGAATCGTCATACAAATTAAATATAAGAACATGTATCTAAATCATTACTACTCTAAATCCGCAGAGCTTAGTTTCACTTTCACCACACTATCTTGAATGTGAAATTGAATTTAAGTGCCAGTTCCGTCGACGGGGTTTTTGAGAAGAACTGGCAAGAAACTCAAGGCCGACTCTTTTAATTGTCAATATCGTTACATTAAATACAAATACAATCATTAACATAACATAACAAGAGCAATTCATTTCCAAATACTTTTATCATTTAGGTAATCTGAGATACAATAGTAAGCCTTTTGACATAGTTTAGTTTTGATATATTTCTTACATTTACCCATGGATAATTTAAACGCGTCGTTTGGAAGTTTATTGTAGAAGCCTATACATTGACCTGGGAACGAGTTAGAGATTTTATGGAGCCTAGTAATATGTAGTAATATGCACAGCGAGTTTGTTTTTATTTCTTAAATTTAATTGATGGTGATCACTGTTTTTCCTAAATTAGTTTGAATTTTATGAACGTAAATAAGATTTTCATAAATATATTGAGAATATAATGTCATAATATTTATCTCTTTAAATTTATTTCTCAATGTCTTCCTGAAAACTCATCATATACTGTGTACATATAGTTTTAGAATATTGTCAAGTAGACTATTATATCCTTAGAAAGATAGTGATGTACCGCTTTCCTTCAACAGTAACTATATCTCTTGGGATATAATTATATCACGGCCTTATCCATCTTATTGCACCCTCTCTATCTCACAATACAGCTGTATATCAAGATGAAGCCTGATTTTGTATTTCTCTCATGTCTGTTTAAAACGAAAGACAATCCGAGTGTAGGCGTTGTGTACATTTGTGGCAAATCGTCGCCGCGCGTTGTGCCATGTTTACTAATCAGAGATTTGGTGACATCGTGCGATTGTGCTGTAATCAGCGTACAACCGGCGTTATAATAAATAAATAAATATTTCTGGACAATTTACACAGCGCCATCTAGTCCCAAATTAAGCGCAAAGCTTGTGTTATGGGTACTAGACAACTGATAAATGTACTTAAATACATTTTTTTTAAATACATACAAAACACCCAGACCACGACAAACAGACATGTTCAAGCACACAAATATTTGTCATGTGCGGGAATCGAACCCGCAAACTCGGAGTTAAAGTGGCCATTGCTAACCATTCGACCACCGAGCTCGTATAAATATGAACATTGAATATAGAGGCTCATAATTTAAACAAAAAAAAAACCGACTCTAAACATTACTCTACATTTATGGATGTAGATACAGGCTGATGATGATGATGATGAAAAAATATGGGACCAATCTGGAATTATACTTTTTCAAATAAGAAAAGTTTTTTTCAAATCGGTTTATAAATGACGGAGTAATGAAATAACAAACCTAACAGTTCGTAGATACAGGCTTACGATGATGATGATGATGATGATGAAAAAAATATGGGACCAATCTGGAAGCATACTCTTATTTATTATTAAAATGATGTTAAGGTGAAGTGAGTCCAGGAAACACGCTTATTGAAAGAATAGTTCTATTAAACTATTTCAATTTGGTTCCTAGAAATTTAACTTTGAAATCTTAAGTCCTTTCTGCAGGGCACAAAGCTATTGAAAACACAATTAATAATTTTTGGCTCGATAGAAAAAAATCGCGAACTTACTCTCTAAATTTGCACTAAGTAAAAATTGTAAATATTTAATACAATTTTTTTATAAGGAAATTATACCAAAATTTTCATAATTTTAATTACGAGAGCACTATGCTATTACTTTTAAAAATAAAATAATTTAAATAAAATTATTAAAAGAATAACGATTTGCGGTCGCGCACCCTCCCCGATTCTCGATCGCTCTCAACGTCAGTGCTCTAGGAGCTGCGTTCGAGGTAGGACCTGTGCCGCGCGTCCGTTCAACGCGTTGTCAATAAACACGTTGAAATAAACACAGTGTAGGAATATCAGTAAGACAACAAAACAACGATGATGATGATACATTTATTTTTTTACTGAGACCCGGTTTTTTTTTCTCATGCTAGATGTTTCTTTGGAAAACTTTATTATAAATCTTTCTTGGAATATCTGTAAACCCACATTGAAATTCGTTCAGTAGCGATTGAGTTTATCGCATACATGTAGGTACGCGATCATCGAAATCGGTTTGGCCGTTTAGGCGTCATAATTTTTATTTTTTATACTTCGTCGGGCCGTAAAAACATACGGCCTGCCTGATGTGAAATGGTTACCGTAGTTATAATAACGCTCGCAACTTAAAATATTGCTCGCGCACCGCCACTCCCGCTGCCAACGCAGCATCTCCTTCCTTTCTTTCTGGTGACCTCACTCACTCGCAGGAACACAACAACCCCTAAGGGAATTGTTATTTGGCTGCGGTATTCTGTGAGGTGGAGGTACATTCCCCACTCGGGTAGCTTACAATTACGCTCCCTACCTCCCTTTGCCAGCGCTTCGTTTGTCAGTCAGCAGGGTGCACGGCGTGCAGGTAAAATTGGCTTTGGTTCAAAGATGTTGATGAACCACTTACAGCCCAGATATAGTGATAACCCCAAAGATAGTGGAACAAACAGACATCCATACTTTCGCATTTATAATATTAGTAGGTAGATAGTTAATTGATTCAGGTGTTATTTTGCGGAAGTCAAATTTACAGGCAATTTGATCTACACTACTTTGCGTGCTTCCGCCACCAACGTTTTTGGTGTAGGACACGACTTACGCATAATATTTTTTTGGTGTAGGAGCTAGGACGTTGGATCATTAATATTTTAGGGTGTAAGTGGTTCATCAACATCTTTAAACAAAAGCCAACTTCACCTACGCGCTGTGTACCCTGCTGACTGACAAGCTCTGGCGAAAAGAGAGGTAGGGAGCGTAATTGTAAGCTACCCGACTGGGGAATTACATCCACCTCACAGAATACCGCAGCCAAATAACAATTCTCTCAATCAATCATGAAATCAAATCAATATATTTTTTTGTAAATACATACATACTAACTGTTACCCGTGGCTTCGCCCGCGTGGTCCAGGGAAGCTGCCATTAATTTGTGTATATTTTTTTCTTGTTGTAATTTTTTTACTTGATGGGATAAAAAGTAGCTTATGACACTCTCCAGACCGTAAACTATCCCCGTTAACAAAAATCATGTCGGTACTTCGTGTTTGACGTGAAAGAAGGACAAATGATTAACTTTATTTTTTCCCGTGGGAATAAAATGTTTTTCCGGGATAAAGAGTAGCCTATGTCACTCTCCAGGCCTTAAACTATATCAAAAAAAAAAACATGTAAATCCGTTTGTTACTTTTGACGTGAAAGAAGGACAAACAACCTTTTACCTATATTATGCTATAGTGATTTAATCATAAAAGATAGGCATATGCGCAAATTTACGCAGCGCACGCAACTTAAGCCCTCAAAAGGAATATTTTTTTCCCGTTTTTTATCGGTGCTCCGCGCCTATTGGTGTTAGCGTGATGTTATATAGCCTATATATAACCTTCCTTGAAATATAGGCTAACACTAAAATATTTTTTCAATTCGAACAAAGAAACAAACAAACTCTTCAGCTTTATAATATTAGTATAGATAATACATAGAAAACACCCAGACCAAGATAAACAAACATGTTCATGCACACAAATATTTACTCGTATCTTGTGCGGGGATCGAACCCACGACCTCGGAATCAAACTGGACATGGTTAGCCATTGGACCACCGGGGTTGTCAAATATAAATACTGTTAATATCAATACCGCTGTATGCTCGGGCATAGTAGCTAGGGACAGACGCGTGCTGTACGGCACATATCGATTCCTAGAAGGATGAAGAATAGTGTATGCTGGCGCGTGATAGTTAGTTAGTCTAAGTATGTACTGGTAAGGTCGGGGTACATTGTCCCAAAATTATACTAGTTTTTGGTTTGCGTTTGATAATCTCCGTCTTAATAGTTCTAGATCTGTCTAATGGTAACGTATGTCTAGTACTATATACATACGACGCATATAAACCAGTAAAACCAGGAAAAGTACCTATGTATTGTATTTTTTTTTTTTGCAAAGTTTGGGCCAAAGTTGCCTTTTGATTGGCCCATTTGGTCTTTTGATTGGGCCAAAGTTGTCTTTTCAATGGCCCATGTATTTTTTTGTATGGAAAATGTAATGATTTACTATGATGGGCTGAAGTAACCTGTTAAAATCGATTATATTATATAAAAAGAAAAGACTCTCTTTATAAATTGGCTTTTATTAAAGGTACGATATGTCTGTTACGATGAATAATATAAAATAGCTTACACTTACCTGAGAACTTAGTTTCAATAGAAAGTTTGCACACAACAGTTTCACGAATGTCAAAAGATGTCAATTATTGGCGGTAATAACATTACTCGCGCATTCGCTGTCATTCATTGAACTGCTTTACCGACAAAACTATAAAGCCATGTATCGATAACAGCGCGAACTACTTCGATAGCTCGCACTGCAAAAGCGTGGCGGGAAATTCAAAATTTTTTTCGGTTTGGGACAAAGTAACACCCTAGGGTTAAAGTACCCCGACCTTACGGTACCTATTTTAGTTTGACCAATAATAAATATAATTGAATATAAAAGAATTATTGAATAGTTTTCTTTTTATTTTGAATTCTTTACTTTTTCATAATATACCAAAACATCACTTGTTTGCATGTTGAATATAATATACTTCATTAATAAAAAAAATGTATTTTTACATGTGGTTTATTTATTTTCATATAATTATATTTCCAGTAAGTACTTTTAACTATTATATTAACGGGTGTAATACTACACGGGTGTAGATAGTCGCTTCGCTATACTGTGGCGTCTCGGCAGCGATCGCGCGCTTGTAAGCGGGTACCCCGCGCCGGCTCCTCTCAAGCCCCGCACCTCACCCCCTCGAAAACGGCCAAGCCCTGGACTCACGTCACCTTAAGAAATAAACTCAAACAAATGTAAGTAAATATTTGCACGCCCCTGCGAGGGTAGAATAAGTTGGACATGTAATTATATAACACCTATAACACCTTATTTTCGTAAATAAAAATTATCTTATCTTATCTTATCTTATCTTTCAAATAAAAAAAGTTTTTTTCAAATCGGTTTATAAATCACGAAGTAATATCAGTAACAAACATAAAAAAAAAAAAAAAAAAAAATACAGCCGAATTGAGAACCTCCTCCTATTTGGAGTCGGTTAACAAAATAGGGTGTGGCTATGTCATGAACACGGCCGTGTATTGTATTGTACGTGAATACGTTATATATGCACTATAATTATCTCAAAATGGCAGCGCTTCCCCCTCCCCCATACGAGATGTTCAATAGTCCTTAATTAGCGTAATAAATTCTTTGATCCTTCATCTATTCAGGTGTGTGGTTGAATTTTGGATGTAGAGCATAAATTCGAAACTACAACGCCAAACTTTATCCCCCGATTTTATTATAATTAGAATCACTCCGTTTCTTCCCGTGGATGACGTACAAGGCGACTAAGGGAAATACATTATCAAATATCGATCAGGCCTCCCCAACCCGTTTGGTCAGCGCGTGGGGAGTGTAGGCCATATCCTCCTTCCGTCTAGGACGGACGAGAGAGGGTCGTGCTCCTGTAGTGGAGACTAAAATAGACCTGATGATGAGATTTTATGGATTGTCCCGTATGGTTTTTAGTAATTTTAAAGACGTATCCATGTCATAAGTTTTGACATGAAACGTCTATACAATCACTCCAATATATACCAATTTTGGAATCAATAAGATGGTAATCGGCTTCAGCTTCGGCGGTAGAGCTCCTGGTAACCAAATGGTTACCTGAAGCCGATTACCATCTTTTTGATTCCAAAATTGGTCTTAGGTTAAAGTTATTGAGTCGCCGTCGTCAATCTTAATTCATCCCACTATTGGGATATGGGTCTCTCCTGAATCAAAGGGGTTTAGAGCATACTCCACCAAGCTGCTCAACTGCGGGTTGGCGGAGGCCAGTGTTTTCAAGCCGCCTAACGGCCACTGACTTGACTTAACGACAACAGCCAGGACCGACGGCTTAACGTGCCCTCCGAAGCACGGAGGAGCCCGAGATAAATAAACCCATCCATGGACAGGCTGCGGTCGATATTGCTTGACTTGTATGATCGATTAGACACCATCGCGCCCTGTGAACTTATACTGTGCCGCTGTGAAACTAAATAAAGGCTTGAAAAAAATAATTTATTTGTTAGTACCACATTATGTTGGCGACTGTACACGGCTAGTATACAAATCGAGTTCGTTAATTAGGTAGGTTAGCGGCTTGATTACTCGGTCCCCGGTTCTATTCCCGAATGTTCAGTAAAGGGAGGCATGACAAAAACATTGCTTGCCATAACGATTGTGCCTAAATTATATTGTTGTTGAAGGGTTCCTTGCTAAATGTGGTTTATTTTGAGGGTAAAGTAACGTAATATAATGTTGATGACCACAATTCGGGCGACTAGGGTGATGAAAATTTATGCTATAATTTTATCCACAACTAGCTTGGGAACCCGACTTCGTATACGCCTTTCGCAAAAATCCGAGCTCCGAGCTCATCAAACGAGCTCGGTGGTCAAATTAGCAATGGCCACTTTGACTCCGAGGTCGCGGGTTCGATCCCCGCACAAGACAAATATTTGTGTGCATGAATATGTTTCTTTGTCTGGTCTGGGTGTTTTCTGTTTATTATAAGTATGAATTTACAAACGTATATAAGTATAATATCAGTTATCTATTACCCATAGTACAAACAAGTTTTGCACTTAATTTGGCACTAGATGGCTGTATAATTTGTCCAGGAATATTTAATTTAATGTAAGTATGGCCACTCCCTGCCGCTCTCTCGTATCGACCTCACTTCCCCTGTGAGACGAATTTGGAGCTGTTTGCATGGCGGCGCACGCACACACGCTCATTTTCGCTCTGTGTAGAGACGTCATTGTTTGCGTCAGTGTTCCGCAAAGTGTGTGCCGCGGCACACTGGTGTACCGTGGTCATTGTCATTGGTGTGCCTCGGAAAAATAAGGTTATCTCATAAAGCTAAATAGACGGACGGAAGAAAAATACTTACACAAATAAAAACTGATTTAACATATTTATGGTGTATCTCCAAAAATTTTTATTTTCCTAGATGTACCTTAGACACAAAAAGTTTGCGAAACACTGGTTTAACTAATAGTGAACGACGCGACATTTATATGGGGTGGCCGGGATGTAATATTATTCACAACTAGCTTGAGCACCCGACTTCGTACGCATGTCCTGGCAACCCTTGGGAATTTTCAAAAATCTTTTCTTAGCAAGTGCCTAGGTCTTAAAAGCTATATGTATGCCAAATTACAACCCTATCCTGCCAGTGGTTTGAGCTCTGCAAACAAGCATACAGCCCGCCTGATGATGTGAAGCGGGTTTATTGTAGTCAAACGCAAGAACGCTCAAATAACAATGTCCGAGGATTGTTGTGTGAGTGAGGTCAACAGGAAGGAGTATAGGCTGGCAACGTATCGGCGACCCATTGGTGTTGCTGATCTCCATGGGCGGTGGTGATTGCTTTCCATCAGGTGGAACACCCCCCTCTCATATAAAAATAATCTTACGTTCGGTAACCTCATTTAATCGCAGGAACACATCAATTCTCAAGGGTATTGTTATTTGGATGCGATGTTCTGTAAGGTGGAGGTACTTCCCCAGTTGGGCTGCTTGTCGAATCTGTTTATTTAAAACATAAAAGATTTTTAATATTGACATGGTCGCTATAAGATTTTGTTAGGTTAGCTAATTACGTAATAACTGAGGACAGAAGTTCCCTTAAGTGGGACTGAATAAATTAACCGACTTGGTAATTACATGGATCTGAGTTGCGAGACTTGGTATTTTTACAAGTTATTTTTGATGGCATCTCATATCTTTTTGTAGCTAGTGCTACTTTTTTAAATTTCCGGTACTATTTCTTGAGTTTCGGCTATGGTTTTAAGCCCACTTCCAGTCTCTATGGGTATTTTTTATCGGAGGCTTTTTATATTAAGAGCCGCACTCGTCAAATGTCAGTTAAAGTTAATTCTTATGTAAAATTATTATCTCTCATTCACTATAAATACTGTCAATGTACCTAACAGAAAATTACAACATGAAGCTTGACAGAGAATTAACTTAAACTATGGCATTCGCTGCCGCACTCAAAGTTTTTAAATTAATAAGTTACTTAACCCATTATTTTTATTTAGATGTAGATTTACATAGAAATAAAATATAGAAATAGATTATTTAAATTGTTATATCCATACTGACTGATACAATTTGCGTAAATTAAATAAAACGTGGTTTGTGTTTGTGTATGCCTGCGATATCGCAGTAAGACCCAAAGGTTCCCTGGAAAGTGGTCGCCTTTCTGTAACAGACAGAAGCGTGGAAGCCGCGGCGTCATCTCCACCGGCCGCGGTTATGATTATTACTGTTTTTTCTTGTGTGGCAATTTCGGACAATTTGATCTACTTAATAATTTGGTGTGCCTTATTTCGGCACTGCCCAGGTCTCAGATCTTATATGTTCGCTATTATTATATGTTCGCAGTTATTATATGTTCGCTATGTTTTGTAGTTTAATAGATCCCGAGTGGGCAGTGCCGAAATAAGCTTATTTCGGCACTGCCACAAAAAAAACCTTATAACTCTTTAACGGGACCCCGACAAATTTTTTGCTTTGGGCGACAAATTTCGAAAAATTAACGACTAATTTTTTGTCTAGTTAAAATCAAGATCTGAGACCTGGGCAGTGCCGAAATAAGGCACACAATAATTTGCGGGATTTTGGTACAACTTCATTAGATATTCCCATTCTTGCTTTTTCATTCCGTTGACCATTTTACCCCAGACAAGTTACTTTTTAATTTGCTTGTTACCGCAGACATACCCCAATGCTTGAAGACCAAAGTGTTCAATCAGTGCGTTCTCCCCGCCATGACCTATGATGCAGACTTGAACGCTAACAATTGGGCTGGTTCACAGACTAAAACTAAAAGTCGCACAGCGAGTGACGGAGAGACCAATGCTTGGAGTTTCTCTGAGGGATCGAATCCGGAACGAAGAAATTCGACGGAAACCCAAAGTGGTCGACATAGCTCTCAGAGTCGAGAGTCTCATAGCAAGTTGAAGTGGCAGTGGGCTGGCCACATCTGCTGAGTCAGCAATGGCAGATGGGGAAGTAAAAACCTAGAGTGGAGGCCACGTATTGGGTGACGAAGCGTAGGGCACCCCCTCTCTAGATGGACCGGTTGGATGCGGAAAGCGGAGGATCGCATATGCTGAAAAACATTGGGAAAGGTTTATAACCAGCAGTGGATAGATACAGGCTAATAATGATGATGATGAAGTTACTTTTAAACATAAATTATATCTAGGTACCCATCTACACCTATGATTCATTCATTGCAAATGTAACTTTGTAATCCTATATATTTATATCGGATTACAAAGTTATTTATGCAGTGAGACGAACTTCTCAGCTTCCATGGATTCACAGTGCGGGTGCCGGGTCCATCGTGTGGCAGAGAGAGAAACCCCAAGCAAATTCCGAGACGTGTGACACGGGTGTAGGTTTAAGGGGAACCTTTTCTATTTGTGTTTCTCTCCCTGCCCTGTGTATCTAGAAAACTGGACTGAAATTGCAAAATATTTTAGTTTTTCCTCGATTTATACACTAAACACTAATTGTAATTCTAAATTTGAAGTTCCTATGTCTGCTGGAAGTGTCTTAGAGTTTTGATGATCGGTCAGTCAGTGAGTGACAAAATTAAGAAACTTTGAGTAGTTATAACTCTTAAACTACTAGATCAAATTGAATGAAATTTGCAATATACTGTGTTTGTACAATACCTGATTGGTTACTAAAAATTCAGGTTTCTAGTTTTATCCACAAAAAAGTTATAGGGAGTCGAAAATGGCCTGAATTGCTTCGAGAAAAGGATGGTACGGCCGTGCCGCTTTTTGCTCGACTGGTCGGGGGCACTGCCATGCCCCCACATAATTGTACGTGTGTATACCTGCTATAATACGAATAAACTATTTATCTACCTTCTTTCCAAAAGCATATTCATCTTGAATATATTTATGAAAGGTAGAACACGAGAAAAAAATATTACTTTATCACTCTGAAGTCCTGGAAGTCGCCCTTTAAGTAAAAGTCCCTCGCAAATCGGATTATGACGACAGTAATCCGACTTTTCCTACAAACATGTCAAGTCTCACTTGCATAATACATCAGAAATTATGTTAACACGGCCCTATCCTAAGTAGAGACCCTTTCATTAATTTATTCGAGAGGGCAAAGGCCTCTTTAGATATGTTTTCATTGAACTAAGAAGAAAAGAGAGTACTTACCTCAGATTTAGTCTTGGATAGATACCGTGGAGCTCGGCGGCGTCGTTGCGTGTATCAGTCTAATCGAATTTTTCCATTTTTCGAAAATTATTGTTGTTGCAATATATTATTCAGCATCTCCTCATATTTGGTGACGTCACTCACTTGTAGAAACAACCCTAAGGGCATTTTATTAGTGATCAGTGTACCTTAGTCTCTTTCGCCAGAACCACGTTTGTTAATTAGGGAACTCACAACGTGCTATTTACGAGTAGAAGCAATAGTGAGCCATATTATACGCT